>CP022032.1:0-1200000 GCA_002952155.1 Alternaria solani | reverse complement strand
CAGTGGCGCCCAGCAGAGGGTAGGCAGCCTTGTCGAGCACCTTGCTGAGAACAGAGCGAGGAGTCTTCTTGGGGCGCTGGGCAATGACTGCAGCTGTCTGGATGGCAGCGGCATCGGCAGCTGGAACAGCAACTGTAGATTCTGGACCTGCATTCTCGGTACCAATGATGACTTTGGGGGTCTCATCCGAAGCCACTACCGGCTCCTCTGTCTCAAGCACGTCAGCCTTGCGCTTCAGATTGTTCACAGATTCAGGCGTGGGCGGCTGCTCCTCGACGATCTCTTCAATGGAGACCTTGGTTCGACGACCTGGCTGCAGTGGTGTGGAGGTCTCAACGTCTGTCGCGGGCATAGGCGGAGGTGTTTGAAGTCGGTTTGCTTGGACTGACTGGGTAGCGCAGTTACTGAAATGGTACATGGGAACACGAGTCTCGGCAGACTCTGGTACTGGAGGAGGGGGCGCCGGACTGAACAGGGAAGGTCGGTCACCGAAGTTTGTGCCTAGGTAGTTCGGCTGCGACATGTCCTCAGCAGAGTACCAATCTTGGACATTGTTCTGCGATGAGAAGGCGGGATAGGATGGGTTGCACCAAGGGGCTACTCTGGAAGTCGAGGGACGTGGTGGTAGGGGTGGCGGTGCGCTCTCTGCACACACGTTGCTGTTCGACATGGAGTTGTTGCCAGAACCCTGCATGCCAAACATGTGGATACGTGGCAGTGAGGCTTGACCGTTGGCTGCATCATTTAACGCATAGATGTCCCGGAGCGAAATAGTAGGCTGGGTTGGCAAAGAGCACTCAAGCATGTGAGAGATGGCAGCATTGTCGGAGGACTGGTTCCCTTGGGTGAATGAAGATGCGGTGGGCTTGTTGTGGTCAGTCTCGTCCATTTCCTCGTCTTCGGAATCTCCAATCTCTGGCTCAGAGTCGGACATGATCTCTGAGCTACCAATACTTGCACCCTCGCTGTCCGATTCGGTGCCGACAGCGTCGTCGTCTTCCCCATGGTTGGATGCGTCAGGGCTGGCTGGCACAGGCGAATCATCGCGGCGCGGGGCGTAGTCGCAGATTAGACGCTCGTCTCGTCTGTCCTCATCATCGCAGTCTTGGTTCGAAATGGTAGTACGCAATGCAGACTCAGGGTACTCGTCTTGAGCGGGATCAAAGGAGGGGCCGGACTCTGTTTGGTGGAGGACCTGCTGCATCATCATGGTGACCTCGTTGTCATCTTGCTCAGACTGGTCTTCGGCAGCGTCGGAGTCGTCGATGACGAAGGGATCGATCTGGCTGCCTCGACGCTCGACGACTTCCTCGTCGTCGCTCTCAGGGTCAGGGACAGTGAAGCCGAGAGAGAATGGACGTGACAGCTGCGACTCAAAGGTGTAGGTGCGGGCTACGAAGAACTCTGTGCAAGGCAGTGTCAGCTCAGAAGCTTGGCCAAGGGGCGGTACGGAGGGCCTACGAGAGGACGTACCCTCATTGCGGTTGACGTCAGTGCCGAACTGCAGCACATCTCCAACACTCAACTTGGTCGGCTTGTTGGCAGGCAGCCTTTGGTTGTTTACGGTGGTGCCGTGCATGGAGCCCTTGTCGGTAATGTAGACTTGGGGAACACCGCTGGTGGAGTTGGCGGACAGGACGGCGTGCTGGCGGGAGACGACGGGGCTGTCTATGTAGGCGTTGTGGGGTGCGGCCATGAGGTCTTTCTTTGAGATGTTGCTCGAGGCCCGGCCAATGGGGAACTCTGTGTTGAGCGGCAGGTCAAACTCACGGAACGCGTACGTGTCGTATCTCTTGGTGTCCCGGAGGACGATGCGGAAGACTGGCAGGTCAGTGAGCCGGGAGCGAAACATGAACGATGGTAAAGGAGGAAGCTCACTCGAAGTCATAAGGGACAGTGCGTCTTGCCCGGCTGTGACGCGTAGACTGGCTGGTCTGGGAGGACAGGAAGTGAGGGCGGGGTGGAGTTGAGCGGGGACGTAGTACTGAAGTACCGTGGTTCAAGAGAGGCAGCAGCGGGCAGTGCTATGTGCAAGATGGAGGTGGTGCTCGCATTCACGAGGGCAGAACAGTGGTGATGCAGAGAGGCATCACGGAAAGACAGGGAATGGGCAGAGAGTGCGTTGTATGGAAGTAAGGCAGCGATCGGGGCGTGATAGTCCTCTGGCACGGCGCTTTCTAGGGTAGTATCAGCTTATCAGCTTATTTTGGCCTAGCTCCGGGAAGGCGCGACCACGCTCCACGCCATACAAGGGAAAAATTGAACACTCTACTAGGCAACTACAGGAGAGTAATTTATCTTCCTTTATAGAGTAATACTCTACCTAGGCGACTATAGGGGTAGCGTTCGATTTTTCCCTTCTATAGCGTGCGACAGAGAAAGTTGCTGCTGCTGCTGTCACTGCTGCTATCCCTGCTGGCTGCTGTCGCCCCGGACATGACTCACGACGACGCGACGACTATGCGAAAAGACGACGACTGCAAAGACTCCCGGTAGCATCGACTTTTTTCGCACCCTGTAGCCCACCGCACTCGCACACGCCGCCACCATGGAGGCGCCGCGCACCTCGGCCAAGCAGCAGGTCGTGGACCGCATCCCCGCGCGCATCAAGCACATCCAGTTCGGCATCTAGTAGGACACCGCTGTGGCAACAACTCTGCTCAAGGTCGCATAGTAACACTCTGCAGCTCCAACCAGGACATTGTCAACCAGGCCGTCCTCGAAGTCTCGGACCGCAATGTCTACGACCTCCAGCCCGCCGCCGACGGCACGCGCTCCCTCACGGCCAACGGGCCCATGGACACGCACATGGGCATATCGAGCAAGCAGGGCAAGTGCGGAACCTGCGGAGAGGGCCTCGACAAGTGCAACGGCCACTTTGGCCACATCAAGCTTGCGCTGCCCGCATTCCACGTGGGGTACCTGAAGCACATCATCGAGGTGCTCAACTGCATCTGCAAAGACTGCTCGCGCGTACTGCTGGACGAGGTGGAGCGCCGCCGATACCTGCGCAGCATGCGCCGCCCCGACATGGACACGCTGCGAAAGGGCGCCGTCACCAAGAAGATCCTCGACGACTGCAGGAAGAAGAAGACGTGCCCGTACTGCAACGCCTTGCAGGGCACCGTGCGAAAAGTACCCGGCCATCCCCTCAAGATCATCCACAACCGATACGACGCCTTCAACCGATCCACAGCCAAGACGAAGAAGCCACCGGCCGGCAAAATCGAGTTCGACCAGTCCTTTGATACCGCAAAGTCCGCCAACCCAGACCTAGACAAGCACTTGAAGAAGGCGGTAGATGACATGCATCCGCTGAGGACGCTCAACCTCTTCAAAAAGATTTCTCCCGAGGACTGCGAGCTGCTAGCCATGATACCCGAAGACGCCCGGCCCGAGATGTTGATCTGGGAGTACATGCCTGTACCGCCTGTGGCGCTGCGCCCGTCAGTCATGCAGGAAGGCGGCGCCACCGAGGACGATGTGACGAACAAGATCGGAGACATCTGCCAGATCAGCAGTATAATACGCGCCGGCCTTGCGCGAGGCTTTCCGCTCCAGATCCTCATGGAGCAGTGGGATTTCCTGCAGCTGCAGATTGCCATGTACATCAACAGCGACGCGCCTGGTCTGAAACAGCAGGGTCTCCAAAAGACTATGCGCGGTTTCTCTCAGCGCCTCAAGGGAAAGGGTGGTCGTTTCCGACAAAACCTCTCCGGAAAGCGTGTTGACTTTTCTGGCCGCACTGTCATTGGTCCTGATCCGAATTTGAGTATCGACGAGGTCGCTGTTCCGGAGCGCATTGCGAAGAATCTTACGTACCCTGAAAAGGCCACACGATACAACATCGACAAGCTGAGGAGACTTGTGAAGAACGGGTCGAACAGGTATCCCGGTGCTAACTACATCATCACCGACCAAGGGCCGAACAAGGAGCCCAGCAAGACGTCACTTATCGGTCTCTCGCGATTTGATACGACTGGTGAGCGACTAGAGGGCGCTTCGAAGCGGCTAAAAATCGGCGACATCGTCGAGCGCCATATCGAAGACGGCGATACTGTCCTCTTCAATCGACAACCGTCCCTACACAAGCTTAGTATTCTGAGTCATAGAGCAAAAGTACGACCATGGAGGACGTTCCGACTAAACGAGTGTGTTTGCAACCCGTACAACGCCGATTTCGATGGTGACGAGATGAACTTGCACGTACCACAGACCGAGGAGGCGCGAACTGAAGCTACAGAGCTCATGGGCGTCAAGTACAACCTTGCAACCCCAAAGAACGGAACACCAATTATCGCGGCCATCCAAGATTTCATCACCGCAGCATACCTTTTAAGCAATAAGAACAACTTTTACAATAGACGGACATTCTGCCAGATCGTAAACTACATGTTTAACGGAGAAGGAGCCTTTGACCCAGATACAGGAAAGAGGCACCCCATCGACATTCCGCCTCCGGTGGTGTGGAAGCCTCAAGCACTTTGGACCGGAAAGCAGGTTTTCAATCTTTTGATGAAGCCATACAAGGGCTGTAGGGTGCTGGTCAACCTCGAAGCTGCATGCAAGCAGTTCAAGAACACCCCTGGCCAGGCTCCCGATCTGAACGAGAACGATGCCTATCTTGTTATTCGCAATTCCGAGGTCATGTGCGGTGTCATGGACAAGGCCACCGTTGGTGATGGTAAGAAAGATTCGGTCTTCTACGTCATGATGCGAGATTTCGGCCCCGATCACGCCGTCCAAGGCATGAACAGACTGTCCAAGTTATCCGCACGATGGCTATCCAACAACGGTTTCTCTCTCGGTATTTCCGACGTTACCCCTGGAGAAAAGCTCAACAAGAAGAAGCAAGACCTTGTGGAAGAAGCCTATGCCAAGTGCGACAAGCTGATCAAGGACTTCAAGGAGGGAAAGCTGCAGCGCGATCCCGGTTGTGACGAAGAGCAGACGATGGAGAACAGGATAGGTGGTATCTTGTCTGGTGTGCGTCAAGCGGCTGGTGACATTTGTTTCGAAGAGCTCAGCAGATGGAACTCACCCTTGCTCATGGCCAAGTGCGGTTCCAAGGGTTCCAACATTAACGTTTCTCAAATGGTTGCTTCCGTCGGACAACAAATGATTGGGGGTGCTCGTGTCGCTGACGGATTCCACCATCGAACACTACCTCACTTTCCCAAAGCTGCTCGTCAACCTGCCTCGAAGGGTTTCGTTAGCAACAGTTTCTTCTCGGGACTGACACCATCCGAATTCATCTTCCACGCTATGAGTGGTCGTGAAGGTTTGGTCGATACAGCTGTCAAAACCGCCGAAACTGGTTACATGAGTAGACGATTGATGAAATCACTGGAAGATCTTTCTGCGCAATACGATGATACCGTTCGGAACTCGTCTGGTACCGTAGTGCAGTTTCAGTATGGAGACGACAATCTCGATCCCGTGGACATGGAGGGCAAGGCCAAACCCGTGCACTTTGACAGGACATTCTCACATGCCGTCACGTCGACCTGGGACAACTCTGAATCGGGCTTGACCCCCGAAGAAGTCAAGGAGTACACGGAAGCAAGGCTGAACACCGAACGAAACAAGTACCCAAGGTACAAGCTAGATGGTGTAACGCCGCTGGAGTATCGCGATAGGACCGACGCCGGCATCGACCAGAAGGAGTCTATGCGTGACTTTCTCGACACGGTGCAAGACTACGTTTTCAAGAAGGCACAGAAGCTCGAGACAACACTTGCTTATCTCGGTATAGTACAGCCGGATGGCAAAAATGACAGGAAACAGTCAGCAGCCGATGCAGAGAAGTACAGTCTTGCCGATGGTATCGCCAAGATTTCACATAGCGCACTGGACGCCTTCATAACACTCTGTCTAACCAAATACCACCGATCACGAGTACAGCCCGGTCACGCTGTGGGAGCCATTGGTGCTCAGTCTATCGGTGAACCCGGAACGCAAATGACGCTAAAGACTTTCCATTTTGCTGGTGTCGCCGGTATGTCCATCACTCAAGGTGTACCCCGTATCAAGGAAATCATCAACGCCTCTTCCACCATCTCAACACCTGTCATCGCATGCGACCTTTCAAACAAAGTCTCTGAATCTGCGGCGCGAATCGTCAAGGCGCGTGTCGAAAAGACCTACCTTCGCGACGTCATTTCATATGTCGAAGATGTCTGGCATCCTACTGGTGCGTACATTGCTATGCGCATCGACTGGGATACCATCAACAAGCTCTTTGTCGATGTCCAGCCCCACGAGATCGCCGCAGCGATCAATGCCCACAAACCCCTCAAATGGGGTAAAGCTGGCGCCCAAATCCGCATATCCTCATCGATAATTCGCGTCGAAGTCCCCGACCCCAATGCCGCCAAGAAGCGTCCTACAAAGACAACCCGCAACCACAAAGAGTTCTTCGAACGCGTCCAACAAATAAAGGCACTCATTCCCGACGTCGTCATCAAGGGCTACCCAGATTGCTCCCGAGCCATTATCAAAAAGGAAAGCAGCCCCAACGCCCAAGGTCAATACGAATGCCAACTGCTCGTGGAGGGCTACGGACTCCGCGATTGTATGACCACGCCAGGTATAGAACCGTACAGCACAAAGTCCAACCACGTCATGGAAGTCAAAACCGTCCTCGGCATCGAAGCTGCCCGCGCAACCATTGTGCGCGAAATTGGCGACGTCATGGGTAACATGGACATTGATCCTCGTCACATGCAGCTGTTGGCCGATGTCATGACGTTCAAGGGCGAAGTGTTTGGTATCACGCGTTTCGGTCTGCAGAAGACGCGTGATTCCGTCTTGCAGCTTGCGTCGTTTGAGAAGACGCCGGATCACTTGTTCGAGGCTGCAGCGAGGGGTAAGACGGATACGATTGATGGTGTTAGTGAGTGCATTATCATGGGTCAGAGTGTTAAGCTCGGAACCGGGTCGATGCAAGTCGTTAGACCCCTGTATCTTGGGGCTGAGGATCTCAAGGTCAAGAAGACCATGTTTGAAGAAGGGTGGGATGCTTTATGATTGTGTTCTGTTCAAAAAAAAAAGGAAAAGGGAGTTGCGGCTGCACTGGAGGTGAGAGACGAATATATGCATGGATCTGGCGTAAAGATGATTTGGTTTCATCGTGAAAACGGGGTTATCTGCATAGCGCCTAGGAGAATTCACACATTTGTTCAACTACTAGACTGTGAGAGCTGGCAAATTGATGATTGATTGGAAAGTCATATGGATGATGGACAACACTGCCTGTCTTGGTTTTCTTTGACTATCTTACAATCCAGGTTTTGTGCTCTTGAACCGCACGATTTCATCGCAGTAACAGCCCGTCATAAAACCCATGTAATTCTGTTGAGAAAAGGCGCATGATATACTACATGCTCACCCTAGCGCCCGCCTTATTCCCTATCCCCATCTTCGGTGTGCCCCGACAAATCGACCGTAAACATCGCCATCAACCGTAAGCCCCTTGTCCATGACGTCCTCAAGCTCTTTATGATGAGCACGCACCCTGACAATGTGACATGTACGTATTGGTTTGGCCAGTAGGGTACGGACGGAAAACCCCCCGCCACAACTCGCCCTGCCGCCCCGCAAAGTTGCGTATCTTATACCGCAAGCCGCAGGAGGAGCAGCAGCAGCAGCAGCAGGAGCAGGAGCTCAGCTTGCCACGAGCTAGATAGAAGGATGGTGTACCCTGTCAGCCCTATATTGCATGGCAAGGATAACATTCCGTGTCGCGAATCGCGCCAGCCAGACGACAACCTTGCGATGCACCAACATGCGGTGTAGGACACCCATGTGTAGGTAAGCCCGTGCCACAACTGTATGACTCGGTTATTGTGGCGGTAGTGGCTAGTAATCTATTCCGATCGACCTAGTCTGCTATTCTGCTGCTCCTACGGTGTAGCCCACGCTGACTGTGGGGGTTTCGCAACATCATGTTACTGGCTAGTGGCATTCAGGGGTACGCAGTGCCTAGAGGCTGACGGTGACTGTACCGTGATTGTGATCGCTCTAAGCGAGTTGGTATTACTGTCGCATGCCGTGCGGCTCCTCGTCTGATGGTTCTGGCTGCGGTGCACGAACGGTGAAGTGCGATTCAGCCTTACATGCTGCATGACGCCCGTCGGCCGTTGCCCGACCACCAGAACGTACTTCGGTCAGTTCGGGAGTGTGGCCATGCACTGTTAGATCCGATTGGACGATTTGGAAACATTTAATTGAAGCAGGAATTGACAGTAAGGAAAGAGTGAGAGGTGTTTACATGACCAGCATGGAATTCGACTCGAAGCACCGTGCTTTGATGACGGGCTAGAAGCAAGTGATTCTAATACAAGACCGAGAACGATGTGAAGCATTACAGGATGCGAGCTTACCCAGACCAGCTTTGGTAAACAAGAAAATGAAAACAACCATGGATGTCGTGTCGCCCTGCGACAGTCTTTGTATAGTATACCAGTAAAGCACAACTCCTCCGAACGAAAAGACGTACAGGTAAAGTACAAACAAGCAACGAAAAGAACAAGCCATGCGATGAGGTACGGAAACGTGCAACACTACTAGTGAGCGAGATCCAGGCCCGTTTTTATGGCGATGTGTCGTTGGACCTGCAGCATCGTGCGCAAGGCGTGGATTGTGGCGTCGGCATGATTGAAAGGGACTGATACTGCCGCTTTGACTGCATATAATGCGAAGAATTTCCTCATCCACGCCGATGTTTGCAACGTTTCCTCTGTCGAAGAGCGCGGTGGGGACCGAGATGCCGCTGCCCCCACGAGAGCTACCCAGAGGAAAACGCCAGACAGTTCAAAGCCCCAGCAAGTCTGAACCTTCGTCTTTCCAAGGGCAGAGTGTAGAGCTGACAGGAGCGTGCCGCTTTCGGTGCTAGATCCAGATATGCCCGCATGCATGATGTTCGCCGATTCCGCAAGTGATGCTCCATGAACTATCGATCTACAGTAGATCAAGGCAGCAATTCGACAGCTCTCGTAGACCCAATCTAGCGAGCGATCGTCCTCGACTGAAGGCAGTAAAAGCAGGTCGGAGTATATGTCCTGGAGTTCTGTGTCGCATGCTGCCAACTGACCGCTTGAGATCATATGTGGTTCTCCTTTGTGGTTCCATCTTGCCAGAAATGTGTTGGTACACCTCTGCATCTTCCATATGATATCAGTCGCGGCTGCGGAGCAAACCCGATACGTAGGCGGCATATGCTTTTGGGGAGCTAAGAGCGGCGACATGGGATTGTTGTGGTCGAGCCAGATCTCCGAAGACGCTCGTGGTGTGAGTTCTATGGACACGTCTTGTCCTCGACAGATGGCAAAGGTGAGCATGACCCTGGATAACATTAGTCGGTAGTAGAATTTCGAGCCTGGTTTACTCACAACGTCATGAAAGTCGCAATATTTGGACCTAGTCCGTCCTGTTGATTCCTCAAGCAGGTCACCAAGCCATCTTGGTGTACACCAAATGCGTCTTCGTCGGGGCTTCCGATTTCGCTGATGAGCAAGTGAAGGATACTGATGATTGTGGTATCATCAGTGTCCAGGCGGCCGCGGATAAGTCCCAACACCCTGGTCTTCGCATACACAGTAAGGTCACTGTCGTATAGCAGGCCCTCATCAAGGTCTTGATAGACAAGTGTAGCGTGTACATGGCTGAGGAACGAGAGGTGATTGCCGCAAACATATTGCATCCAAGCTTGGTCTATCTACGTTAGTGGATTTATTCTACAGAGATGATATGCACGTACCGTAGCAGTTGAAGGTTGTAGCACGAATCCAGTCACGCTTCAACTCATCCAAAGGCTCATGCCTCAACACATTGGCTCCTGGAAAAGGATATCCAGAGACCTCCTCGAAAACTGGAGGTGTGCTATGGGTAGAAGCTTCGGCTATCGCAGAATGTATTCGCGTAGCAAGCACCCGCACAGGATGTGTGGAGGGTGATAGTGTATGGAACTCGTAATGATCCTGTTCCCATAGAGTGTCATGGCGCCTTCCGAGTGCAGGCGCCTGTGGGGTATCTATCTGTGGTATGCTGCGAGAATCGCCTGTTCCTGGGCTGGGTGTGCGGGTCGTGGTAATCGGTGTCCTGCTGCCTTCCCGACTTCCGCCGGTATCTGTAGGCGACAACCCATCACGATGTGTATACATGACATGTGATCGTACTCTTCTCATGGTGCCCCCAGTCTTGAAGTCATCCGGGTGACTGGCGACGACGAATTGCAGCGGAGGGCCTGGTGCAAGAGGGGGCTGGCGCTGGCGGTTGGGTCGTTTCTTGGCTGGCTTTGGATTGCTGGACGAAGCCATGTTGTGTAGAAAAGGGGAAGAAGTGAATGGTTCCAAAGCTGTGAAGCGACTTGCACTGATGCTGCTTCAGACATTATGTATTGCTGGCAATGTAGGGTGATGAGGTAGAGGGACTTGTAGGCAGTCGACCGATAACGTAAGATCCAGGTACCGTATGCAATGCTTCAGATCAGTGCTAACCTTCCCTGAAGCCACATGCCATAGCCACACTGAGACAGCGGTGGAACTCCAACCGGACCCGTTGCCTCTCTTGACTTCGGTTGTTTCCATGCAACTGTGAATGGAAGACCATGTTTCAAGAACCACCCTCATATCGAGTTGGGCCAGTAGCAACGATCCAAGATGGACCAAGCAATACACAAGGCGGATCTGCTCTTTGCAGATGCTCCTGTTCAACTTCGCGTCGCGCACGCCAGTATGACTGCCCTGCCACAACGAGAACCGAGTACATGGTAGACGGCGGAGCATATTCGCTCTTCCTGGCGAATGCGGTGAACGCCCACCCTTCCGTAGGAGTGCCGAGGCTTGTCCTAAGCTCCCTGGCCCGCAGAACGCTGCGGGGGGGAGGTAACAGCCTCAATGTAGTGCGTGGCTGATGCATGCAGCAGCATCGTCGAGGACCGAGCGCCGGGAACGTGGACATGCTTGTCACGGCATACAGACCGCTACAATAGCCATTGATGATGCCAAGAACCTTAACGAAGAACCGTTGTGATCATGCAAGGTTCGGAAAGAACCATGTGATGGGTCATTATGTGCTTCTACGAGCTTCTCATGCCTGATCCGAAAGTCGTTTTGGTCTCGCTGTGCCCACTTGGTCCGGAGAGTCGATTTCGAGCACGACGATAAGACGATGTTGTGTTCGAGCGGCCCCATCATGCTTGTAGTTCATAAACCCATTTTCCCAATTTAGTATTAGCGTTGAGCCGCACCCCAGTCACTGCATGTAAGCTGCAGGTGGACGCCATGGATACTGAAGCGGGATTCGGTCATTGGGTCGCTGTGAGCTTCCTAGAGACCGCCTGTCCAGTTGCACCATCCAATCGTAACTGTAGCCCGAACTGTGAATCGCAAAAAACATTCATCTTTTGGAGACGTCACACCAGATGCAGGGGTGGTTACCCACTGCTGGGCGATCAGCTAGGCGCGTCTGCCGTGCCTGTATCGGTAAAAAGCAACAGTCTGGACATTGCCATTTTGCATGCAAGATACTGCGTGCTGCTGCACTGGCAATCGCGTAGCCTTGTATGTGGTGGCTGCAAAGTCGTGCAGCATGACGTTTTGCTTCCCCAGAAAAGTATGTATAGTAGATCACTGCTACTTCAGTTGATGTGAAGCGCGAGTTACCACTTATAAACAGATGCATCTCCCAGCAGCTGTTCGGAGTGGCCGTTCTTTGCTTTGTTGAAACACGAGAGCTGTAAGGAGAGATACCTCGGTAGGTAACGAAGGTGGGTCATCGTCGACGGCACGAATCATGTTGTAATTTCTGCTTGGAGTGCTACGTTCTCGCTAGTACACACGAGGGTGGAGCAGTGTGCATACATGATGTCGTTCTAGAGAGACATGCTTCGAAAACGGGTGGTGGGCAGAGAGCTGCAAGCTGTGGGTTGCTCACGCTCATTCGCCTAATCCTCCGTCAGTAAATGTGCGCATCACATTGGAATCTCCTCGAACATACAGCTGTACGTTGTATCTGGGAGTCGCCGTACACATGCACCATAACGAGTTAGACATCCATGTCTCCAGAGGCGAACGCCTCGCCACGCTTACTGTGCATGACGATTGGTGAGGGCGGTGTGGAGCAGGGGTGTACTCTGCGGAGGTCCAATGTGTATTCACGCTGCATCATGTCTTGCTGTCCGTCAACGTCGACCTTGTATCGTTGCCACGGCAGAGTCGCTGGAATGGTTGAGAATCATTGGACGTGGTGGTTGAGGGAAGGGAGCTCTGGCATCCTGTGGTTGCGCCCAGTGGGAAAACGCACGGACGACAACAGTTATGTGACATCACATGGTTAGGGCAGAGCACACGACAACAACTTGTAGGCAACACGCGATTGGAGCATAAAGTACAAGTCTAAACCATGATATCGTACGCTGTGCAACATAGGTAGCAGAACAGCTCGCAAAAAGAGCCTATTCCTCGTTCCAAGGAAGTCTTGCCTTCTTCCATGACATTAAGCGATGTTTAGTGACAGTAGGAAGGATAGGAATACACGCGAAAACGCCGAAGAGTGACAGCACCGCGCTGGGCCAGAATTGACCACGCCCTGGTCTTCTGTCTGTGCATGACATTGCCGCTCAACCCTCGTATGGGTGCAGCATCCTGACCTCTTACATGCTGTGATGTCGCGCTTATGAAGTCTTGGAGAGCGGATCTACGTGGTCGCCTTCGAAGGCAGCCTTGCTGGGATCATTCCGCCTCATGATACCTTCGACTGGCCCGAGAAGTCGCTGGAAGCCGTTCTTTCCGAGCGTTGCAACCTTGACTTCGGTCTTGCTGATGACTGAGGCCGCACGAGGAGCATCGTTGAGCAAGGCCAGCTCGCCGAAGTAGTCGCCCTTTTTGTACTGCTTGACGGCCGTGTCCACGCCGCGCTTGAAGACCTGGGCCTCTCCAGATTCAAGCAGGAAGAAGGACTCGCCGACATCGCCTTCTTGAATGATGGTCGTTCCAGGGGGGTACTTTTTGGTCTCGAGAGCATCGGCAATCTTGGAACGCTCGTAGTGCGTTAGGGTGGACAGCAGAGGAACTTCCTCGAGGAAGCCTTCGTACATGCGTCGGCGCTGGAAGGCACTATCCATGAGGATACGACGGAAGGTAATGCGATCTAGCGCCCAGAGCGTAGATGGCTCGGTTGAGGTGACGGTTGCGGCACGGGGAGCGTTGTACATGAGGGCTAGCTCGCCAAAAGAACCACCGGGTCCGACGGCGCCTACTTTGCTGCCCACGCCATCCAGACCACCCTCAACCTTGCCTGACTGGTTGACGTAAATGTCGAAGGAGCCCTTTTCGACAACGTAGAAGTAGTCTCCGACATCGCCTTGCTGAATGACCTTTATGCCCCTTGTCGGTATCGGCTTCTCATGCAGCGCGCCGAGAACCATGGCTGACTGGTCGTCGTCGAGATGCGAAAAGAGGAAGTTGCCCGAGACGGCAGACTTGAGGCGCGATAGCTGATCCTGCGTCTTCTGGTGGAAAGGCGGGGTGAAGTTGTCGGCGGCACTCGAGGCGGGGTTGAGCGACTCAGCAGAGACGGAGGTGCGCCTGTTGGTGTTGTAGTTGCTGGGGAAGTTCTGGCCTTGGCCCGAAAGAGGCGGCATTTGGGTGATGTTGTTCTTTGAGGAGCCGCCAAAGCCGCCAAAGTCGCCAAACGCACCCGCACCCGCGTCGTAGTTGCTGCTGATGTTGCTGCCGCGGGACCTGTTGAAGTCGACGGCGGCAAAAGTCGAGGCCGTGGGCGACGTCATGGTGTCGTTTTCCTCCTCTTCTTCGAGACGCTGCATTGTGGACTTGGTGAAGCCGGTGCCACTACTGGGCGAGGTGCTGAAGGGGTTGCTGCCGGGGAACGTGTTCTCGGCACGGCCCTGGGGACTCGAGTGCTGTTGCGACAGCAGATATTCGGTGCGCTGCGACTCGAGGCGGCGGTTAAAGAAGTTTGCGCAGAACTGGAGGATGTCGTGGGGCTTGTGCTTGAGGATTTCGCGGTCGAGGGTGGAGATCTCGTTGGAGTAGTCGGGAGGGAGGGACATGAGGGCGGTCGTGGTGAGGGGTCAAGCGCAGCTCTTTGACGTCGGTCGCGAGACGTGCAGGGATCGAGGCAGTAGAGCTGCTGGGGTCGGACGTAGCGTCAGCAGCAGGACGGGCAGCGAGGTGGACGGGGGAGTGGACTTGGGGGAGTAATGAACGCAATTGCACGCTGCAGGCTATGGGCAGTAAGCGCGGCGAGGATGTGCAGGAAGAGGGGCCTGGTGCGGGAGGAGGGATCACGAGTGTGGGATGGCGGGCAGCGCAGTCAGTGGTAAGGATCGAGGCAAGCTTTCCTGGGGCTTATTCTCTTCTAGAAGATGTCTAGAAACTCGCGCACGCTGGGGGATGCAATTGGGTGCCACGCGCATTGGCTGCGGCCGTGACTCAAACGCTCAATGCGCGCTTTGTGCTTTGTAGCGACAAACAGAGCAGGACAGCTACATGGGACAGACAGCTACAAATCAAGCTGTGCTCTAGCTCCAATATATCCCACACCTGAGCCGTCAACTATCAAGAGAGGACAATGGATCGAGGGCAAGCACGGCTCCAGGCTGTGCTTGTCTTGTGCGCGTGCGAGAACGTGGACAGACGGCAGTCCTGGACACTTGTAGTCGCCTTGTTGACATGATTGTTGCATCGCAGTCGTGCTCGCGTCATCATGTCGCGCACTCCGCGGTGCGCGTGCACTGTCTGGGTGCAGCACTGCCAACGGCAATGTTTGAGGTGGGAGCTCTTGGACCCAAGTACATGATTCCGGGGTCAAGGCCATCCTAAAGGCCATTCTAAAGGCCATCTTCCATCCTTCGCAACCAGTGCAATGGAGTCGGCTGCGACGACGAAGCATGGCATGGGTACCCGCAACCTTGTAATTGGCGGTGAGGCACTCCAACGCGGCGCAGGCGATGCGGTGAATGCATCCATGGACCTGTTGAGGCGTGCAGAGCAGCAAGAGGACGAAAACTCTGAAGCAGCAACGTGCAGAGGCCCGGAACTGCCCAGCTATCCCGAGCGGACAGGGCGATGACGCACAAGGGCGGCCATGTGAGGTGCACGAGCGCGCGCGGAGCAAAACTGGAGGGGCCGCCATGGATGTGTGGGCGGCGACAAGAAGCGACCGAATACGAATTGCGTGCACGGCATAACTCGAGCGTGCACGCGGAGCGCAGAGTTGTGTAGAGCCGCTGCAATTGAGCACGGCGCCCCGTGTCTTTCGTCATTGCACATGCTATGCTGCCCGTCCGGTCCCGCGTGTTCTAGGGCTCGCGATGAACGGCATCACGCCAAGCGTCCCTGCCGCTAACAGCGCCGTCTTTAATCTTGCAGATTCCGTGCCATGTCGCGCGTCCAAACAGACGACCAGCCTCGCCAGTACACCATCTGAACGTCGTCGCGCTCCCTCACACGCTGCGCCTGCGAATTGTCTGCGCCTCTGTTTGTCTCACCGAAACAACCGCGAGCTCCATCGTCGCAAACTGTCCGAGCGCGCACTGATCCTCAAGCCGCGAGCTAGCTCCACCCGAACGCAGCTCCTGATCCTGACTGACTTACCAACCACCTCCACAACTGAACTACTCGTCTCCCCTGCACCCGAGACAGGTCTTACTCCCTACTCCCACTTTTTGCCATTCCTGATCCACGTCCATCGCTGCGCTGATTATGGGCAAATACACCTTCACCTGGTTCGTTTACGACTGCCCCCAGTCGCCCGTCGCAACTGCTTACACGCGCGCAGGGAACACTCGGCCAATGAGGTCTTCGTGACTGGCACCTTCGATGACTGGCGGAAGACGGTCAAGCTGGAGAAGGAAGACGGCATCTTCAAGAAGACTGTCGAGCTGCCCAAAACCCACACCCAGTACAAGGTATGCCGCCCGCCCGCCGCATAGCATCGGCGGCCCTGTTTGCGCAAACTTTGCTAACACGTCTGCCTGCAGTTCGTTGTGAACGGCAACTGGTGTACCAACGACAGCGCGCGCACCGAAGACGACGGCCACGGCATCATCAACAACGTCCTCCTTCCCGAAGACATCGTCGACGAAGAGCCCGTCAACACCATGTCTTCTGCTGCGCCCGCGTCCACAACCGCTGCGCTAGCTGGTGCCGTGCCAAAGGAGAGCGACAAGGAGCCCAAGACCGACGCTTCCAACTCCCCCGTACCTGGCGCCTTCCCTGAGACGCCCTACGCAGAGACTCCTGGCAGCG
Source organism: Alternaria solani (assembly GCA_002952155.1). NCBI lineage: Eukaryota > Fungi > Ascomycota > Dothideomycetes > Pleosporales > Pleosporaceae > Alternaria > Alternaria solani. Next base: position 1,183,726 of record CP022032.1, on the reverse strand, counting down.
AACCGCAGACCTTCAACGTCGCGCCCATCCCCGCTACCTCAGGCCTCGGCAACCCCATCAAGCTTGCGCCTGGCGAGCCCGTTCCCGAAGCGAGCACCCTCACAGACAACACTGTAGACTCCACTGTCAAGCACGACAAGGAGCCAGAGCAGGAGCCGTCAGCACTCGGCATCTCGCCGCTCCCAGCCACCGCGGGTGCTGGCAACCCTATCCACCTTGCGCCTGGCGACAAGGTGCCAGACGCCAGCACCTTCACGTCCAACACCGTCGACAGCACAGTCAACACCGACGCCTCGTCCTACGAAAAGGCCGATGCTCTTCCCCCGCTTGCCTTCACCCCTCAAGCTGAGCGCGACGCCAATGGTGGCATGTTCGGCCTTCCCCCAGTCTTGGGCAACATGATTCCAGAGTCGAGCCTGCCAATGGGCGCCGATGCCAAGGTCGAGCAAGACACGGGCGTCACAATCCAGTCCTCGGCCCCCCACAGCACCACGGCCCAACTTGCCGGCCAGGTTCCCAAGGAGCCCCGTGGTGTCCCTGAGACCGTGGTGGACAGCCAAAAAGAGGCCCACGTCGACCCTGAGGCATCCGCCAACCCAGAAGCCGTTCAGGACAAGAAGGAGGTCGAGCAGGAGCTGAAGGAGGTGGTATCCGAAGCGCCTGCTGCCAGTGGAGATACTGGTCTGAGCGATACTGCCAAAGCGGCGGCTGCTACTGTTGCTGCCAGCGCCACTGCTGGTGCCGGTCTCTTCACTGCAGCCATCTACTCTGCCAAGGAGAAGGCCGCTGAGATTACTGGCATGAATGGTCCCAGCACCAGCACTGCTGACGAGGTTCCCTCTGTTGTCGCCGAGAGCCAGAACACAGCCCATGCTGAGCCAGAAGCAGCAGCTAGCCCTGAGGTCGTTGCTGAGAAGTCGGTAATGGAGAAGGAGCTACTTGGCGAAGTTCCTCAGACCAACGAAGCCGGCGAGCCTGCCCCCGCTATTGCTGGCGCTACGACCACTACTACTGCAGACGACGTACCCTCTGTTGTCGCTGAGAGCCAGACCGCAGCCCACGTTGCGCCAGAGGCGGCCGCCAGCCCCGAGGCTGTTGCTGAGAAGTCGGCCATGGAGCAGGAACTACTTAGCGAGGTTCCCAAGACCACCGAAACTGGCCTCCCCGCCCCGGCCATTGCTATTCCAGCTGTCGTTTCCGATAGCCAGAAAGAGGCACACGCAAGCCCAGAAGCAGCATCCAACCCCGAGGTTGTCGCGGAGAAGACCGCCATGGAGTCTGAGCTGTTGCGCGAGGTTCCCAAGACCAACGAGTCTGGTGAGCCCGCTCCCGCTGTCTCCACTTCCACTGCTCCAGTCGCTCAATCAGAGACTGTCTCTCCCGATGTACCAGAGGTTGTCGTTGATAGCCAACATGAGGCGCATGTCAGCCCCGAGGCCGCTGCTAACAGCGAGGCTGTTGCGGAGAAGTCAGCCATGGAATCTGAGCTACTGGACAAGCTCCCAAGATCTGATGAAGCGGGTGAGCCAGCTCCAGTGCTGACTGCTGCAACTACTGCGACTGCACCCGTCGCTGCTGCTGCTGCTGCCAATGCAATTCCATCCGGCACAGCCACTGAGTCTGTCAACGAAGCCGTCGCTCGTGAGGTCCCGAACGTTGTCGCCGAGAGCCAAAAGGAAGCCCATGCTAGCCCTGAGGCCGCCACCAACGCTGAGGCAGTCAGCGAGAAGCGCGCTATGGAGACCCAGCTTCTCAACGAAGTAAAGTCAACTGACGCTACTGGCGAGCCAGCTCCCAGCGCTGCTGCCGGCCTCTCTGATGAGGCTCTTGTTGATTCAGAGCCACTCAAGTCTTCCAGCGAGCCCAATGCTCTGAACGCACCCGCATCTGAGCCTGCTCAACTGTCGAACGCCAAGCCCATCGATTCTAGCACAGACGTCGCATTCAACAAGCAAGCGCCAACTACCACCGAGCAGACCCAGCCAACCGTCACCACTGGCGTAGAAACAAGCAAGACTGAGGCCACTAGCTCCGCTCCCGCTGCACAGCTGGCGCCAGAATCTCCCGCCAAGAACATCAGGAAAGACTCGGACGTATCTCCCAAGGGCACACCTGGTAGCCAGAGCATCGCCTCTGCTGCCGACGACAAGAAGAAGAAGCGTCGCTCTTTCTTCGGCAAGATCAAGGACAAGCTTTCCAGCAAGGACAAGCACTAGATGGACTGTCTGTTTCTTGTCTGCAATTTAGGCCGCCTTCATCCATCATGAGGGTCTTGGAGCTTCGTAATACCCGGGGGTCCATGCGCTGTGCTTCCTACCCCTCCTGTTCATCGTTCGTCACGGAGTTTGTGCTTTTGGTCTATACCATTTCCTTCCTGTGTCTGACATGCTCCATAGCAATCTGTTGCGTCATTTCTGTTCATATGCATCTCGAGAAGCAAGCGAGCTTGGGGTAGACGGAGGAGATTGCAGTCATAATATACCTGGGTTAGTTGGGATAGGTTGGTCAATGTCGAGAGACATGGGATATTGGCATGCCAACGGGATTGTATTTAATTTGCTAATGATGATGGGTTAGAATTGCTTCACAATCATCTCCTCTTTCTACTCTTATCACCTGCCTTGGGAATCATCAGCCAGACGGGCTTCACCATGATCAAGCAATGTATACGAGGTGATTGACGCTCCCGTGAGAGCACTGTACACTCACTGAGCGCTCACCTGCGATGTACAAGAAGCTCCCTTATAACCGTCCGTATTATACTACGGTTCCACAAAGACAAAAACAACAACCAACAGCCATCCAATTGCTTCAACAACATTCAAATTTCAATGTTGAGAAAGATCCAATCAAGGGCCGAGCGAACAACCCAACAAAGCAAACCAAATAACCACAGAAACCAGACGTTACTATGTTACGCAATCGCTCCTCTCAGGGCGCTGGGTATCGGGACACCCACCACGTTTCACACCAACAACGTCAGCAGCAAGGCGGTCCAACCATTGCTGAGCGTCTCGATCATCGGCGTTACATCCGAACTCGCTACGGCGCTGCAGCAGAGCTATCTCACATGATTGATGAACACATGTCATCGTGGCAATCATCGCAAGCGTTAAATGATCGGCCGACGAGCATGGGCACTGTGATCGTCGATTGGGATGGTAGTGGAGACCCCGCAATCTCCTACCGAAAGAAGGCGACTGCGGCGGAGGAGGAGGTATTGGTGCCTCGAGTGGCACCTGCTCCCCTGAAACACAAAGCTAGCAGTCTAGGAAAGGCGGATGTAAAGCAAAACCACAGGAGTGCGGCGGCCTACGCACAGAAGCCCCTACCATCTCTGCCCACAGACCAACGAGCGTCAAAGCAGATCAAACGCAAGCCCTTGCCTGTTCAAACTTCTAGTCCATTTGCGCGACACGACTCTATCATTTCAGAATCCTCACACCCATCGTGGCGCTACGCTCAATACTTCGCAACTCCTCCACCGATTCAATCACCAGCCGACCCTCGACGTGCACACTATACAACCGGAGATGGCTTTACAGCCGACTATCACCCACCTCGCTACTCCAGAAGCATAGACTCGCTTCGCAGCCCTTATATAACAGGCTACGACCAGATGACAGGTTTTGAATATGACTACAATGGACAAATCTTCCACGCGCATCGTGTGCCGTCGTCGGGTTCCATTTCGCCGCCTCGGCGCTGGTCCGTCCATTCAGATTACTTCACCGGCGACGTGGACGAGTATGATCCGCACGCAGAGTTGCGCATCGAGGATACGGAGCTTTTATCTCTGTCGGCTGAGGAAGGCCAGAAAAGACATGGTGTAGGTAGATTTGTAGAAAAAGTCTTGTTTAAGCTGAATGGCTTGGGATTGATGGAGAAACTGAGCTGTGATAGGAAGGCGACTAGGAAAGGGTCGACCTCTTGGCAAAAAGCCGGGTATCATACATGACAATTAATTGCTAGTGTTTTGAACGTGCGACTCCATGATGTTGTCTTGGTGGGAGTGATTTGTATCCCACCAAGGACTAGTGCTTGTTGTGCGCGTTATGGTTAGAAGTGAGTGCAAATGACTCATTGTGGCTTTTGAGCGACTGCGCCTCGTTACAGTGGTCACGTGATTCAGTGCTACACATGCGCTCTTCCAAACTGCAACCTTCCTATTCTTAATATAAAACATATCGATGCCTCAGTACATCCAGTCAGCAAGATCGTTCCCATCGCTCTTTTTACGCGACACGAAAGGTACATCTAAGACCCCCTACCACAGACTTTTCATCTCCCCTACTCCGAGACCGCCCAACAAACGGTAGAAAAGACGACAACAAAAGATGGCTTCAGAACCGCGGACTGTGTTCCCATGTAACACATGTTCTCTTAAATTTACAACAAGCGCTCTCCAGCGTGCACACATGCAGCAGCCTTGGCAGTAAGATGGCACTGAGCATGCAGATTAAAACTCATGGACTAACGGCTACAAACAGTGTGTCCAATCTCAAACGGAAGGTAGATGGGTTGCCTTCGATAACTGAGCAAGAATTCGAGGTGCAGGAAGGCAGGAGCGAAAAAGTCTCCCATCGATCAAGCAACACCGACGACGCTCTGGTACGGAGGCCACGGAGAACATTATACAGTGCCAACGTCGAGAAAGACGCCAATTCCGAACTCCAGGTTGAGCAAAGATCAGACGATTATTCCAGAAAGGCGCCATCGACACAATGTCTCTTCTGCCCTTTCCCGTCTTCCACTCATACAACAGCCCTAGAGCACATGTCTACCGTCCATGGCCTCTTCATCCCATCGCCCTCAGCACTTTACTCCCTGGGTTCCCTACTGTCATACCTAGCAACACTAGTCTTCGAATACCACGAATGTCTACATTGCGGACAAGAGAAAGGCACCATCGACGCTGTACAAACGCACATGCGGGACAAGGGACACTGCATGATCGACATGTCTGAACTCCGCGATTTCTGGGACCCTGAAGCAGATCAACAACATGATGAGGAGCAGACGAATTCGACCATTGCCGAGCTCTCAAAGACGGAGAGGCGTCTGCCATCCAGATCGATCACCAACTCCCGACACAGTCGTGGCAATAAGACAGTGCCGAAACCTGTCAGACAAGGACAGACGCACTCCCAACGTTGCACCTCACAACGGTCTTCATCCAACAGAACTGCTGCAATCACTCAAGCAGAGTACCAAGACCAGGACCCTCCAGTGAACTCATCATCAAGGCAACTAGCCCTGAACACCAACAATCATGACCCTCATCTAACCACCATCCCACGTACAGCAAAAGGGCTCGCCGGTCTCTCAGACCAACAAATCCTTGCACTTCAGATGGTCGACAGGAGGATGAAGAGTAGAGAAGAGAGCGCAAAGGCAAGAGTACGGTATGCGGCACAACAGCAGCCAGTCAAAACCATATATTACAAGACGGAGAATCCAGTATACCAGGCTGGATAATTGATTAGGGTAGAGAGTATGACGAGAGGCATGAAGCAATGGCGCGGTTTGTATATGTTGTCTTTATAAATGTTGAGTGTGATGCACAACGAACTCGAGGGCTATTCGCCAAGTAAGGAAACAATGCTGTAGCTTGAACACACAAATACATCCGCTCAACCATGGTTTGGCGATGACCTATGACCGACGAGCCACTCACGACTTCCGAAACCCATATGTTCCCATACGCAAAAAGGCTCTCATCAAGAGAAGTACAGCACATCAGAGAATTGAGCACAGAAGACTCATACGCAGTGATGACATTTCAGAGAAGCTCCAAGTCTACTACATCGCCAATTTGGCAACTACTAGCTAATATTACCAAGAAAGGGTGATGTACTCGTAAACATGTGCGAACGGTGAGCGTCCGGATCTACCTCCCCTCTAGGAAGTTGAAGTACCCTGAGAGAAGCCACCTATGCATGTCTAAAAGTCTAGGCCATCTAGATCATCACGCTTGCTGATCCACAAGTTCAGATCAGCGCCGTCCATGATACAAAGACCTTCGTCGACGTCCATGGCATCATCATCCCTGGCCATCATCTCCTCGACCTCGTCCTCGTACAAGTGATCCGGCTCTTCTAAGCTCAGGATGTTGAAGTCGCTCAGATCGCCAATGTCGAATATCTCCACCCGGAAACCAATGTTGCGGACACCAGGCATATCAGCCACGAGACCCTGTAGTAGAGCGTTGCCCCTGCAGTGCTCGTGGATGCGCGTTGACTCGTAGTACAAGGTGGGAAGCTCCGGAAAGTTGGATGCTGATGCAGTCGATTCGTCAGCGGTTGAGCCTAGACCCTTCTTGCTCTTTCCCTTGCCCCTGATCTTCTTCTTCTTGCCCTTGGTCGCGGCGAGATTGAGCTCTTCTAGCCCACCCTCAAAGGAGAAATCGAAGAGCGCCTGTGTAGTCTCCAGCCTAGCGTTATCCCACTGGGGACTATTGCGAACTCGAGCCAGGTATTGAGTTGTGTTGACCTTGAGGGCATCCGTGCGCTTGGTGCCGAGAACGATAAAGTGCTCGGGATGTTGTTTGAAGTGCCAGGCGAAGCGCAACATGTGCTTTGTAGGGTTCGCGGGGTCAAACTGGGCGCCTAGGGCGGCGTGGCGGTCATACTCCATGCAGGCGAGTGTGTACGCAGCCTGAAGGGGTGTGTCGCAGTCATTGAGGCGAGCGGCAAGGTTGGCGAGTAAGCGGGTACGGGTCTGGACATGGTATTTAGAGAAGCTGAGATTCTTCTCTACCGAAGAACAGAAGTATGCAAGGATCATCTGCTCGTCCCACTTGTGCATGGGTATCTTGTTCTTGAGGGCGACCATGATCTCGCCTCGATATTTGAGAATGCCGGCAAAGGTCGCACCTTCGTTGACATTGTCGCTGTGGCGCTATTAGAAGAAACCAAGAAGATGACTGAGAGTGACTCACACTTCATATGGGAAGAACTGCTGCTGCGCCGAGGGCTTGAGGATGACATCGAGAGACAGAGTAATGAGAGGCTTTAGGCCAATCGATATACTCTCTGTCTTGCGGCGAAGTAGCTCTGGTAGAGCAGCCTTATCGTCGAAGGTGAGCGGCGGCAACATTGCAGTGGCGGCGAGTACTGAAGCAGTATGGAATGTGGCAGTGTAAGCAGTGGGGGTTGATATAACAGGATCGCTAGAGAAGATGATAGAAGAGAGAGGGAGGAAGGGAGGGAGAGCGAACCGCAGGTTATATACTGGCTAGGAGCTACAAGACCAGGTGACCGCGACACAAGCCATGGCTCCGTCACCTATTGCAAGTGGGGTAGACGAAGTGAGAGCAAACGCGGTGTCGCAGAGAACAGCAGTGACGCGAGATTCCACAACGCAGGTGAAGGCAAGATAGTTATCGTAGTATAATTGCTATAGAGAGCAAGGAGGACAAAAAAAGAGCATTGCGTCGTGCTTGATGAACTCCACATATAAGAGCCAAGAAAGGGATTGCGTCTTGCTTGGTGAGCTCCACGTAAGACAGCAAAAAATGGTATTTGAGATTTATTGACTTCTGTCATCCCTTGAGTGTCATGAGACGGCCTCGAAAGAGATGACAGACCCTGTCGGGGCGGGGGCTCGAACTGGCGACTAAGTCCAAACCCCCTACCTGTTTAAGTGAGTAAAGCTGCTAAAGAGGGATGAGTACTTACGCCATAGCTGCTGTATTGATTAGTGATTATTATCCTAGAATTACACCTTTATATAGCCACCTCAAGGTCGTATCAAAATATTTGCAAAAGTAACCGGAGTGCGTAGGGCGTCTGAAGGCGGTCGCTGCGCGTTTGCAGGTCAAGTGAATGAGCGAGACCTGAGTGAGTGCGCAAGTGCAAAATAGGCGAGGGTATCAAGTCTCCCAGGCATCTGATAAGGGAGCTGGACCGGAAGTCGTCCAGTGAGAGAGGATGGCGTGAACTTTGTCCAGTGTGAGGCTGGTATAGCGTGAGGACATTCTCGCGTCGTAAGAAGCAAAGGTAAAAGAGAACACGAGATAAAGAAGCCTAATGAGTGGCATAACTCAAGCTATTAGCTTCAAAGAAGAACTGAGAGAATCGACATTGCGAGGTAAGAAGCCAAAGACTGGAGCGAGGAGCGATATAAACGTGACATGAGAAATACATATAGACGAATGAATTCGAACACAAGATACCTTGACGTTTAATTCAGGTGGTGATAGAACCTACGATAGCGTCTGGGCTGCACTTAGGCTGTGGGGAGAAGGGACATGCCTCGTCCACGAGAGTGTAAAGTCGCTTTTTCGGGCTCCTGGGAGGCCTACTGTGTCGCGATAATCATTGGACATGCCTCGTCGTGAGAGAGCCCGAAAATACGGGTAAGAGTGTACAAGATACAATGCGCACAGAATGGGTTGCGAGATAGATCAGACAGCACATGGTGTGTGATGGTGTTCACCAGGAGATGTCGTGAGATTTGAAGCTCTGATGTTGTGAAGAGTCGCGTCAAGCTTCGCGCACCATTCCGCTTTGAAAATAGCGTCTTTTGTCTCGCATGTGGCATCCACGAACCTCACAAACAGCTTTCCAAGGTTCCAAGGTTACCATCGTTCTTGCCGTCCTCTACCGGTATTTGAAGATGATATGTGCAATAGCGCGCTGTTATTAAATCTCTACCAAGACAATGTCTGCCACTAGTAATGCCTCTCAGACTGCGCCAATCTACCACTTGATGTCTGTCATCTGTGGCCTTCCTTCGCACGCTGCACTTGCTCGGAAGATCAGGCGCTACTCGGCAACTTTCTCGCACCAGCCTGGCTCTACGAAGAGCTTGAGCTTTATCACAAAGCACACGGGTTGAGACTTAGCGCTATGACTTCGCTCCTTACAACAGCTTGTACGTTCACGCCTTCGTCCTGGCCACGTTCTCGGCATAAACAGCGCTCGCGTCAGCCATGAGTTACTCGATACTTCTGGTGAAGCCCCTAGCGTGATAGATGTCGAAGAGATGATCCTCAAGCTACAGTTGTAAAGACTGCTGCATTCATATCCTCGTTCAGTCCAGTCTGGATTGGGAGATTACTAAGCACGTACACCTTGATCACATAAACATTCATCTTGCGCATCTCCACCCTACGCACCCGGAATCCTTTTGCATCCTTTCGCTTATTACCAGTCCGGATTTAAGATGCGAAGCTTCGAGGGTTCTGCCGCTATTTCTTGGCGGCTGACATATGCTCCCACAGTTGTTCGCCAACAACCGTCGGTTACTCCAGAGTGCTGCATAGGTACCTAGGTAGCATCTGCTTCACCTGCAGGTCAATTGGGGCTATGCATGCATGCATGGATTCAGAATAGTTAGCTGTGAGGTGAAAACTCTGTAACGCAGTCTCCCAGAATCAGGTTGACGAGAAAGCGAAAGGGCCGAACAGTTTCCGTGTAGCAGCGCAACCTTGCATCGGACGGGAACCCCGGCACCGCCTACGTAATTGAACCCTCCACCAGAGCCGCATCCACGTTTTGATCGGAACCACGCCTATCGCTCCACACAGTCGGCGGATAGACAGCCCTATCGACCGGGGACGGTCCAGACACGTCGCGCTGCTGCGGGCGTATCGGCTTTACAACGCATATCCGATTAATACGCCGAATCTCCCCGAGACATCTGTCTACTTCGGATCCGGTACCCTCAACAGATTGCATCAAACGACTGTCTGCATGCTTTGCTGGACAATGTGCAGTCGCGCGGGGAGAAGCTTGTGCTAGATAATCAGCTGACTGCGTCAAGGCGAGACATTGTGAGCCGGCCGCTATACTAGAATCAGTAAATCTGGAAACTGTCAGGTTGGAGATGCGACCCACAAAACCGCATTTTTTAGCGGCGGCCGATGCACCCAATGTGTGAGGAACGGCGATACCCTGACCCTGGACCAGGAAGACCCTGTGTATTATCAATGGCCGACGTCATGCAGGAGAATCTTTTCGAACGTAACTTTGCGATGCATGGCACATGTAAGAATGCGCTTTAGGTTTGTTGTGTTCATACCTGGGTATATATAACAGTAGGTCGCAGCTGCTTCTGAGAGTCCATCAAACAACTGAACAGCAACTTTTCATCCGTTTTGCAACAAGATACCCAAAAGTTTTCTTTATTACGCCACTTTCTAAAGTATATCACATCACAACACAACACCACCAAGATGCCTTCTTTCACCGTCTTCAAGGGCTCCAAGGAGAGCAAGATTGTCAAGGCCCAGACCACCAAGCCTGACCTTCAGGACGACCAGGTCCTGATCAAAGTAACCGCCTCCGGTCTCTGCGGAACCGATGAGCACTACAAGGGGGCCGACATGGCTCTCGGCCACGAGGGAGTCGGCATCGTCGAAGAGCTTGGTCCCAACGTCAGGGAGCTGAAGAAGGGCGACCGCGTCGGATGGGGCTACGAGCACAACTCCTGCGGGCGCTGCGACCAATGTCTCACAGGCCGTGAGACGTACTGCAACCAGCGCGAGATGTACGGCTCCGCGAACCTCGACCAGGGCAGCTTTGCTTCCCACGCCGTCTGGCGCGAGGCGTTCGTCTACAAGGTTCCCGATGAGCTGAGCGACGCCGAGGCCGCACCTCTGATGTGCGGTGGTGCTACCGTATTCAACGCCCTGCACACCTACAACGTCAAGCCCACGGACCGCGTCGGTGTCATGGGCGTGGGTGGTCTTGGCCACTTGGCCATCCAATACGCCGCCAAGATGGGCTGCGACGTCGTCGTCTTCTCCGGCTCAGACAACAAAAAGGACGAGGCCATGAAGCTCGGCGCAAAGGAGTTCATCGCCATGAAGGGAAAGACTGAGATTAGCGTCAGCCGCCCCGTCGACGCGCTCCTCGTCACTACCTCGGTTATGCCAGACTGGAAGATGATGCTTCCCGTTCTCAACTCCAACGCCATCATCTTCCCCATGACTGTTTCCTTTGACGACTTTGCTATCCCCCACATGGCTCTCATTTCCAAGGGTATCACGGTCCAGGGCTCCGTTGTCGCTGCCAGGGCTGTGCACCGCAACATGTTGGCTTTCTCTGCGCTACACGGTATCAAGCCCATTATCATGGAGTTCCCGTTGACCGAGAGCGGTATCGAGGAGGCTATGACGACGCTGAGGGACGGAAAGATGAGGTACCGTGGTGTTCTCAAGCCCCAGTAGATGGATGGGGTTGTAATAATGATGGGATAATGGAGTTTAATAAACAGAGCATGGCTAGGAGATGCCGATGATAGATTTTACGAATCTCATATGTTTTGAATGTACTTTCGTTGTCTCTTCTCTTGCAATGATTGAGTGGTGAAATTTGCTCGTTTTTTGCCATTTTCTTGAAAATCCTACTTTGCTTCGTGTTTATTAAATGCCTGTGGACTGAGTTGCTTACTGACAAGCCTGCAGATTCTCGCGATTTCTCTTTGGCTTCATAACCATAAATGACAGGCTCTGCTACTCTCGGCGTTTTGCACCGCATGCAGCTACTCCGGAAACAAGCGGATAAGAACAGGCAAGATGTCTCTCGGCTTCATGCTCTGCGCCACCGCAATCGCATACCTTGTATCGACAACCGGTGTTCCTTCAACTGCAGTCACACCGCCCCGAGCTTCCGCTTGTTTCTTGGAATCCTTGGTCTGTGAAGTATACGGAGAGGAGAGTGCCTCTAGCAGCTCGTTTCCATCCGTCTCCTTGCCCTCGCCCTGACGTTTGGACGCCACATCTTCCATATCAATGTCTCCATCCATGCCCTTGTCCCTACTCTTCCCCTCCCACGCACGCACACCTTGATCTTTTCTCCCAGGTATCAACCCCCCAGCAAACTTGCCCACCTCCCTCTCATACCGCTCCTTGCCCATTTGTTTCTCTGCAATAGCCAGCTCAGCCTCCCAGTCCCTACTCAGAACCTTCATAGCATTCTTCATCAACTTCTTCTGCGCGCCGCCAAAGACTGTGAACAGATCCCAAGGGCTCGATTTCCAGGCTCGGATAAAGGACTCGCGAGCGGCGAAGCTGGAGGTAGGGGTGTTGTGGTGCTCGAGAACAGCAGTGAGATATTGGATTATGAAACGGATGGCTGCGGGGGTGATGGGCTTGTAAGAGTCCCTGCCGCTGTGCCCATGATGGATCGCTCTGACCTCACTGGGAGAGGAGTATTTCTGGCCGCTTTGCCTCGAATGTTGAGCTAACAGCGCGACATAAATCGTGGTGTTCCATCGCATGAGGTCGTGAAAGCGTTGGAATTGGTGCGCTTCGTCGAGCCTGTAGAACCAGATCGCCCGTGTTATATCAAGGTTCTGTTTGTCTTCATCTTTGATCGGCTTCCCGGCGTGAGCATCGATAGCGGCGCGGTTTTGCAGGAAGAAGTGGAGCTGGATATCTGGAGGTATGTTTGCAATGTTTAGCGCCCGCGGTGTTTGATTGAGGATGTCGGTGAAGCTGAGAGTGGGAAGATGGTGAGTTGGTACGCCCTGAAGTTTGTTCTTGAGTAGTAGTTCCAGTTCAGCTTTCTTGGAGTCGTCAAATCCATGTGTGTCTTGCGGCATCGTGGACTTTGGCATTCGATGAGATCAGCAACAAGAGTGGGTGTGTTGTCGTAGTGACTGATGGGTGTGCGACTGTCAAGCTCGAGCAGTGTCTCGGCTGTCGTGGTGCAAATCCGTTCGTTTGTTGGGTGAAAATTGACAAGTGAAGAGCGGGAGCATGCATACTCCCGAGCGCCTACACACCGCTGCATATGGGGAGCAAACAAACGATGCCCAGCTGCCGCATCACGAAATGGAAGAAACAACAGAGCGTGTCAATCGTTTCTGCCCTTCACTCCACGTCTCACACCCCTCTACCTGTCATAACGAGGTACACAATATCCAAGTAAAAGTAACCAGAGTAATGTTAATACTCAGACAGAATGGCGATAGCACGTCCTGGAGCCCGTATGTTTGAATCATATCCGAGTTTGTGCGCTTCCAGGCCCCTCTGTTCAACGTTGAATGCCTTTGGTGGAGACAACCAAGATCTGTACTAGTGTTGTAGAGTCTGGCAATATTGACGGTCATGGTTCATTGAAGTCGCGAGAAGGGGTGCAACAAGATTGACAACCGCGGCGCGACATGCAAGGTATGATGGAAGCTCTTGCGTTGAATATCGTCGGGGTTGAACATATTGGACCGTATTCGACATTGAACGTGTTTAGGTAATCCATTTAGCACCCGTATCCTGGAATCGCAAGATCGGATGCAACGACGCATGTTCACAAGCCATGGACCGAGAAGGTTGGAGGTAGAGACCAGAAATAGAACATGTGTGCGAATTCATTTTGGAACAGATAAACAATGAAGATGATGAAACTCATGACGAGATTGGGTACTGTGAGGCTCGCTCAGTCGCTTCTTGATTCTTCAGGATTGCGCAGTGTGAATGACATGTTTACCTAGGTAAGCCGATTGTAAACGGTGCAAGTGGTTGAAGGGTCAGTTTATTGAAGTTGGCCAAACGTGCGGTTACGTGTTCGCGCCCGCTTGTTGCAGGGCTAGTGGGGCCGCTCCACCCACAAGCGCGCATAGGAAAGATGACGATCTTCAGGGTCAATCCAGCGCTGGAGGTTAGAAGTTGAGGCTGCGCACGCGATATCGATAGATGTGAGCGGGCCGAGGACCTGTGAGATTTTCTGGACGAGCAGATGCCGTGTTTCAGATGTGGGCGAGACGTTTGTTGGTAGTTTGCAGACATGGGGTGCGCAACGCGGATGCATGACGTCTTGCACAGGACGTGAATGATGATCCTTCGGTGGTACAGTGGTGGTTGGGCCAAACATGTCCAGTCAATCGAGGACCGATGTGAGGAAACAATCATGTTCAGACTGACGACACGTGCGAGCATTAGGCAAGCTGCGGAAAGCGAAGCCGTAGTGTGCAGAGCCCAGCATCAGCAGCAAGTGTGTGCGGGCGTGTGGTCTTGTCCATCTCGATGTAGTGAATCTACGGCTCATTGACGTCGCTGGCCAAGGGCGCCACACTCTGGTGCGGCATGATTGGCTGGGGTGTCTCTATTTGCGTGCAGGCGTGCAGCCATCCGCTTGTGCCGAGAGCACGGATGGGGTCGTGGCCAGACTCTGGGTGCCGCAGGATGCCGTGTGGCATAGTTGCATAACATCAACGTCCCTGGGGGTGCAGCAATCTGGTGGTGGCCGGGATGGGATGGAGGAGCGCGTTGAGCGCGTTGGTCGTATCGGGCGGTGAAATGAGAGAGAGAATACGACGGGCTGGGCGGACCTGGCTCGCAAACTCTCAGTCAGCGCAAGAAGAGGCCTAGAGCGGCGCTGTGATTGGCCGCGCGAGATTGTTCCTGCGTAGGAGTGTGGCGAAGCAACGCCGGTCCCCTGTCCCCTCGCCCCTGCCTCATCCGTCTGTTCCAGCCTGGCGAGGGAAGGAGACGGCCGGATTCACGACTGCGAAGACGAATGTCGTCTTGGAGAGACTTGGAAGACGGCTTTGGGCACAGGCAAACGGGTGTCAAGTGAAAGTAGCCCTGCGATGCGTGCATGTCCCCCTCGCAAGCGCAGACTTGACAGCCGTTGGACAAGTTGTCTGAAGCGATCGAGGCTGGGCGCTGAGCTGGTGCCGCGCGTATTCATCTGGCCCACCCGCCGCGACCAACACCGTCTCGCTCCCCTGAAGTGCATAGACCTCAGCTCCTTCAAGCTGCACCTCCTCGCACCGTCTGCCCCATCTCTCGCACTCCTCAGCCAGCTCCCAAACACACGCGTCGAGTTCGCTGACGACAAGAGCGCAGCTGATTTGTTTTTGTTGGGTTGCGTCCAGTGCTGATCGCGCCCGTCCGGTCGTTTACACATCCCATCCCTTGGACTAGCGTTGCCCAGCCGCCTCTTCTTCGCCGCGCCCTGATTCCCGCTTTCCTCCCCAGTTGTCCTGCGCGACCACTGCTTTCGACATCACCAACCACCGCTTCAGTCGCTCTCGACTGCCACTCGCTCACCCCCATACAACGCACTCGCATTCACACCCTCTCCGCCCGCATTGTCCACTCCGCCAGGGACCGCAAACGGACCTCGCCCAACCGCACCCTCGCGCCGCTGGTTTGGCCGACCTTCCTCCCCGGTACTCGTAACGAGTACGCCCGCGCACCTAATACACCACCACCACAACACCACCCACCATGAAGTTCTCGCTGTCCAAGTCGCTGCTATGGCTCGCTGCCGTCGCTGCGCCGCTCGCCTCCGCTGAGCGTGTCATCGAATCCAAGTCGCTCAACCCGTGCATGTCCAACTCCAGCTTCTCCGCCACCCTCTTCAACGTCGCATTCACCCCCAGCAACCGCAGTCTGGGCTTTAATATCGAGGGAATCTCAAACATCGCCGGCAGGATCGAGGCCGACATCGAGCTGCTCGTGTATGGATACTCGGCCATGAACCAGAAGCTCGACCCCTGTAGCCAGGAGGAGCTCGAGGGCATGTGCCCCATGAACGCCGGTCCGCTGACCATCAAGTCCAACATCGAAATTAGCCAGGACGTCATGAGCGTCATTCCAGGTAAGACGCGCGCGCTCAGACTCGTCGTGGCACACTGTTGACATGATACAGGCATCGCATACACCATTCCCGATCTCGACGCCGTGGTACGAGTAAAGATTAGGGACGCAGAGTCGCATGTTCAACTGGCATGCGTCGAGGCAGAACTGTCAAACGGACATTCGGTCGACCAAAAGGCTGTGGCATGGGTGACGGCCGTCATTGCCGGTCTGGGTCTTGTGGCGTCTGCCATCACCTCTGGACTGGGGCACTCCAACACCGCCGCCCACGTCGCAGCCAACGCCATGTCGCTGTTCGGTTACTTCCAGGCTCAGGCTTTCATTGGTCTCTGCGCTGTCCCTCTTCCCCCCATCGTCTCCGCCTGGACCCAAAACTTCCAATGGACCATGGGCATCATCCGCGTCCAGTTCCTCCAAGAATTGGCAACCTGGTACCAGCGTGCCACCGGCGGAACCCCAACCACCTACCTCTCGCAGCTGTCGTACATCTCCGTCGAAGTCCAAAAGAAGAGGAAGATGAGGCGTGCCATCGACTTCACCACCGGTGCTGTCGGACGCCTCATGGCCCGTAGTAACGCTGCTGCCACCGAGGCACAGGCGGGTGGAGACCGTTTGGTTCTCCATGGCATCGAGCGTGTGGGCTTCAAGGCCAAGATCGAGACAACCAACATCTTCTTTACCGGATACACCTTCTTCGTCATCTTTGTCCTCTTGACAGTCATCGCCGTAGTCGCCTTCAAGTACATCTGCGAAGGTCTCGTCAGGGCTGGCAAGATGAAGAACGACAAGTTCGTCGACTTCCGCAACGGCTGGCAGACTGTGCTCAAGGGTATCCTTTTCCGTGTTGTTCTCATTGGCTTCCCGCAGATGATGGTCTTGAGCTTCTGGGAACTAACGCAGCGTGATTCCGCCGGTCTCGTCGTGCTGGCTATCCTATCCATGCTCACCATGATTGGCATCCTCGTCTGGGCTTCGTCAAAGGTTGTCCGAATTGCGCAGCGCTCCATTGCTATGCACAAGAACCCCGCCTACATTCTTTACTCGGACCCTGTCGCGCTCAACAAGTGGGGCTTCCTCTACGTCCAATTCAAGGCTGCCGCCTATTGGTTCATCATCCCATGGCTCGGATACCTCCTCATCAAGGCCATGTTTGTCGGTCTGTCCCAGGGCAGCTTCAAGACCCAAGCTATCGCACTCGTCCTCATCGAGGCTGTTCTGCTTGTTGGTGTATCAGTGCTTCGCCCATGGATGGACAAGAAGACCAACGGTTTCAACATTGCCATTGCTGCCATCAACTTCCTCAGCGCCTTCTTCCTGCTCATGTTCACTGAGATCTTCAAACAGCCGGTAACTAAGGCAAACTCGTGTCACTATGCTCAAGCTAACATCTGCAGGCCATCGTCACTGGTGTCATGGGCGTCATCTTCTTCATCATGAACGCTGCCTTTGCCCTAATCCTGCTTCTTATGCTTCTGGTCTCTTCCGGCTTCGCATTATTCACCAAGAATCCCGATACCCGTTACCAGCCAATGCGCGACGACCGTGGCTCCTTCATCAAGTCGCAAACCCAGCTGACGACTGAGCTCGACGCACTCGGCGCGACCGCCCGTGGTGAGGGCAAGGGCACTCACCCCTACACTGGGTCAAGGAGTCGCATCGATGACGAGGATGACTACTCCTCCGAAGAGCAGCGACAACTGGCTGCCAAGGAGGGTGGTTTCAACGAGCACTATGCGGCCGTACCACCTCGAAGCCAAGGCAATGACGGATCCGTCTCACCGTCACCCCCATCCTTTTACGAGCGCCGAAGCCCAGCACCGTCATACCGCCCCGGCAGTAACGGTCAAGGCCAACCGCAGCAGTACCGCCAAAACAACAGCCCGAGCCCGTGGCAACGAGGCGCAGGATATGAAAACTGACGCCAGAGCGAGCACGAGGAGCAGGTGGGCCAAATTATCGATTCGTATAAACGCTCCTCGGTCGCCCAGCAACAGCATCAACAAAATCAACAAAACAGATTCTGAGCTATTCATGCGTTTTGTGCATATTTTGGGCATCCGTACCACTATACTGTAATCATCAATCGAAATGGGTTCACATGGCATCAATGCAAATGGCACAATCATGCGATTACCATTATGAAGCCGGCGTTTTTACTTCGACCTCTCTGCATCCGGTTGGGCAAAGAGTTGTACTTTTGGGGTTTCCGTTGGTTGATAGGCATGAAGGGGCGACGTTACCTATATATCCATGTCGTATATATGTAGTCTTTCTCCGTCTGGCATATCATCGGCTCCTCCTTTCTCCTTGTGTCTGGGTCTGCTTTTTTCCTTTGTTCAATCGTGGGCGCATCAGGAGACCATTTTCCAATTCCCTTGAGCGTATTCTGTTCGCATTTCTTGCACGCGTTGCCAGCGCAGGACGGACAGTCAGTTGATGGTGACTAGGAGAGTTGGAGATGGAGTAGCAGAGAAATCAATCCGTCAAGCATTCAAATACTACCAATCTCCTCTTTGACACCAACCATACCTCTGATAAGAAGCAACACTATCTTATCAATACCTGCGAACCGAAGTGTGGCGTGCATATCCTTGGATGCTCATCTGATGAGCCGCCGTGTGAAGTCCGGTTTGGGCTCCACTCTTGTGCATGGCGGCTATTGAGGTAATGTTCGAGCTGTCAAATTTCCCTTATCAGCATCGACCATCCCAATTTGGGGGTCCGCGATATCAACAGGTGTGAGGCAGGGTATCCAGAACACACTCTGGAGCGAACGGGTGGCTTGAAAATCGCCCGATGGGCAAGATCAAGATGGTACGGTAGCCTGATAGCCCCCACATGCAGCCATGTGCTTACCTAGCGCAATCTGCGAACTACAACACTTTTGCAGATGATAAGCCCACGCCCGTTGTCCTAAACCTTAGGCCGAAGCTTGAAGCCCAGCGACGTCAACAAAAATTACTTTATTGGCCAACCGGCATGTGCGCATCCGGGGTAGTTGATTCACGATGCTCGACGCCGCCAGCGCAGAAGAGGGGGCGTCGGCGCAGTTTCTCCAATTCGATGACCAGAATGTCTATCCGTGGTCATGATGCATGACGAATCTTGTGAGCGATGACACATGCACGTCCACGATGAACGTTGTCGAAGTTGGCAATTGATCGGTCTTCTCTCCGATGCTCGGCCGTGTGGAGAAGGAGAAGAAAAAACGCGTCTCATCTCCACGTTACGCTGTCGTAGTTGCGGACGGAACGGCAGACAAACGTTTACACCAGTGATTTGAACCAACAATGTGCTAGCGATAACTCACGATGGCTCCACATTTCTTTGCGATCTCATGACTTGCCCAGTCCGAGTGACAACTGCGCAGCCCATCTCCACAAGCCACGGTGTTAATGTCGACGTCACAGACAAGAAGCACCGAGTGTCCCCAGAATACCTCCGAGCGAGGACGTCAAGTGTCGCATCTTGTCCAAGCAGAGAGCCCCATGCATGGCACGCAGCAGCAAAACCTGTCGCACACAAAGGCGAATCCCTGATGGGACAAGGCAACGTCGCGCAGCCCAATCAAACCACGCACGTTCACACAATACTGGCCAGTCATTGGGGATCCGAGGCCACGAATTGCGCACCATCTGCGCGCTATCGGTATTAGCCAACGCGAGACAACCCGGCTAGGAAAGACGTGTGAATGGGGGGGAGGCGCTTCTGGAATCACGCGTCTGATTCCAGGGGATGCGCTTTGTCTCTTCCCCCCTACGAATCATCAGCCTCCAACAACGCTGCCTAAGATTGCGCAGCGTTGGTTCGGGTAGGGATGAATGTGTGCCACCCGTCCCCGGATACTCCGGGGCGCAGCCTTCTTTGCTTATAGACACCGTTTGCAACTCCGATCGCTTTTCGACTCATCGACTCACAACCATAACCTTTTGGCTGCGGGCCTTTTGCACGTGCCGCTCATCTTTTGCGACCATCACCCACAATGCTTCTTACCATCTGTTAGGCTCTGCGCCCAAGCCGTTTTGTGGACCCATCCTCTTATCTCGTGTACGATTACCTGTAGTACTACCATCTTGCTTTCTTTGTTGGTTCGCATCACTCGGTTCCGGTCCCAGCTTCGACACACGCCCACGAAAAAAAAGAGACGTTTATTCGCTTTTTAACGTTTCGCATTTCCTGTCCTGTTTGAGGTCCTATTCCTGTTTCGCATCGTCTCTTGGGGGTTCGTTGTCCAACTCTTACCCACATTGTCTCCAAGGTTCAGGCAGCAGTTATCAACGCGCTACCCGCACACTGTAACCGTACAGTGCTGCTTGTCAAACTCGAAGACTGTGAAGCGAGTATCACTGTAAAACCAACATGGCGCAACTTGCACGATTTACGTTCCCTGCTCCAATGGAAGAACCAGCTGTAGTCGAGTCGCCAACATCACTCACGCAGAAAAGACAACAACCGCAGCTTCACCTACTTACGGACAACGCAACAAAAGAGGGACAGAAGGTTGCTCTGCCTGACGGCATATTCTCAGGCCCGGCTGCCATACGGTCCCTTTCTACGCCACCAGTGTCTCCAACAAGAAAACGGTCTATGACTACGGGCGCGCCAGATCCTCGCAGCATGCAAAACAGTGGTGCAGTCACACCTCCGATAACGCCTAGTAGTGCCTCGCATTCCAAGTCCAATTCGACATCATCCGACTTTCTGAGCTCTTTGTCAAGCTCACGGCGTGGAGATTCCATATCGTCATTGAACCGGCCTCGACTGTCACTGGATGCGTCCCCACAACCTGGCAGCACTGAGCTCATCACCTTCCCGTACCACTCGACGGATTATGAGTTCAAGACGGACGACCGGGGGCGGAAGAAGACCATCGGCGAGGGAGCATGGAGTGATGTGTTCCTGGCAAAGCCATGTCCTCCCAAGACAAATGAGCAGTCACCATCACAGCGTCCCTGCGGACCAGACATGACACCCCCACTCACTCCCGTGCGAACTGTAGACTCGGCCATAGACCTCACCAGGCTCGCCACAACGCCACCCGTGTACGCGGTCAAGGTACCAGCCATGACCAGCGCCAAGAAAGTGCTCAGTGCTGAAGCAAGAATCCTATCTTACCTCTCCCGCTTCTCCGATGCAGAAAACCACATTGTACCTTTCTACGGCATGGACACGCGCGCTGGCTCTCTTATCCTTCGCGCCATGGACGATACGCTCGAAGGCTGGATCCAAAAAACGCTCAACACACTCGACGAAGACTCACGTGCAACGACGCTCGCCGCAGTGTTCCCTGATGTTGCTCTCGCACTCCTCAAAAGCCTGCAATGGATGCAAGACAAATTCTGCACACACGCCGACATCAAACCCTCCAACATCCTCGTCTCCTCTTCCTCTGCCAGCATACCGAAACCCGTCTACACAGACTTCTCGTCTACAATCCTTAGCCACCCTGACGCTACCATCGAATCATCCGCTTCGCCCTTGGGCGCGGGAACATGGGATTACCTCGACCCCTCACTCCTCAGCTCCTCGTCTACTACCCCGCCCTCTGCGACGTCAGATCTCTGGTCCTTGGCTATTACCCTACTCTTCCTTATCTTGGGTTCTTCTCCGTATGATGTTTTCAAAGGGAACAAGTATCAACAGCGGGAGATGATCAAGTCGGGATGTCCGCTGCAGTGCATGAGGCACGACGACCAGGGCATCAAGAATATGAAGAGGGTGCAGAGCTTGTCTAGAGATCTGGGTTTCGATCTGTTAGCGTGGTTTGGAAAGGTGCTCGTCAAGGATGCAAGCAAGAGGGTTGATCTGAGGGAGTGGACGCAGGAGCTAGAGCGTGCTGTCAAGGCGAAGTTGTAGGAAAGCCTTGCTCTACAATCGCTGGCAACCTGGTGTTTGGTTTGGTGCCAACTTTGCTTTTCTTGGAAGGGAACTATTTCACGGCGCTGGTGGGTGGTGAGGGTACGCATTTTCTTTCCGTGCCGTAAAGGACATTCGCTAGATACCCCTATTGTTATTTACAAGTATTTTAATCGGTACGTCGTTACTCTTCTCACACGTTATATCACCCTCGCGTGTACATTTCCGTTGCTGTGATACTCTGACCTAGTAAATATGTTGGACTTGTACGACAGAAGGTAAATTACCTAGGCCTCGGCTAAACGCGTTGGATTATACAGCTGCGCAGACACGGACCTATCGAGTAACATGCAGGATGCAAGGCACAGGAAAAAGACGTGCTCGCCAGACTCGCGTACAATCTATCCAATCATGATTGGATCATCTGCTCGAATCCCATGTAAACTCCCTTCACCGGTCCTTCCAAGACTCCAACATGTTTGCTGCACATGATAGAACATGCACGAAGTAATGATATGATCACGTTGATGAGCAGCAAGCAAGTCCTCTCTGCGTGTATATAATCGATCAGACTGTGGCATTACAACCGTCTTCTTGGCCACATTCTTCACTCAAAAAGAAAAACGAACGACACCATGTCTACATTAAATTCAGAGAAACCTATCAAACCCACCATGATCGGCCTCTACGGCATCTCCGGAAGCGGAAAGTCGTATCTGCTAAAGCACCTCAACGAACACGAGACATTCGCCAACGAACACTTCATCCTCTCCGACGGCTCTGCACTGATCGAAGAAGTTGTAGACGGCGGGCTGAATGCTTTCAAGCAGATGAGTGCTCAGGAACAAAGCATCGCACGTGAACAAGCCATCTCGAAAGCCGCCAGTGACTGCCTAGAAGCAAACAAAGCAGGCGTCGTCGCCGGCCACCACATGTTCTGGCACCCAGAGAAAGGAGGGAAGAGGGTTGGGACGAAGAAAGATTGGGAAACATACACACACATCATCTATCTAAACGTTGATCCTGAGATCATTGCAAAGCGCGTCGAGGAAGATGAAGAGAGGAAGCGGAGGGTGCTTCCTCTTGACCATCTGAAGCAGTGGCAGCATGAGGAGCTGAGCGAACTCCGGAGTCTTTGTCGTCAGCAGAACATCGTATTCACAACGCTTACCGAGAGTTCATCCGCGGCGGGACCCAGCACTATCGAGCGCCTCGCAGCCCTGTTGCACAACTTCCAGAGTAACGATGAGACGTCCAACACTGCCGCAGTCTTGGATGCTGTTGATGCCGCGATTCCTGACCCAGGAAACCTAGAGACAGTGCTCTTGCTTGATGCTGACAAGACTCTTGGCCCGTTTGACACTGGACTGATGTTCTGGAAAGAGACAGATCTTCCTGGCGGCACTACCGAGTGCCCTTTGACGCAGATCTTCAAGACGCAAGGATACTCTTATGCCGCATTCCACCAGGCTACGCTTCTCTATGAAG
Source organism: Alternaria solani (assembly GCA_002952155.1). Classification (NCBI taxonomy): domain Eukaryota; kingdom Fungi; phylum Ascomycota; class Dothideomycetes; order Pleosporales; family Pleosporaceae; genus Alternaria; species Alternaria solani. The sequence continues at coordinate 1,160,829 of CP022032.1, read as the reverse complement.
AAAAGGCAAACGAATTCGGAGACATATGCGATATGGTTGCTGGCAAAGTTGACATGTATCCGGACATGCTCCGCCTTCTCAATCGTATCCGTCACAACCCGCACGTGAACGCTCTCATCGTCACGTGTGGCCTCCGACGAGTCTGGGAACGAGTGCTGCACAAGAACGGCCTCCCCAACGTCAAGGTCATAGGCGGCGGCGGCCGACTCGCGGATGGCTACGTGGTGACGGGGGGTGAGACCAAGGGCGCCGTCGTCGACCACCTGCATTCGAAGAAGCTCCGCGTCCTAGCCTTTGGCGACAGTCCACTCGATATGACCATGTTCGAAAAAGCCGACGAAGCGTACGTCATAGTAGGAGACAAGACAAGCAGAAGCTCGTCCATGGAGAAGCAACTCGCCACGGCCATTGAAAACGACCGTCTATCTGCCCTGCAGATCCTTCTCCCATCTACCGTCGCGCCCCGGCTGACCCTCGAGAAGCTCCCCAAAGCCGCCCTGAATGACGAGGAACTAGAATCTGTCTTCCGCTCTCACAGAGACCCAGCCACGCGCTTCCACCACGCGACCTCCAAACACGCGGCGAAGCTCCTCATGACACCGACCCGCGACGCTTCTATTCAGTCTTATAACCTGCGCAAAGCCCACGAGCGCATAGGCTACTATCTCACCAACGAATATGTCAGCGGTATCTTGGGTCTGGAGGAGGTCTCAATCCCACATGTTCAAGGTAACGAAACATCAGGCCATCGCTTCCGCCACGAGAAAGCCACACTAATCATCCCCTTGATGAGAGGCGGCGAGCCAATGGCCTTTGGCGTCAGCGAGGCGATGCCGCGCGCTGCGTTTTGTCACGCGAAACAGTTCTCGGACATCACCAACACGGACATCTTCAAGGGGAAGCGTATTGTCGTCCTGGTTGATTCTGTCATCAATTCGGGAAAGTCTCTTGTCGATTTCATCACGCCGTTGCGCGACCTGTGTCCTCGTATCCGTATCGTGGTCGTTACAGGAGTTGCTCAAGCTGATTCTGTAATCATCAAGGCAGATAAACAGGATGGATCCAAGGCTGACAATGCGTTCGCGGAGTTGCTGAGGGACGATCGTGAGCTGTATGTAGTTGCGTTGCGCAAGTCGGAGAACAAGTACAAGGGGAAAGGGCAAACCGATACGGGACATAGGCTGTTCAACACCACGCAGTTGGACTAAGTATGACGGCTCAATGGGTTGTCTGAAACAACGAGATATGTACAGTATCTCGGCTATTCAATGTTGAAACCCTTCTCCCCCTCGAAAAAAGCTTCTAAATTCTGTAAAGTTCCATCGTGAAAAATATGAGATGGTCAAAGTTGATTCGACACCGTACCAAACGCTATGCATATCATCCTAATTCGTGTTGAATAAGAAGCCCACCCAGATGTTGTTGAACATGCCTAGTGCGCCCAAAACGCCATACATCGTATCATCATACATGATTGCTTCAAGTGAAGCTTGTTGAACGCTTCACTCGGCTTAGTCTACTCTCCTCTTGGTCAAGTTTAGAACATGCCGTCGATCTCGCCAGTCTCAACATCAACATCAATGTTAAGATATCCAGGAGCCGTAGGCAGACCAGGAATAGTCTGGATATCCGCCGCGAGTGCATACAGGTATCCTGCACCGGCCGCCATCCTGACATCCCTGATAGGGACCGTGAAGCCAGTTGGGGCGCCCTTGAGGCTGGGGTCGTGGCTGAGGGAGTACTGTGTCTTGGCGACGCAGATGGGCAGGTTACCGAAGCCTTGCTTGACGTAGGTGTCAACCTTCTTCTGAGCGAGCTCGGAGAACTCAACGGCAGAAGCACCGTACATCTTCTTGGCGATGGTCTCCATGCGTTCCTGCACCGTACCGCTGTTGACGTCGTAGAGAAGTTTGTAGTCAGGCTTGGGCTTTGCAGAGGCCTTGATGATGCCCTCTGCAAGGTCCACAGCACCCTTTCCACCTTCAGCGAAGTGGTTGGCTGGGATGGCGTCCTCGGCGCCGGCCGCAATAGCCTCTTCACGGATAACATCAATCTCAGCCTGGGTATCCGTCGCGAAGCGGTTGATGGCCACAACGACGGGGACACCGTACTGCTTGGCGTTCTCAATGTGCTTCTTGAGATTGACGCAACCAGCGCGGAGGATGTCAATGTTCTCGGTGCGGTAGACTTCGGGAAGCTGGGCACCGGGGCTGATGTCCGGGCCGCCACCGTGGTTCTTGAGGGCACGAACGGTTGCGACGATGACAACTGTGTCGGGCACAAGACCGGAGGAGCGGCACTTGATGTTGAAGAAGCGCTCGCCACCCATGGTGAAGTCGAAGCCGGCCTCGGTCACAACAAATCCGGTCTGGGCGTCGTGGTCCTCGTCCGGTTCAGTACCGGCCAGCTTGAGAGCAAGTCTGTCTGCGATTACGGAGGAGGCGCCGATACTGATGTTCGCAAAAGGACCGGCGTGAACAAAGACAGGAGTGCCCTCCAGGGTCTGCATCATGTTGGGCTTGATGGCATCGACAAGCAGAGCAGTCAGGGCACCACCTGCGCCGATGTCGTCGCAAGTGACAGGGTCACCAGCGCGGGAGCTGGCGACAACCATGCTACCAAGACGCTCGCGGAGATCTGACAGGTCCTTGCTGAGCGCTAGGATAGCCATGCACTCACTGGCGACCGAGATGTCAAACCCAGTCTCGCGCGTCTGGCCCTTCTCTGTCGGCGCTTGACCAACTGTAATCTTACGCAGATGCCTGTCGTTGACATCCAGCACACGTCGCCAAGTGATGGTTTCCGGGTCAATGTCAAGCCTGGCGAACTTGGAGATCTCCTCTTCAGTCAGATCATCCGGGTTGGTCTTGTCGATACCGAGCTTCTTGAGACGACGGAACATGACCGGTACAAACTCGCGCTTGCCCTTCTTAGCTGGCACCAGGCGCTTGTACAGAGCAGCGTCCTTTTGAGTGTTCTCGTGGAACATGCGTGTCTCGATAGCAGCGGCCAGCAAGTTGTTCGCCGCGGTAATGGCGTGGATATCGCCGGTAAGGTGGAGGTTGAACTGGTCCATGGGGATGACTTGGCTGTAGCCTCCACCAGCGGCACCGCCCTTGATACCGAACGTCGGTCCCATGCTGGGTTGACGCACGTTGGCGAAGCATATCCTGCCAAGGTGCGCGCCCAATGCTTGGGCGACACCGATTGTGGTTGTTGACTTGCCCTCGCCGAGCGGGGTAGGAGTGATGCCAGCAATGAGAATGTACCTTCCATTGCGGCGGTGCTCGAGGCGCTTCAGCAGAGACAGGTCAACCTTGGCCTTTGTTGCACCGTATGGCTCCAGCTCGTGTGGCAGGATGCCAACCTCCTTGGCTACGTTTGTGATATGCTTTGGGTGCTGCTTGCGTGAGATGGCGTGGTCGGCAGGTATCGGGTCTTCGATGCGGATGGGAAGAGGCGAAATCTTACGCTTCTTCTGCCTGTCGAAAGTCGCGTCGGCGGAGTCGACAAGGTTCTGTAGCAGCATGGCGATGGTCATGGGACCTACACCGCCCGGTACTGGGGTGATGTGCGACGCGACCTCGACGGCGGAGTCGTAGTCGACGTCTCCTACCAGCCTCTGTCCGCTCTTCTTGGTGTCGTCTGGGATGAAGTTGGTGCCGACGTCGATAACGACAGCACCGGGCTTGAGCCAGTCTCCCTTGACAAACTGCGCCTTGCCAATGGCGGCAACGACAATGTCTGCCTGGCGGACGACTTCTGGCAAGTTCTTCGTCCTTGAGTGGCATACCGTGACTGTCGCGTCGGCGTTCTTCAGAAGGTAGCTGACGGGGCTTCCGACGATATCGCTGCGCCCCAGAACGACGGCGTTTTTGCCCGAGATGTCGATGCCGGCCTCCTGGAGCAGGACCATGACGCCCTTGGGTGTGCATGGGGTGAAGAGAGGCTTGCCGCCGCGCTTGGCCAGCTCGCCGATGCTCTGGATGCCGAAGCCATCGACGTCCTTCTCGTCTGCGACGGCCGACGTGATTGTGTGTTCGGAGATGTGCTTGGGGAGAGGCAGCTGGACGAGGATGCCGTGGACGGCGGGGTCGTTGTTGTACTCGTTGATCTTGTAGAGAAGCTCGCCTTCGCTAAGATCCTCAGGGAGATGGACGAGCTCGCAGTCGATGTTGGCCTCCTCGGCGGCCTTGAGCTTCATGCGCACATAGGTGCTCGAGTCGGACCTGTCGCCCACTGTGTGCTGTCAGCGTCGCCCTATGTCGCCCCAATGGCACGCGACTCACCCTGGACAATCTTCAGGCTCGGGCGGTATCGCGGATTCTTGTCCTGCTTCTCCTTGATCTTCTGGCCCAGGCGCTCGCGGATGCTCTTGGCAATGGCCGTGCCGTCAATCTTCTGTCCAGCCATGGTGAAGCCTGTGCTGGAAAACTGCCTGCAACGGTGCGCACTCTGGACGACGGTATATAGATGGCGGGGAGAAGTCGAGCACCAATATTTTCTCAGCGGGGTAGCTGTAGCTTGCGGAAAACAACGGGCAAGAACACCAACGCGTCCGCCGCAGATCGGAAACACTTTCATCGTCCTACCAATCCTGTCTGCGTATCTTTTCCAAGTCTAGTGTGTATGGCGCGACGTGTTGATACGCATTTCTATGTATGTTTCCAATGACTCAGTCTGGCCACGGATAGCACTATGGACCCCGGGAAAAGAACAAAGCACGCCGACGCCAAACTCTCAGCTCCGCGACTCGCGTGTGCGCGTTATTACGTACCACTCAGGGTCCGTGGTCGGAATGGGGAAAACATGCAACGCAACGCCAACATGGTGCAACATGCACCGTCTACTACTACCAAACCAGCCCCTTCTTCTGATTCCTCTGCCCTCCATCCGGCTTGTCCTGAATCCTCCGTACAAAGCCCTGCGGATCCGCAACTATCGAACGGAGCCACCAAAATTCTAAACTTGCGGATCAGACTTTGTACGCCTCCATCAAGATTCCGTACATGACAAACATCTGTTCCGCCATGGGCTTCAGACGCTCCATGTAATCCGGGTGGATGAAGCGCGCGAATCTATCCGGGTGCCAGAGGTTTCGTTCCTCCTTGAGCCACTCATACGAGTATTTACCGGAAGCTTGCAGCAATGCTTGCAGATCGTGGGTGCAAATGCCCAGTTTTGAGACGTCTTCCTTGAGGGGCTGACAGTCCAAATTCGTGCAGTCGTCGACATAGTTTGTCATCGCTGGGAAACTCTGTAGTTGCCCCGGTTTGAGCAACTCCCGTAGATCTTCCACGAACTGACCGTACGCTGCCTTGGAGTCCTTGTGCACTGTACCATCACCAAACACGAGCCAGGAGCCATGTACAAATCCCTTGACACCCTTTTTATCGACGACTACAAACCAGTCACGACCCATGTCGCGGATGACCTTGATCTTTTCGCCTTTCGTTAGTACTAACTCCCATGAATCCGCCTTGTGCGGTCGACCAGACTTCTTGGTAGTCGCCCACTGGAAGGGGACGTCGTCCTCAATCTTTCTTGGTACGTGTTTCATTCGCTGGTCAGAAGCATGCGGTTCGTGGAGGGTAAGCGGGCGAGGACATGAGTTCTGAGAGGAGTCGGTGTCAGAGGCCGTGCCAGGAAGCGAACTGCTGAGCGTGGACTGGTCAGAGCCGTCAACACCATCCAAGTTTGTGTAAATCGGCTCTCCCTCAAAGTGGACAATGAAAGGCGCGTCCAGTCCTGCTGAGTGCTTCTTGATGAATGCAAAGGTGTCGCCCTTCACGGTATGCGGGCTGATCAAGACGTACTAGGGCATGTCAGTCGCAATGGATGATGATATGCAGGAGATACTCACAGCGAGCTCTTTGTTGATTCTGGCCATCCGCTCGTCTCGTCTCGCGCCTTCCCACAACTTGTTCCATTCGAGGCAGACCAGCTTTGCCTGAAAATTCCACAGATGACGGTCGCCGCTCTTGATATAGTACGACCCATTGGCATGCCACTGGATGTTATCCAAAGTACGGGAGTCCCTCAACGAACCGTTGGTGATATTGTTGCCCTTGCGGAATCCGGAACTGCCTTCGCGTAACTTGGCCTCGAGTTCCGCCGGCACATCTGCGCATGCCCAAGCTGTGCCTGACCACGCGACAAAAGAGTCGGCGGCACCAAGCTGTACCCGGATACCAGAACGGAGAGTCTCGGAAGCTTCTATTGTTTGTATGTAGGATCGTAATGCTGGCGGAATCTCGGGTCCGATCATGAAAGCCGATGTGCTGTCTCTGCGTTCCCAGGCGAAGAACCAAGACCCAGTTTTGCTGCCGTACGAAGCCCATGTGATCTTCTTGACACGATCTGTGCATATTTCTTTGAGTAAGTTGTTTGGTAGATATGTGCTGCATAACGCGGTCAGTTGAAATGCAAGATCAGTTGGATTGTGTTTATCCTACGAGCTGTAACCACTCGGTGTGGCGAAGAACTGATAGCTACCTGGACTTAAGGCTACTATGTACTCGTCGGGTGCCAGAGGCTCGAGCCTATCCAGCGTAGCTGCTATGATAACAGCATCGGGCGATGAGAAAGACATGTTGAGCGTGGGAATTGCGCGCCGCGACCTGCCCACCACGAGGGTAGGAAACCAAGGATCGGATTTTGGGCTTTCCGGGAAGCTGCGTTCAAGTGTTGTGGGATCATCAACGCGAAGTGGAAGCAAGAGCGCGTTTGCGCCAAGACAGCGCTCACACCATAGGGCAGGCGCGATTCCCTGCATCGCCAGTGAGGATGAAGGTGACCAAACGACGGAAATTCACACTAAGCAACAACAGAGAGCCCACAAGCACAGTATATACCTAGTTTAGTAACAGCGCCGTAGCTGGCGTCTGTCCCAAGCATGTGATCAAGTATGGAAATCGAGAGATGGAGGCCTGGTGGCAGTGAAGCCGCGGAGAGGCGTGCCTTTCGTCTCCATGCTGCACATATCTCGGAAAACGTAAGAATGGCATGTATAGAGACGTCGCTTTGGGAATAGATTGCAAACGCAGGCGTAAGGGCCAAAGAAAGATGGTTGTGTTGACTAAGAAGTAGACAATCATGGAGAGGAGACGTATATGACCCGAGCCAAACTTACCATCTAAATCGTCTGTGAATAGACTCATAACATCAACGTACTAACAGCTTGGCCGGTGAGTCACAACAAGCTGCATCGTCCGCGAGTACGGGAGCATTTGCTGATGTACAACCGGATGGGGTAATGAGGCGAGCCATCGTGACTCACATCAACGAACATTACGGAACTGAGAACGATCTAGACCAATAGCCCCAGCTCAGTATCCGCCGTCTCCAGACTCCTCGTAATGAAGATGTGAGCCACGACAGAGTGATGAGAAGCATGACGGTCGATCCATGGATGCGGGACAAGCACGCTAGTCGGTAGTCGGTTAGCGCCAAGCAGCCCACTTCGCCCGCTGAACGTCGATATGCAAAGACTCACCCGAATATTCGATACGCCGCCCGCCACATATAAGTCGTCACACCACCCCGCCTCCACACACACATCGCAAACATGAGGCCCATTCTCCTCTCGGGACACGAGCGTGCGCTCACGCAGGTCAAGGTACGCATGCGCAAGGCGTAGCAGAGCGAGGGGGAGAAAACTGACAGTAGGCAGTACAATGCTGATGGAGACATTATCTTCTCCGTATCAAAGGTACGAGCTTCTCCCGATCTCCCGAAATGTGGAAGCTGATTTTTGCAGGACCACGTCGTTTGCGCCTGGTACTCACACAACGGCGAGCGGATAGGCACATACCACGGACACCAGGGAGCGCTATGGACCGTCGACGTAAACCCGTCTTCCGAACTGCTAGCCACCGGTGGCGCAGACAACACCATGAGGCTGTGGCATGTGCAGACCGGCAAGCTCCTCCACACCTGGGAATTCAACACCAGTATCAAGCGCTGCGAATTCTCCCCAGACGGCAGACAGCTACTCGGTGTCACCGAGAAGCGTTCAGGACATCTTTCGACCATCTGCGTCTACCCCATCAACCCCGACCCAGAAGCGCAACAATCGGACGAGCAGCTGCTCAGGATCGTATGCGACGAGTCCAAGGCGACGGTTGCTGGCTTCTCGTATCTCGCAAAGTACATCATCAGTGGACACGAAGACGGCTCAGTGACTCAGTGGGATGGCAAGACTGGCGAGCTGCTCAGCTCCAACTACGATGTCCACGAGCCAGACATGCAAATCAGTGAGTGCCTTGAACAAGTCTCGGGTTATAGCAGAACTAACAGAATGAAGCCGACATCCAGTGGGCTCCCGACCGAACATACTTCATAACTGCCAGCAAGGACAAGACCGCAAAGCTGGTCGACGTCGAAGAGCTCAACGTGCTCAAGTCATACGTTGCCGACACACCCCTCAACTCGGCGGCCATCACTCCGGTAAAGGATTACGTTATCCTCGGCGGAGGACAAGCAGCTATGGACGTCACAACCACATCTGCGCGCCAAGGAAAGTTCGAGGCCCGTTTCTACCACAAGATCTTCATGGAGGAGATTGGTCGTGTGCGTGGCCACTTTGGTCCCCTCAACTACGTCGCCGTACACCCACAAGGCACCAGCTACTGCAGTGGAGGAGAGGATGGTTATGTGCGCGTACACCACTTCGACAAGCCATACTTTGACTTCATGTACGAGGTTGAGCGGGAAGTTGCGCAGCAGTCGAACTTGTAATGATATGACCTCATGAAGAATGGTTGATGTGGTTGATATGGTTCGATATGGCTGTATGCATGCAATGGCGTTCCGGCGGTCGGGTTGGGTGCTTGTCAAGATTAGACGAGCCTTTGTCAAAAGTTCATGAGCGAGCAGGGCACATATAGACACTTTATCTCAGCGTCCGAGCACCATGTACCTCAACAATGAAAACTTCACTAGCAAGCTTGTGAGCGCATGTTCAAATGATTTGTGTATGTCCCGCTCCAAATACCAGCGCCTGTCCACAAACGGAGCAGACACCCAAGCATTAGGTTAATAATACAAGCAAAGGGCTTGAAACGGGTTTGTGGCTGATCTTCCTGCTTTTGACAAACGAGTCCATCATCGAGAAGGAAGGACGACGTATACTGAAGAGGTTTGTTGCTATAGAATAAGCCCAAAGGGAAAATATAGCGCGCCGATCGCGTTGTCGCGTGCTTGATGGAGCACAGTCTGAGACGCAGACTTGAGATCTTTTCTTCCATTGGCTATTGGATGCAGACGCGATGAATGGCTCTAATGCATCAAAGCCGGCTTCCATGAGCTATGAGGCACAATGAGTAAGCTCGAAGCAGTCGTCGCAAAGGTTGACTGATGGTTGGGCGGAGTGAAAGAAGGGCGGAAGAAGGGCTGCAGCTTCAGCGAACGTGGAAGCTTCGAGAGCCCCTGCCCTAAGCGAGGCTAGCGCGTGTGGCGGTGACCTCACTTGCCGCTCCGACTCATCGTGGCCACGCATCGCTCTTTGGGCCTCTACATAAGCAAAAGCTCAATCTCCTTCATTCTATTGCTTTTCGCATCCAAACTACCTTCTGTCACACACACACGTTCGCCGATTGACAAATCCGTCGACGAACAAACACCGACTTCACAAGGACAACACCCCATATCTGCGCCCAACCCAGCCTTCCGCCCGCAACAACCACAACTCCATCCCCTCTATCCTTCAACACCATATTCAACATGTCTGAAGACTGGAACTCTGTTACCAAGATCGGCAGCCGCACTCGCGGTGGCGCCGCTGGACCTCGCGAGACCGTAGTCAAGGGCAAGTCAGCTTTGAACGCAGCCCAACGCAGCGGCGGTATCGTCGCCACAGAGAAGAAGTTTGCTTCCGCCAACGCCGTGAGTACTCCTGACACGTCTACTTAGTCTAACCACTTTGCTATTCGTGATTTTTACTGGTTCACTCAAAACAATGCTGATCGACCAGACACAGGGTGCTTCATCAGAAGGCCAACGCCTCACCAAAGTCGACCGTTCCGACGATATCGTCAAGCCCAAGACCGTTGGCATCGTTGTCGGCCAGGCCATCTCCAAGGCGCGCTCCGAGGCAAAGAACGACAAGGGCACTACCATGACGCAGAAGGATCTGGCTACAAAGTGCAACAGTACACCCACCATCATTGCAGACTTTGAGCGCGGTACTGCGACACCAGACCAAAAGCTCCTAGCAAACATGGAGCGCGTGCTTAATGTCATCCTGCGGGGTGACAAGATTGGGCAGCCCAAATTCCCAAAGAAGAAATGAGCAAATTGATGCCAAGGTTACAGACTGGCCGGACGTGCGCAGTCAGCCTGTGACGTTGCGATCTTTTGCGCTTCAAAAGTCAGCTTCGGCTGCAATACATCTCTTCTGGATTAGCGGGCTTGGGATGGGCGTTTGGTGGACATCACGGCAGAATACCACCATGGTGGACAGTGTACGATGACTACAGATTAGCCTCTATTGCGCGCCTCTGCAGCTTGGTCTTATTGAGCAGCTGCGTGGGCTAGATAAAATCGACGATTCATGAGCGAATATTGCAGCGGTCATCTACCTGCCCACTTGACGTCATTGCAGCCAAATGGCATGCAATCGCTCGTTCGATCTCAATCTCTCTTTCGCACGCAGCGAGCGAATGCTGATTTCCTTAACATGATGCTGAGCAGATGCGAAAGCAGCAACATGCCCGTGATGCACCTCCAGTTCGTGATTGGCTCTTGCACGCTAGCGACTCACCGTCACCCGCATCCACAGCGCACCGTCTGCAAACCACACCAACCATGATATCCTAACTTCTTCCCGTACTATGCTCATACCTTCCTATCAATCAAAAGCAAGAATCTGTGGTGTCGGCATTCCCATGTAAATCATGCCCTCGATTCCAGCCCCACTGCCCAGGCGCTTTCCAAAACTCGTCCTCTCCCCAGAGCATTTGCGCTAATGTTCTGCTAGACCCGTCCTTTTCGTCTCTACCGTACTCGTCTTGTTGCTTTACTTCAGCATGAGTACATCGGACCACTCGTCCGTAGTGCCTGTCCCGGCTGAACCGGAGCTGGATTACCACTTCGAGTATACCGTGCAAAAGGGCTTCTTCGCTCAAAGTGAGGATGAGACTGATGACGCGACTTTTGATTTTGTATGTTCGTGTCTTTTTCTTCATGTCTTGCGATCAACAGTAGAGTTTGCAGTCTCAATACCCCCATAGCTTCTCCCACCGCCATTCCGTCTTGGCTGACTAACATTATCAATAGAAGGCACAGAACTTTGGACTAATCAATCGTTCTTATCCTGGAGAAACCGACAGCGAAGACAAACAATGGAAGCGCTTTGAGACATATGTGGCCAGTCTGGAGGCAGCGAAAGAGCAGGGCGAGAGTTACAAGGTACTCTTTCTGGGTCGTCATGGTCAGGGATGGCACAATGTCGCAGAGGCGAAGTACGGAACGAAGGCTTGGGATGTACGTTTCTCTTGCTCTTCTATCACTTGTTACATTTCGTCTCATCTGCTCTCAAACTCCTTCCGAATCGGGCAATCTGTCGAAAGGCGTGGATTGTGGTTTCTCTCCTACTCTCCTACTCTCCTACCCAACTTGTTTTTCACTCTTTCCCGCACTGTTCTTTCGCTCTCAGTTGCATCTTCTGATACTCGGTGTTGAAGAGCGATGTTTGCTGATATGGCTGAAGTGTTACTACTCTGCCCTCGACGGCTACGACGGTATAACCTGGGCAGACGCCAACCTCACCTCTACAGGTCAGGATCAAGCTCGTGCTGTCAACAAGCTATGGGCTGAACAACTCCCCCTCGGGATTCCACCACCACAGACCTATTACGTCTCGCCCTTGACCCGCACGATCGAAACAGCAAACCTGACGTTTGGAGGCCTCCCCCTCCCGTCATCTCAGCCGTACGCGCCCTACATAAAGGAACTCGTTCGTGAGGCCCTCGGCGTACACACCTGTGATCGCCGCAGCACAGCAACTCATCTCAAAAACACCTTCACCGACCCGAAACTGACGTTTGAACCTGGGTTCTCGGATGAAGATCCTCTCTGGGAAGCTGAGTATCGTGAACCGCCAGCCGCAAGACGATATCGATTGGCCACATTCCTGGACGACGTCTTCGCTTCGGACGATAACGTGTGGTTGAGCGTGACCAGCCATTCTGGAGCAATTGGAAGCATGCTCGAGGTATTTGGCCACAGGACGTTTGCGCTGGAGACCGGAGGTGTGATCCCGGTTTTTGTCAAGGCGGAGAGAGTGCAGGGCAAGAGGCAGGTTCCGCCCAAGGAACCCAGTGACGCTCCGCCGTTGTGTGATGGGCCACCCGAGTGAGAACAGACAAGCAGACAAGGCAGGTGCCAAGAGCGGACATTTGAGATTCCACGTACCTAGCAGGACACGTTGGAACAAGAGCCGTCTTTGTCCTACTTACGCATCTTCTTCCTACTGTTCTCCAAACGCAACATCAAGACCATGGAGTAAGAGAATAGAAAGCTCGTTAGACGTTCATTATTATTTATAGCTGCCTAATAGACTTGAAGAAAGTAACACTGCTGCCTTTGTCGCTGTCTAAGCCCTCTTACCAAAGACCTTGTCGAAGCCAGTGAGTGTGAGCCTGTACTTGACGTTGTCGTTCTTGTAGACACGCTCAACTGCCTCTTTGCAGCCCTCCTCGCTGAGCTGAATCTCTTGTACCCAGGACTTGATGTTTTGCTTGGATGCGAGCTCGAACATCTCCTCCATCTCGGGCCTGTTGCCAATGTGGGAAGCACCCATGTAGCAGCCGTTGGGTGCGAAGACCTGGGCGGGCATAGCGGGGAGCGGGTTGTCCGGGAAGCCGACCATGTGGAAGGTTCCGTTGACCTTGAGGATGGAGAAGTATTCCGAGAGGTCGAACTTGTCGGTTGCATCGGCGGTGTTGATGACAAAGTCGAATTGGAACTTCCATGGCTCAGCCCAGCCCTTCTCCTTGGTGACGATAAAGTCCTTGGCACCCATCTTCAGCGCATCCTCCTTCTTGTTGGGAGAGTGCGAGATGACATAGGTGTCAGCGCCCATGGCCACTGACCAGAGGACACCGAAGTGACCAAGACCACCCAGTCCGATGATACCGACCTTCTTGCCAGGGCCAGCCCCTAACCTCTTCAAGGGCGAGTATGTGGTAAGACCGGCGCACAGCATGGGAGCGGCGAGGGCAGTGTCGAGGTTGTCTGGGATCTTGAAGACGAAGTATTCGTGGCCACGGATATGGCTAGAGTATCCACCCTGTGCGACTGTGCCGTCGGTGTGCTTGGCACCGTATGTGTCGACTTGGTTGGGGCAGTAGTTCTCCTGGTCGTTCTTGCATTGGTCGCAGGTAAGGTCGGCACCGATCTGAGCACCAATACCGGCGCGGTCTCCGACCTTGACGCGGGTGACCTTGTCACCGACCTTGACGACCTTGCCAATAACCTCGTGTCCTACGCAGAGAGGAAGAGGGAGCTCCTCTCCCCAGCCTCCAGTGATGGTGTGGACATCTGAAGCGCAGACACCGCAGGCGTCAATGGCAATGTCGACGTCGTACTCCTCAAACTTCTTGAGAGGAAGCTGTGGAATTGTTAGAACAGCAACAGGCTAGTCAATTGGCTTGTTCACTGACCTCCTGGCGCTTGAATGTGCTCCAGTTCTTGATGTCGGTCACCGCGAAGGCGTCGGTAGTCTCTGGGTAAGGCATTTTAGGGTGTGGCTGTGTTTTGAGGTGTGTAATGAGGTGTTGAAGAGTTGCGACAGATTATGGAGGGGTAGGTGTTGAGGGGCTTGTACACGTATTTCAAGCATCGGTCAATAGCCCGCAAACTGATAGAGTCGGCCCATCGCATTTCGCGCAGTGAGGTCATAACAGTGGACGGGAACGAAAAGGCCCCCGCCATGAAGGCTTCTGGTGCCTCGGATTGGTCAGACACGCACCCGCGAGCGCGTTGTCTGTTGAGGCGCGCAGCTGTACCTTTTTTCTGACCGTCACCGACGCGTCAATGATCGTGTTTTTGACCGTTGCATCGGTCTTCAGCCAACGGTGCCGAGGGCTGGACCCAGAACCATTACATGTGGCAGTTCTAACTCACACTACACGTTCGGTCGTTCCGATCGTGGCGCATTGCAGTGGGGTCCGTCATTACGTGCAGTAGATCCAGTGGCATTTTTTATCGACAATTCTCCTGCACAAACGTCGTATGCAAACAGCAGCGAACCAGTCCAGAGAAGCGATGACAGATTGGCTTTCCGAGCTCGTTGCGATCGGGGAAAGGTGCGACGATAGCTGATCCGAGTGCCGAGTTGCCGACGTCATCTTCAAGACCTTCATCACATCCCTAGTTTCTTCACCAGCGTGCAGAGCTTGCGGCCTCTTGGTCTTCGTCGCCCTTCCCTTCTCTTTGATTACGTCTCAAAGGCAGCGCTGACCAATGTTGCTGGAGGGTAGATTGGATAATCTGCGAGTCCGGAAGCAGCCAGATCAAGCTGTCAAGAAGCGTGCAAAATGCCCAACGTCACGCGATTGCTGCACATTGGCATGCGCACAACTCGATGTGATGTCTGCTGTCTGCTTTTTCAAACACACTATCCCATGGTAGAACGGACTGCTCTTTCAAGCCTCCGTCCAAATCCCTTCCTACCCGGTACCCCGCATTGACAAATGCGGGGTGATTGGCTAGAGGTTTACCCGTTTGGGCATTCCGTGATCCAGGCGAGCGCGCACGAAGGAGCGCTTTGCCAGTAGAAGGTGAGCGGAAGATGAGGGACTGACGGAATTCGGGAGAACGAGCGCGAGGTCAGTTTGTCAACCATGGCATGAGCGATACCGCCGCGCCACGTTCTAGTACTTCTCCATCTCTTCAGCCTCTCTTCCATCGTCCTGGGCCACCCTGAACTTGACCCTTCTGAGATTACTGTACGACTTGGAACATAATGGCGTCCCCGACAGCCGAAAGCACTATGCATGCGCTTCGATTCCACGGCCAGAACGACTTGCGATATGAGAAAATTCCGATACCGCCAGTCAAAGCAGGACAGGTCAAAGTAAAACCAGCTTGGGTAGGGATCTGCGGAACAGGTATGGCTCCAGATACGAAAGCTGAAACAGCGAGACTGACGTTGATTTATACCTCCACGAGTATCTGGGTACGTACATAAATGACGAGCATGCGGTCCACAACTGAGTACCTAGGTGGCGCGAACCTCTGCCCTACTACGCCCCATCCAATCACCGGCGAAACAGTTCCACTGACCTTCGGGCATGAGTTTAGCGGCACAGTGGAAGAAGTTGGTGATGGCGTAACTGACTACAAGCCCGGCGACAGGGTGGTCATTCAGCCGATTATCTACGACGACACCTGCGGAGCATGCGAGGAAGGTCTACAGAACTGCTGTTGGTCTAATGGCTTCATCGGCCTTTCGGGTTGGGGCGGCGGTCTTGCAGACCACATTGTTGTCCCAACTTCGACTCTTTACCACCTCCCTGATAATGTGCCACTCGAGATTGGCGCCCTCGTCGAACCTCTAGCTGTTGGTTGGCACGCTGTCAAGATTAGTCCCTTCAAGAAAGGCGAGGTTGCATTGGTCCTAGGCGGCGGGCCTATCGGCATCTCAACGATACTAGCACTGAAGGCGAAGGGATGCGATCGGATTATTGTTTCTGAAGTAAGCAGAAAGAGGCAAGAGTTTGCGAAGAAATTCGGAGCGCACTACATCGTCGACCCAGCCAAAGAAGACCTTGCGAAACGCTGTCGCGAACTCACTGGAGGCAAAGGCGTGCACGTCGCCTACGATTGTGCTGGCGTCCAGGCGGCTCTCAATCAAGCTGTCCACGCTACCCGTGCCCGGGGATGTATCGTGAATATCGCCATATGGGAAAAGCCGTGCACTATCTTCACCAACGACTTCAACTTCAAGGAGCGGACATACATGGGTATCGCAACTTATGAGATTGGTGACTTTCAGGAAGTCATAGATGCGCTCAGCAGAGGGGACATAGATCCGAAAGAGATGATCACACAGAGAATTGGCTTGACCGAGGTCGAAGAGAAGGGCTTCAAGAGTCTGATTAATGACAAGGACAACCAGGTCAAGATCTTGGTAGAGGTCGGTGGAGGTTCGTAGTGATGACGATTACTACAGGTTCTGGTATCATGCGATAGCCACTTCACTGGTACAGGGCTGACGAGTTCTGCTTGCCTAGGGTAGCGATCAATCGTAGCTCCACAACCCTTCTTCTTCATCGATTCCCTTGTCGTTGGTCCCATATAGCGGCCCTTCTGGATATGCGCAAGACTTTCGCAGGCACGATACATTAGCGTACATGTGAATAAAGCTAATCATTGGTCATTGGTGTATGTTAGGTTGGGTGGACATGACACGCGCGTGTTACATGTTGGACCGTGACTACGCTGACGTTTGCAATCGATGCAGCTCGCGAACAAAGAACGCGTAAGCATACCGTGTTTAATCATGATATATTCTTGATATAGCAAAATCCATTAGAGCGAATGCGAAGAGATCCCACTCGGGTTATGTGTTGAACTAACATCGAGTAGTGCCACTCCGCTGAATCTGAAAAACGATATGTAGATCCAGTAACGACTGTATTCCAAATTTCTCCTCCATCTGCCGTTGCCGGCACCGTCTACCTTCTATCCGACTGTCTCCCCATAGGCTCGAGAACCCCGTCATGACCCCTTAGGAGCAGATGACCTTGTACGCAGCGCGAGCGCTGAAAACAATAGGTCTGCAGACGTTCTGGCCCACAAAGCCGAATGTTTGATCGCCGCTGCCCTCGCACCTGGGGTTGCTGTAAAGGAAGACTATGCCGATGGTCAACTATGACGACGTGCCACCATAGGAATAGCTTGGTCTTGGAAAGTATCCAAAGACGAGCGATTACTTACGCGTGCATCCGGGTTTCGCAAAGTCCACGACAAGACTGCCTTGGTTGGTCAAGGGGGGGTTAGTGATGCAAACGTCGCTTTGCCTGATCTGGTGATCGGTTCTGGCACAAGGGCCATTAACGGTGTCGGCTGGAGAGGCGCAATTGTTGCAAGCCCAGGTCGTAAAGGATAGGGGGTTCTCGACAGCGAGGGCGCCGGTCGCAAAGGCGAGGCTGGAGAGGAGAGTAAGAGGGAGCTGCATCTTGTAATCGATTTGAGACTGTCTCAGGGTTGTTGGCTGTTGAGTTGTTTGGCAATGAGTTTTATGTGAAGGCGTGCTCTTCCAAGGTGCGTTCCTGGACAACTTTATACTCATCTGAGTTGCCCATACTAGCACGTCCTGATCAATCTAAACCAACTGTTCTTACCATAACAGATGGTGGCGACAAGAAAACTGCTAACACTTCCAGGGTCACGACCGGTGAGCACGAGTAGGAGCTCACGCTTTGTGAGGGTGTTCGTACTTTTTTTTGGTGAACCTTGGCTGAAGGCCTTGAATTCCAAGTCCTTTTTGGGACATTAGTGTTTCCGAGAGGTTCAGCGTGCACACATGATGGTCGTACGGGCGTTGACGCAGTAAGCGCGATCGATCGCCGCTCATGACAAACCCCACGCTTAACCCACGAAATTATACACGGAGGTCTCCGTTATACGAGATCATCTGCCTGAAATTCTTCTTCGAGACAGAGTATCTACGGATTCGGCTATAGCATGAGAGGATATTGTGATGGATTCAGAGGTCGACGTTGCTTTGGAGCGTCGTAACCAACACATACGGCTACTTGGATGACCTCAGCAACGTTGGAGCTGGTCTTATCGGTGAGATGTAGAAAATCCTGATCCACGCGTTGCTAATATGCTTCCAGTAGGTCTAGGTTGTGGAGCTGTCGTTACTGACGTGCAACACCTCTTTGAGTTGACCAGAATTCCTCTCTTTGCCTGCAATTTGGTGTAATCAATCGTACTGTTGTCACCATTTGACAAAATTCAGTTTTAGTGTATATTTATGGGAGGCATGAGAAGCATGGGAGTGGTTACTGTACAATTGAATATGATGCTCGGTGAGAGTAGAATTAAAATTGATATACACAAGTCTTGACTTTGAGAGGGTTTTCGGACGTGGCTTACAGCCTTGCTTTCCGAGTGCAAAATTATACACTGCCACACATCAGTCTGTCAGCTTGCAAGATTTCCTGGTACCTCCAAGACACTCAGTTGTCTTGACTGCGACCAATGCTTGTCTTCAGGTATCGTAGGGACTTGCTCTCACCTAATCTTTGGATGGCAGTAGATGTAGCTTTGAAACGGCATCCTCATGACACATCATAACAACCCGCGTGGTTCATCGCGGTAAGCACTTGCTAGACACAGCGAATCGACATCAGGAGACTCTAAGAGCAGATTCCTGTGGTCATATTTTCCGCTCCAGGAAATGCCAAGAACGCCATACAGCCTTCGCTATGAGCAGAGGTAGATCGTGAGCAAGATATACAACGGTTTTGTGCCTACTCAGAGTATGCTTCGGGTGTTGCGGAGTTGATCGACTCGTGTCACGCAAGTCCAAATATCATCGCGACCAAGACATCGCCACTTCTCGAGCCAAGAATATCTATAAGAGTGATTCAATATATTCAAATACAGTCTATTCTGCACTATATGTTGGATACAGCAGACAGGCTAAACCGGATCCAGAAAACGTGAATCAAACAAGTGTTGTAAAGACCGTCATTCGCACATGTCCCCCGATTCTTACATGCTGTTGCCAGCTACCTCTCCTCTAATCCTAGCCCTCATGCCGTCTCTCTTTCCCAAATAAGCTTTAGCAGTACACGAAGACCTCTTGATCTGCTTAAGAGCAGATGGCCTTGTACGAGAACTTTGTCGACACATCAATGCAGCCGCTGGGGACGGTGGTAATGACATCAGTCGGTGTACCACTGCAGTCACCGGCGGTGTAAAATTCGACTTTAGTGATTAGATTCCGTTAGCAGCGGTTACAAAACCAAGTCTGGTTCTTTTTGCAGGAGGACTTACGGCGGCAGTTGGCACGGGTCTTCTCCAAGTAGTAGATGCGGGCACTCAGCTGGGGCAAGAACGTGCATGTGTTGCTGTTGATGTTCTGGACTTGGTTGGCGGGGGGCGCACAGTCAGCGTTGGCGTAGGTCTCGACTGGAGAGTGGATGTTAGTAGATGCGCAGTCTGCCTTGCTACGAAGGAAGCATACATGAGGCTACGTTCTCAAGCTGGATTTGAGCAACGGCAACTGAGGCCATGATGGCGGCAACGATGGTGGAAGTGAACTGCATCTTGAAGATTGGAGTTGAGAAGTTGTTTTGCTGGGATTGAAGATGGTGAGAATAGTGATGTGGTAGAAGCTGTTGTCCTGGTTGTTTCTACACTCAGGTCATTCTTTGGGGTCTTTATATGCTCGTTCTCTGGAGTCCTCGGCCTCGTCCGCTGTCTCCCCGCGTTTGAGGCTTTCGATACAGCTTATCGTGGCTTATTGCGGTGTAAAGGATACGATGTTGGTTCATCATCATATCTGATGGGCTTGGTCTTTGACTGGCTGGACTCGACCAGAGTATGCCTCGCCGTGGGATGACATATAGAAAGGTGGAGTTTGATGGTTGTATGAGGAAGCTTGCTCGCGCACCTGACGCCGTGGCTTTGAAGTTATAAGCAAAATGACCACTAGTGTGATCGCTGAGCGTGGCAAAATGGCATCTACTGGCCCAAAGGGTCGTTAGTGTACAGTTCGACAGAAGCGATCTTCGTCGATGTGGCTGACAACAGGAACATGGCGACTCTCGGGCCGCTGCTGCAGATTCCGGCCCGCGGGGAAGTTCTCCACTCTAGAGGATAGAGACGTTAGAGTACCGTGGTTGACTGGGGTCGTTTGTAAGATGAAAACCTAGTTTTGGGCGAAATCATCATACACGTCATCTGGGTGTTAGGTTGAGTGTTGCCTGCAAGAAGCCATCCGTCATCTGCTTGAGTCCTTTGGTGAAGTTGTGAGATTGTGACCTTGTGCGCGTGGCTAAACGCTTTCAAGGTCAACACGTAATGTGCAGTGTTTTTGAGACACCACACGCATGTGCAGACTGCAATGCAATGCAGCCGGTAAGAAAACGTGCACGGATACTACACTGTGTTGGTGCAAGAATGACACGAGCATACGCACCAATAGCACGGAAGGACCCGGCTGACATGCCCGGCCACAAGGCTTGTGCAAACGACTGTTGGATTGATATCCTAAAGCAAGAGAGCATAAGCAATAAGGCATAGATGCAGTTCTGAGGCCACAGACTCAGAGTCTAAATCAGGAAATCCTGTGAGATCACAAAACCCTCCCCTACGCCTCAGCAATCCTCTGCTGTATCCTGGTCATGTCTTTCGTAACTTTTAGTGGTACGTGTGTATCATCATCGTCTATAGCCAAAAAAATCCCATATGCACTTGTAGAGGCATAAATGTGCGCTCGTACACTTGAGCGGCAGCTCAGTTGAAATCGTTCATGTTGTGTAAGCTGATATCCTGGCTGCTGGTAACGCGTCGCTCTTCCCCGTTACCGTTAGCCAGGGCATCGCTCGTGGAAGTCTGGCTGACACCGTTGGTCGGCTGCCAATCGGGCTCACCATTTCCATCCGATGGGATGACGTTGCCATGTTGGTCGACCTCCTATTGCAGTTTACGTTAGTCACAGTGGGTCTTCTCAAACGATGGTCTCAGGTTCACAACTTACAACACCTTTGGCAGCCATGCGCACCTGCTGAGGATTGGCTGTGCCATGTACGACAGCCTCGCGTGCCTTCTCCATGACCTTTTGTTTGCGGCTCTCCCCACGTATTCTCTCAAGATGCTCGAAATAGCCAGCGTCAACAGGGGTAACGTATTTCCCGCAGAAGACACCAACTTCGAACTTCTGGTTCGCAGGATCTCGAGGGGAGAGACGTGCACAAGCACTCTCTAGATCTTCGAGGTTCTGGTAAACGACATCGTCAGCACCGATGTGCTTAGCAATCGCTGCTGAGTCGCGGTGGTGAGCAATGAGCTCCGAGGATGAGGCCAGATCGATGCCATAGATATGGGCATTGGTGATGGGCGGGGCACAGGAGGTGAAGTAAACCTTCTTAGCACCCGCTTCCCTCGCCATCAGAACAATTTCGCGCGAGGTAGTACCCCTGACAATAGAGTCGTCTACCAGCAGCACATTCTTGCCTTCGAACTTCTTCTTCATAGGATTCAGCTTCGCTCGGACGCCCTTCTGTCGCAGTTGTTGTGATGGCATGATGAATGTGCGGAAGATGTAACGGTTCTTGACGAATCCTTGTACGTATGGTTTCTCAAGAGCCTCGGCAACACACAGAGCAGAAGTGATGGAAGTCTCAGGAATTGGCATAACGACGTCGATCTCGGCCATGGTCTTGGGTCCCAACTGCTTCTTGATTGTCTCGGCAAGGGTGAATCCCATGTTGCGTCGGCTCTCATCTACGTCGATACCATCGATGACGGAGTCGGGACGGGCGAAGTAAACGTACTCGAAGATATCCGGGGTGTAGGCTTCCTGTTTGGCGACCTGCCTAAAGACGGGCTCCTTGCCCTTCTCGATGATGACGGCCTGGCCGGGAAGGATGTCGGAAAAGTCCTTGTAGCCACACTGAACCAGCGCTACGCTCTCGGAGGCCATCATGTAGTCCATGCTCTTGCCGTCTTGCGACTTGCGAGAGCCCAGTACCATGGGGCGGATACCATAGGGGTCGCGGAAACCGATGAGACCGAAACCTGGGACGATTGTCAGTACTTATACAGTCGAAGTGTCGGCATCTCGTCGACGTACCAGCAAGCATGGCGGTGCAGGCCCATCCACCAGTACACAGCTTGTACATCCTCTCCAAGGCCTTGAAGCAATCATCGGCGTTGATACGCGCCTTGCCTGTCTCGTTGAGCTCATCGGCGAAGATGTTGAGCATGAGCTCGCTGTCACTCTCGGTGTTGATGTGCCTGTGAGCCTCGTGGTCGAGTCGCTGGCGCAGCGCGGGGGCGTTGATGAGGTTGCCGTTGTGGGTCATGCAGATACCGTACGGGCTGTTGACGTAGAAGGGCTGAGCCTCAGCGTTCGCGCTGCTACCGGCGGTGGGGTATCGCAGGTGGCCAAGGCCCATGAAGCCGGGAAGGTCAGACACGCGGGCGCCGTCTTGGAAGACCTTGGAGGCCATGCCGTTGCCCTTGCACTGGTGGAAGCGACCACCGGCACTGCAACTGACGATTCCGGCAGCATCCTGGCCGCGATGTTGGAGGAGGTAGAGGGCGTCATGCACCTCGACCGAAGCCGACTGCGACTTGGGATCGCCGTGGATCACAGCGATGATACCGCACATGTCGACGTGATGGAGGGGGGTAAGGGGCTCAAGAGCGGGAACTAAGGTTTGTATGCTAATAAGACGCGTCAGTTTACGGTAACAAGCCGGAAGACGCGGAATATTCGCAAGTGGGGTGGTCTCTCAGGAAGTCGTTGTGCGCTCATGAGGAATCGCAAGTCTAACATCTTTATAATATGACGAGATCATCATAGGGACGGTGAGTGGGGTAGGAAGAGGACGGGGATGACATACCCTGAGAGCTTTCGCAGGCTTCACCAAAGAGGGGGGTATCGTATAAGAAGAATAAGAAGAGGAAGATGAAGGAGTAATAGTATGGCCGTTGGGCTCTAGGTGCAGCAGTCCATCTACTCTGGCGGCGGTGTGGTCAGTGTGGTCGTCGTCGTCTTCGTAACGTCGTCGCGGGAGTGTTGTCCCAGCGGGTGAGTGCGTTTGGGTTCATGGTTATTGGAAGTAGGAGCGCTTCTAGTGGGGAAGGGGCAGCATGATAAACAATTTTTTTCCTCGCCGCACCTGCGCTTCCGGTCTTTGGGCCTTGGCGCCGTTCCCAAGCCGAGGGCGCTCGCGCAACCCCACATCCTGCTACTTCTGCTTGCTATACACATCCTGCCTCTCTACACAAAAGGCTCCGTCACAGCACTACACTGCTCTTCGTAACACATACGCCAAGAACACGCGACACCGACACCAGGGTTCCTCGTGCCTAGATAGCTCCGACCCTCGAGCTGCCGAGACTGCCTTGTCATTTCGTCAGACTTCCTTGTTACCCGATGTCGCACAGAAGCCAAAGTTTGGTATCAGCATGACTAACCATGCATACCTTGGTGACTGACACCTCGTGCTAATCTGGCAACCCTTCTGCTCGCCACAATCTCACTAGCCGCCATGACGTGAAAGCCATCATCAGCAACATACCCGTTACAGAAAGACGCCCATCAGCACTTGGTCGAATACTAATCGCACACTTTATCAAGACCAAAACAAAGATGAAGTTGAGGATAAAACAAAGACTGCCCTGCGCCTGGATCGTTGCCAACATCGCGCATCAGCCATCGTCTTCCCACCATGACGGCAACATCTGAACATCTCGAAGCTTTTGCGCCCCTAACCTGGGCCACGCCGTACCTCTCTTCCCCGAACTGGATCGCTTGCGACCGCCAGCGAGGCACCGAACCAGGTGAAGATACAGACCGATTTTGCCGCGACACGATGCGCGCCAACAATGGCGTCCGACACTGGCTAGAGCTCTACGAGAAGCCTGCGCCTGGTGCCAAAGTCACCAAGTCCATATCTCTGATCAAATACGGCACTGGCTTGAATGGCTTCCCAGGCATATGTCACGGAGGCGCACTATTGACGCTCATGGATGAAGCAATGCTCCATATCGTTGTTGCCAATGCAGTGCTTGAAACCGGCCTTGGCTTCATGAAAGTTGGAGAAGACTACTGGAGGCTACAGCTCCATGACGGCAAGTCCGCACAGGAGGTTCTCAAGGGCCGATTAGCGACGGCAACAATGGACGTGAAACTTCTGGCGCCGGTGCTTTGCCCTGGTGTTGTCGGCATCGAAACAGAGGTACTTGAAGATAAAGTCACCAAGATGAGGATGAAAGCTACGATGAGGGATCGACAGCGCAAGCCGCTAATCAAAGTGGAAGGATTGTGGGTCAAGATTCGCGGTGCAGCAAAGCTATAACTGCGAGCAGCAACATCGTGCCAAATGTACCGCGAGAATCAGACACGTTTTATAATAGTCCCCTACGCTCTTGATTTTCCTCGAACAGACTCGACTAACTTGCCACCAAACGTCTGTCTTCATCACACGTGCGCAGAGACCCCGGCTGATTCCGTACTAATTTCGGACGCACTAACCAACACGAGACCTGCAATCTATTGGTCCTTCCTGCAACGGCAAACCTCCGAGATCAGTACATGTAGCAATGTGTGTACTACGCAGCATGTAAATACACATGCTACCCCTCTGACCTACCATTCGCCATGACGACTAAGGCAACCTAACCTATCTAGCACCACACCTGCGCGTCACAGCGTCACACACCAAGGTCTTCGTATACATAAGAGTAGAGGCATATTGACATAAAGACTGCACCATCAAGTTGACAAGTCCTTACCACAAGTCAAGATGTATTCCTTTCTAACATCCGTTTGTGCTCTTTCCACGCTACTTCCTCTAGCCATCGCCCAAACCTCTGGAACGTTCAATACCCTTACATTCAATGTCGCTGGTCTACCCGCTCTTCTAAACGGCAACGATGTTCCCGGAGACAAGGAGACTAACACCGCCCGCATCGGTCAGTTATTCTCTAAATATGACATCTCTGTCATCAACGTTCAAGAGGACTTCAACTACCATGCTACGCTCTATGCCAATGACGACCATCCCTACAGGACCGCTACAAGCGGAGGAGTACCCTTTGGTAGCGGCTTGAACACTCTGAGCAACTATCCTTTCACGAACTTCCAGAGGATCAAGTGGAACACATGCAGTACTTTTGAGTAAGTCAAATCTCAGTGAACGCGAAAGACAAACTATCACATGGTACTAACGAGCACTCCACGAACAGTAGCGCAGACTGTCTCACACCGAAGGGCTTCACCTTCATGCGCGTTAAACTTGCTGAAGGCGCAGTAGTGGATATGTATAATCTACACGCCGACGCGGGGTAAGTCTTCTTTGCTCCCCTATACCTTTAAATCACCCATTGATCTTCCCTTAGTACCACCGCCGCGGACAACAAGGCCCGCGCAGCCAACCTCCGCCAGGTATCCGACTATATCAAAACCAACTCAGTCGGCAATGCAGTGGTCGTCTTCGGCGACTCGAACTCGCGGTACACACGCACTGACGATATCCCTGACGTCTTCAAGACCGAGAATGGCATGACAGATGTCTGGCTGCAGCTTGTCCGCAACGGTGTCGCGCCCGCGAAAGGCGCCGAAGCACTGCTCTGCTCGAATCCATCCACGACCAACACATGCGAAATCGTCGACAAAACCTGGTACCGCGGATCTTCGGCTTTGACACTCACAGCCAAGAAATTCGACTATGCGGGTCACATGTTTCTGCAAGAGAACGGCGATGTGCTCAGTGACCACAATGGCGTGCTCGTGGACTTCGCTTGGAGTCTGGTCGACCGCGTCACGGTCTCTGATGTCTTTGGTGGCGAAGAAGGTACGTGGTACAATGATCTGAACACCGTCACTAGTGTCACCAGCCCAAAAGTCTTTTCCGTCACGCTCCGTGGTGCGGAGCGCATGGATGCAGTTTCCGTGACTCTGGCTTCTGGACAGACGCTTTCGCATGGTGGGACTGGTGGCACGGCGACTACCTTGACTTTGGCCGCTGGAGAGACACTTACTTCTGCGCAGCTGTGTCAGGGTCAGAAGAACGGTAAGACCAGAATCTTCTATGCGCAGTTTACCACTAGCGCTGGGAAGACGATGTCTGCTGGTGTCAAGACGAGCGACTGTGTGACGAGAACCGCTGGAACTGGTCGCAGTATTGTTGGCTTCCTTGGTCGTTCGGGCGACGAGGTCGACCAGTTGGGCTTCATCTACTCCCAAGCTTAGTGGTGATGGGTTTAGAGTAGTTCGGAAAGTTGAATTGAGGGGAAATTTTCATGATTTAACAGTGTCTATTGCGCTGGCCTCCTATCATACATGATGATGAAATCCACCTGTTCACATCCAAGATGATGTGTGTATAAAGAACCCGAGAAGAAAGAAATAATACTGCATGTCATCTGAACAGTCATGCTAACAAAACAAAACAAAACGAAACATGACACCGCCTATCTATGGCGATTTATTTTCATGGCACCAGAAGAGCTCAGCTCCTTGGCCTGCTTGGTCATGGAGACGTGAACCTCTAAGTGTAAATCCAGTACTGCGCTTCATACTCAACAGTAGCCACTTCTCCAGGAGCCATACCAGCACAAGAAGCTGGGGCTATTCCACCGACAGTATTAAGACGGTACACCATCTTGACATCGCTGCTCGAGCCTGTTTGTGCCTCGAGCCTCAACCATTTTACATTCTTGATCGCGTCATCGGGCGCAGGCACATCATCAATCTTCTTGGCCACCGTGTTACCGAGACCAGGAATGTCGAAATCAGGCGTAGTGTTGTCGAGGAAAAAGTGTGCGCCAATAGATGCAGTCTCTTCGATGGATCCTAGAGAGGCGGTGCCGGCGGTAGGGTTGGAAGAGAGTTCGCAGGATGCATTGAAGAGTTGAGCTACTGCGCCGATAGAGGAAGGAATGGCCGTTGCGTTGCTGCAGGTGTAGTTTTGCGTGCCTTGGCCAAGGGCGATGAGGACAAGGGACATGTCGGCTGTTGGCGGCGGCAAGCTCGAGGGAGGCTGTTGGAGGCCACTGAGGTCGCAAAGGGGAGCTGAGGGTTCCGTGGGCCTGTCGGGGGTAGTGGTATTGGCAGTGCCGTTGTCAAACTTCTGACGAGGATAGAATGGTGGGCGACGGGACGGTGCGGACATGGCCAAGGGGATGAGCGCGATGGCTGTAAAAAAGATTGAAGTGCGCATCGTGATGACTTGCTGATAACGAAAGCTTTTGAGAATTGATAGACTTTTGTGTATCCTGAACCTGTGGATAGAAAAGAAGACGTTGAGTCTGAAGATTAACACAAATATGAACGAATGTAGAGCTACCAGAGCCCGGAGAAAAGAGTGGAGAATGAGAAAGAAAAAGGGTCCCTTGATATTAGCGGAATGACTGTGCTTGCTATAGTTCTGTGAACACGAAGAGGTCTCGACATATATATAAAATCTTTGGCTCTCTTTTCTCGGGACTACTCTGGTAGCCTCTACATGGATTTAGATTACGAATGCAGGTGACCGGGTGTTCCAACGTTTGACATGCTCCTTAGGTTGATGTTGGTGTTTCGGCAGGATTGGGTCACGTTGGGTCATGGATTGATGATTGTGGTTGCCGTGCTGTAAGGCGGGAGGTCTCGCGTAAGGACATGTGTCGCGAGTCAGGATGGTTGACGGACAGTTGAAACGAGCAATCCGGCCTTGCGGTAAAAGAGCGGTTGCAACGTTCGCACAGACGGGCAGCCCGTGGATCCACCGGCGCCTGCCAAGTTGTCAAAAACACTCTGAAGATCTGGCAACTCGACCAATGGTAGATGAGGTGGAGGTGATTGCAACGTGTTCAAAATCCGCGGTGTTACGTGCCACGATCCTCTGTTGTTGAGCCTCAGGCAAGAGAAACGCTAGCTTCGTGGTGACGCGCCTGAAAAGGACCACAAGCGCACCCTGA
The DNA here is from genome assembly GCA_002952155.1 of Alternaria solani. NCBI lineage: Eukaryota > Fungi > Ascomycota > Dothideomycetes > Pleosporales > Pleosporaceae > Alternaria > Alternaria solani. The sequence continues at coordinate 1,133,169 of CP022032.1, read as the reverse complement.
TACTGCGGCGTGGCTACAGGGACATCTGATCAAGGTAAGGTAGACGATGATGCTGAAACGGTACCTGGGTACCTGCAGGACCTGCCACAAAGCCTGAAACGCGGGTAAGGAGTTGGCGGGCCGAAGTGGGTAAGAAACATACAGTTCGTCTGCCATCACGCTGAAACAGTCGTGGCCGTCGCCCAACCACGCCGCAGTCATCAAGCAGCACCACAATGATATTTCCGAGTATTGATGTTCACGTGTGCCGCTTGCCATCTGCAGGCAGTATGTCATCGCCCGTTTCCCCAGACATCGAACGTAAGAGAATCCTCGAACCGGTGTAGAAGGGAGGGGTTGTCCGCATTAGTGCGAGATCATCAGGATGTCAACCTGCATGTCCGTGTTCGAGACCGTGCGATGGCTTCTTCCTAGATTTCTAAGGGCTCGTCGGCACTCGTGGCAAAATGCGGAGTGACACGAATGCCGTTCGTCCCGGGTCTTACATGACGATCGTGGCAGAGCTCGAAAAAACGGTCAAGTGCAATGTAAGATCTATCGGAGGTGCAGGAGATTCGGAGAGTCGCGTCGTAATGGTCCGAATCAGAATACGACGGTCGTATTGTCGGCCCTGAGTTCGTCGCAATCGGTTCGAGCTAGCACATTGCTCTTTCCGTAACTCCGCCTCAGCCTATACGTGTCTGCACTACGCAACGCCTTTGTGTGATTACTGTCTAGAAATACGCTGCCTCAGTTCAACTGGCATGATCCTCTAATCATCCCCGAGACAACCATGGAGCGGAAAGTCAGCCTGAAAGACCTTATCCGGAATGCAGGCGTCATACCGGTTGACCAGCGCCAAGCAGTGTTACCGGCCCCAACACAGCCGGCGGTGTCAGTCAGTGAGGAGGACATCTCCCAGGCCCGAAATATTCTACTTGATCGGAGAGCCAAGAACCCAGAAAGCAAGAATGTGCTGAAGAGCATCTTCAAAAGTTCGAAAGAAAAGGACAAAGGACAAGATGCAGGGCAGTTCTCGCAAGAGGAGCTCGACCAGGCTTTGTCCGCCGTCATTCGCAGTCCAACGACAGGGCCCGGCCTGATCCAAGCTTTCCTCACTCTAGGCGCAAAAGTCAATATCATCGAAACAATTGACAAGAAGAGAAGATCAAGCAACCAGGCCAACACAGCATTGCGGCGCCGGAGTACAGTCTTACAACAGGCTGCGAGTCTGAGGAAGGCTGATGGTGTCAACATCCTCGCTAGCTCCGGCGCGGACCAGCAAACCTTGGACGAAGGACTGAAAGCCGCTCTCACTGCCAACGACCAAGAAAGCGTAGGTCTACTACTACGCCATGGAGCGGACTTGAACAACTTCCCCAACGCTCTAGCGAATGCGGTACGGTCGAACGACCTGAACTTCGTCAAGCTCTTGTTGCGAGCACCGAAGCCACTTCGTCCTCAGATCATCTCGTCATGCCTGCCCGCTGCGGTTCAGCAAGGTTCAGATGCCATCATATCGCTACTGATTGGGTATGGTGCTGATCCGAATTTCGACTCAGCAAGCGCTCTGAACATGGCCATTGGGAGACAAGCCTACAAGATAGCTATCGCTCTAGTCGCCGGACCAATACCTCTCAGCGAATCAAATCTCCAGCATGCGCTAGACACTACCATGAGGCTGCCTACACGCCAGGCAACGCTACAGTTTCTGCAACTCTTGTTCTGCTGTGGACTTCCTCCCAACAGTCGTGGTCTACCGGACTTCCTTATCATTTTGGCCAGAAGTAATGATTCCTCCGGTGCGAAGATGATGGTCAGCTATGGCGTACCGACCACTATCAATGATGCTGAGTGTTTGAGAGAGGCCATAGAGAACTCGAACTGGGGCCTGGTGGACGTGATTCTGCAGACACCAATCGCTCCCCAACATGCGACAATAGCACTATCTGTTTTGCCAACAAACACCCCACAACCAGATAGGCTTCGTGTAGTTGAGGCTTTGCTAAAGAAAGGGGCAACAGGTCGTCCCCTCAGGTCATTGCTCACACAAGCTACGAAGGAGAGAGATGCTCAGTTGATAGATCTCCTGCTTCGCGCTGGAGCGCCAGTCGATGCGAGCAATAACGGTGCCCTTCACTTTGCAGTGGTCAACAGAGATATTCGGACCCTCCGTTCTCTTCTCAACGCTCGTCCTCCGCCGGAAAGCCTGGATTGTCTCTTTCCGCTTATTTTCCGTACCGACGCAGTCTCGAAATCTGAACGACGTGAGATTGCAGGACTGTTACTCGAGTACGGTGCACGGGGCCCTGGCGTTGATCAGGCTCTAGTTGATGCAATCGCAGATACTTCGGCTGGGCGGGATGGAGCTCTGATCATAGAACTTGTTCGAAAAGGAGCAAAGGTCGACAGCAGGGCTTTGTCATTGGCAGTCACGCAAGTCGACATGTCTCTTCTGCGGTTGCTTTGCAATACTAGGCCCGATTCTTCGTCAACATCGGCAGCCCTACCTCTGGCTTTTGACTCGCAATCCAGTCGACACTCGCAGACACTCGAGATCATAAATCTGCTCCTTAGTTACGGAGTTGAAGAGGAGCCAGCTAGTCAAGCCTTGCAGATTGCCATTAACGGCGGCCCTGACAACATCGACATCATCGAAAGGCTCCTTGCTGCAAGCCCTAGATTGCTGAGCACTGCTTTCAAGTACACTTCAGAACTTCAAGACCCGCAGAAGAAGGCACCGATACTTGGTGCTCTTTTGAAATTGGGAGTACCGCAAGAGTCGCTCGACCAGGCTCTTGCCGCGGAGACACGACAAGCCATCACCACAAACGACACTACCAGTACCAGGTTGCTATTAGGACAAGGAGCATCTGTGAGTCACAACGATGGCGAGGCGTTGAGTGTTGCGGTAGCTTCAGGTGACAGCTCGCTAATGGCATTGTTACTCAGTGGACATCACCAACCATCACGATCTAGCGTCACGCGATCCTTCCGTACGTTGTTCACCAGCGACAAGTTGTCAATGGACGGGAGCAAGGAGAACATTGGCGAAATGGCAAAAGAGCTACTGGTCCGTGGAGTCGAACAATCTGCTATCGACGCTGCTCTACGATCGGTTCTTGAAAACAACCATGACAGTAAGTATACGGACTCGTGGGTAGATCTGTTACTCCAAAGTCACGCCGATGTCAACACGGCAGACGGATCATGCTTCGTCTTTGCAGCACAAGAGCACAGTCACACCATCTTTGAGAAGCTCATGCGCCACAACCCCAATTTCAACATTGTTGTCCCAGCCTTGTTGAGTTCTAAGCTTCAGGACGAAGTAGTCGTTGCCGCAATACAATCATGCTTCGATCACGGTTGCATACTTGAAGAACTCGGTATCGGATATAATAAGCCACCGATTCTTATCACCGCCATGACTGTGTATCCACGCAATAGTGCGCTGCTCACACTGTTGTTGACAAACGGTCTGGACGCGGAGATTACTATCCCCATGGTTATCCATTCGTCCAGCGGACCCGAACTCGTCCCCGCACTCCTGTGGGCACTAGCACAACCCCAAAAGCGCATTTCGGACAATGTCATCTCCGTGCTTCTGGAAGCTGGAGTATCCGTCGACCGAGTTTCTCCTATTTCGGAAACTTCGGCGTTGATGCTCGCCGCCCGCGAGGGACGTCATGAGATAGTAAACGCACTAATCGTGCGGGGTTCGGATGCGGATCTTCGAGATGCATGGAACAAATCCGCACTGTACTACGCTAGCAGCCGTTTGTCCGGGGAGTCCACGGTGAAGGCGCTAGCGCCGCACGCGTTAGGAAATGATGGAAGCTTACACGAGGCGGTCAGACAACTCAATATCGAAGTCGTGAGAGTGTTATTGGAGCATACACACGACCCGAATTATCCTTCTCGTCTTCATGGTGGCAGAAATGCTTTAGGAGAGTTATGCCTCAAAGCAACGGTCACTACATCAGCACATCGTTCAAAGCTTCGCCAGCTTCTACGTCTTCTTCTGCGTAACCGCGCAAACCACAAATTCCGTGCCCGCAACGAGAAGTCGACCGTCATTCTTGCGCTAGACAATGCCTACAGCGCTCTCCCCATCACCGAAGCCTTGCTGGAAACAGAAATATGGCAAGATCTCAATGACGAAGCACACATCTACTGCGACCCAGCCTCAGGCCTCCACTATTCTCCGTACTCTTACGTTGAACTCGTAGCTACACCTGCCCGCGCCCCTGTCAAACAAGCTCTTCTCGAACTTCTGCGCGACAAAGCCTGTCGCCCAGTTTACTACTCCTCGTCGGCACTCCAGCCTGTCGGCGCCACCGGCATTCCACCTTCGATAGCTAAACTGGTCGACAAACAAAAAGAGCACGAACTCGAAATACGCCACGAGAAGGAGAAATTCGAGCACAGCCGCACGATCGAAGAGACCAATCATAAAGACATATTGAGGAGGAAATACGAGAGCCAAGATGTGGAGCTGGCATTGCAGACAAAGGCAACACAGCATTACACCACCCTAGAGCAGCAGAAGCACGAATTTGAAGTCCAGCGGGTGAGAGAGGCGGAGCGTATGAAGCGCTCTGAAAGAGTGGCTTGGCATAATTTGTTGCAAGAACAAGAGCGCGATGCTGCTGCTACACGACAAAGTGTAGAGGAGAGTAAAGTGAGGGAGGCCATGGCGGCAGAAAGCAAGATGATTGAGCAGCGCAAACTGGAGCTCGAGCATAGAGCTGCTGTGGAGAGGAGGATGTTGAAGGAGAAGGAAGAGCACTATGAGAGGAATGTCAAGCGACAGAAAGAGGTGAGACAGATTGAAGGGGGGCCACCGCAATGGGGAACAGTTGATTAGCAGCACTTTGCAGAGGAATTCACGATAGACAGGAACTGGGTGAAGTTGATCATGTCATAATGTCTCTCCGTAGCCTGCAAATGCTATGGAAACCAAACAAGAAAAAACACTGATGCAACGAATGCAAACCCATGGGTATCGTCGCGCTAAAACACCAAACCAAACCAAACCACACCCAGCCCAAGAAACCAAACTAGCCAAACAACACCAACGCTCAAAAACATGAGCAACAAGAGCCAAAACAAACGCCAACATTGAAGATGCTACTGGCGATGCTCTTGTTCCACAGCTAAAGCAAGACTGAAATCGCAGAATCGTGGCGTGTGTAATAATGAATGCGAAATCGTGTTCTTTCCCCTTCTTTTCGTCCTTCCTTCTTTCCTCATAATGTTTTAAATATGTGCCGCCACGAATGACAAATCTTCGTAGTCCTCGTCGTCAAGATCCATTGTAGACATGTTCAAGAGGTCCTCTTCTGCCTGCTCCAATGCCACCTTATGGCTGTGGGCGAGCTGTTCCCAACCCAGGCTGATTCCCGTGAGTTCCACAGCCGACATCTTAGGTCTGGCAGGGCCTTGCGTGTTCTGGATGTGGTATGTCAAGTTCTCCTGTTCGAGGACATGGCTCGATGCTTCTGAAGAGGTTTCATCAGACTCTGAGTCGTCATCGGTGAGGCAGGCTCGCTCGTAGAAAGCGTGCTCGAAAATAGCGTTGGTCATGGCCATTGATTCTTTGCGCATGGCAGCGGATCGATCCGTTTCCATCTTGGCAAACAACTCCATGAGGTTACACCCGAACGCAACGCGGTTTTCGCGCTTGCGCAGCCAATGATTCTCGTTGACAAGAGCGTCAAACATTGTCTTGGCCCTGCCTGGGACGTTGAGTGGGTCCTCTTCTTCCCAAGGTTGTTCAATCGGAGCAGTCGTGTTCTCCATGGTGAGTTCAACATCGTGGCGTGAAGGCTCGTCCGCATTGGCTAGGCGCTCCCTGAGAGACTCAATCTCCAACATCTGCGTTCGGTCCACGGCCTGGAGCTCCATAATCTTATTATGACGCCTCTCGAGCTCCTCCTGCAGAGCCTCAAGGCCTTCGGTTTTGCTGGCAGCATCCTTGATCTTGGCTGACAAATGTTCGATCTCGAGTTCCTTCGTAGCAATAACTTGTTCACGCTCGTGGATCTTTAGGACCGTAGCGCGATGTTCTGCCGTGAGACTTTGTAGTTGGCGAATTGCTTCATCGTCCTTCTTCCGCGATGCCTCCACCTCTTTGGCCTTCTGAGCCCAGGGGGTAGGCCCGTGTTCGATCTCTTTGGTGTTGGCCAGGAGGCCAGCACGGTCCGACCAGTCGTGGAGATGAGCAGTCAGGCCATTCAATCCGGCAGTATAAAAGGCGATGCACTGGTCATTGTCGAGATCATCAATTCTGTACTTGATCTCGGCGATCTCGCGAGCAGAGACCGATTCGTTGTCCGAAAGACTGGTGCACTTCGCAACCTCTTCGATCAGACCGCGGACGAACTTTGCGATACCTCCAGCAGCCGACGCCAACGCTTCGTCATACTTGACGGCCTCGTCGAGACCATAGGGGAACTGGGGATACATGTGGTCCTGGGCGAGAGCTTGCACAGTACGCAGCAACTTCGCGGCAGCCGTAAGGGCAGCTTGTGTGTTATCCAGAGGAGTATTGAAGTGCTCCAACGTGTATTGACATTCGTGGAGTATGGCATCTGGGACTTTCTGGAGGACAAAGGTGGCGAGGTCATACATATATGCAATGTGCTCAAGTCGAGCATGTATGGAGACGAATAGGGAGAGCATCCCTCCTTCCGGTCGACCAGCTAGAATATCCTGGTGGCTGGAAAGGATCGCATCAAGGGTTTTGGTAGAACGCTCCAGAGATCCAGTAAATTCCTCAAAGTTGATAGTGTCTGCCTTCAAGGCGTTTAGGCCTTGGTCAAGGACCTGCTCTACAGTGATCAACTCCTGGTATATCGGTCCAACATTTGCAAAGTCTGAGAGTGACAAGCCGCGAACCGCGGACCAAAGACGGTTGCTTCCATCTTTAAGGACTTCCAGGTAGACGATGGACTGAACACAGACAAGCCTGGATACCGCATCGTCCAAGCGGCCACCGTTGCTCATGTGTCGGTTGGTGCTTCTCAGCACACTGATGAGGAGGTCAGATTTCCCGGCAATCCTTTCTGTAGTCAAGTAGGCTTGGAGTGATTCGCTTCGAGTAAATTCCTTGGACTCGGTCTCATTCCAGATTTCAAGACGCTCGGCAAGCTGGTCTGCCTTCAGCGATATGAGTGCTGCTTCAATCTCCCTGGTGGTGGATAAAACAGTCGCTGCGCGGAGTTGTCGGTTGAGGTCCATGACTTCGTTGAATCGCCCGGTAGTATCTTTCACCTGGGCCTCCGTCATGCTCTTTGAAGACTCGGCGTCGGCCATTCTGGCCTGAAGGTCCATGACGAGATCGCGGAATTTGGAGATCAGGGATTCATGATCGGTTATGATAACAGTTTGTTCTGCGATCTGACGTGCTTGCTCCGCGAGCTCATTGTTCTTAGCCTCGAGCTCTGCAAGCATATCCTCTTCTTGCTCTAGATGCTGAGCTTCAAGCTCGTCGTTAAGTTCCCGTAAGTTTTCGAGGTCTTGCACCACCATGTCCTGCTCCGCGATTCTATCTTGGAGACTTTGATTTTGTTGTGTGAGTTCTTCCACCATGTCCTCCCACTCGTTTGCAGCGTCCAGTTGTTGTTTCAGGTGATCGACGAGGTTCTCGGATGCGTTCAAGCGCTCGTGAAGTGTGCCATTCTCCCGTTGGTAGAATTCGAGTTGTGAAATATCGCCCTCAAGGCTGAGAATTCTGGCCTTGAAATCCTGCTCGCGTTCCTCCGTCATCTCCTTGAGTGTTATCAACGCCTCCCTCAGGCGGTCGTTCTCGTGCTGAAGACGGTAGTAGCCAGCTTCTTGTTTTTGCTCCTCCGACATTTCTGTAGTGAACAGCTCTGCCTCGTCTCGAAGGATGTCGAGCTCCAAGGTGTGCTCCTCTAATCTCTTGCGCAGAGACTCGATCTCTGCCTCAGCCTGGTCCGCCCTCTCCTCTGCCATTTCCTTGTCGACTAAAGCATCCTCTAGATCGACCTCGTGGTCCTGGAGTGACTTGTTGACCGCTTCCAGTTCCAGTTGGAGGGTTTTGAGCCTCTCCTTGTGTTCTTGTATCTCAGTGTACTGCGCCTGGCATTTGGTCTGCAGACGTTGTATTAGGCCGCTGAACCTGTCCTTCTCGTCCCGAACTTGTGAGAATTCTCTCAGCCGTTCTTGGTCTTCCGCATGCTGCTTCTCCATATGTCTGATTGTTGTTTGTAGGCTCTCGACGTGGCCATCTCGAGGTGCTTTCCCAGCGTTACTAGTGACTGAGGACCCCAGGCTTGGTCTGGACGATGAAGGTGCGGGTCGAGATGATTCGGGTCGGGATGATTCGGGGCGAGATGATTCAAGGCGAGAGGATTCTGCGCGTGAAGGTTCGGGTCTGGAGAATTGTGCGCGGGAGGATTCAGCGGCTGAATTGCTAGATGTGCTGGCAACGCTGGCTTTTCGAACAGGTCCACGCGAAGGTGGCTGTGAGGAAGACGGACCTGCGACCGACTGTCGCTTGCTCAACGCGGTGGCTCTTGCAGCGGCGGGCTTTGGAGCAATCACACTGGTAGGCCGAGCCCTGGGTGTGGTGGTCGGAGCTCTTGCTCTTGAAACTGCTCTTGGGGTGGGTGTGGGCGGTGCGGGTGTGGGTGTGGGCGGGGTTGGGGTTGCCTCGGAAATTATGGCGGCTATGCTGGAGTCCCGAATGAACAGACCGTGGCCAGGAGCACACGTAAAGTACCGCTCATTGCGGAGTGAGCCATCGTTCTTTCCGTCAGGCGTAGGGAGTTCTATTCCGATAAAATGGCCTTCTGACACGTGAATACCCCCTACGTATCTGACGATGCCCTCCTGTTGACCGGTAGTCCTGACCGTCTGGCCGACCTTGATATCCAGGGTAGACATGGCTCCTGAATGCTAGCCAGGAGCGATGCTGAGAGATTTGGGTGGAGAAGGTGAGAGCCGGGTGGTGGCGTGAAGCAGTCTCGACGCGTCGAGGAGCAGCTGTGAGTGGGGAGGAGTGCAGTTGCGGGCAACTGACTCAGAAAAAGCTTGCAGAGTGCAAAGCAGAAGAAGCAGATACGCGACTATGCAGAAGTAGCGGCTCAAAAGTGGTGCTGTTGTGGAAGGTAGCATCGAGCAGTGGCAGAACGCGTGGTGTGGAGGGGGGAGGGAGGAGCGAAGTGGCAGCGTTTATATGAACTTTGGAAGATTGCCAAGATCCGCGGCGATGATTCGCGCTAAGGGTGGTGATGGCTCGGACGAACGCCAGTTCGCGGCCGCGACGGGCAAACCCGGCGCTAGCGCGTCCTAGCGCGCTTTTCACCCAAACTCTACGCGTTTTCTGACGTACAATCAGCCCACTATGCAGATGCCACTTCGCCATGAAGTCTGGATGACATCTGTCTGCAATGTGTCCTCTTCTTATCGCAGGAGATGGTAATCATGTTCGCAGGCAACGGTCATCATGTGTTCGTCCGCTTGCCACATCTGTCACTCGCCCATCACCTTACTCGCCGCATATGTCACTCGCCCATACAGGACTGAGCTGCTCATCCCGTGACTAGAGGAAATATTAAAAAGTATCTTGACGCGATAATAACGATGGTCAGAGGCAGCTACAGTCTCACTTAGGTATGTCGTCGCAACGATGTATTGGCCACTGATCAAATCATAGGTTCTCTACTATACTCAAACATACATGTGCATTGAATTGCTGCAGGTCGGGCGGTTCTCTAAACAAGCGATGGCATCTCGATGTAGTACATAATTCCATGCACTTCTGTTCCATACATGGTACGCATGCACACAATGCCCTACAACTTCGACATGGCCGCACTCGGAAGATGTGCTCCACCACATAGTCATCACCACTCATCGCGAAGCTTCCAACTCCCTGATCCTTTGCTCAATGTCAGGAACAGCCCTGAGCTGCAGATCGATATCTTCTTTCTCACTGCCGGTATGTCAGTACGCGTTTTCGCCCAAGGCGCAGAACCACCACTAGACCAAGGTAGAATGCACTTACTTTTCAAGTACCGCCCTTCTCTCTGCATCGAGCCCTCCAAAATAGAAGCCGCCTTGACCATCAAACTGCAGTATCCTGGTGTGATACTTCCAGAGACTTCTCCGGTGACTGACCGTCATGAGGGTTATACCCAGTCTCTTCGCTTCTTCGTACATGATTCTTTCTACTTCCAGGGTAACGGAGCTTGTGCATTCGTCCAGAATGGCGTACCGAGGCTTGTGGTAGAAGAGTCGCGCCATGGCGACGCGTTGTTGGAGCCCGCCGGAAAGCACGTCTTCCCACTGCGCCTCAGCATCAAAGCCACCTGGGCGGTCGATAAGGGATTCAAGGTTCAAGGTCTCGAGTATGGAAAGGATGTCGTTGTCGGTAATGGATTTGGAGTGCATGTCATGCAGCGAGTCCGGATATATGATTTGTTGGCGCAGCGTGCCACGCGAGAGGTATGGTCGTTGCGGGATATAGAAGATGTCTTCGAACGGTGGCTTCCGTACCTTACCACCATATACAGGCCATAGACCGCCAAGAATACGAAACAGACTACTCTTACCACATCCGTTCGGCCCTACGATCAGTAGGTGGTCTCCGGGTTTTACGTTGAAGGAAAGCGCCCGAACGAGAACATCACCATTCGGAGATACAATAGGTACATCGATGAACTCGATATCGGTGCCTTCAGTCACAACACCACGACCGCGCAGAACAGCTGCATTCTCCTCAATGTCGGCTGAAGAAACGAGTTTCTTCTCGAAATGGCCGGCTTGGATGTCATCGATTACGTCGAGGAGAGTTGACACGCGTGAGGTGTAGCCGGCGAGTTCGGTAATCTCCTTGTACGAGAACATGACGCGACCGAAGGCGTCGCTAGACATGAGGAGCATACGGCGGTTGGTTACGAAGCCTGTGGGAGTCGCAATCGTCAGTAAAAATATCCCGCAACCCGGACGAGGGGTATTATGGTTTGGGGGCACTCACTCTCCGTCCGATCCCCCATAGTCATGCCGCCCGTGCCCGGCACCTTGAAGAACACGGGGACACTGCAAAGCAGCAGACCCAGCGCACCCCAGAAGTATTTGATCACAAAGTCTTCCATGACTCCGTGATAGAATCTCCTCCTCAGTATCCGGTTGACGTGTTTGATTAGCGTAAAGTATCCCTTATCCAGGGTATCCTTCTCCGCCTCATGCCCTGCATACAGCGCCACCTCCTCGCTCCAGTCAATCAACCTAGAATGCTGGAACCTGAATTCGCCTTCCAGCCTCGCTTCGTCTGCTACGTATTTGCCAAACGGTGGGGTAAGCGCCCTCATCACATTGGCCGAGATCTGGACAAGCAGGCTCATGAAGAATAGCCCCTCGCCACCGACGCTCCGCGATAACGAGTAGTTGTAGATTATGATGTCTAGAACAGGTTTGGCAAGATTGGAATAGAGTTCCGCAAGCGAGTTGGAGAATTTGGAGACGTCGACCGTGATGAGCTGGTCGGCGTTGGCGATGCGGTCGTCCAGGGCGGAAAGCGTGTAGAAGGTCATCTGGGAGAGGTATTTGGAATGAATGTGATTCGTAAGGCGTGTTCGGTATTGGAGGGAGAGTTTGCACTGGTGATAGGAAAGCTAGGCTTGTTAGCATGTCTTCGGCTCCCGTTGCGTCTTGTGCTTTGGCTGCAGGGTGAGAAGGTCGGCATACCATACTGTTCGTGAACGTGGCTGGAATAGCCACAGCCATCCACCATACCAGTCCTAGGAGAAAGTCCCTTCCTTTGCCCCTCACAAGCGCACTAACCAATCTTCCGTCCAACTCGGCGACATACAGACTGATCATGGTCCTAAGCACCAAGAAGACACTGTGCCCGATCAGGAGCCTAAACTCCTTGCTCTTCCAACCGGGTATACATATCTTCAGTAGTCTGAGCAGGTTCTTGAAGAACTCCCGGTTCAGCTCTGCCTTCTTCCTGCCTGTTGCTTCGCCCGCTCCTGCGGTTGTCTTGTTCGCTGACTGCGAAGCACGCCGTAGAGAAGCGGCCTTTTGTTCGGCGATGGCATTTCGTATGCGATTTATGAGGGCGACGAAGAGGGTAAGGTACACGGCGCGTGATATGCGTGTTCGGTGTTGCAGATACAGACGTGTAAGGTCGTTGACGATGGCCTTGGCAGACGCGCTGGTCAGGCGGTGGGAAGAGAGAGGTTTTGAAAAGACAGCCATGGCTACCGTGGGCGAGGCATTGGCGTTGTGCAAGAGGTTGACGCCGAGCGCAAAGCGTCGTGGCGTGGTCGTTGTTGACGGACGAGCTCAGTAGGCTGGACTGTGAAACTTGGTAGTACAATAGGCCGACGGATGTTCTACACAGTCGCGCAACAGGCCGGTGGGGTGCAGGAAGCCGCGGGCGTCCGGCTGTAAGGTTTGGTGAGGTCAGTGTATCACGGAGGGTGACGCTGTGCAAGCCTCACCTGCGACATGTGAACGAATGCCTCGGCTTCCCCACAAACCGCCTAACCGCATTAGGACATAAACTGGGGAAAGCTTTCACATGAACGAAGGGATACACTGATCCCATGTGCTCGCCTGGAGTTGCACCTGATCGTGTATACTCAGGCTTTGGAGTTGATTTTTTTGCAATGCCTATTCCTATCATGGAACCATCACAAGAACGAATTGTAAGAATCGCCTCTGTAGTTACCCATGGCTAGTGTACAGAATTTGACCCGAAACCATTCCCGGAACCACATCAACATCGGATTACGACTGAGTATCCTTGTGATCTCCAGTATGCGCCTGCGCTGCCTTCTCTGCTCCGTATCCTGGCGCCACCTTGCCCGGTAGACCCTTGACAAACCCACCGATGTCCAAGCCCTGCATCTTTTGCTGCGTGACCTGCATCCAACTCTGCTCTTGCTTCTTCTGCACAGCCTGCTCCATCTCGTCTTTTTCCTTCTCTTCATCACCTTCTCCCCTGCTCCCTTCGTTCTTCTTCCTCTCTTCCTCTTCCTGCTTCTTCTCCTTTGCTAGATCGGCCTCGGCACGCTCCACCTCCTCGATGTCGACGTCCTCGAAACCAATCTTCCGAAGAATGGACCCGGTGATGAAGCGGTACTGGAGATGGCCGTCCACAAGGTCGCTGACATCGACGTTTTGTATCCCGTGTACGCCAACGACGGGCTGCAGACCCGCGACACCAAGCTGCATGGATGAGGTGCGATAGAGGAAGCCGAGGATGTAGTCTGATTTGGAGAAAACGTTGACACAGCGGCCACTTACTACAGAGCGGATGCGCCGCCAGTCGGCAACGTCAGAGGGGCAAGGAGCGCCGACAAGAACCACATTCTCGATAAGACCGAAAGCCTTGCGCTCTGCTAGTTTTTGGAGGCAGGAATAGATGACGCGTGCACCGAGGGAATAGCCCACCAGGGTAACCGGCCGTTCGCCTTGTACCTTGTTGATGAGTGCTTCAGCGAGAACTTCACCAGCCTTCTCAGAACGATACTTCGCGACCGAGAATGGATTGTCGAGCATAGTGGCAATCTTGAGCAAGCCCAGCGGCCACAATGCAGCCGTCATCGCAGCGAAGACAGTCTGTTCAATAATCTTCTTCTTTGCGTAGCCCCAAGCAGCACTGGTCACGAATGTCTCGAGGCTATGTCCGAGCTTGAGAAGCGCTTCAAGCTCCCAGCGAAGTGCGAAGCCTTCTGTTCCCTTGCTGATGTATCTCCATGGCTTTGATACTTCCTCAGGGGCACGCAACCAACCAGAGACTGCAATTGCGACGCGGAGGCGGCGAGACTCGTTGTCTTGATTTCTCGGGTCCTGAGTGCGGTGAATCGGTATAAAGGCAAAGTCTTCGACCTGTCGGGCGTAGTCGTCCATGGCCCGCCCTGTCATCTTCGCACCGTAAGCGCCAAACAGCCCACCAACAAGGACAGAAGAACCAGCCAGAGTACCCAGATACCCTGCGGCTGCTGTAGCACCGAGACCGATGCCTCCCATCACGCTTCCAACACCTGCAGCAAGAAGTGGTGCAGCAAGCCCGCCAGTTACACCAATCAACGCGGCACCAGCAACACCAGCGAGGCCGACCTTCCATTTGCGAGCGGCTTGTGATTTCTCGGCAGCTTGCTTGGTCTCTTCGTCGGCATTTAGTTGTTGAGATGCTGCCTCTAGAAGACCCTGGGCGACCGTCTCCTCATCTTTCTTCAGAACGGCTCTACTCAGCCTGAGAGAACTGGTGAGGTAGAGAAGCAGGACGCGGGAATGTGCCGAGTAATGCTCCAGACTTAGGAGTATGAGTACTAGCGAGTGCAGTATAAGGGCGCGTTTGCTCTCCTCCAAGCGAGTAAGGGCGTTGGGTACAGGGGGATAGAGATCCGTAAACATCTTGTCTTCATCCTCGTCCTTCTCGTCAAGCTTCCTGATACTCTTGAGACCATTCTCGGATTTCTTCGTAATCTTCTCCACCTCGTCGCCTCCAACCTGGCGTGTCTGTTCTTTGGCCTTCTCTTTCGAGTTGACTACTTCGCCGATTCTGCTGATGACGTTGCCTCGCCACCCGTCGAAGTACCTGAGCATCTCCTTCTTCAGTTCTTGCACTTCAGGCTGCGCGAGCTCTTTTCTTGCATCTTCTTCGCGTGCTTCCCTCTCTTTCTTAATCTTGTCTTCTTTGGCAACATCAACTTCGTCGAGATTGGAGGGTGCGGCTTGCAGCACCTCTTCCTCTGATTTGGCAGTCTTTGGATCGAGTGGGAATTCTTCAGCGGTGAAGGTATCGACCAAGGACTTCCGCATGGATGCAGTGATGGTGGCTATCAGAAACGTCAAATCCGCGCATTGGTCTGCATTGAGGAGCGTCGTGAGTGATGTCTCGTCCTTGTCCTCCGACTTGGAATGGCCCAAGGAGGTCAACTTGGAGGCCCAACCCGACATGATAGTTGATGGTATGCCGGAGAAGGGTTTTGGGGTTTGTGTAGTGATTGCGAAGTGCAGGTGTACATAACAGGGTGAGATGTTGCTGCTTGGTTATGACGTATAGTGGGGCAGGGGCTTTGGATGGTCTAATGCCACCCTAACGAAGGACTCGCACTTCCGAGGAGGAGTGTGAACGTGGGAGGCCAGGTATTTTGACTATTCAACATGCTTTCAAGTATCATTATAGAACGTGATAAGCTTGATCTTGTGGACAAGGACCCGGCATCTATGCGCAGCAATGGTTTAGTCTTGGTACGTACTCACGCAAAGCTCGATTTGTTCTATTTCTTTGGCCATATTACCACATCACGAACCAACTCTGCTAGTAGGTATCGGCGGTGCACCCCTTCCACCCACTGGAAAGTTCCTCGCACTCAAAAAGACACCCTTGACAGCCCTGATGTCGTTCTTCAGCACCTCCATTTGATCGCTCTGTGCAGTACCGCCTGAACCAGACCAAGTAAAGCTGGATCCATAGCGGCCCATGCTAGGATAGTACTGGTTCTTGTAGTCCATCTCAGTCAGGTATGTGGTCAGGTCCGACACCTTGGTCCTCAGCGCATCTCGCGATTTGCCGTCATTGCTGCGGTTCGTGTCCAGCTCTTGCAGACGTGATTTTATAATCTTGAGGCGATTCTCTTGCGCTGTCACGGTGGGGTGGGGATCTGCAGCCGACGTAGAGGGTCGACGGGAGAGGTTGGGTGTGGTCTGGGTGCCGTAATCGCGATGGTAAAGTTCGGTAGGGTCGGAGTCGGCTTCTGAGACATCGTCTGCAGCGTCTGCGATTGCCTTGACTTTGCTCGCAGGATCAACAGAGACTGCCTTGCCTAGTCTCGAGTTCAACTCCTTCAACTGCTCGTGAGTATGTGATGCAAACTCTTGTCTCGATTCGGCAAGGCTGTGTGTCATGGGCGCGATGATGTACTTTGAAAGTCCATACATGGTTGCTATGAGGCCTCCTGTCACGTATGCGGTTGTCGCAAGGCGCTGGGTGGTGATGAGGGGTGGCGGCTTTTCGGTATTCGCAAGGAACTCTGGGTAGGTAACGATGGGGGGTATCTCGCGCGGCGGAGGCGGTGTAGTATCGTGTGCCTGAGACGTCACTTCTGGTACCTCTGCGGGCTTTGATGGCGTCTGCGGATGTCAGTATCATGCCTCTGCGGCTGGGGAGGCTGTATGCTCACTGTTGACCACGCCCGCTGCCCGACGTCCTCGAGATCTGTGGAAGTGTTCTCCTGTGGCTCTCTGCCCAGCAACGTCTCGATGTCCTCTGTGCGCACGCCCTTGGACTGCAAGAATGCGACCTTCTTCTCTCGCGGCGCATCGCGGATCGTAGCATCCTCAAGGAAGCGCGATGCTTGCTCTAGCAGCTCTGAGCCTTGGGGCGGTTGTTCTGAGTCTTGGGGCGGTTGCTCTCCCACATCTTCTCCCTGGATGTCGTCCTCGGTCGGTGTTGGCGCTTCGGCGGCGTCTTGCGCGCGTGCTTGTTCGGGCTCTGGGGACGCTGCTGCGTTACCGGCAGAAGCGCGTTGCCAGTCGGGTATCGCCGGCTTGTTGGACATTGTGCGTGGAATCAACAGTTGTTTTGAAAGCCAAAGTCGAGGAGATGGCGGCTGCAGAAGACGCGAAATGGGCGGAGGCGCGCTTCCGACCGCGGTGATGGATTGCTCGGGAAACATGGCTGGACCGAGGCAAGAGCCCCAGATCCCGCCTTTCCTCTTTGGTCAAACACCTGAGCATCACTCCATCGCTGTGAACTGGATCGGTGCCTTTGAACGCTGTCATTGTCTCTTGAGATACTACTCTAAGTTGTCGCTTTAAAATTGTGTCTCGGTGCTCCCCTCACCCATGCTCTTGCTGCCTGAGCTGCCACTCTGTATCGCCCCCAAGATGCCATCAATGTAGCCTGCACCGGACCATTTCTGGTGCGTGAGCACATCACATCCCAGCTCCTTCTCTCTTGCTTGCACCAGCTTGACATACGCAAGCATACCCTCGTCCTTGAACGCCCGGCTCAGCTCGCAGGTGATTGTAGCCGTCGAGTGTACGCCAGCAAGCGAGATGAGCTGGAATACGAATCCATGCTTCGCCAGATCCCAGACAAACGACTTGAGCGCCTCTTCAGAGAAGCCTTGGCCCATCCAGTTGAAGCTAGGCGAGAGATTGTACACGAATTTCTTGCCCGGGTAATCGGCGCGGATTTCACCTGCGAACCTTGCTGCTTCCTTGACGTTCGGATCACCAGTTTCGACCCAGAGCAGGTCAGCGTATGGAGCGTATTCCTTGCCGCGCTTTGTTGCTGCAGCCACGCCAGCTTTGTAGTGGTAGAAACCCTCCCGTGTACGTGGGATGTCCCAGTTGAAGTAGACGGGTGTCTTGGTGTACTTGTCCGCGACCTGTCGGCGCTTGAGAAGAGAATAGTTGGGGTTCTGCTTCGTCTCATCGAGGTACGAGTCGATGGCTGACTGAGGTGCACTCTCTTTCTCAAGGTGCTGGACCACGGCCTCGTCAAAGGTTACGAGCTTGTGCTTCTTGACCCACGCTGCTTCGTATTGGTCAATCTCCTTGCCTGGTGCGCCAGCTGCTTCCATGTTCTGCAGTGTCTCAGCCAGCGGCTCAGTATCTTCTGTGACACCCTTGATGAACTCATGATCCCGCACGTCGACGGCGCTGGAGATGAGCTTGCCACTCTCCGAGTCTGTGCGCGCAATAACCAGATTCTCGCAGCCCATCATGTCCCACTGGAATCGTGCGGCTACTAGGCGGTTGATGTGGTCTCCAACCGGGACAAGCACTTTTCCTGCAAGATGTCCGCACTTCTTGCCGCCGTGCAGTTGATCTTCGAAGTGAACGCCTGCGGCTCCGTTCTCAGCGAAGAGCTTCGCCAGCTTGATGACGGCAGAAAGACCTCCGTGGCTGTGGCAAGTTAGTTCTTCTTCCAGACATTGAGACTAATCTTACACACCCAGTATCACCATCAGCAATGATTGGCCGCATGTAGTCCAGGTACGGCGTCTTTGCTCGTTCTTCTGCACTCATCTTCC
Source organism: Alternaria solani (assembly GCA_002952155.1). Taxonomy (NCBI): domain Eukaryota; kingdom Fungi; phylum Ascomycota; class Dothideomycetes; order Pleosporales; family Pleosporaceae; genus Alternaria; species Alternaria solani. The sequence continues at coordinate 1,115,158 of CP022032.1, read as the reverse complement.
TCCTAGCATCCCAGTTCTTGCGGTCGTGTAGCTGCTGAGCCTTGAACAGGCGCTGCACTTGGTTTGGTACGGTGTTGTAAGGGTAGTCGCCAAAGTCGGCCGAGACTTCATTCGTCGTGGTCAGGACTGAGGAGCAGGCCCATCCGGAGACATAAAGGACTTCTTGGTTGGCAGCTTGTTGGGACATTTGGATGGGGTCAATTGCGCCCACTGGATATTGGAGACATGTGATCAGTCATTGTACTATCTATACAGACTAGGATGAACGCACTGGTGTGTACTGGCTCGCCCTTGGCCGCCCTCTCCTCCAGGAGGTTGAACAGTTTCCGCGCCATCAGTGAGCTGGGATATGACTGCTGAAGCGCCCCCCGCTTGCTCACAACATCCTCGGCAGAGTATGGGCGCTTGATGCCTTTGTACCGTGGTGACGCCCACCAGTCCTTCATGGCTTGGACCTGTTCCTCGAAGAGCGCATCTTCCGCCTGGCCCGCTTTCGAAGCTTCAGGCAGCAGCTGGAAGGCATCGCCGGGGAGTGCTGTCGATACTGGGGGGTCAACGCTCCTGAGTGGCGAGTTTGACATGCGACACACGGTGGTAGAGAGGGGTCGCAGGAGTTGTGGTGTTCGGCTCGTGGCTCTCGACAATCGGCTCTGGCGCGCGACTGAGCGTGATACTGTTCGGAACATTGTAGGCGTACGTAAGTGGGAGAGACTGCGGTCAGCAGAAGCTCGCTCTGTATCTGAGCAGGATGGCGGCAAGAGTTAGTCACCAGTTATTTACGGAAAAATATCCGCAAGTCGGACAGAACTCGGAGATGGTGTCTACTGCAGGCGCCTTTCTGCATTCGCATCCAATTGATTCCTTTGCATGCAATTAGCAATGTCAGTGGCCGTGTTGCGTGAAAAAGTGAGTTTCGCGTCGTGTTTGCGGCAACGCTTCCCCAAAGTTCCCCTTCCCCGTCACCGACGTCACTACCGAGGTCCGTAGCCCTTGTCTAGCCGCCGTCCAACTGCCCCTCTGGACTCGCATTAACGGACCATGTGTGCCTGGTGGAACTGAGTTGCATTGCCGAAAGTTGCCGTGAACATTTCTTTGCTTGTCGCTCGCAAAGTCTGCAACGCCATTGTCTTGAACTACTTGTTGTGTTCTACGTTCTGTGTTAACGAGTGCAACTACTCTCCCCGCATCTACCCCACGTAAACCGAGCTATGGCATTAAGTGCGCGATCAGCTTCTAGAGCTCTACGGGCTGCCAAGGTAAGCTCGAAAAACAACGCGTGCTCATGTACGATGCACAAATAACTAACAATTGGTTTATAGGCGCGTCCTTTTGTCTCTGGTATGCAATTCGGTCATCCAGTCCAAATGTCATGATCCTAACGCGTGGTTCGTTGCAGTGCAAGCATGTAGCTACTCTGCCTCCTCTGAGCCGGACCTCAAGGAGACGTTCAAGAAGGTTCTGCCTGCAAAGCGCGAACTTCTGAAGAAGGTCAAAGCGCACGCCGACAAGAAGCTTGGAGATGTCAAGGTCGAGAATGCCCTAGGTGGCATGAGGTATGATACTCAAGCAGCCACGTAAACACGCTCTGACGAGATTGAAGAGGTCTCAAGGCCATGGTCTGGGAAGGTTCAGTGCTCGATGCAAACGAGGGCATCCGATTCCACGGCAAAACCATAAAGGACTGTCAAAAGGTGCTGCCCAAGGGCACTTCCGGCACCGAGATGCTTCCCGAGGCAATGTTCTGGCTTCTACTCACAGGCGAGGTGCCCTCGGTCTCGCAAACCCGTGCGTTGTCCCGAGAGCTCGCTGAGAAGGGCAGCATTCCCAAATTCGTCGAAAAGATGCTCGACGACTTCCCCAAAGATCTCCACCCCATGACACAGTTCGCATGCGCCGTGTCAGCACTGAACTACGAGTCCAAGTTTGCAAAGGCCTACGAGAAGGGCATCAACAAGGCCGACTACTGGGAGCCTACCTTTGATGACTGCATCAGTCTCCTCGCGAAACTGCCCACCATCGCTGCAAAGATCTACCAGAACGCATACCGTGGTGGAGGCGCCCTCCCGAACGAGATCGATCTGAACCAGGATTGGTCGTACAACTTTGCTGCCATGTTGGGCAAGCCAGGCAAGGAGAACGAGGGGTTCCAAGACCTTCTCAGGCTGTACCTTGCTCTGCACGGTGACCACGAGGGTGGTAACGTCTCCGCGCACACGACACACTTGGTCGGATCTGCGCTCAGCGATCCCTTCTTGAGCTATAGTGCTGGTCTCCAAGGTCTGGCAGGACCCTTGCATGGCCTGGCTGCGCAAGAGGTGTTGCGATTCATCATCGACATGCAAAAGGTCGTCGGCGAGAAGTTCACCGACAAGGACGTCAATGAGTACCTTTGGAGTGTACTCAAGTCTGGACGTGTCATTCCTGGCTATGGCCACGCTGTGCTCAGGAAGCCTGACCCGCGATTCGAAGCCCTCATGGACTTTGCAAATGCCCGACCCGAGATTGCAGCGAACCCTGTATACCAGCTGGTCAAGAAGAACTCTGAGGTTGCGCCGGATGTGCTCAAGGAGCACGGAAAGGTAAGATGCGGCATGTCCAACACGCCGAGCCACTGCTGACACACTGTAGACCAAGAACCCCTTCCCCAACGTCGACTCGTCCTCCGGTGTCCTTTTCCACCACTACGGCTTCAAGGAGACCCTTTACTACACGGCGACGTTCGGTGTCAGCCGTGGTCTGGGCCCGCTCGCACAGCTCATCTGGGACAGGGCATTGGGACTGCCTATCGAGCGCCCAAAGTCGATTAACCTTCAGGGCATACTGGACCAGGTAGCGTAGATGTCTTGGGAAGACGATGGGGAAGTTTACGAAGACCATGAACAGCTTCGCAGTAGATGAATGAATTTATCAACAAACATAGTTAGAAATTCTGACATGGCATGCAAGCAAGTTGGGAGTGGTTCGGCGAGGATCCACTGCAAGCGCGGCGGGAGCTAGATCGACGCCTACTGTAGCCAGGCACGAGACGCCATCGCGGCTGAAGTAAGCCCGATGAAACCCCCATCTCCAACTATACGACTCCGGCCGTGTTTGCTGTGTGCTTTTTGTCCTACAGACACGTTATTGGCCTCCTTGAACACTATCCAACAATTACCCGCGCTTCTCGACCCGTTGCCTGTCACAGAACAGCCGCGCCTCAATGCTAGTCTCAAGATAACCAGAGCTTCACGCTCGCGCCGCCACAGATAGCCGCGCCGATCGAGGCGTACACTGCATCGTCCATAGCCGGCCCCTTCTCTGCTTCGCTTCAAAACCAGACTCGCGGCCATCATGGCGCCTTACGAAGCCCACGAAATGCGTCGTGGCAAGTACGCGAGAATCGATGACCCCGTCGACGACGTCGAAACCCCGACGCGCTTCTCCTCCGAATCCACCGGCACGCTAGAAGATCTCGAAGAACACGACCCACTCGCCTTCGACAGCAAGATCAGGCGCAAGAAGAGCGCCGGGGATCTCAAGGTCCGGAAAGCGTCGTATAGAGACAACGAGTCTGCGGCGCCGTTCCCCACACAGCAGCGAAAGTCGCGATGTGCGCCGGGGCGGTGCTGCTGCTGGCTTCTGGTCTTCATCGCCGCCACGGTCCTGATACTGGCATCAGGAGGCATATGGGCATACAAGGTCTCGGTGCCTGAAGACGGACTGAGTCCGCCGTGGTATCCGTCGCCTAGAGGTGGTACTGACAAGGCATGGGAGGAGAGCTACAAGAAGGCCGCGGAACTGGTCAAGCAGATGACGCTGCCTGAAAAGGTCAACATCACAACGGGAACAGGCTGGAGCATGGACCTCTGTGTCGGTCAGACTGGGCGTGTGGACCGGTTGAAGTTTCCCAGCTTGTGTCTGCAGGTGCGTACAATCGACGTGTGACGAGGACTATACTAAGGTGCTCAGGACGGCCCACTGGGCATTCGATTCGCCGACAACATCACTGCGTTCCCTGCCGGCATTACCACCGGCGCAACATGGTCCAAGGAACTCATGTACCTCCGTGGAAAGGCTCACGGCAAAGAAGCACGTCTCAAGGGCGTCAACGTCCTGCTCGGTCCTGCGATGGGCCCTCTCGGAAGAATGCCAGCTGGTGGCCGGAATTGGGAGGGATTCGGATCGGATCCGGTTCTACAGGGCATCGCAGCCGCGCAAACCATCAAGGGGATACAAGAGGAGGGGGTCATGGCTACCGCGAAGCACTATATCGGTAACGAACAAGAGCACTTCAGACAGGCATGGGAGTGGGGCCTTCCAAACGCCATCTCGAGCAACATCGATGACCGCACCCTGCATGAGATCTACGCATGGCCATTTGCCGATTCCGTCAAAGCTGGAGTGACCAGTGTCATGTGCTCGTACAACCAGGTCAACTCGAGCTATGCCTGTCAAAACTCCAAGCTGCTCAACGGGGTTCTGAAAGATGAGCTCGGCTTCCAGGGCTTCATCCAAAGTGACTGGTTGGCACAACGTTCGGGCGTGGCTAGTGCTCTTGCGGGCTTGGACATGACAATGCCAGGGGATGGCTTGCGATGGGCCAAGGGTAATAGTTTATGGGGTCCTGAGCTCACGCGCGCGGTTCTCAACGGCAGCGTGCCCATCGATCGCGTCGACGACATGGTTACTCGTATCGTGGCATCATGGTATCAAGTGGGGCAGGACAAGTGGGACAACGATGGGCCGAACTTCTCTTCATGGACCAACGACAAGGTCGGCAAGCTTCACGAGGGCAGTCCATCGAACCATGAGATGGGCGTGGTGAACCAGTACGTCAACGCGCAAGGAGAAGGGAAAGAGGCACACAGCCACCTGGTGCGTCGCATCGCGGCCGAAGGCACCGTCTTGGTGAAGAATGAGGACAAGACGCTACCCCTGAACCGTAAGGGCTGGAAGACTGGCGGTAAGGCCAAGACAAAATTCCGCGTTGGCATCTTTGGTGAAGATGCACGTCTCCCGCATGAAGGAATCAACCATTGCGCTGATCAAAGTTGCGACGAAGGGACACTAGCATCAGGATGGGGATCTGGCGCAGTGAACTTCTCGTATCTAGTCGAGCCCCTGTCTGCTATTCGGGACGCTTTCGACAACGAGACTGTATACGTTACTGACTGGCTGGAAAATAAGCTTCCTGGCCAGAAAGAGATCCTTGTAGATCAGGACCTTTGTATTGTCTTCGCCAACTCCGACGCCGGTGAAGGCTACGAGCATTACGGAAGCATACGCGGCGACAGGAACGACCTTTGTCTGCAAAAAGGCGGCGACAAACTGATCCAAGACGTTGCTAAAGGCTGTGGAGAAGGCATGGGCGACGTCGTGGTTGTCATCCACACTGTTGGACCCGTTATTCTCGAGAACTTCATCGACATCATGAACGTTAGAGCCGTCGTCATCGCCAATCTGCCTGGAACCGAGTCCGGCAATGCCATTGTAGACATTCTCTTTGGCGATGTCAACCCCTCTGGCCGTCTACCCTACACCATTGCCAAGAAGGAAGATGACTATGGTCCAGGCAGCAAGATTAAGTACCTTCCCAGCCCATCTGACGGTCTGGCGCCTCAACAGAACTTCTCCGAGGGTCTCTACATCGACTACCGTCACTTTGACAAACAGAACATCACCCCGCGCTTCGAGTTCGGCTATGGTCTTTCGTACACAGATTTCAAGCTGTCTTCGCTCTTGATTGAAGAGAAGAGCGCTAAAACACCTCTTCCCAAATCTCGACCTGCTGGCCTGATACCGCCCAGTTACACCACAGACCTACCAGATCCCAAATCCGCGCTCTTTCCTGAAGGTTTCAATCAGGTAGAGCGATACATTTACCCATGGCTGGACTCTACAAAGGGCATCAAGAAATCCAAGCCCAAGAACCCTGCCCCGCCGTCTCCCCTCAGCGAGGCAGGCGGTGGTCCAGGTGGCAACCCCGATCTCTATACTACGCTCTTGACCGTATCAGCATCGCTAGAAAACGCTGGAGCGGTCGACGGCTCGTCAGTAGTCCAACTCTATATTGCTTTCCCACAAGACTACAAGGATCACGAGACGGGCGAGCCTGTCGACTTCCCCGTCCGTGTGCTGCGAGGGTTTGAGAAGATACATTTAGAGAAGAATACCGGAAAGCTTGTGCAGTTCGAGGTGACAAGAAGAGATCTGAGTTATTGGGATGTAAAGAGGCAGAACTGGGTGCTGCCTAATGGCGAGTTCGGTATTGGTGTAGGTTTCTCGAGCAGAGATTTGCCGTTGGAGGGCAAGTGGTGAGGCGGCGTTATTCGGATAGAAGTGTGACTGGTTAGGTGCTGGCGTTCCATTTGTACTATTTGCCGATATCCCATACATACATTCTATTGCTAGATCCGATCTTTCCGCCATCCATACTGCGATGCTTCTCGGTTGTGCAATTTTGTTCTCTTCGGGTAGCTCACAATTCACTCTTTTCTCTGCCATCCAGTTCTTCAACCGGTCTCCGCCCTCTGGCAAACAGAATCGTGCGCCACAGCTTCTTGCCAGCGAATTCCATATAGTTCCTCTCTTTCATCGTCTTGACATCGACATCGACGAATCCCGCCTGGGTAAAAAACTGTTTCACGCCTTCAAGTGTGAAGTGCGGAACTACGATAGAAGCTTCCATCTTCTTGCGGAATTCAGGGTCGCTGTCGCCGACGTCGTGCTTTTGTTCCGCATTATGGTGGTGTTGATGCCCGTGATGGTGGTGATCATGCGGACTGGAAGCCCTCTCGTCGCCAGGACCGTGATGATGCCCATGTCTTCCATGACCATGACCATGACCATGCTTATGATCATGTACAGCATGATTGCCCTCCGTCCCCTCGATCGGCTTCCCGTCCTCGTCAGCCAACAGATCTCCTCCCTCTAAGAAATCATTGATGACCAACACACCGCCCGGCCTCAACCTCTCCTTCAACTGACTAGCGGCAAATACCACATCCTCAAAATGGTGGAACCCAAATCCTACAGTCGCAAGATCAAAGTTCCAAAATTCCGGTCCCGACAGTGCTTGCGGCCGAGGATCGGACTTTACAAACAAATCCCCAACCACGGCGCTAACAACATCTTCTGAGAGGCCGGCATCGCGAGCGCGAGTGTTGTATGTAGATACCATTTTGGGTGAGATATCGATACCCTGGGTTATGGTGACGTAAGGTCCGAAGACACGTGTCATGAGCCCGGTTCCGCATGCGTAGTCCAGAAGGCGGACTTGGGTGGCATCTGTACTGGATCCCGTGTTACTAAAGGGAATGCCGACCCAAGATAGGTCGGAGCGGAGACTATCTGCGACTCGGTCGTTGACGACATTGAACCAGGGCTTGCTGTCGTAGGAGTCTGATATGGCACTGTGAGATACTCAGCATACATGTACCTGTTAGTGCAAGAACTGATGTAGCGTACTCGAAATACCGACGGTTCGCCTCTGCGTAGCTCATCTTGAATAGTATGTGATTCTCTGTGAGAGTGGGTTTTCTGATGATCGTGGTTGTGCTGACGCTGTGTTATTGAATGTATGAAATATCCTTGAGCCGAAGAGGTATGAGCAGTTGATGTTGGAGAGCTGATCAGATTCTCCTTTATAGGGTGCAGAAGGTTGCGAGGATGGATTGAATGTTGCCGGTCTGCGTCGGAGACATATGCACGCTAAGCCCATATGAGCCGAGCATCACCATGTGGATTAGAAAAACACTCAATATACGACTGGGTGTGTCTGATATAGCAAAAGAGTAGCGAAGAGGTTGCCATCCAGATTTGACAATGTAAATGTGGGTTCAATTGATGTCCTGCAGATATAGTCCAAATTGCACTCGATGTGTGGAGACAGCTACCGGAGACATGTTGGTATGACTCCACAGGATGCATAGAAGCCTCCGTAGACGGCGACCATGAAGTCGCCGTGATGGTCGATAGTGAGCGAGTGATCTTGACGGATGCTTGTGCATAACTTTAACCATCAAGAAAAAGCAGCGATTCCCACTCGCCTCCCCAGCGTGTTTGGTTGCCACCTCTTATCGAAATGACAATCTTTGTCGTTGCGCCTATGTATTTCGTGTCGTATAGTATCAAGAAACCATATCCACCATGCCGCCCACATCTGCTTCTTCCAATGCATCGACGTTGCCTTTAATGTTCTGACTCTGCAAAGCTTGTTGCCGCGCAAGGCCTTCTTCTCTCTTGCGCCGCTTCCTGACGTCTGCATCCTCCCAGTTGGTCTTGGATCCGTTTGAAAGCTTCGATTCGTAGGCTTCCAAAAGGGCCTGGCGAAATCGACTTATGCGATCAAGGTTGATCTTGAAGCGCTCATTGGCAATTTTGACCAATATTCGCAGATACCGTTGATCTACCAAGGCAACGTTACTGCCATCGCCATCTTGATAGCCGATAATAGAGTCGAATGAATACCCAGCTGACCGGACTGCTACCATAGGGTTCGGCTCTCCTATATTCTGTGATCCTAAGCTCACAGCCCCGCTCTCGCGGAATCCAGCAGTCAAGGCAGCAGTGAGGACTTTTTGGGCATGGTCCATTGATGCGCTCAGGACGTGCAGTATCTGTGCCTCGTCAGGATTTGCAGAAGAGTTGCAAGAACCTAGATTACCATGGGTTCAAACTTGAGATGAATATATCTGCAGGAGACACTAGGTGTGGTCTCCTCGGCCTCAATTTTCTGCAGGCCAAATTCCGACATGAGATCATGATGCGTTTCGACACGTTCAACTGGCGTATGCGATATGAACAGCCATGCACCCCCACCGCCCTTGCCTCCTGGTCCAGCACGCGATTCTTCTCCTTGAGCCGAATTTGATGCTTCAATGTCTGTTTTACGCCCTTCTAAAAACACACTAATGCGTCCCGAGCAACTGCTTGTTGTAACGAGACCGTGGAGCCTATTGATCTCGCCAATGAGATCTCGGATAGGCGCATCAACGGAGCCTTTGGGGGACAAATCGTGGTACTCGTCATCGGGAGCATCGAGCTGTTCCAGAATCTTTTGCTTGCGTGCTTCGAATCGGGTCGGCATGTCCGTCGTGCGCTGTGGCTGTGTGGGAAACCCGTGACAACGCGCCGTATTTTCGCGTTCAAGTGCGTCATGCATGGTCTGTGCGCGCATTCCCTTCCAAGCATCCACGTAGACATCTGCAGTCGCAACCTGTCATACCACCTGTCAGCTCCGCAACCCAACCAAATCGACATCATGCCACGTAAAGCTGCCAAAAGTACTGGTGCGCCAGCTGCCAGAAGCTCCTCCAAACGGCCCGCACCGGAGGTTTCCACGAGGCAGTCTAAAAGAGCACGGGCTACGAGTCGGAAGTCATACGTGGAGCCTGAAAGCGATACGGATGAGGATAAGCCAAAGAAGGTTCAGCTACCCAACAATGACTATGACAATGATGAAGGGGTAGCGTCCGACTACGAGGAACATAGTGACAAGGATCCATCGTCGGAGTCTGAGCCTGATGAAACTGCCACTGACGATGACACCGAGAGCAAGCGGCCAGTTCCGAGAGGGCGTACCACCAAGAACCTGCCTATACACAAGAAAGTCGCTGAAGAGAAAGAGCTTTGGAGACCGGGAGCAAAACTTGCACCAGGAACGCAACTGGTCATCAAGAAGCCGAAGGCCCGGGATGCAGGCGACACGCCATACTTGGATCACACAATCCACCCAAACACAATGTTGTTCCTCAGGGACCTAGCAGCTAACAACGACCGTCAGTGGTTGAAGCGTATGCAACCGTATATAACGCTTCTTTCACTAGACTGCCCGCTAACGGTTATAGTCCATGACCCTGACTTTAGAGTTTCGTTTCAAGATTTCACAACATTCGCCGAGAAGGTATCGGAGAAGATCATCGAGGTTGACGAGACGATTCCTGAGCTACCAGTCAAAGACGTAGTGAGTGTTTACAATTTGGCTATCCAAGACCTATCACTAAGACGCCTAGATCTACCGTATTTACAGAGGTGAGCTCGAGGCATGATTATATCGAACTACGCTCACAATTTAAGACATTCGATTCTCAAAAGATCCAACCCCGTACAAGGTGAGATGGCGTTTCGCCTTTTCTTTGGAAAAGGCAGAGCGTTGCGCTCAAGTCATATCTCGACGTGCTGAGACATCATGTTACCCATCAAGTTGACTCTGCGCAATCTCGTCTGCGTCTCGAAAGATAGTTCAAGCAGGCTGACCTCGTCTAGACTTACTTCTCTGCGGCTTGGTCGAGGACTGTGAGTTACCTTTGTGCAGCAGTTTATTCGAGCCGCAAACTGACTTGGACACAAATTCAAGGGAAGAAAAGGGCCTTATGCGCACTACTATGTCCAGGTGCAGCCCGAAGGCGGGAGCTTTGTAGGTATGTTTGATTCCCTTCTTCCCTCGTATGTGTGCAATCGCCCTAGCCACGAGCTGTCGTGGAACCCCAAGCCAAGCGAAGCGCGACCCCGTGGCCGTCGTGGTTCTTCTTTCGATCGAATATGCATAATGTATGCATGTATACCCAATGGCTGCCGTCGCCCATGAGGTCAAGGACGGGCCGAGGCCTGGCGGCTTTTCTCCTCGTGTGACCGAGCCTCGTACTTCATACTGTATTTTGTCGTAGCACGACCGCCATTCCACATACGACAAGGTATTGTCGTTAGTGTAATTGGGGACCCCAGCCAGCGCTGGAGAACATGATCATGTCATCGACATGAGTGCTCAGCACTCTCCACTGCTGGTCGTATGCTCGTATCCGCGGTCGGACAGCGTATCCTAGCATCTCAATCCCAGTATCCAATTGCGCGATATTCCTGGGAGATGTTTCGGATCGCTTCGGGGTTCGGTCGTGTTTGGTACTGTGCGGTCGGAACGATGCTCTTGTCGGATGCACGCTAGTGCCTTGTCAGCTTGCCTGGGCAGGTAGCAACACATTCAACGGCGCGATAATATCAACGGCGCTGTCTTACCGTCATTGTAATTTAACCCGCGCAGGCATACGCTGACTTGAGAAGGTGGCGGCTTCTGGCAGCCGGACGCGACGACCCTGGCCAAACTTCGACGTGACATCGACCGCAAACCGCACAAGATCAAGGCGGTCCTGACCGACCCCGGTATTCGGAAGGCATTCCTTGGTGGGGTGAAAGATGACGAGAAGAAAGCTGTCAATGCTTTCACGAGTCTGCCGATGAATCAGTCGAATGCTCTGAAGCGTAATCCCAAGGCAAGTCCCCTCTGATTTACCTTTTCTTACCAAGGACCATCGTATCAAACGTTGGTCTCTGAATCACCAAGCAGGAAGATGCCTGTGACGCGTGTCGACTGCCAATTTTCTGCAGGGGCAGAACAGTTTTGCGACAGCTTTGGCGGGATCGGGTGTCTTCCGCAGCCTGGCACAAATCAACTCCAAACCTAGGCCGGGAACTTCCCGCCTGCAAGGATGCACTTGTATGAAACTCTTCCGCTACACGATGCTGCGAACGGCACACGACAACGATGACGTGCAACTAAGCTTCAATCTCGCACAGGACAGTTTTGCGTTGCAAACCGTGTCCCGTGCGGCAAAATAGAGTTTGAAATGGCCCCGCACTCAACAAGTCAAGCTGAGTTGGAGTTGTCATAGCTAGTACCCTTTCAACGGGCGGGGTTTCCTGCTGGTAACAGCGTCACTGCCAAGTTGCGGAGTTTATTACGAACAACGTTCAGTCTCACTGTGGTTGCTCAAGTTGGCTGACAGCTCTCAGGGATACGACCATGACCACAAAGAGATCGCACTCTTGCGGCTCCGCAATTTTACCATGGGGCGAAAGCTTGCAGACGACGAAGTTGTCGGTAGGGGAGGTTTGGAGCGTGTGGGTGAGCTCGTAGCCAGTATGGTGCCTTTTGTAAGTGCAACGATTCGTATTGGGGCATTGATGGCATAAAACGTTTATTGTCGACGCGAAGTTAAAAGCGGCGGCAAGTTGCTGGGGACGTGCCTGTACATGGCAAGCTATGGGGTGACCATGATGCCGGCCAGTAGTGTGTTGGCACTGCGGTCACCCGCCCATGGTGGCATTGTCCAGGTGTGGAGAGAGGCGTGAGCAATGTTGCTGGGGGGTTAGATACGAAGCCGCTAACGAGCGTGGCAGATCACCTATCTGAACAGCATCGCGATGCCCGACGATGACACGTCAGACTCGAGCGAGGGCGGCGATGGAAGCGATGCCGAGCCTGACAATGACAGCGGCGCTGCAGAGGATGACGAGGCGTGAGGAAGGCAATTTCAACCACGCATGTTCGAGGCGTGGTTGTTGCAGGCGACATGAGTTGGATGCACGCATTGGTGGGAGCGTGAAGGAGTGGGCCACACAAGCGCGAAGCCCGCCAATAACCGCCTGTGCAACCCTGCGGCAGTGGCGCTGAGTGGTTGGGCCCAATTCATCTCGCATTAGTTTTACGCCCGTTCAAACTGGCTACGGGACACTGCGGCGCTAGACGGTCACGTTACTTAGCGGCGCGAGTAGGGCCGAGACATGCGCGACTAGAGTCGAGCCGGCCGCAATAGGAAACGCCGTCTGTAACCCTGGTCCCAGTTCTCTCGCTCAAACGCGGGCCTGCCGTCCAGCGAGCCAGGGGGAGAGTGCGCACGGGGCTCGCTTTTCACTCGTCTTCGATGAGGAGCCAGTGTGCGTGGCTGACCGCATCGACGCCAAAGTCTCATCGATGACAGTGCAGAAGCGACATGTACAGCCATCGCGTCGTCTAATCGCCCGATCACCTGTCCTCTCCATGCTGTCCCTTTGGGCTCCGTGACATGCTGCACACGTTGCGTTAGGCTTTGGACGGCCACGGCCCGAGGCGCATTCGTTGTCCTGGGATGCAAGGTTTCCGCCCTAACGCGTCTGGCCATGGCCAGCTCCATCTTCACAACGACGGCTTCAGCAAGTCTTTACTGGCGCCTTGCGTTGCTGGCGGTTAGTTGCTGCGCCGTGCTGCGTCATGCACGCACAAGAAGCGGAAGGTCGAGCGGCTTGTACTGTTCGGTCGCACTCGACGTGGTGTAAGCATGACGCCAGCAGCTCCAACACGAAACCTTGACAATTGCAGTCCCAGGTGCGTCGAGTACATCGCGGGGTCTGCATACTTCACGTCAACCAAGCTGTGAGGCCTTTTGATGCTCTGGCACGTCATCAAAAGGCGGTGTGTTTGTAGGGCACCTCGTTGTGTCCTTCAATCCTACCGTCCATCACACCGATGAGCCGCTGATGTTTCGTTCTTCCGCGAATTAGCACGCTTCGGGCTGATCCATCGACCCGCAATGGCTTGCGTCCGCTTATCCACCCCTTCCGCGTCTCTGATGATATTTACCGGCGTTTGTGACACAGCTGGATCTCGCAAAGCCAAAACGTGTCGCCTTACCCGTTTGAGCATTCCGCTCGGATTCGTGAGGCGAGTATACACGGCGGTTTGCCCGAAGATGAGGCAAGCGGACGCTGCGGTACAGGGCGGAGATGGACCACCGCTTATCCGACCGACAACATGTTGTCCCTCGCCCAACTACTGCAAGGACGGAGCTTCTGTGTTGAACCATCAGCATAATGCGGTGCTGCGGCGCATCCAGCCTACTAACAGGATGCAAAAGAATGCGTGCACACCGATGCACAGCCATCACCAGACTGACCACGCCTCCATCGCACCAGCACACCTTGACAGATCGGTGAGTGTTGTTTGTTTTGCAGTGGCCGCGGTCGCGCTGTGGAAGCATCGTCTGCGTTCTTGCTGCCTGTCAGACACTAGAACAGTGGCACAGGCTGCAATTCGTCTCGGAGGCTTGACGATATCTTCCCGCCTGATGCATCTGCATCTGGATTTACGTGCAGATGGCGCGGTACACGAAACGCGGCACAAGCGACAAGGCCGCTTGCACTGCGTATGGTGACACAAAAGGGTAGCCTCCGCAATCTCCAGCCATGCTATGCATATTGCGGGAAGGCTTCGGTGACACAAACTTCGTTAATCTAAACATCAACGGGATACACGCGGGAAATTCCACTCTCGTCCCGGGCCGCTGACACACATGGTACCCATTGAGCATGTCCAAATTGCCTTTTGCGTTGTTGCCCGACGTCCATGAAATAAGAGGACAGCTGAGCAGCGCCTAAGTTCCGTGCCGCAGCGCTGCTGGATGTTGCGCGGCTATTTGCTTGGGTCAACCGACCGAGGCGGCTGAAGATCACATCCAGAACAGATCCCGGTTGATCTACCCCACAATCCGTTGATTTGGTGTAACCGTCATCACCGGCTTCCAACGGCACTCTGCAATGTGCGCAAGACAAGGCTGCGCCTCGATTATTTATTGTCATTGTAGCGCAAACTCGCTCCTTGGGCGGATTCTCCCAGGCCGACTTGACTCCAGACGAATGACTGCATTGGTCCTCATCTATCACGGGCTAGCGACTGACTCAAAGGCCGGAATGCGGTGTGGCAGACAATCAAATTACAACAAAAACCAAATGCGATTGGCTGCAAGCTGTCAGCCCGCTTGATACAGTTCCAATAAGTGAAAAGGGTACCGTGTCCGGAATGACGGCCTTGACCGGTGCACACACATGCACACACACGTCTTGTGACCAAGGCAAGGTTTTTTTTTGGCTCTCGCATGGTACGATTAGGATTTACCCGTCGAGCAGCAGATGCAAGGCACATGCCAGCTGCAAAACTGAGATTTGCCCACGAGAGTTGAATACTAGACAGGGCACGTGCTGATTGGCTGATTAAATTTGACCGAGACCTGGACAGTGGACAGCTAAGCATGAGATTGTGCGGGCCGTCCGCCCCAATCTCGAGTCAAAGGACGGAGTGTTTTTTTTTTTGGCACACGTAAATGGTCACAAACTACTGCTGACGATTCTTTGTTGAAAGTGTCGGCGTCGTCACGTATATGCGGCCAGTTGAAAATAGGCCGGCGCGATGCCGAGGCTGAATACGCCCTGGGCGTTTCGCTATTCTCCATGGTACCGTGCCTACATCCGCACAAGTCCGAGACTCGTCACCAGGCGGGACATGCGGCACCGCCACTACCCAAGACGACTTGACAAGTGCCGTTGGCTTGTCTGTATCGTCTGTCTCGAGAATTACGGAGGCGTCGAATCAACGACGAGAGGAAGCGTTTGCCATGGGCACCAGTTCACAAGCCTTGGACCGGCGCAAGGGATGAACGGTTTGGCAAATTGTGGATGCCAGATTGAGAGGCGTGATTCGAGGACGAAAGTGGGCTGCGTCGCATGCCAGCCGTCTTACACGAAGCAATAGCAGCTGAGGATGAGGAAGTCGATTCGTGATAATTTTTTCTCCCACACGCACGACTGGCCAGAGCCAGCTTTATTACCAAGCAGCTTGTGGACTGGAGGTAGACTACTGCTGCTGGTTTGGACGAACGGTTCTCCCGGCGCAAGACATTGGCTCTCCCGTTCATTGCCCCGCGAAGGAGTGCCTGAAGTCGCCGAGATGGACCGGCATATGCTTGACTAGCAAAGAGCAGAGGGCACTCACGTCACAGTTTGTCCAAGCACTTAGCAGGCGTAGTTGCCGAAGTAGTACACACACCCAACAGTCGGACAGGGGTGGTGCGTGTCCTTGTCGAGCAAAATGACCGACGCCGCGAGTCGATCAGCCCTATCAGACACATGGTGGGAGATGGGGGGGGAAAATAAAAGGACGGCAGGCGGCGGCGTCACGGAGGTTGAGGAGAGGCACATTTGCGCACCCTGCTTGTGCGTGGATCAGGAAGCGGGAGGCGACAAACCGTCATGAGATGGGACGCGCAAGGTCGAGAGCCGTCACGATGCATGTGTGTGTACAAAAAAGCATAGCAGCGTGTCGACAGGCAGGCTTCGCAGCAGGTCGCCGGCGCCAGCACCGCACGGTACGACCAAGCTGACCGGACGCAGGCGCGTACCGTGGTTCGTGAGCTGTCGAATGGGCGAGCTATGGGCTTGGCACAGGAAGCGACACGAGGGACGCAGAGACGGGCCGTAGACGATTCAAGAGCCCGAGGTGGTTCCATAAGTCGAGGGGGGGACTGTGCCACTCGAGACGCATGCGAGCTGCAGACGACGGGTAGGCTCTCGCACAAGCGCGGTGCAGCCAGCGCAGAGTCTGGCAGAACGGCGCAAGCGGGCGGCGGCGAGACATTTTTGGGGGGGGGGGGGGGGGGAATGATGTGGCCGTTTGGGCGTTTGGATATTTATTGCGAGGGCCGTGTATGTAATTAAAGGCTCGTAGATCACAACGCGACGGGAGTCCCCGAGGTCTTGGCGAGTCACACATCTCAAGCAAGCTGCCGGGCCGCGGCAGCATCATGTACATGGGTGGTGGACAAGGTGTCTGATGGAGCGCAGCGGCCATGGTCACGGGCGGACGCCATGGGCCATGTCACGGGCGAGGTCATAACAACAATGATCATACACGGGCCCAGCAGCAGCAGCAGCAGGCGGTCGTGTCGGGACGACGAGTCTGGCAAAAGAGGACGAGGGCCGGGGCGCCTCCTCGTATGTGTGCGTGTGGGTGTGAGTGGGTGCAGCGTGTGTGTGTCGCTCGTCTACGCGGATGGTGGTGGGCTGCACGTCTGGCTGCAAGTGAGGTGCCGCATGGCATTTAGCGCGTTTGGCGGACCGTCGCCGTCGTCGCTGCATGGGGGCGGACAGGGTTAAAAACGCCATCCCAGTAGAAGCGGCGAGAAGGTTGAGTTCGGGCACGCGGTGGGTAGTAATAGCGGCCGCTCCAACCTGAATCTCCTTTTTCGCTTCCACGCTCTTGGGTCCCGTCTCCTCCACGCGCTTCGAGAAGCCCTTCACTCCACAGCCTCCCTCACCTCTCCGACCTCTGTCCCGACTCCTTGCCTCGACCACAACCGCCGCCTTACACCCTCTCGCGGCCCAGAGCCATTTCTCCGACCCGCCCGTCTGCCTGCCTGTCCTGTCCTGCCCTGCCCTGCCCTGCCCAACCCCCCCATCGTCTCACTCTCCTCCTGCAGCCGACGTTGCGGGCCGCTCTTGTCAGTATTTTGTGACACCTCACCGCCCTAGACCACCGTCTCCCGCTCTTGCACCCGCACTCGCCATCCCCCACAGCACTGAGCAGAGCCGGTCGCTGTGCTGCATTGTGAGTGACAGCACCACGCTGCGCCCGCCATCCACGACGACGACGACGACGACGACGACGACGACAACGCAGCCCCCAAAAAAGACATGTTCCCTCACCAGGGTGGCCAAGGCCAGCTTCCCGCCCACTGGCAGCCGCCCACTGCCCAACAGCCGGCGAATGGCTCGTATGCGCAGCCTCCGCATGTAAGTGTAGCCTGCGCGCCAATGTCATGTTCCTCTCTTAAGCTCGTCTGGGTGACAGCTCGCTGACACTTTGACGTCAACCCAGATGAACACCACGCTCCCACCGCCGCCGCCACCACCCCAAGAGCCCCGTCCCGACATGGCTCAACATGCCCAGTACCAGCACCAGCAGCCCTACCGCCTGCCCGGCCCCAACGAGTGGACGCGCGCTCCTCCTCCGCCAGACTATCGCCAGCAGCCACCGCCGCCGCCCCAATATGTCCAGCAGCACCACCAGCCGCCCGCCCCGCGACAGCGCACTGCCATTGCCTGTCGCTACTGCAGACGCCGCAAGGTACATGCTACTGGATGCAATTGACACGAGAATGCCTGCTTACCTTGCCTAGATCCGCTGCTCGGGCTTCGAGGCGACTGAAGACGGCCGCTGCTCCAACTGCATGAGGTTCAACCAGGACTGCATCTTCACCCCCGTCTCTGCCCAGACCCAGGCCTTTGTCCCCGCACACACAGTCTGGCGTGGTGTCGGCCAGCCGCCGCCCATGTACGGTGCCTATGGGCAGCCGCTCCCTCCTGCCAGCCACGGCGAGCCATATGGCCAGCCGCCGCGCCAGCCGCAGTATCTGCCCAGCCCCACTGCAGGTCCGTATCCAGCTCATTCTGACTATGGTCCGCCCAGTGCTTCTCCAGATGACGCGAGCCGCGACGCGCTGGCAGGCAGGAAGAGGCTCCATCCCGAGCCTCACACTCCTACCCTGCCGCCGCCACATCCCGGCTCCGCGTCATCGCAAGCTCCTCATCGAAGCACTGGAGAGGGCTATGCCTATCCAGAGCCACCGTCTCTAACATCGGCTGCTTCCACAGCAAACACTCCCGCGCCCTACTCGTCTGCTCCTCCTCCCGCCCAACCCTACTACGCCGCACAGCCGCCGCGTCAGGCTTCCCCACAGAGCGCCTACCGCTACGAGCCGAGTCGCACCTCGTCCTCGCCACACTCTCAAGCACCCACCACCCCCGGTGCCCCTCCCACGCCCTACTACGCTGCTCCACCGCAGTCCAGCGCCGTCCTGCAGCCGCCGCCTGCGCGCAGTGATGGCAGAACCCCACCGCCGCCAACCTCGACACCGTCGGCTAGACCCAGCATGCGCATCAATGACCTCGTAAGCGATAATGGCCCCGCCCGCAGCTCGACCGATTCGTCCATGCTCAACATGCTCAACCGCCGGCCCATGTAAAAATTTGCCTCGCGCAAAGTGGAGACGCTCTGGAGCTGGTCTTCCGAGAGCGCTACGCACACCGCATCAAGCGAAGAACAAGGAGCAAAATTTCCCCTCCGAATCTGTCAGTCGTCGTTTACTGCTTTCCATGTACAATCTGTATTTCCGTCCAATCGACGTTTGCTTATCGCAAGGAGTTCTGGCTAGCAACAGCGTGATTTCTGGGCGGCTATCTGAATCTTTCAAGAGCGACAAAGAATTTCCGACGTTTTCCATTTTAATACTTACGGATCCTTTCCACTGTCTCTACCGGATCTCATCTCGAGTGTGACTTAAACTACTACTATACTGGGTGGTTATTCTGTCTTTTCCCGCAAACATCTAGATCTGGGGGTGCATCATCACATGGAGGCTTCGTTGATATTTGCATCATCGTAGCGTGGGTCGGGTCTAACATCAATGTGCTTCGCTGCATATTGTCCGGGGTAGTGGTCGCTTGTGCTTTTTGGTACCTCTTTTCCTATCGTACCTCTTACGTCTGGGGGGAGGGGTTCTCTTTTTTCTTTTTTCTTTTCGCGGTATTCCCCTTCTTAGCCTGTCTCTACCGCATTCTAAAGTCTATATGGGAACTATTACTGGTGGGTGGCAATCTGATCGTAAACTTGCAAAGCGCCTTGGGAAAGCCGAGGTTTCCCGCATCATCCTGTACGTAGTGGCTTCTTTTTTTTTTCATTGCTAGCTATCTAAATTGGAGATGTTTGCTGGTGTAATGCTTACTTCATCTACTCCCTGCACACCTTGGTGAACAGAGCACCGCATCTGGCCTATGTCAACCTGGTCGTGCTGATCTTAAAAGCCGGAAATTCCGGACTGGGCTTGCTTGTCAAATCATCTTGCTCCCACATCCGTGACACATGCTTCCCCATCGCTCCAAGCACAATGCCAAGGCACGGGTCTGACGGATGTTGACATCACATGGTACGTTACGCACGACGCGCCACGCAGGGCAACCCGACGTGGCAGGTACACGATGGCGGGTACGCACGTGTTGGATCTACCATTCCAGCAGCGCGTCCGCGGAACAGAAAGGGCAGCCAGACTCAGCCATCCGCGCCTATCCATCTGGTTCCCACGGGGGAGCAGACTTGGTCGTGGCTTCGATCGTACCGTGACCGTACCACGGCAGCACGACCTCACTGACATTTACCTGACAGGTGTACGTGCATGACTCAATTACGCTTATACTCGTAGCACAGCTCAGTACGTCTACCACGGTACAGATTCGGCGTCTCGGCGTGCCGGAGCGCTGCTACCAGGCACAGTCTCGATCTGTCATTCTCAAACTACACATCGGCACGGGACGGATTGGTTTCCATGGTACACGGGCAGATGGAACCATCCACGGCCATCGGACTAGAACGTCGCTGTCTGTCATACTTGGGTACGGCACGTTCCTAGCATGCACGATGTAATCATTCTAGCCAAGATGATTTCATCAGTACCAACACTATCAGGCTTGTGCTGCGGGTCGCCGGGAACGCAGGTAAAAGTATCAATCGCGAAACCGACGATAGTTCCATGTATGCGCAGCACTGACTTGCACCAACATGTCACCCCAGATATCAGTTGAGGCTCTAGAATCCTAGTGTACCGCAATTGCTTTTGAGCAGCTGATGAACCCCCAAAACTCTATTACTTTTCCGTCCCTTCTTGCTACCGTGCGGTGCAGCCTCGCACCCAAGACCAGGTTCTGGATCGCAGTCCGCCGATGTTGACCTACTGAACAGACGGCTTGGCTATCGGCCGGTCTCATCTCTACTGGCTATTGACACGCCCGCCGTTGCATGGTGTGGTCGCTATAGCGTACCGTTCAACCTCGACTCGCTAACGGAACGGTGCGAGAGAGAGAGAGAGAGGGAAAGGTTTTGATTCGCTGGCACGCTGGGAAGCAACTCCGTCATGAGAACTGCCAGAGCATGCAGGGCAACCAAAAAAGTTGGAAAGGGAAAAAAAAGGAGATTCGGTTCTAAAACAATCTAGCGTACCATTCTTTTTGCTGCCTCGCCTCGAACGCTTCTCCTTTGACTTGCCGAGACGAAAAAAAATATACAGCGGACATATTTTGTTCCCACCGCTTATTTCTCTTGTGGATAGAATATTAGGTCCTTTTCCATGGTTCAGGGTTTCGGCAATGCAGTCGGATCTGGGAAAGTTTATCGTCGCTAGCAAACGACGTCGTCCACGAATCAATATTAGCCTTGTCAGCGTTTCTGTCAAGTAGGAAATATCTGGCTTCCACAAAGAGCCGGGAAC
Organism: Alternaria solani; assembly: GCA_002952155.1. Taxonomy (NCBI): domain Eukaryota; kingdom Fungi; phylum Ascomycota; class Dothideomycetes; order Pleosporales; family Pleosporaceae; genus Alternaria; species Alternaria solani. Next base: position 1,094,279 of record CP022032.1, on the reverse strand, counting down.
AGGGTGCCTCTGTGGTTGCGACTCGCTTTCAGCCGATCGCAATAGCAATGCCTCAGATATTCCTGGGATACATGGCTGTTGGACGAAAACGTACGTGCCCGGTCCATCCCCCTAACTCCGAATTCGGACTGAAGGAGCTAAATAGTCGTTGCCCGTCACGGGACGGTGCGAGCAGAAGTTTCGAACCGGGATGTTCGATGTCGCAAGCTCAACTAAGCTGAGTCGAGCAATTGCGGGCCCTGACCTTGTCCCTTCCTTGTCTGCTCCTGTTAGTGTACCGCTCTTTGTCTTTCCTTCTCTTTCCGGCTTCGCAAATGCACCTCCGGAAAGAACAAGCCCGGATGTCATGGTATAGCTGTATAGTGTGTGTGTGTGTATAGGTAGTGCTTACTAAAAAAAATCGATGGAAGATAAGCTAGGAAAGCGAAAGGGCTAAGCGCCTCCGAGGCAGTTTTCTGCTGCCCTTGCATCGACATGGCTGGCTGTCACACAGGCTTGGCACCAACTCACGGTCTCATTTTTTCTGCGTGCTTGCGGCAGCAAGCATACGACGCACAACTCCACAAGTTTTTCTTGTTGGCAAGGTCAAATGTGCTGTTGCTGTTTGCCGCTGTCCGTCCGCCAAAAGGATTCTGACCCTGGACCCATTTCCTCCGTGCCATCCCTTGCAGTGGTGCACCAACACACATGCCATGCTGTAACCGATATGTCAAATGTGCCACGTACGCCTGCAACCCCATCAGTTCCGCCGCCCGAGCCGTGTGTGCTCGCGTGTCGAAATCTGCGTTCCCATCACACATGTCATCACAAGAACGGCAGAAAGGCAAGGTAGCCTTTCCGCGCTTTCGCTCTCCCTAATAAACTACGCCACATGCACCGATCGAATCGTCTTCACCCCTGCCGTGCGTAACCGCAAAAGCCATGATCATGATCCCACACCGCGCCATATCGTCCTAATGCCTGATTACGCTACCTCCCACCACCACCACCACCACCACCACCACCACCACCAACAAGACTATCGACAAGCTCCCAGCGCTTAAAAACATTGTATGCACATACCCCTCCTTCTCCCCCCTTCCTTTGCACATCCAACGAAACCAGCGGTGAGCAGCGGGAAGAAGCCCTGGCTTACCCTGTGCTTGACCCCCTCCGTGCCCACTGCCCACACCATTGCCTCCATCCTTAGCGTCCTGTAGCATCGGCCCCAAGGATCTAGCGTACCGTGTTTCTTGCAGCGGAAAAGGGGTTAGTTCGGCTGGGCCTCGCTGGGGAGCCATGTGCGTGCGGTAGGGATCTGGGTTCATGCGCCGGACCGCGATATGTCAGGATAAAGTGGAGATGAAATGGAAGGGCGCCGGTTTGGCCGGTTTCTGGTTGATGACGCGGGGTGGTTGTTGCCTAGGAGAGGAGGGGGAAGGCTGGAGGAGATTGCTTCAACGGGCGGGTGAGACGGACGGTCTAGTATGTCTGCGTGGGAATGAGAGAGGTTGCGAGCTGTGTGATGATGGTTTGTTCCCAACCAAGTAATCATTCTGGTACATGCCGTACACGCTCCTGACTCGACGATAACGGCACAGTAATCTTCCGCGTCCAATGAATCTGCGGCATTTACAAGCATGGTAAATAGAGGTACTAGCTTTCTCGTTGACAAGTCGCTTCGAAACGATGGGCACCATGCATGCTGATACTGAGTTTGTTCGAGATATGAACTTGTCTCGTGGCCACCAAGCTACCCGGACGCTCTTGTTCCTTGGCCATCTTTCGACACGGAAGGGTGTTTGTCTGGAAGAGGCACATGGTTCACAAGTTACAGTAAATACCCTAGACAGGGGTGTGCATCATTGTCCATCTGTTCATCCATATAAGTAAAGACCCATGAGCACCTATAGGGTGGATTGAACTAAACCGAAGTCTAGAAAGAGTAAGCTCCTTCGTGTCTAACGCAAGCTTCCACGATTATATTTACTTGCATTCTTTTAGCTGTAGGTAGACTCAGCGTCGAATGAATTGTACAGCACATCTAATACCCGGCGATACCGGACACGTATAGAGGAAGCAGTCAGTAGGCCTGCTAGCTTACTCCTCATAGTGCCACAGCGTGTACTCCTATAACAGTAGAAAACTAATCAGGACTAGCCCAATATCTTCGCTCAGTATGAGGATGCCCAACAGTCGTTGAACAAAAAAAAGACAGGATTTTGCATCAACCTTGGGCTAGTTATGTAGTAGCAGTCAAGAAGAGAACAGAAATATATTGTAGTAGGATGGAGCTGTTCGCAGGTGCAAATGGTTTCAGAGCAGCTAAGCCGTTTTTTATCACAGCCAACAAACCAGCTCACAGTATGGTGTTCAATGGTTACGCGAGCTTAATTTCATGATGTGGTACGGTGCATACTTCATGCCGTATGACCTTGACGCTCAAGCTTTTCTCTCCACATTCTCCAGACATAGAAGAAAGCAATTTCTTGATACAGACATCCATTTCATCCTCTACCCGACAAACCAAGTACAGGTCACAAATTGCACGCGTCCGTCAAACTGACCATCTGTCTGCATGCCTAGCCCACGATTACAAGAACCTCAGCGTAAATACCAGCACCACCAACCCATCACTCCTTCCTGCGTAAGCGTTTCCTCTCTTCTGAACCCATAACAAGCATATTCCTCAAAGTCCGGAGAAAATGTTCCGCCATCTGTTCCCGTCTGAGAGCGTGACGAAGTAGATCGCGTCTGCGCACTCCTGCAAAAGGCGCGGTAGGGTGGGTAGTCGCACTCTGGATATAGGAGTATCCGAGGGGTGGAACTCTGGTTGGCATGTTGTTTGTAGGAGGTTCGAGGGGTGGACGTGGATTAATGAGGGGGCCATCTTCACTCATGGCATCCACGGCCTCATCTACGTCCGAGTCTGTGTGCCTGTTGTGTGGTGAAGGAGGTTGTAGCATCCAAGCAGGTATGGAACCATCCAGAATCGAGCTCGTATTGAGTGATCCGGACGATGGCTGATTCTCGAGCAAAAATCTCCTCCTGATAGATCTGGTAGAGGAGTAATCACTACCACCGTCCATACCGTCGCCTGGCGTATAGATTCTGCCCTCATTATTGCGACGCTGCCCTATTGATGCTGTCACCTCGTCTAGTCCTGTAGCCGTCCTTCCTCCTCCTCCTCCTCCTCCTCCTCCTCCTCCTCCTCCTCCTCCTTCTTCTTCTTCTTCATCTTCTTCTGCTGCGATTGCATTCTGTTCATGGAAATGCAAAGACGCAGCATCAGACAGGTCGCTCGAATCCCCAGACAATGCTGAGTAGTGCGACCTAGGAGGGCCCGGTTTGTATACAATGGTTCCATAATCATTGACAGGTATCCATGTGGGATCATTTATGTCAGGAAGTTGAAATCCGGTCCTGGCATTGTCTCCAGATTCTTCGTGTATCTGTTCTCCTCGGTTGTCGATCCTGGAGGCAATGTTGAACTGGTTGAGTATTTCTTCCGTCAGAGGGACATTTCCTTGGCCATGAATATGGCTGTCTCCAGGTGCGTTCGCTGGTTCCTCTTCTGTGAGAGAAATATCATTCGGTGGTTCAGGTGTCCCAGCGCCGCCTCGAAGACAGAATATATGTGGCCATAGCGGTACAGGTTGTTCAGCATCTCTTCCTGAAGTCGGGGGCTGTTGATCGCCATTTTTCGGTCCTGGAGGCGGCAGTATAGGTTGTAGACTACCTCCATGCGAAGCATCCCACGTACTGTATGTCTGCACCCAGATCTCTTCGTTGTTTGGGGAAGACATCTATGTTTCAAACGCCGCTTCCAGGTGCTCTAGGTCTCGTCTTGGCAGTACATCGAAATAATTCTTCCAATCGATTCTGGAGGGTGTAGACACATATATATGATTTACTCTTAACGATGGTGGCGATGGTGATGCGGTAATTGTGAGTCGCTCATCGTGTATGGGTCATTGCCGTACCATGGGTGTACGATGGGATGTACCACGGTATTGCTTCGCGTTGCTGTGAATCAAAGGTGAGGATAGTATATCGAAGGCTTTTTCGGATCCCCCCAAAAAAGACCAGATGAGATGAAAGGTGACCCGAGCCACCTAAATATCCTCATAAATCATTTTTTTGTACAGATTGTTACCTGAGTAGGCAATATTAAGGTATTGAATTGCTTCTACCTAATCTTCTTGGGGTCTGCCGAATAGCATTTAGTGTCTTCCGAAAAGGCTTTCCCATGTATATATGCTGCGCGTCTCAGATATACACACATACAATTATTAATTCTTTCGAATGTGGTACTTTGCAAATCCGTGCTTGAACTGTTCTATGCACGACTTCTCTGGTGGCGGCCACTTCCATAGGGTAGGAGGGTCGTCAGCACCGTTGGCCATTGCGAGTCTGGCTCTGGTTACGACCCTGGCGGGGGTTTCAGTTGTAAGTTTCTTTGCCGCATCAGCTTGGGCTTTCGCTTTGGCGGTGGGTGTCCACTGCTTAGCCAAAAGCCAGAAAGACCTGGGTGTTCGCAAAGTGATTGCACTGGAATGCAGGTATCTATCTCGGATAGGAAGCCTCCATTCTTCGTTCACGGGGAAAACATAACTCGAGTCACCGGATGAATTGCAGTCACGACATTCATCTGGGTTATTAGATGCAACTTGTGATTGTGTGAGGCCGGCTGTTAGCGATGCAGCAGGTGCTGTAGATTTTTGGCTGGAGGCATTGCCGCCTACATATCTGGAACTTGCCACACGAGTTTCGGATATTGTACTGCGATAGGAAGAAGTTCTCCCAATCTCCCACCGCGCACTCACATATGGGCCCGCAATTGTAGGTGACGAGTGTAGAGTTGGATATGTGCAATGTTCATCGAAGTCGACCCAAAGGTTCGTGTTTGGATTCGCTTCATCGATAGACGAAGTGAAGTTGCTACGCAGACTGAGCGTGGATTGAGCAGAGCCTAGAGGATCCACTGTATTCTCTGAATGTCGCCGTTGGCTGGATACTGGCGCGAGTGTAGCCTGTTCGGAGGTCGAAGATGCGGGTCGCGGTTCTGAGTCGCACGACTCCTAGTCGGGCTCCAAAGGCCTAGTTTGTCTGTTAATGACATGCACCATATATTTCAGTAGCAGCACGCTTACCTTGAGAAGTTCCTTGTAACGGCCTTCCCAGATTCACCCTTGGATTCCTTTGGCTCAGTAGCGAGTGGAGGTTTTAGCTCTGGTTCATGCGTAGGTACGGGCGGCGGTGTAGACATGTCGTCTGAGTTGTTGACGTCTTTCGAGTGAGCAGGAGCTGCCATAGTGACTATAAATCGACAAGTGATGGTGGAGTAACGATAGCAGAGGCAAGATACTGCTGGTAATACAAGCGGTGGTGATAAAGAAAAAGCCAATGTTGGTAAGGTTGCGAGAGAGAAGAGGTGGTGGCCTTTGTTAATTCGAGCGCTTGCATTCTGTATTACTTCAAGGCGGCACTTCCTTCCCATCCCAGTCCCAGCACTTACCTCGTCCTTCAGGTGCCACTTGCTGAATCACATCAATCAGCCTTTCTGCGACCCAGTCACGCTCGAACAGTTTCTCCTTCTTGACGTTACTCCAGAAGTCTTTGCTCAGACCAGTCTTGACAGTTCCGGGATGTAAGGCAATTGCCATCGCGTTATCGCCAGACGCAGTCCTCAGATGATTGTCAAAGGTTTTGACTACCTGATTGACACCGGCTTTCGATGCGCGATAGCTATACCACCCTCCTAGACGGTTGTCGCTGATGCTACCAACGCGAGCTGACATGATAGCCATTGTAGCTACATCTGGTAAGCCCGTCATGTCCTCTTGGTCCTTGTCCATGACTGCACTCTTCCTTGGAAGGAAAGAAGAAAAATGCTTGAGCATAAGCATTGGACCCAGAGTATTAGTTCGGCTGCGAATCGGTGTACGCAGTCAGTTTACATCGCAGATCAAGTTTGGATAAGCTCGCGACTCACAAAGTCAACAATGCGTCGTCAGCATTGATTTGGGAGGGTGACTTCTCTGGGAAAAGGATTCCCGGCACCATCAAAGCCAGTTGAAGCTGATGGGGGCCATCACTGAACTGCTTCTTGCAGGTTGCTGCCGCATCTGCAATAGTCGTCTCGTCTAGAGTAGGATCAGCACGCGGACGCTGTTGTGTACCTGATCACATATGCTAAATGCGTACCCAGAACATCCAATTTCAACACCGTCAATCGCTCCTCGTCAACACCCAAGCCATCGATTAACTCCTCCTTTGTCTTGTCGAGATCCTTTCGGGCTGTTGCAACAACGGGTGCGTTCGTAGTCTGCAACACCCGCCTTGCGAGTGCGAAGCCTATGCCCCGAGAGGCCGGTGAAATCAGCGACCACGGTGGCATCGTGGTAGGAGCAATCGAAGGGTAGCAACAGATGCCATGCTCATGACAATCTTGTGATGCTTCTGAGCTGCGCGAAAAGTGGTCGGGACGCGATCGATGATGACATACTTGCCCTGCCGATCGGCCAGCTACTGGTAGTGTAATTTGAGCTAGCGCATTCTCCACCCGCCTCCAAGTGACATCGCTTCACCCTGAGCATCTTTTCCTCACGTATCTCATACTCTTACAAAGGTACAAGCTATGTGAGGTCAAATTAATGTGTCAAAAGCTCCGAGAACTGTATTTGTTCGACGTTTTGTCGCACCGGCGCCATAGGTATACTTTTGGCCTCGGGTCTGAACGACGTAACTTTCCGTCGTGGAACGCGAGTATGCAGCAGCCTCAAAGTCTCACCGACCATAACGCCGTGAATCAATAGCCAGCATGGAAAGAAGCAATACTGTGTTCGTTGCGCCTATCTAAGTTGCCGTAAACGTCAATGTCAAAGTCATCCTCGCAGGAGGTTGTCATTGAAGCTCCGGCACTTGCCATGCACACGCACCGCAGCTCGAAGCTCCTCAGCCCTTCTATCCTGAGCGGTCAAACTGATTTGAGCTTTGGATTCAGAGAATCGTATAATTGAAACTCAGCATGAGTTGAATTGACTTTCTGTCGGCTGCATGTCGCGTGTCATGTGGCCTGGTCGTTAGGGGTAGGTCATGAGGCTCAAGCTGTCCTACGCTCTGGGGAGGTAGCGAATCCGGGGTTCCCATTCTTTGACACAGTGTCCCAGAGTTTTTGTGCATGGTGGTGTCTATGAGCGATATCCCTGCGTACACCAGCGCTCGATGAGAGACTATACAGCAATTTAGGAAGTTCAAATATTCGTTGCAGTGATCTAGATTAGATGAGAGGGAGAGACGTTTGTGGTGCTTGAACTTCAAGATGAAACTAAATCGTCTAAACTGACATAGTGACCAGAATTATTCATCCAGGAGATGCGAAGTTTCGGGAAGAACAAGGTCAGTTGTCATCGTAAGTGGATCGTGAAGAAAGGTATCTACGTTCGATCCATCCGACTCCTGATCCAGGGTTCATACTTCCTCCTCGTCTCCTCATCGCCGTAGATATCAATGTCAAGGCCATCGTCCGCAACCATCCTATCCATCTCTCGCCGTACCTGTTCATCCTCCACCTTCCTCATCGCCTCTTGGGCCACTTCTTCCTTATCCATATCTTTGATCTCACCTCCGAGCATCCTGTCCACAGAGGGCCCAGTATATGCATCTTGCAAGCCCAACGCCACCATCTCCTGCTGTACTCTCTTGCTCCACTCAGTGTATGCCAATGCTTTAGGACACTGATCCAAACGCAAATGCCGATACACAAATGTGTGTTCTGTGGGGGACTTTCGCTTTGTGTTCTGTCCTAGTTTCCGCCATGCTTCGATATCCTTCAAGTCAGGATAGTTGGGGGCGAGCCGCTGTGCCTTCTCCAACTTTTGCTTGTTGCGTTTCCGGGGGTTGTTTTGTCTCGGAGGGTCTGATGCTTCACATCTAGATCGTTTGCTACGATCAGGATCGAGTGTCTTTGGATGAGGCGCGTCCAATCTTGCGTTCTTTCCTGGGCCATGTACTTTCGATCTGGCACTTCCATGCCTGTTCGGTGCCATGACCTCGCCTCCTTCGATCATTTCATGTTCATCGCCAGATGTGTTCCACTTCCTCTTCCTGTTCTTTTCTTGTACAGACAAAGGATACTCAGCCCGTCGCTTGACTGAGAAGCCGCGCTCATCCGAGACCCTTGTATTTCCCGAGTTCCTTGCGCGTTCGGGATGCATGGAAGCCATGTTGGTGTTCGGGGTTGAAAGGACAACAGAGCGCGTCTGTTGTAAACACGGGAATATACTTGAACCTGTCGAGTGAGGGTCAGATGTGCAGTTGCAGTTTTAGTAACGTGATTGTGACTGTGATGCTCCAATTCATATCAAGAGAGAATGTGGTTGTTGTGTTCTCTCACAAGGCACGCGTAATCAACAGTGATTTCCGACCCACTCACGCTTTGTGGTTGTACCACCAAAAGTGCTAGGCAACAAGCGCCAACGTGACGAACAGATGCTTAGTTAGGGTTTTGCGTGGGAGTATTACGGAAGACTAACAATAGACCGAGTTAATCTCCGGTGCTTTGGTCGCGACTGACGCCTTTCCTGGTGGGCAGTGTTGGGAGATCGTGAGTGTCTTGGATATGAGTGTACCAAATGATTGGAAAGACTAGCGCGGGTTGATTGTAAACACAGCAAATTGTAACCACGTGGGGAAACAATGAGTCAGAGAGGTGTGGTGACTGCGAAAACTCGGACGGTACCTAGACACAAAAGTATTCAATGCAAGAGTCACAAGGCGGTTTTAAGTCAACCAGATATCGTGAAAACCAGTCACTCACACCAAGATCTATTGGAACGCCGAGACAGCCAGGATAGAACCAGGCTAGCCACACATCATTAAAATATCTACAGCCATACTCATCAACACCCGGCTACTCTTCCGTCTCACAACGGGCATATCTAATCTCTCCCCCATGGCTCTGACATCGGTGTAGACAGAAAAAGACTAAAGAAGAAACAAGGAAAGCTCAACGAGGGAATCACAAGCTATACATTTCGAGAAATCCAAAACCAAAAACGCCCATTTGATCTCTATTGGAGAAGCAGAAAACCACAAACAGGGAATAAAGCGTAGTGGTAGTGGTAACGATGATATGTGGATGAGGAACATGGTCAGATCGCTAGCGCAATGCGAAACGTGACAGTTAAAAGAAATATGATGGGTTATGTACAAAAAAGGAGTCGTAAAGGCTCGTCAAAGGAGGAAACAGGGACAGACGATATGCAAACAAGTCGTCCCCCATCCTACTACTCGTCACCTCAGGTACTACCTGGGCGGACTTCGCGGACTTCGTGGCGGGCTTTTAGGTACTGCGGGCACTTCCGGTACATCTTCTTGGTTTTGACGAAGATGTTCTGGCGCCTCGTCTCGTGTTATTGTTGCTCTGCGGATTGCATTGCGTAACCGGCTCATAACTGCCGGTTGTGTATTGGGAGAACCACATTGGTAGCTGGTCCTGTGGCCTTGGTAGCTGTTACGGCTATGCGACGATTCGAGTCGTGTCAGCATGGCAGCCGAAGTGAAGTCGTTGCTTTGCTCGAAACTAGGACGAACGCGGTCCATAGACATGCGTGCGCGATCGAAGCTTGGCCGTACACGGTAGTCGGTCGACATGCGATGGGTGAGAGGAGGAGCTTCCGTTGTGGGCGCAGGTGGAAGACCCTCCATAGAACGGCGGAAGGTATAATCGGTGCTGTTGCTGCCGTTTTGGCTCCTTGGGTTATGCGTCGTAGCGGTCGGAGCAACTGATGGTGGGTAGATGGGACGAACGTCTTCATCCGTGACATCGGCATTAGCGGCTCTGTACTTTGAAGCATCGGCTTCCGATGACTGGTTGGAGTCTTGCTCACCAGCCACATTCTCTGGTCGAGGAGGAAGGTAAGAGTCATTATCTTTCAGATAGTCGAATTTGCCTTGCTTCACTTGCTCTCGAATAATGTCCGCATCTAGAGGGAAGTAGATCTTCTGCACCACCTTGAAGATGAAGCGCGGAAGCAAACATGCTACCGTAGCGCACAGTACGTAAGCCCAGAAATTGAGAGTGCCGTACGCTTCCGCGCCAGCCTTGTAGAATTGAGCGCTTGAAGTGAATGAGGTGTACACTCCAGTCCAGAACCAGATGAAGAGGGTACTGATGACGACGATGAGGACAATCAGCCAATCCCAACGGTACGTGTTGTACAGAACGTAGATGTTGGCTGCACAAACAGCTGTAGTCGCAGCGTAGATACCCATGCGTCGGAACTCTGCTAGATCCAATCCATTGGAAGTCGCAAAAGTCGCGGGTGCGAAGATTTCGTACAAGAAAAAGAAGGCGATCGCAGATTGGTAGATACCATCGACCATGTAAGCCCTAGGACGTGTTAGTGTCTTTTATTTATCATGAGCAAATCTTGCTTACCAGAACTTCGGTTGGCTCCATTCCTTCCGCTCGATACCACGACGGTACAGCTCCGGAACGGCCAGAGATACCTTATCATCGACATCCTGATCTAGAACACCCATGACGATAACAGGGAGTGACGTAAACGCCAAGTTGAAGAAGATGATGTAAGTGTAGTCGAAGATATACTGGCTGTCAAAATTGGTGTAAATCTGGTACCAGAAAAGAGCAAACGTCCAGATGATGTTCTTGTAGAAGAAATTGGCAATCGTTTCTGCGAGCCTGCGGTACGACCATCGACCGTGAACAAGCACAAGGCGAGTGAGGAAACGGAACTGACCAATGGCGTAATCGGAAGACATGACGGCTGCGCGACCCTCGACACCAGCAATACCGACACCGACGTGTGCCTCTTGAATCATGGCGACATCGTTCGCACCGTCTCCAATAGCAAGAGTAAGACAGTCTAGTCCAGTCTTGACCATGTTGACGACGGCTGCCTTCTGACTGGGACTCACACGGCAGCAAAGAACGGATCGACAACGCCTACAGAGGAGAAGGAACTTTCGCTTCACTGACTCATCCAGGGCCAGCTTGAGCGTGTCTCCGTCGATGATGATGGCATGTGTAGGTGGTGGTGGTTCGTGATCGTTTTGAGCGGCAGCCAGTTCTTCTGCAGAACCCTCCAGACCAAATATCTTCAACTTCTCGTCGAGCTGGGCTTCTACAGAATTGATGTTGTCGTCTGTAACCTTGAGGATAATGAGGTCCATGTCGTTGTCGAGTAGGTTGCAAGAGAAGCCAATGTTGATGGCTGTCTCAACTTTGTCACCCGTGAGAACCCATAGCTTGATACCGGCCTGGCCAAGGAGGGAAATGGACTCTGGCACACCGTCCTGGAGTCGGTCCTCGATAGCAGTTCCTCCAATCAGCCACAAGTGGTTTTCAATGCGGTCAGACACCTCTTCCAGCTTGTCCTCGCGTCCTTGGATAGCATTGGCAGCAATGTCATAATCCCTGTTCCACTCTTGGTATTCCTCTTCGGAGATTTCCCTCTGAGCAATGCACAGTGTTCGGAGTCCTTCTCGCGCAAACATCTCCAGATGTTCACCAGTATCGGCACGGAGTTGTCGTTGCTCATTGGGGATCAACCTTGAGTAGATCATGCTATCAGCTCCTTTGCAGAAGAGCACGATTCTGTTATCAGGCATTCTGATGATTGCACTCATTCGCTTCCTGCTGGAGTTGAACTCGAGGGTATTGAGGACTTGGTATTTGCGCTCTTGTCCCAAAACATTGACAACTAGACGATCGTCTTCGCGACCGACGAATGTAAAGCCAACATCACGGGCAGTAGCGACGAGTGCAGCTTCATCGGGCGATTGTGCTTTGAACTCAATCTTCGGTGGGTCGCCAGGGGTGCGTTCGGTAACAACAGTATGGCAGAGAGCCAAAGCAATCATAAACTCTTCATTAGCTCTCTTTTGTTCCATTCCAGATTCTCCGCGCAGGTCATCGATGTAGTCCGGGGCGATAAATGTCAGATCTTCATCCCACAAGTAGGGGTTGTCATGCATCTTGCGAATTCCCTCGAGCATGCGTACGCGGTCGCGTGCAATCTGCTCGCGAGCCTTGGCACCTTCAACTTCGACGTTGATACCTTGTCTGCGCTGCATGCCTGCCTGGGCCTCTGTGTACGCTTCCCCATAGGGGACGCCGTTGATGGTTGCCTTCTTGAACTCCATGACGTTCTGGGTGAGTGTGCCCGTCTTGTCCGAAAAGATGTATTCGATCTGGCCCACGTCGTCTGAGATGTTCCAGGACTTGGGGGTACAGGGGTAGTCGAGCTTTGCGTAGTACATGTGTATGTCGCTGTAGATGAAGAGGGCCTGAAGCGTACGAATGATTTCTAGGGTGATGTAAAGCGAAATGGGAACCAAATTCTGGAAGAGAATGACGGCAGCCCAAAACGCAATCACACCGTCTGTAGCAGGGGCACCTCCGTAGGAACCGTATTCGAAGAATGAGTGGGTGGTGTCGTCCCGGGCCCAAGTCACACCAAGCACGATGCCAGAGACCAGACACATGGCGGCCAGAATGAAGAAATTGTACACGACGTTCCAATTGAGTTCCTTGGAGATCCTGGCTCTCTTACTGGGCGTGATACCAGAGTTGATCATAATCTTGGTCTCTTCTCCGGTGAAGACGACGACACCCAATACCCACTCAGTGTTTCTCAATTGACAGCCACGGAGGATGAGGTTGTTGATGGAGATGGGCTCGACCATTTCGTACGGCGGCGCCTCGGGATCTTTGGCGTTGTGCTGCTGCCACCTGAGGGCAGCACTGTACGAGTACAAGTTGGAATGAGCGCCTTCGCTCTCGATGACGAATTGGGCGCGTTCGCAGTGTCGAGCGTGTCGCACATCTCGAGTGGCGTGGAGTGCGTTGCGCACCTTGAGGTTAGTCTCGCCGTCCAGATTCTTCGTCTCAACATAGCATGCGCCGTCGTCGGAAGAAGTGGAAAGCACAATCACGTCGGCAGGGATCTCCTCGTCGTTGTAGAGGCGCACAAAGTCGCCGACCTGTACATTTTTCCATGCATCCTTCTTGAAGCGTGCCTTTTCGGGAGCAGTCTTGTGAGGGTTCAGCACGCTTCCCCAGAACTTCTTCTGAGGGCCGGGATTGGAGTCTGCGCCGCGAATCTTGTCTCCGTCACCGGGACCATGGGTCAATCGCGGGGAGTGCGTAGGGGATTGGCCTGGTAGTGGTGAGGGCACGGGTGTCATCTGGATGTCGTTCTCGTTGCCAAAGTAGGATTCTCTGTGCGATGCGATGGAAGCTCTTCGGGTCTCGTGCGAAGGGCGCGAGCCGTCAATGCCGCCGTCCTCACCTGCTTTGCCCTTTGCGCCCTTTTTGCTCTTCACCAGCCGCCATGTTGTGACTATGCTCTTGGTGGTGGCCTTTTTTATCTTCCGCCACAAGGATACCGTGTCTTCGGCCGTGTTTACGTTGTTGAAGTCGACGAGTCGGTGGACGGGCGCGTTGTTGAGCTCGTTGTCGAGGACGGTTCTTCGCCAATCTTCAACTCCATCCTTGATGGACGTGACGACGAGAATGACGATGAGCGGTACTGCATTCAGGGCAGGATTACTAGCACCGAAAATTGAGAAGATCTGGACCAGTCAGTTAGCTGGCGGATGCTTCGGAGGAGCGGGAAGGGGTACGCACGCCCAGGATAATAATGAACAGGAAGTAGACGTTGGCGATGTTGTGGAACTGGAACCACAGGTTCTTGGGTACGAAGCTGAGGGGCGTGTATTTTGCGGTTCTTATCTTGTTGCGGGCGTACTGTGCGAGGGGGTGGCCTTGCTCGTCGCGTTCTGTTTGGGGCAGGGGAACGTTGAAGTAGACCTTGCGCCCCGAGTCTCCCTCTTCGGCGCCAGCATCTGAGCTCTCAGGAGAAGGGTCGGTCGCAAGGCCGCCTTCTTTGCCCAGCGAGTCGTGCTTCTCGCCGCCAGAGCCTATGCGCCGGTGGAGACGTTCCTTGAGCGAGTGCCGCTTGTTTGCCGCCTTGATGCCCGTTGCGCGATGTGTTGCCCCTGCGTGTCCCAGTCAGCGCATGCCCTCGACTGGCGTCTCTCTGTGCGGTCAGCGGAATGGGCGGCACTCACAACGTATGCGCTTCTGCGGATGTGACACCTCGGTCTCGTTGGGCTCCGTGTAGGGTTGCAGCGTCATGGTGCTTGTCGTCGGGGATGCTGCGGCGCTGCAACGAGGGCGGCGACGGCCTGAGCCGGAAAGGCTCTACGCTGCGGTGCAGGCCAATTCGTTCGCGGAGGGCGCTGGCACGTGTCGAGGGGTGCAGTGCATGTAGTGCCGGGCGGTGGTCGAGGGTGGTGGTGGTGGTGTTGGTGTTGGTGTTGGTGGTGGTGGGCGGCGGGTGGTGTTGTGCTTGTCGCGGAGCGTGAGAACAGATGGGCGGCCGCGTTGTATTCGGATATTAAAAGATGCCGGACGAGACGCAGCCGTTGCGAACACTAACCTCGACGTTGCAGGCGGAGCGACGGTCAGGATGTGCGACAGAGTGGTTAGACGGTCCAGGGCCGTCCGAGTGCAGGGCCGTGTAAAATCAGCGCGAGGGGGGAGGCAGCGGAGAGCGGCAAGTACTGTGCAGACCCTGATGAATGATTGCTACGTTGCTGGGCTTTAGTTGCTTCCATGTGCTTACACCATCGACGCGGGAAGCACACGCCTCGCACTCCCTCGGCCGGACGCTACGGTCTTAACAAGATGCGAGACTAGTTCCCCTTGGAGGGCCCGCACTGCGATCTGATCATTTCACGCACCAACACAGGAGCATTTATTTCTGTCAATCGCGTTGGCGACGCGTGGCCTGGGCCTGCAGCGACAGAGAGAGTAGATGGGCTGCACATCCCCATCTCAGCAACGCTGGGCGGTGGGCGGTGGGCGACACCATCAACCACGCCCGTCACCACTGCTGCTTCAGCCATGTCAGCCTGCGACTGTCCAAGGACTAATCATAGCGGAGCATCCGCCGGCTCCAGTCAGCAGTCCTTCTAAGCAGCCACGCAGGGTGGAGCGCTATTCCCGCCCTCATTCGTCCATGGACATGTTGTATATGTCGTCGTAGCCGGGAGATCCTCGAGCTCCGTGCTTCGTCCAAGTGACTCTGGGCTGGATTAATGAAGCTTCTCGAGCCGTATCCATGTGCTTAATATATCACACGTCCCACGATACCGGGCCTGCCATCTCACATTTGACACAGGCCTGGCGTAGAGAGGGCAATGCGAAACTCTTGAAACAGAAACAGAACGTCACCAGTCAGCGCGGGCGGCATGGCTCGGATGCGACGATGACTATTTCTGCAGTGTAGAATTGACGAGCTTCATGCGACGTACGGATGTCGGCCAACTCGCATTCCGATGCATGTCGTCAACGGTAAGTGAATCTAGCCCATCTGCAGCCAGGCGTTGGCGCGTTGGCGCCTGAATTGAATGGCTAGCTCCGGGTGAAGTTGGCCCCCAGGCACGTGACAGCGTGCCGCGCATCATGTCCGGCGTCAGCTCTGGGTACGTCGCACGCGTCGTCGCAAGGTTGCACCACCCCCACTCGTCAACATCGCCACCCCTCTCTTATTATCCGCCATGAAACCCCAGAACAAGAGCATCCGAGACTTCTTCTCTGTCGTGCCGAAAAATTCTTCCAGTGCTGCTGCTTCGCAATCGACGCTGCCCCAGAGAAGTACATGCACCCTGCCGTCTGAGACTTGCTGCCCCAGGCTAACCCATCCCACCGCTGCAGATGCAAAAGATGCGTCTACCCGTCAGTCTAACCTCCCAGCATCGCCTGGAGCCATCCAGGACGCCATCTCATACCCCAATCCCACCCCGCTTTCCTCGACAAACCTCTCCGCGTCTTCCACAACAAGAGCTGCGAGTGCCGATGCGCCGCCCTTCAACCCCTCGCAGACATCTGCAACCTCAGGCACAAGCAGGCGCATAGAATCAAATGGCGAGCAAGTGGTCTTGAATTCCGACTCCGACGATGACTCGCTCCCTGAGTTGGACTTTGGCATACCCACGCCGAAAGTCAAGGCCGTGACTACCATGACCACCACACGTTCAAAGCGCACGTCCGAAGATCAAATAGATGGATTACGCAAGCCCGTCAAGAAGGCGAAGGGCGACAGGATCAACTTGAGCGCACTGGTACAAGCGGCCCAGAAGAACCGAGAAACAGAGCGACAGATTCAAGAACACAAGGCTGCCCTCGAGACATCCATGCAAGTACCCGTGAATGCATCCATTGCAATAAATGAAGAGACGCTTGGCCAGGTCGTAGATGATGACGACGATCCGGACAAGGCGCACCGCCTCTTACAGGCTATGCAGAGAACAAACGCCACGCAGATAGAAAGCACTTTCCATTTCTTCAAAGACAACTCAGACCCGAACTCAATACCAGTGCGGCCCGTATTCCCCATTACAAGCCTGCCCAACCATCGGTGGGTATCGAGCTTCGAAGGTAGAGACTTCATGCTGCTACGTCGCGTCAGTCGTTAACATGTTCAAGACTCGCATGCCAGGGATCAAGCTTTCATGACCGGCTTCGCTCGACAAATATTTCGTCTACAAAGGCTACCTCAAGAACTAGCTTCTTGGATGATTAATCAGAGTAGGTTGCACACAAACGGCACACTTGCATTTGCTAAGATTTGTAGTTTCCTCGAGTCGAAATGAGGCGCTTAGCTACAGATATATCGAAATCCTGGAGGTAGGGTCATTTCGATTCTCAACTCATGGCAGTATTTGACCCTTTACAGTCTGAAGGCAACAATACGCATCTCCGCATGCTTCTGGATCGCACGGGGCTAGAAGCATTGTTTCGGGAGATAGGCGCTGATATGACACAACTTGAGGCATCAACCGCACTCGTACCGGTCTCTGTACCACGATCCGAAACCAGAATCTCGCTTCCACCGTCGTTGATATCGATTGCTAGGCTGCTTGAGCGAGCAGCGCCATGGTAAGTAGACTATATATGAGCAAAGTGCTTTACTGATTCTTTATAGCTTGCAGTCGGAATCTCGAACTCATGCGCTCTACATACTCTGCCATGTGTGTCTTGATGATAGAGTCATGGCAGATGCTGCCATACTACACGCTATACAGGACGCGATGGGAGCTATTGTAAGCAGCTTTGCTAATAGCCATAAGCTGGCCTCCGCTGTAGGGAGCCCTTCACTACAACACAACATTCACACTCTAATATCCACGCAGCTCAGCGATGTCGTCTCCCAACTACTGGAAAAAGTGACGCATCCTTTGCTCCAAAGAAACTTGGTCCGTTCTTTTCCATCGACATCGCCATTGACGGCATATCTGCAACGTCATCTGGCCTTTGCATTTCTACTCTTCCCAACTCCAATCGACGTACCACTCTCGGACCCAGAGGTTCCCAACATCGTCCACAAGCAAATCAGAAACTCGCCAAGTTTTCAAATAAACAAGAACACAGACTACGACCATCTCGCTGCACGTTTGGCTCTCCTTGACATCGCTGTTGGGCCCGGTTTGTTGGACGTTCCTTACCAACCCCTATCGAGTCCAACGGCTTCTGAAGCAGGCTCATCTCCTGTCAGAGCTCCAGTACCTGCGTCGTCTGAGGTGAAAGACTTCAACAACCAGGTGGATGTACTTGCTCGAGAGTTTCAGCTACTTGGTAACTCTATTGTCGAAGCTGGCGCTGCGGTGGATTTGACCATTATGGACGCGAAGGATTCTATAGAGAGACTACGCGCACGACTTGAGCACGCCGTGCGGATAGGCGGAAAGAAGGCCCACAACGTGTTTGGGAATGACGATGAAGATACACAGCTGAAAGTCAACAGGTTTTTCAAGAAACGGTTGCAGAATCCCACGCCAGCACCATTACGTAGCATATTCGACGAACACGACGTGTTAGCAGACGTCGCGGATTCTACAGAGACTTGACAGAGGTCTTGACCATGCTGCCGAATTATATGCATTCAATACCACAGTACTCGCATCTGTAGGTATTCAACTATCACAAACATTTCAACCCTCTTCTTGCTTTCGCAAAGGGCTTCGCTTCAAACAACTCGTCGCACCCCACGCAATCTCGTCTCTTCATGACCCCTGAAATCCGCATCAACGTTGGCACAGCACTTGGCACACCTTCCCGCTACAACCTTCAGGGGGATCTACAGGAGAACCAAAACTCACGCTCCGCTCTACCGCGTCGCCTCGCAGAAAACATGAGACCAATGTCAGAGAAGCCAATTTCACGCGCTGCAGTCTGCAATCCTTTGAAAATTAGCGGCTAGCGACAAGGGCCTAGACGAGCAAGAAAACCATGCAGGTAGCTCTTTTTGATGCAGCTGGTGTCCGCAGAAGCTCGGTCGCGGCCCAGAAACGAGTTCATCTCCTCCTGTCACATTGCATTGCGGGGCGTCGAAGCGATGAGACGCCTTACTCATCAAACTACTGTATGTGCGAACGTGCAGTGCTGGGGCGATTTTCAAGAATGAAGAGAACAAAGCAGGCGACTGCACTAGAGAATGCTGTGAACACCACGTGTAGAGATGCGAATACAGCAATAGAGTTCCCACGCGGGCTTGCGGCACGGGTACGCTTACAGTGGCGGCTGCAGGTGGGAAATGTCTGACAGGCATGAGATCTGTGGCGCAACGCATGTTGCTGACTCGTCGCCATCTGAGGCGGTGTGATGGGCGATGGCAACCAGCGCTGTTTGGGGGGGCGCCTGGAAAGCCCAAAAAAAAACCAAAAAAGAAAAGGCCTCGGTTCGGAGTTTGCGCCGGAATGCTTGGCTTTCTGGAGAGCCACGAACAACATTTCGGAGCATCGGACATTGGGTAAACCTTGAACGTGTGTAGGCCAGGTACCTAGGGTTTGGTTGCGTGAGTAGGAGGATTTTGGGAATGAGTAAAACACCGCGATATGCGCCCCTAGTCCAGCAAAAGACACATCGCGTGCTTCTTCCTCTTACTACAGTAGACAAATACCGCGCGCGGCATCTCTCGCATGGCCACCGTTGAATGTACCGGTGGGTAAACCGCGCTGGGCCTAGCCAGCTTACTTGCCGTCCGCAGGTGCTTGCAACCATGTCTCTTGCATGCGCGTTCCTTGGTATTGGGTTATCAGCCCTGGAGACTGCCGTTGTATTCTCGGATAGCAGTTTCCACATGTGAACTAGGGCTGCCGTTTGCCGATGAACGGTTGGGCGGCCTGCGGGATGGTCCTTGTTAAAAGCAAAGCAGGAGGTAGGAAAGAGGTTTAGCGCTGTTGTCGGCGAGGGAACGGCGAAAAGTGGAATGGTGGTGCAGAGTGACAGGTGTAGTGAGGCTTGGCTGGTTTGGTGCTTGGTTTGGCGGCGGTTTGAGATGAGACTGATGGGGTGGTCACTTGTTGGAGAATGCAGTTTCTCAGATGCTGGGACCATGAGAGAAATCACGTCGAAACCATTGGTTTACAGTATACTATCCATGTGAAGTCTATAATTCATGTACACTCGCCATGCGAGATCGGTCGTGAAACTATATTAGCGGAGTTGTGTCCAGATCTATATACATGAGAACGCTAAATGCAGAAACTAGAAGATGCCGAATCAAAGACGTGGGAAACTTGCCATGTGGAGCATCAGCGCTGCTGAGACCCCGTCATTACTTCCACATCACCAGCTGTAGACTATGGAGGGAAAGAAAGAGTCGTTCGATTGACATGTGTTCGTTGACTCTGCTTGGCCGGCTCTTCCAAAACCCTCTTGCTTTTGTTTTAGATTCTTCAATCCTCTATAGCCCACCCAGCCCGTTCTTCTCGTCAATGTGCCTGTAGCGTTCCTGCTCCATGCGGTACTTGAGAACCATGGCGACACAAAGCACAAGGATCATGTCGACACCGACGATACCGAAGGCGGCAGTGAACACTCGATCCAGATATGTGTTGGCGAAGGAGGAGAATTTGCCAATGCATCCTCCCTTTTGTGCGGCGACCAAGGTGTTCTGGCATGTGCTATCCTGCACGAACGGAGGCGTGGTTGAGTTGACGTAACCGCAGCAGTCAAACTGTTACTTGTCAGCTTCTTTCTGCAGATCATGGAGTCAGCTCACCTTTTGCTGCAAAAGGCTCTGGATAAGCGGCGTCTCGCGCCCCCAGAGGACGCTCAGGTTCGTGCGGGTCTGCAAGGTCTCTACCCAGATAGCGATACCAAGACCAAGTGTAAAGGTCGCGCAGATGACTACCAGCCAGCCCTGAGTACGGAGCCAGCCTCGATTCGTTGGCAGGAAAAGTGCCGGGAGAGACAGCAAGAATGTGACAAAGACGAAGATTGCATTGACTACGCCAGCTGGAGAAGTTGTTAGTTGGTGCTCGTCAAGGTGGCATGTTCCAGGGCGATGCGTGGGACAATGCGCCGCCACGGTAGTGCCAGGATATCGATCCGCCAGCACCACAGTCATCGCCCAGTTGCAGATGTCGTACCTGTCAAGGGACACTGCCCGAGCAGCAGATTCTGTGTGACGTTGTCTACGGTCGGAGTGGCGCGCATCGACTGCTCCGATATGAGGGAGAAGCCCAGCAACAGTCCTCCGCATCCGGCAAAGAGCAAGTCCATGCCCACAAAGGCCATCATCAACTTGGTCGGCATGCTGGCGGAATTGCGACTTGACGGAAGAGACTGAAGTGAAGAAAAGTGGTTTAAAGCAAAGAATGTAAGTCGGGCGCAGCGGAGCCGTCCGGCGTACTCTCGTAAACTGCGTCGAGCAAGGTGAATTATTAGAAAGAAAGCAGCAAAGTGAAGAGAAAGCAGCAGGACCAGCGCTCGCGCGGAAAATGCATGGCATTCGGGGACACGGGGACTATGGGCATTAAGAAGCACGGCGAGGGCGCGTCGCAGTTGGAGCGCGGCGATGCGTGTGTGGTTTCAGTAGTGTTGGAGCAGTGTGGGCGGCCAATCACAGAGGGGAACAAGCATGATGGCTCGACTGGTTTGGCGCTGCGACGTGGGCGAGGCGCAGAGGTCGAGTGCGAACAGGCACCGTGTTGGAAGAAGTGCGACGTGGTGTTGATGGCAGGCTGGCAGGCTGGCAGGGACGACATGGTGGAGCCGCGGCATCATGGTTGTCACGAGGTGCGCTGGTGTTGACAATCGAACCGCTGCCTCACAGGGCAGGCGCCACCAACAGTGCAGACGTGCAGGACAAGGAGCAGGCTAGACCGTGGCTGCAAGCGAAGCGAGATCAAACGGGGAAGGTGCGTAAGGGTGGTGCTTGCCTAGGTGCAACCGCGGCTTCCTCGACGGCCACGACGGCCCACTCGTGGCAGGAACAGGGCAGAGTGCGCACAGTAGACGTTGTCTGCCTGCGTGCAGTACAGGCCTGACGGTGAGTGAGGATGCGAACTGCTCGGTACGACGAGTCTGGCGTGCAGCAGCTTGGTAGTAGTCGTAGTAGTAGCCCAGGCATCCTGTCTACCGTGGTGTGTAAGCCGCCCGGCGAGTGGGCAAACCGACCTTCACCCAGTTGACCGTCAATCTGACTTGAGCGGGACTAGCGCAGTCTTTCCACCAATCAACCTGATACAAAACACCGGGCCCAGCTCAGCTGCCTCTAGCGCGCCCTCGGCCTGAGATGGACGGCGCACTTTTTCATGTGGAAAGGCCGCTGCTGTTCATCTCCAAAAGCGACCTGACAGGCACAAGGTCTAGTGTGAAGGGGTCAAGGTCGGTATCAGCGCAGCGGCCGTGGTGCGCTGCAGACGGTGCCTCTCTGCGCAGCGCGATGCCTCCAGGGCAACCATTGTCGATCTGCGACTCAGAGCTGTGACCAGGGTCGAGCTCAAGCGCATCCGCCCCCAGTTGTGTGGATAGTTGAGGCCCTGCCCGCACCAAAGCAGCCAAAGCAGCCGTCGAGAGAAATACTTGACCACTCCCGCCGTTTCATTCCCAATACCGTTCGTCCCTTTCCTTCCTCAGACAGCTCGGGCTATAACACACCTGCACCACTTCGTCTGTCCCTGCGTGCCCGCCAAGCTCCACAAGCTCAGGGTTCGGGAAACCACTCGACCTGTCTTTTTTGCTGCCCACCCCAACGGCGCGCGCGCGAAAACAAAGCACGCCGCACCTCGCACCTCGCTGTCCGCCGTGCGCTCTGCCCAGGTACGTACCGCCCTCTCGCTCGTCGTCCAGCCCAGCCCGTCGCGAGGTCACGCTGGCCCCCGGCACCACGTCCTTGCACAAGCACATCCCAGCCACTGGCGCCGCACGGGCCCACGAGTAATTTAGTGCCTTCCACCGAGCACGGTGCGACCAAGCGTTTCCTCCCCCGCGCACCTTTTCCTTGCATTCCTGCTGCGCCATCACAAAGGGACCAGCCCGACCAGCCCCGATCTTTTAACAGGCCGCGCTTCCTTTTCCGTATGAGGTCGTTCTAAGCGTCTAACCCAACTCAAGCCGTCTGCAGTTCCTTCTGTAACCTTTTGCGCGTCTGCCCAAACCACGCAAGAACGCCTGCCAACTCCCCACACTCGGCCCAACACAGCTTAGGGCCCTCGTCCCCCAAACTCCGCGGGTAACCAATCTTTGTCGCGACTCACCACCATGGCCAGCGAAATCACCGAGCACGACCAGAACGCGTCGCCCTCTGTCCACGACGACGGCAATGGCACCCTGGGCATGGAGAACCGCGGCGTCAAGCGCGCGCGCGCCGCTGCCGACGACGACGACGACGACGACGACAAGCCCGGCCGCGAGCGAAGAAAGATTGAGATCAAGTTCATCCAGGACAAGTCGCGTCGGCACATTACCTTTTCCAAGCGCAAGGCTGGCATCATGAAGAAGGTACGTGTGCTCCTCGTTGAGCGCGCATGAAACCCTCGTCTGCACCGAGCGCTCCCGCTAACCATGCCGCCCTCACCCAGGCCTACGAACTGTCGGTCCTGACTGGCACCCAAGTGCTGCTGCTCGTCGTCTCCGAGACTGGTCTTGTCTACACCTTCACCACACCCAAGCTGCAACCGCTCGTCACCAAGCCAGAGGGCAAGAACCTCATCCAGGTACGCTGCAGCCCCCAGCCCACCTGTCGCATCGCACTGCTAACACTCGCGCCCCCCAGGCCTGTCTCAACGCCCCTGAGCCATCAAGCGGCGACGCGAATGGCGTCGACAACGACACTGTCGAATCGCCAGAGGACAACCACGCCCAGGTACCGCCGGGCCAGCCACGCGGCATGCCGCCCAACAACCAAGCCATGCCCCAAGCCTACATGACGCCCGAGGCTGCCCTGCACTACCAGAGCTACCTGCAACAACAGCAGCAGCAGCAGTCAAACCAGTATCCCATGGCGCAGCAAGGCATGCCCCGCCATCCTGGTGGCCACTACCCCCAGGACCAGAAGCTGGGCTAAACGTAATACACACATACTCTACCCACGCGGTAGCAGGTCACTCCTCGGAAGGCGCATTAGTAACTGGATATGGATACCCACATAATGGCAAAAGTAATCACCGTGTCGCTCAACACGCAATACGCAGGTGCATGGCATGCGAAACCGCATGCGACAGTGTAGTGAGAGTGGGAAGATATGATGTGGGCACGCAATCTTGGGGGCGGATGCAGTTGCACTTCCGAACGACTGTACGTCTTACGTGGATATTGGCGCAGTCTGTGGTTTCTTTATTCTTGTCGTTTGCTCTCCGTCAACATACGCAGCATCTCCTGTCACATTTACCGGGTGCTGTTTAGACCAGATCTATACCATTACCCATAGTCTCGGTCAAATCCAGTGCGTTAATTCACTCAGAGCTAGCCGTGAGAGCTTAGTCGCGTCTGGGCATTGCTTCCTGTTTTGTCGCTCGAGCTTGCCGTTCTGGGTGCATAAGCTTGCCACCACGACTCAATTCTGTCGAGGCTCCGCGGACCTGTCTGGGACGTGAGTTGTACAGACGGCTTGCGACATGCGCTCCTCACGAGTCGTTGTGGCGGTTGGCTTAACGAACCAGGGAACATGCACCGCACAACATGGCTTGACTGCTTCAAAATGCCCTATAACCTCTTTCTACTGGACGGCAGTGTTTGTTTTGCAGGGAAAAGCAAGGTGCAACGTTACCCACAGGCGCTCGTGCGCTACCCAGATGACGACTTGATAACGGCTGAAAGCAAGGCTATCTGTTGTCTGGACCAGAGACTCGAGCATGCCCTCGAGGAAATGTGACATCCGCAACTGCACGACTGCACTTGGTTTGTGCGTCCTCGAGATGATTGCAGGTGTGACCACGCACGCCATTCGACTCGACGTACCGGGAAGCTTTCCATGGCCAATGCAACGCTGGTACCGTCTCCCCTTTGACGTTGCTTCAACTGCATACGACGAAGACTACTTGCGTTACCATCACAGCACTATGCTTTCATTGAGAGTGTGACTACGTGACTGCGGCACTTGGCTAGCATGTTACACGGAAAGATACCCTGGATACGCGTGTGGTACGCGGGCGGTCGATCGATGCGCCGGGGTGCGCCACCAGCTGCTTTGGAACACCTCTCAAAGGCTGGGATGCCTAGAATCAGACTGTTGAAGAGATGCAAAGAGCGCCACGGTGGAGCGCATGGGGCTGTGTAAGTGTGAAGACGTTTCCCCCCGTGTTGTTGGCGGTGATGGCTACAATCTGATCTGATCTCATCACCTCTCCCTGGTCGATGGCGTCATACTTGGGGTGAAACTTGGGTGTGGGAGCGAGGTACAAGCTTATACGAGAGAGGAGTGGTTCTGGTGCTGACAGCTGTCGTCATAGAGCTGATCTCAATCTAGTTGGCTCTTGCCAACGACACAAGGTTACAACTACGGACCGCGCCGCAGAAATTCGCCGAAAGATACATACGGCTACTTGCAGTTTTGGTGCCGATAGACACAGCAGCAGTGTGGTGTGACGGAAAGCTTCACGCTTTGCACACTCGCTTTCTGCGCGTCGCCTCGATACCAAGTGCAGCTCGTTATCACTGTTAGTCGCGATGCTGTCTGTGTAGCGTCTGCATGGGAATTTCAGGCTTTCCGTTCTCTTGCCTCGGCATTGTCCTTTGGTAACCTCCTATTTGACAAGATCTTTGGGGGGGTGGATTGCTTCTGTGATGCCCTACACGTCAACCTGCCTCTCGGGTGCGGATGTCTACCCGCACAAGGCCTCTTTACTTGTTCGAGCGATCCCCGCATCTTACCATGCTAATGCCCGCTTTTAACAATCGCGCGTATAGGTACTGTTCTGCAATGAAAACGTAACTTTTTTTACTCATTTCTTCCGTCAACTACACCCTGGTCTTTGACATGGGTCAGGGAGGTGATCCCGACAGACTTGTTCCGACCTTCTTGAAGAACAATACATTGAGTTCTGGCATCTTGGCTTTCAAATTAGTTCCAGTACTTTGCTATTGTAATATCTCTTCTAGTGTAAGGCTGCCACTGCTTTGTTCCTCTAAGCTGGAACACACAACCCAACATTGACCACAATATATTGTGCATAGCAGTCCAAGCTTTTCAGGTATAGGAGTGCTGGTCTCGGTGCTACTCGCGGCCTAAACTATGGACCACCCAGGCGTCGCTATTTCGTTCTTGCGGTTGCTTTTATTGATTTGCCGTGTCCATTCGCCATCTTCCATCTAGCGTTGCTTTCTCCCTAGCTCATCACCCCATGTCTCACGCACGTGCGTAGCCAACCCCGAATCGCGACATTCATCATGAGAAGCATCTAAGCCTTGTAATTACTGTTTTGTCAACTCGGCGTGATGCGATAAGCTTCTTGCCAAGTGCTTTCTTCAACAGCTCAGCTTCTTGCTCCGCCTATATTACCCGTCTCTCGCTCGTGTGTTGCTTCAAAGTCAATTGCACCCCACCTTTCTCCAAACAACACAAAAACAAACCATGGAGTCGAACATAGAGAAACATCCAACTCCCCACATCGCCCGTGATGTAGAGAAGAAAGGTGAGTCCTCGATTGACGCAGACGCTCTCAAGCTAGCGGAGATGGGCTACACCCAAGACATGGCGAGAAAGTACACCGTCTGGTCCGTCCTGGGCGTCGGGTTTTCAATCACAAATTCCTGGTTCGGTATATCGGCCGCTCTGATAACCGGCATCAATTCTGGAGGCCCGCTGCTCGTCATATACGGCATTATGCTCATAGCTCTCATCTCGACGTGCGTGGGTATCAGTTTGAGCGAGCTGGCAAGTGCCATGCCAAATGCGGGTGGACAGTACTTCTGGGCTGGTGAGCTCGCGCCGAAACGGTTTACAAGACTCGCTAGTTACATGACCGGGTGGCTGGCGTGGTGGGGTGCCATGTTTACGAGTGCGTCTGTGGCATTGGCCATGGGAAGTGCGGTAGTTGGGTGTTATCAACTTGGGCATCCGGACTTGTAAGCACTTCTTTCTCGATACCTTTGCTTCGTCTAGTGAGAAAAGAGATCCTGCTAAGTATTTCTTCAGTGTCATCCAGCCCTGGCATGTCTTCCTGGCAAGTAGTATCTCTGTATGAACTGCATACGAGACAAGTACTGACGTTGCACGCCGATCCTTAGGCTTACCAAGTCTCAAACATCTTCTGCTTCTTCTTCAACTGTTACGGCAAAACCCTTCCCGCTGTCGGAAAAACCACGCTATGGATCTCACTGCTCTCCTTCGCCGTGATACTCATCACCGTTCCAGCCACTGCGCCTACGCACCAGCACGCCCGCTTCGTCTTCGCGACCTTTATCAACAATACGGGGTGGCAGCAAGATGGCATAGCCTTCATTGTCGGTCTCGTGAACACAAATTGGGCTTTTGCTTGTCTGGACTGTGCCACGCATCTCGCCGAAGAAGTACACCGGCCGGAGAAAATGGTCCCGATAGCCATTATGGGAACTGTAGGAATCGGGTTCGTCACGAGCTGGTTCTTCTCCATCGGCATCTTCTTCTCGATTGTGGGCGACTTTGCCGAGATTGGCGCATCAGATACTGGAGTGCCCATCCTGGAGATTTTCTTTCGTGCGCTAGAAAGCAAGGCCGGAGCGACGGTTCTTGAGGCGCTCATCATAGCTACGGGACTGGGTTGCTTGGTTGCAAGTCATACTTGGCAGAGCCGGTTATGCTGGAGCTTCGCGCGCGATCGGGGGCTTCCTGCTCATTGCTGGCTGGCAAGGGTACATGAAGGGCTTGACGTGCCACTTAACGCCCACCTAGTGAGTTGTGTTATTGTGGCTGTTATGGGATGTCTGTATCTGGCATCGTTGACAGCGTTCAACTCGTAAGACATGCTGCCATCTGTGTGTGTGGACCCCAAAGCTAACGAGACGTAGGATGATAACGGCATGTATCGTTCTGTTGTATCTCAGCTACTCTGTTCCGGTCATCTGTCTGCTCATCCGCGGTCGCGACAAGATAGCCCATGGGCCATTCTGGCTCGGTCGGGTCGGCCTTTTTGCGAATATTGTGCTGCTTGTCTGGACACTGTTCACGCTGGTCATGTACTCGTTTCCGTATGCGAAACCTGTCGAGGCGGGAAACATGAACTGTAAGTGATGCTGTGTGAGCTGATACACGTACGGTACCGCTGACTAGGTGTGCAGATGTATGCGTCGTCTATGCTATTGTTGCTTTGATTGCCAGTGTAGACTGGCTGGTGAGAGGGAGGAAGACGTTTGTGGTTGCCGGCGAAAGGAAGGAGGAAGGAGTGATGTCAGCTCCGAGGATCGTGGATCTGCCTGGGTACTGAAGGCGATATCGAAGCAAGCGCAGGGCCTGACGCCCATAGTATACCGAGAAACCATGTCCAGAATGCCGATTTCGTGATGTGTGCAAGTTGCCGTGGAGATGAAAGAGGAATGTTAATGGGCTTGGCAGGCCAGACGCGCGCGGGCGGGGCGCTAGTTGAATCGCGTCGCGTTTGCATGGGTGTTCTCAGATCAGATGCACTGACGTCTGCCATGTGCCTTTCTTCTGCGCAACACATCGCAGCCATCCTCGCACGCGCCCTCACTCTCGCCCCTTTGAGCTTAGCACGCTCTCTTTCTTTCTTTCTCTCTCCCACCTACGCTCCTTGACACTTACACAAGACTCGTCGACTGCCTGCGCGGCTTCTGTCTCCTGGTCCAACTAGCGCGTGCGCGACGGATCCTCACAGGATAGACGGCATCTCATAGATAGACACACAATTGCAACTCGCCGTGCTGGTGTAGAGACGTCGAGGGCGGTCCATGCCAGATTGCGGTCCGCCATCCCTCTGAGACAATTGTGAGCGGGGGCGTCACAACTAGGACTGGGCCTGGGTGAGGGATCATGGCGGAGATTCTCGAGAAGATAAAGTGAGTCCTGTGGCCCCGAAACATTGTCCTCTGTCGCTCCTTCCATCGGCGTCCTTGCACACCAGACATGGCTAACTATATTGTGTCTTGTAGTGAGCTCCGAGAGCTACCCGAAGAACAGCACCTGTTCTGTCCTCGCGTTGGCGACGACGGATCAGTATACTACGATGAAGACGTTGCCGCGGACCCGCCCGAAACCGATCCCAACGAACTCGCCGACCGCAAGCTCAAGCTTCTAGCTGCCCAAGACCGGAAATGGACAGCCCTCAAGGCAGCCGAGATATTGGCCTTTGATGGAGACGAGGCAGCACCACACAAGGAATGGCTCGTCAGCCGCCTCAACAGCCTCATGCAGAGCTGCGACGTCTGCGTGAGAGTCTTCCACCAGAGCAGAGCAGAGTGGCGGACACGGCTGATTGATTCTTACGACGAGGAGAACATTGGCGACTTCCTACAAGTCGTGGACAACCAATGCCTGGGTCGCATACAAAAGGGCTTGGACGAAGCGAACGAGATACTGAGCAAAGCCGAACCGAAGACGCGCTCAGTCCGGCTGTTGCCCAACGAATGCACATATGGCTTCTTCGAAGCGCTTAGCTGCGACGCCCTAATACGGAACGAAGAACTCCTCCAGCGACATTTCGACGCACCGTTCGACATGGTCCAGACGAAGAAGCGGTTAAAGATTCAGACGTACCTTCCTGCTATGACCCGCTTCTTGTTCACTAGGGTGGACAGACGGCATAAATGGGCGACAGAGTCCTGGTCCACCTTCAAGCGGAATATACTCAAGGGTGAGTGGGAATGGGCTGTAAGGGATTACGTCACAAGCGTCATGATGAAGGTCCAAATGAGCAATTTGGATCTGTCCGTGGTACCCCTCTTTTGGGGCGGCATGCGGCTCATAGTAGCAAAGATGGACAGGGAGCTGATCACCGACTCATTGCGCGGCCTTGACGGAGACTTCTACCGTCTGATGCTTGATCACCTCTCACTAAAGTCTGAAGGCTTTCTGGATCTGATTGCCACCATGAAGCAGTTACTGGAAAAGTCCCCGGTCGATTACTGGGAAGGCATGAATGCTGTGACTTCTTCAATCGCTACAGTGGTAGAACAAGTGTTCAACAGCCCAATCTTGAATCAACTCCTTCTCGCCACTGCAGACGGAAACGAACAAAACATGAATAACCTCCATGCTGCCTTCAGCTGGATTCCCATCTTCCTGGACTCCATCAAGGTTTCCAATCTTGGGCCGGCCGTCCGCCCATTTGCACACGCGTTGCTTGGTCGCTTCCAGTCTGATCGTTATCCTCCCGTCGCTCGAGCCTACTGCTACAAGGAAGGTCTCAAAGTATTGGATTATACCTTTCGCAAAATGGGAGAAGGCAAAGGCGCCGACAAGTTCGTTGGGCAGCCAACCGTCAACGGCATGCTGGATTTGCTATCAACCTTCATACAGTCTCTCGTTACAACTCTCAAGAACTTAAAACACAACAAGGAAAATCAAGAGGATATGCAACTGACCCTTTCGGTGATTGAACATGCGTTCAAGCTGGAAGCACAGTCCCTCATCGTCGAGAGGCAACTTATCTCTGCCAATGTACCATCGCCCACCCAAACACCGCCATCCAGTCCTATATGGAAGACAGTCCTACGAGCAATAGGACCAGACAGCTTAGAGCTTGCCACGCATCTTCTCATCGCCGGCAGGGGCTTGATCGGGCTCGAACCACTCCAAATGAAGTCGGGTGTCGACAAGGTACCCCCAGAGGTACGCCACTTCAATGATCGATTCCGGTTACTCTCTCAATCAATCACCGATGTCGTGGAGAAGATGTCGGAATTTGAACCCACCCTGTTGCAAGCCTTGTTCGGACAGCAACCTGCAGCGAGTGCCATCGTCTCCTTGATGTTTTCGTCCACAGAAGATACGCGCAACGCTGCCATCGAGCTGTTGAAAGTCATAAGTGGAGAAGACGAACGTCGAGGCGCTCTGCAACACATCTTGAGGGCCCATTATAGACACGTCGTTCGGGGTATCTCGGACTCAGTTCGGCAAGTTCGACTCAAGAAAGCGTTCGCTCCAGCACCAAGTATGATCCGAACGTGCACAGATATCATCGACATTATTTGCAACTCTCAAGACGGAATCTTGCGAGGCCGCGAATACGATTCTGGCGATGCTGCAGCGACAATGTATCTATGGGAAAACCTTTGGGATTCACTTACGATGATCTTCGCCACTACTGAAGCCTGGAGCAACTTGGGCTTCTACGACAAACACATGATGATGGACTTTTGCCGAGACACTATGCAATTTGCTGACGTGCTGTTCGACCAATGTAGTATCTTTGCCACTGCCCTGAAGCCACCTTCTTCCGATGAAGACGAGGCAACATCGAAGACCGCTCTACTCAAAGAGCTTTTGGCACAGCCAGCGAATGCCATGGAGGGTCTGGCCAAATGGCTTCGTCTTCGTGACGAGTTCTTGTCTAGCAAGTCTGTCACTTTGATCAGCAAGCTTCTTATTCGGCTACATCGTGTGTCTATCGAAATTGATCCCAACGCTCTTTCGTACATGGAGCGAGTGCTCTCAGGAGACGTCCGTGCGAAGCTGAGCGACACACAACAGGCTGAGCTGCAACAGGCGCTCGAAGAGCATCTTGGCCGCCCACTCGTGAAAGAAGAGGAGCCCGCGAAACCCAAGCAGGCCATGATCAGCAAATGGATAGCTCCGGGTGCGACACAAACACCAGCAGATGCCAAAGCAAAGTTGCTCGCTAGTATGACTGCTGGGTCTAGTAAATTTCAGGAACGCCGGGAGCAGATGAGAGCAGCTGAAGTCAAGGCTGCTCAACAAAAGGCTCTTGACGATAAGAAGAGTGCCCAACAGGCCGAATTCAAGCGTAAGCGGCAGCTTGCACTACAACAGCGGGAGAAGGAGAAGGCCGCTGCGATCGCTAAGTTGAAAGCGGCTAGGGGCGTCTCAAATCATGTTGCCGAAGCCGGCTCAGGTCTCGAAGGGCTAGGTGTGTTAGGCAAAGATCAGGCTGCAAAGGGAGAAGGCTTGATGCATTCTTCTGACGAATCATCGGACGAAGAAGGTGACATTGATGAAGACCTCTTTGGCATCAAGAAGACCAAAGTCAAGACTGGACCCAAAACAAACATTGTTAATGAAGTCAAGATCCAAATGCCGACAAAGAAAAAGCGGGCTCAACGTTCTGCCAAAGACATGCGCGCTCGTCTGGCGCCTGATCTGAGCAGCCTTCATCGAACTATTCTTAGCTGGAACTACTTCCACGAGGGTCCCTTCCCACCCAAGTCCCGACCCGACATGTATTCCAAGGTCCTCAGTACCTTCCGCACACCCAACGATTACCAAAATACCTTCGAGCCGCTTCTGACCCTAGAAGCATGGCAAGGTTTCGTCAAAGCTCGTGAGGAGAACCAGGCTAAGCCATACGAGATAAGAATCACTTCACGAGCTGCTGTCGACATGTTCCAAGAAGTTGGCAGTACGATGACTCATGTCGAGAACAAGGACGTATTCATCTCCGAAGGTGACATCATACTCTTTGCGAAATCCAAATCACCCTCTGCGGATGAGCCAACATGTCTCGCCAGGGTGTTCCGCGTAAAGAGGAAACAACAGCATATCGAGGTCTCATACCGTGTGGTACCTGGCAACCCTCTCTCAACTGCGCTACAACCAAACAATACGATCCTGGGCTTCAAACTCGAGTCGATCACATCTCTGGAGCGCGAGTACGGTGCGCTGAAAGGTCTTCAGTATTACGATCTGTGTGACGAGATCATTCGCGCGAAGCCCTCTCCGCTTTTGACCTACAAGGATAGCCAGATCCAGCCACTCATCTCTAACTACAATGTGAATCCGGCGCAAGCAAAAGCCATTAAATCCGCCATCGACAATGATGCGTTCACTTTGATTCAAGGGTAAGCTACAACATCTGTACGTTTCCGAGTGAATTTCTAACCATGTCCACAGACCGCCTGGTTCCGGGAAGACAAAAACCATTACTGCTATCGTGGGAGCTATCCTGAGCGATAGCCTTCGAAACCGCGGTACCGCGATTGCCGTCCCTGGCCAAACAAACTCAAATGCTGCTCAGAAGAAGTTGCTGGTCTGCGCGCCCAGTAATGCGGCCGTGGACGAGTTGGTCATGCGTTTCAAAGATGGTATCAAAACTCTCAATGGCGAGTCGCGCAAACTCAATATCGTACGCTTAGGTCGGGGAGACGCCATCAAGGCCAGTGTGCAGGATGTGACACTGGAAGAGCTTGTCAACAAGCGCCTAGGTGTTGATTCATCGAACGGCAACGATCGAGAAGCGACACAGAAGCTCTTCCAGGAGCACAAACAGGTCTCTGATCAGCTGAAGCAAGCCTATCAGCAGCGAGATACTGGTGAGACCAAAGGAGAAGCTGCGGTCAAGCTTGACGACGATATCAACGCGCTACGCAGGCGCAAGACAGCCTTGGGAACGAAGATCGACAATGTCAAGGATGACGAGAAGCTTGCCAGTCGTAACGCAGACCTGAACAGACGACGCGCGCAGGAAGCAATTCTGAACGACGCCCACGTTATCTGTGCGACACTCAGCGGTTCTGGACATGAGATGTTCCAAGGGCTAAGTATTGAGTTCGAAACTGTCGTTGTCGACGAGGCTGCCCAGTGTGTTGAGATGAGCGCACTTATTCCTCTCAAGTACGGTTGCGCCAAGTGTATTCTGGTTGGAGATCCAAAGCAACTTCCTCCAACTGTCTTCTCGGACAAGGCGAAGGGTTTCCAATACGAGCAGAGTTTGTTCGTTCGCATGCAAAAGAACCACCCAGACGATGTGCATCTATTGGATACACAATATCGCATGCACCCGGAAATCAGTCTGTTTCCCAGTCGAACGTTTTACGACGGCCGACTCTTGGATGGCGACGACATGGCTGGTCTACGTCAGCGACCATGGCATCAGAGTATATTGCTCGGACCTTACCGCTTTTTTGATGTCCAAGGTCAACACCAAGCTGCTCCAAAGGGCCATTCGCTCATCAATATTGCCGAGATCAATGTCGCGATGCAACTGTACAAACGAGTCACTTCCGACTATCCCGAATATGATTTCAAGGGCAAGATTGGCATTATCACACCTTACAAGAGCCAGCTGCGAGAGCTGAAACAGCGCTTCATGAACGCATACGGTCAGAGTATCATCGAGGACATTGATTTCAATACCACAGATGCTTTCCAAGGCCGTGAGAGCGAGATCATCATATTCTCCTGCGTACGAGCCTCCCCAGCAGGTGGCGTTGGTTTCCTCCAGGACATTCGCCGTATGAACGTAGGTCTTACGCGTGCCAAATCATCTCTATGGGTTCTGGGAAACTCTGATTCGCTTATGCGAGGAGAATTCTGGAAGAAGCTTATAGTCGACGCGAAGGAAAGGAAGCGGTTTTCTGCTCAAGACGTGCCAAGGATGCTGAACCAGCATTCCAGCAAATTCCCGGCACCAAAGGAAGGTTATGTACAGCCTCACCGTCCCACAGCAGAGGTCAAACCGGAGGTCAAACCAGAAGTCAAACTAGAAGTGAAGTCTGAGCCCATGAGCAGGTCTGCAAGCAACCAGTCTAATACATCTTCGGACTCGGACTCGAAGTCTATCAAACAAGAGATCAAGAGGGAGATCAACAACGAAAAAATACTGGTACATCACGAAAAGCGGAAGTTCCAAGACATTGCCAGTCTTGACAAGATCAAGCTTGAGAGTAGCGATGCGGAGATGGACGATGCTCCATCTGACTCTGCCTCTAATACCATGAACGGAGGCAGCGGTCGATCAACACCTGCCGCTATTGCCGATGCGTCGCGTAAGAGCTCGACGCCTAGTGGGGAGACAAGCAACGGGACGAATGGTGCGGTCGCTCCCCCTCCCGGAGATGTCATCGGTGGCATGTCGATGGCAAAACCTAAAATCCGTAGGCGGCCTCGTGAACCACCAAACCCTTTCATCAAAAGTAAGAAGCCAAGGAATGGCTAACCATACAATATCCTAACCGGCGGGAGAGGGGGGGCCGACGTGGCATTATTTTCCTATGTGCATGCTTCAGCAATATGCTCTTCCTATCAGCATATGGTGCGTTCTGCATGGGTGGACACTTTTATCAGCATAGCCTGGCGTTCATTCATATTTTTATGTATACCTAGTTATCTGACACTATCTCTTTCTGGGGCCATATGCCCCATATCGTACCAGACGAAGATCGGCCACGAACCCCGGCCACGAAACCCAAAGGGGCATTTCGTGGCTAAAATCCGGCAGGGGGCGATCGACGTGTGTGCCGCGTGCTTGATCGCCTCCCCGGAACATTTACAGCACGTTCTGGTCTCTAAACGCGGAAATTGACGTTTTTCGGTCTTTTCCGCACGTCGTGTATAACGCGTCTATGTGTGGTCGCTGTGTCCCGCTAGGTAGTCAGGCGCTCCCGTATCACCGTGACGCACACCGCCCATTGCCGATTATTGGATCCTGCACCCCATACTCTTCAAGCCAAGATCAAGGATCTGTCTGACGCATTAATCGGCATGGCGTCTCTTCCAGCTTCTACTGAAGCGTAGCATCGGCAAGGCGCTCCCCATTGCTGCCGGATCGGGCAAGCCGCATAGTATTTCACGCTCTGTTTGTACTACCCGGCTGCCAATCACCCTCGTATACTTGTACTACTCACTTATGCATCCAATTATCGTCAGCGCCCAGTAGCACATTTCCCAGATCGTGGCTGGCTTGCAGCATGCATCTTGGTGCGATCTTCAATATTTTCTGTGAGCAGAGAACCAATAATTCTGACGTCCCGCATGCAGTCTTCCTCTCCTTATGCGTATTTCCAACATTCCTTTGTACTAAGCGTGCCACTTTTCGACATCTTCCACAACAAAATCTTCTCCCAATCTATGCACAACCCCGTTATCGGTAACCGGCTTCGCTGTCAATGCGCAGTGGTGGCACGTTGCCTCGCCTCTTAGCATCACGAGCTCGAGAAGTGATCCTTACCCCCAGATCCACCCCTGATTACACTACATGACTATCCTCCTCTCGAATTTGAGAACCTGTCTTATCTGCGTCAAGCTTGGGCGCGAATAGAGCTGCCGGTCGCCATATCTTCCACACACCAAAGCCAGATCGAAGCCGTCCCTGCCAATCATCAAAGCCAACCCTTGATCTTACCCCTGGTCGGGGTTACAGCCAGCACTCAGCGTTCTTCATGAGATACAACACTACTGCATCTGCTGAGTTACCGATCTTCTAGTTGTGCTACGTTATCGCCCAGTGTACACTGGTGAGCAGTACTCACGGCTCGCGCTTAGACATCAACACGAGAGGAGCATTGCAATTCGGACGTCTGCTTCGAGGGTATCTGTCGGCTAGGTTGCAGATATGATCTCGTCTGCTTCTACAGAATGCCTCTTGAACTCATTCCCAATGTTCGGGCACACCGGTTGGAGTGTTCTTGAATATGCCTGGGCGTTGGAAGAGAGGTCTGAGATGAACACAAGCGTGACGTCCGAGCCGCTCAAGCGCAAGTCAACGGCCTCGACGCAGGACGAAAACACCTCACCGACCACTGCAGGGACTCAACCAACTGGCTATGGCTTGTCACCGCCGGTGCACTTTATAGGTGAGTTTGGCTGCCAACAAAGACGCAAACGCACCTTTCTCAACCACACTCCACGAGACTTCGAGATGCGGCCTACAAAGTCATATAACGTCTACCAACCTTCCGGAAATCCGAGGGAGAACTATTCCCGTCCTAGGACGCTGCATAAAGCTCGTTCAGTTAGCAGCAGTTGTACTACTACCAGTCCACATGCCCACAGCTCATCGGCAGTGTCTCATACAGCTGGAGAGTTCACTCCAAATGAGTTTGGTAATGCAATTGAGCTTGACTCCAAGGAGATCCCGCCGCCATCATTACCAGAAATCTACGGGCCGTCGGCGAAGACAAGTAGACTCACATCATCTGTGTCTCTAGCCAGAGTGCTTGCGTACAAACCACGCTCTCCCTTCTCTTCTGAAGATAGAGACCGCGATGTTAGCATTCGAAGTGCGAGATCGCCGACAACTCGCCCACAAGACAAGAAGCGTCAGCGCCGCCAGACGCCATTCAAAGTCACGATTCCAAGTTCGATAAATACTACACGACATGCGCCACTGGAACCCCTGGTTGCTAAGCACCGACGCAAGGCTAGCTACGACGCTATGAGCGAGCTGCTGCCTGAGATAGAAACGGAGCAAGTTGGGGAAATGGGCACTTTTGGAGTGATTCAAAGATACTTCGATAGCCAGACAGGCGGCCCAGTGTCAGTACCGGAAACACATTGCCACGCCTATTCGCCGGACCCGCAAAACATTCCTCTTCCCATGTTTCCTGAACCACCTCTTTCTGAGTCGACCAGAGAGCACGCAGAAACACACGCTGTTTGTGAGCTTGATCCAGATGAGCTGCCACCAGCAGTACCGGACCGTAGCCCGAAGCGGCTCACAAATCCAACTTTTCCAGTTCAGACCGATTCAACCATCTCTACTCATGGCGCATTTGCCTTTATAGCTGACGAGCAATATTCGTCTGGCAACGAGAGTGAAAAGATGGAAGACAATCTCCACGTCCCGAAGAAGCGAAGATCAAAACGCCTAGATGTAGGACAGGCTGGCCGTGCAGGTTCCTCGCAGGTAGGACGGTTGGCGCCACCAATTCTTAGCCACGATGCGTTGACGACAAGCGCTGACCTGGGCCTGAATGATCTCAGCTACTACCTCAAGCACACTGGACCATGCACAGATTCTCAGCCCACAGTTCAGCAGCGCAAGAAGCCTATGGCACTTTTCAAAGTCAAACAGCGCAAAACTCTGGCTGCTCGCGTAGGGTCTGTGGAAGGCTCTCCTCAGCGAGCACGCAAACAGGCTCCTATCCCAACGTGCGCTCGTGAGATGACAACCTCTGGAGGCGCAAGACATCTCAGAATCGTCATACCGACTGAGAGTCCTCGCAATACTCAAGCGATCGCTGTCCCAACCCCCCAGTCTTTCTCAGGCCCACGGTCTCGATATATCTCTAATACCTTTGACGCAGAGATGCTTAGCCCTCTCCACAGTCCAGGTGTGGAGCGCATGTTATCTGATCCTGGAGTTCTCAGTCGTTCATTCTCTGAACCGGTCCCTGTATCGTCACGCAGCCTGAATAGGCCTCCCAAATCCCCCGAAACAGTACCCGTTCAAGAGCATCCACTCGTAATATCACCTAAGCCCGAGCCGCGAACAAGTCGCGAAGATCAAACCAGAGCTCGGAAGCTGCGGGACTTGCAGCGAATCAAGCGAAAGCCATTACCCATATACTACGAGCATAAAGAACAGCATTCCGACGTGGTCACAGGAGCCTTGCCAACCCCAGCGCATACACCAGAGCCGCTTTCAGAATGCAATGTTGAAGTCGACAGTGGCCATGATGAAGGTATAGAGGATGAGAGCTGGATTCATAAGATGGCGCGCATGCAGGAGCGGGTCATGCTATTGCAGAGACAGAACACGGAGCTGACGGAGGCGTTGGCGAAGTTCGTAGGGCTCGAGCTTGACGATGGCGATACGAGGCCTGAAAACGTATTGAAAGCGATTAGGCAAGTTGGGATTCTGCAATGAGAATTGAGATCGCAATAGGCGAGGCGAGGCGATTCGGAGGTTGACAGATATCAAGGACGGTTTAATGACGCAAGTAGCGCTAGTTTGGTTCCTGCTGTTATCCTGACGTTGCAGTATGAGATGTAACGCTTGTTTGTAACTAAACGAGGCTGATGGGTCAACCGTTCCCCAAAGCTCAACTCCAATGATTATCGGGGCACAGTAGGCCTCCCAGGAGCCCGAAAAGCGAACTTCCTCTCTTGTGGAACGAGGCTGATGGGTTGTGGACGAGAATGCTCCTGAAGATCATGACGAAGCTTCCCTGAAAGTTCTAAATTTAGACCTGGTTCCTGGATGCTTGGCGTGATGTCCAGCTATCAGCAACACATATAGTGGCCACCTTGCTGCACCTGGAGAAGATTGGAGTTTCTCTACTTCTAAATCCCCTCGTTTTCTGGACGTATCATCGAAGCTCAGCAAGGTTTTGGTCGTCGTCGAATACCGCGGTCCTGTTCTCACCGCCCTCTTATCGATACGTCGCAGAAACGCCCTGCAACCCCAAGTCTCGCGCAGTAGCACCAGCTCCGGACGGAAGACTGGTCAATCGCGTCGCAAACCCATTCATTCTTCTTCGCCCTCTCATCTCTTCACCTCGCGAGTTTAAACCAGTCTCAGCCCACCATGTCATCGACCGAAGGCCCGCTCTTCACGTCTGAACTCATCTCCCCCGAAGTCCTCAAGGCACTCCCAGAAGGCTACAGCTGCCGACCGCTTGAGAGGAAAGACTACCACAATGGCTTCCTAGACGTATTAAGAGTGCTCACCACAGTGGGAGACATAACCGAGGAGGTATGAAGCCCTCTCTTTCCTTCACGATGCGCACACAAAAGCCCCATACTCCCAGAGCCCACGCAAACACGCATGAAGCGCATCGCTAACACGCTTTGCAGCAATGGAACGAACGTTACGACTGGATGAAAACCCGCAACGACGAATACTACCTCCTCTGCATCACCAACTCATCCAACGCCATTGTCGGCACCGGTGCCCTCCTTGTCGAGCGCAAGTTCATCCATCAACTCGGCCTCGTCGGACACATTGAGGATATTGCCGTGGCCAAGGACCAGCAGGGCAAGAAGCTCGGACTGAGAATCATCCAGGCACTCGACTTTGTCGCGGAGAAGGTGGGCTGCTACAAGACTATCCTGGATTGCTCAGAAGCAAACGAAGGATTCTACGTCAAGTGTGGTTTCAAGAGAGCAGGACTCGAGATGGCGCATTACTACGGGCGCTAAGGGCTGAGCTGGGGTCAGTTGGGACGTGCATTATGAAGGCGTTTTCTAGGGCATCAAGGAACTGTTAGATCTACGAGATATAGAGATTCGATAGATTCCAGCTATATACTAGAGCTTTCACAACCTGGTGGCTCAAAGCTGTGCGCTAAATCTATCGAGTTATGTTGTGGCACCTATATGCGCCTGTTTCGACTACTGATTTCATCGACATTTGCACCTTGGATACAAGCATAGATAAGAATCCAGACTATGCAACCGTCATGACACATATAGAGACTCAGCCGAGAATGCATCGAGAAGCGCATTCGATTTTGTGTTTCTCGTTGGTCTCCGTAGTGTTTATTACTCTTTTGGACTGAGGTGGATCGACTAAAACCTATTTTGCTCGGTTGCACCTCTCACACCAACACCATCGTCGCTTCAGCGAATCTGAAAGAACAAACACCAACCAACATCTTCAAGATCTGATAAATACGACTGAAAGAGCCCTTCACATGCTATTCGATTCACCGCCACCTGAAAAACGCCTGATCTGTGCTAATTTCGGAATCAAGTTTGGGGGCCAGTCGTTGCAAATCAAGGGATAGATCAACCAGGATGGGTCAAGATGAACGACCAAGGAGCCGCGCAAACGAATCACTCATTGATGAGGTAGAATATGACAGTTCTAAAGTGGGAGAAGCACGACCGGGAACGAAAGTCGAGAACCAGGAACTTACAAGTGACAAGTTCTCACCTTACGACGTATCCAGTGCACCCAAGGTTCCTAGTGGCCTCCCATCCGAGATATGGGCCATCGTACAGTCTGCGCCGGCGAATATTGCGCCTCAGTACTTCCTCGAAGTCGGTCGCGATTTGCTTGAAAATCCGAATCGGACATCAACGCATCTGGCACGCGCAGAGCTTTCGTATCAGAGTTTCACAGACGCTACATTCAACCCAAAAGCCAGTACTCCAGAAGATCTTGCGAGCATCGTCAAGCACCTGCGGCCGGAATGCCGACCGCGACTGATCGATGGAGGCATAGAAGGGTATGAGCTAGAGTACACGGTTGTGCGGAAACTCATACCCCGGAATCCGAAGTTGGATGACTCGCTGATGCAAACCTGTCACCTGTTTGTCTCGCATCAGGACATAAACATCATGGATCCACATGGAGTTGAATACAACGTCAAAGCAGAGCGGTACATGATCATATACATTCCTCACGCTGCCACATCGGACGATATCCCCTACTACCACCCTAAAGTTCGTTACTTGGCGATGCTGTACACCTGCTTCCCTTCCTCGTCGAACTCACCGCCAAAATCTCTGATTGATGCATCTGGACATTTGTCTATTCATTACTCTTTCTTCCCGGACCTTCCACTTGACAATCGTCTTTCCCGCACGGCTCTTAAGCTCCTCGAGGTCATACACAAGCACTCTCGCGGCCGGCAGGCTGGGTACACGAAACGCGTTCATCACGATCAAGTAATTGGACAAAAGAGGTTTCAAGATACGTATGCATACCTCAAAGGCAAATACGCAAAGGATTTGATCGAGGGATGGGTGGAGCAGACACCTGCCGAAAAACATGTCTTTGAGGATCTAGGCATTGCGGCGTTTCTGATGGAGCTCTGGGTAGACATGTACGGCTCCAAGAAAGATACAAACAAGCAAGATGGTGAAGATGAAGAGCCGGAGCAGAAGAGACAACCAGCGCAAGCCAATTTTCCAGGCTTCGTAGACATAGGCTGTGGAAACGGTCTCCTCGTCCACATTCTCAACGCCGAAGGCTGGCATGGTTGGGGCTTTGACGCCCGTCGCAGAAAGACCTGGGACACCTTCCCATCACAACACACCCAAAAGCTGCAAGAGATGCTTCTGGTACCTGAGATCTTTCAGCCATACTCTGAAACCTCGACTGATTCCCCAACACCACAGCACAACGGTGTCTTCCCATCCGGCACCTTCATCATCAGCAACCACGCCGATGAATTGACACCTTGGACACCGTTACTAGCCCGACTCAACTCTTCGCCTTTCATCGCCATACCTTGTTGTTCGCACGACTTTGGTGGTACGAGGTTCCGCTCGCCGGCACATGCTAAATATATCATTCCTGATCCAGTGACAGCGGCATCGAAGAAGCCCAAGCAACCTTCGGCCTATGCTAGTCTGTGTAGTTGGGTGTGTCATCTGACTGAGGAGACGGGGTATCTTGTTGAAAAGGAATACTTGAGGATTCCGAGTACGAGAAATATTGCTGTGCTAGGGAGGAAGTCGCTCAAGGAAGATGAACGTGGGGACAGCCACGAAGACATCAAGGAGAAACTGGAATGCTTGAGGAGTTTGGTAGAACAGGAGATGGGCGGACAGACTATTGGGTCCGTTTGCGCGATGTGGATGAAGAGTGGTGATGGACTGATGAAGACTGCAAAAGGCGGGCATTGAAACAAATGAGGTTGTATCGTAGAAGAACAGAAGCAAAATACTTGGAGCTCACGATTCTCCAGACTACCTGTAATGAGATGAATATGGGCCTGCTCAATGCAAGGTACCATGCAAAGACGCATGCATAATAATCACGTCAGGTAAAGGGTTCACTTGAAGGTTATGGGGTATCATTGAGGACATGGTCGTCCAAGACTGCGTCATCGCAACTTAGACAAGCGATCCATTCGTAGTATCATCCGGTCATTTCGCCGTTTCCGATCCCATTTTGAAATGCAGTAAAGCCCGACATGAAGATGAAACCGTATCTAGCCTTACTCCAGAAAGTCCTCAACTGCTTACGAAGCAGGAGCAGCACCACGTCCACGGCCAAAGCCACCACGGAACTCGGGCTTGAACTCGCCGGGGGCGCCGCCCTCAGCCTTCTCGCCGGCATCACGGCGGCGGTAGCCGTCACGGTCACCACCACGGTCACCGCCACGTCCTCCACGGCCTCCACCGCGGCGCTCACGGTCGTCACCGCCGAGCATGCCCCGGGGAGGAGCAGAGCGCTGCTGCTTGATGTGGGTCTGGGGAACGATCTCGGCAGGGAGGTGGAGCCATTCACGGAGGTAGTCGAGACCCTCAGGGGTGAGGGTGTAGTAGTACCATTGCCACGAGAAGCGGGTCTTGAGGTAGCCGCGCGAGGTCAAAGACTGGCCTGCTGCTTGTTAGAACCTGGCGGCGTTGGGGAGCAGTAGGTGGTACTGACAAGCCTTGACAACGTAAAGGTTCTTGGTGTCGATCTCGCCGTGCTTGGGAAGGTTGAAGTCCTTCTTAGCAACCAAAACTCCCTCTGTGGTGACCGTGTGTCAGCCTGTCCTTGTATGCAGCAGAGCCGCGAATATGTATAATTGTGCCATAGCCATGGCC
The DNA here is from genome assembly GCA_002952155.1 of Alternaria solani. Taxonomy (NCBI): domain Eukaryota; kingdom Fungi; phylum Ascomycota; class Dothideomycetes; order Pleosporales; family Pleosporaceae; genus Alternaria; species Alternaria solani. The sequence continues at coordinate 1,051,659 of CP022032.1, read as the reverse complement.
CGCGAGTACGTGGGAATACTAACCTCGGAAGAGGTACCTGGGGAGACCAATGTTAGCGAATCTGCTGACGCGTGGAGTGTAGTCAACTGTAGCTCAGCTCATATCAAGTCGTATCATTTCGTGCGAAACTCCGAGCTCGACTGCGCCGTGACAATGACGATTGTAGAGGGAGACTAACTCGTGGATCTTCTTGCGGTCGGCCTTGGGGATGAGCATCTTGACGGGTTGCGAAAGACTCGGGAATGCTAGGAGTGGTTGAAGGTCGATGAATTCAGAAGTTCGCTGCCCGAGGGCGATTTCGAGCAGACGTGCGAGCCTAGTCTAAGCGAGCGCTATGACCATCTGTTGTGGTTCCGCCAAGGCTTGCTCCCCGATCTCCAACTGCCCATCGCCGCCTTGCCCACCCACACGACCTTCACTCTCTTCTCCCACGCAACTCACAACATCAGATTCTGTCTTCACACTTGGTATTTCGTAATCTGCAACCTACAACCATGGAAGCCACTACGCAGTCTCCCGTGACCGTCATCATCAACAGCATCCGCGGGCAGAACATCGCCTTCGCAACGCAAAAAGACGCGCCTCTTACTTCCATCTACGAGACCCTTTACCAACGTGTGCCATGGATCCAAAACTCGTCTTACATCCTGACCACCAACTCGCGCCGCTCCGTTCGCCACGACGCTGCACCAGTGTCGTCGCTCCTATCCTCGCCCGCAGACACCTTTCTATCGCTCCGTCTGACTGTACCGCTATGTGGTGGCAAGGGTGGTTTTGGGTCCATTCTGCGCGCCCAAGGTGGCCGCATGTCGTCGCGCAAGAAGAAGCAGGGCGACGTGAATGGATCATCCCGCAACTTGGACGGGCGGCGCCTGCGCACCGTCACCGAAGCCAAGGTGCTCGCTGAATACCTAGCAATCAAGCCGGAAATGGAGCAGCGCGAAAAGGAGGAGCGACGGAAGAAGTGGGAGGACATTGTGGCCAGTACCGAGCGGAAGCAAGAAGAGCTACAGGACAGCAGAGGCACAGCACGTCTTGATGGCAAGTGGGTCGAAGACAAAGAAGAAGCAGAGAACAAAACCAGAGAAGCCATCGAGAAGATGCTCATGGCGCAAAGAGACAGCTCAGAAGAAGACGACGACGCTCAGCCGACCGCTTCTTCATCCAAGCCTGTTCAACAGCGAGCCATGTTTGGCTGGGACGACGAAGATGACGAGTTCATGAGTGATAGCGAAGAAGAGGATGACGTCTCCGAGGAGGACGTGAAGCCAGTAATTGAGGGGAAAGGGAAAGCAAAGGCCGTCTACGGTCTGTCGTAAAGCCGTGAGTTCTGGAGCAAGGAGTTTGTTTTGAGCAGCATACAAAGGCGCTATGATCATTTTACCCACTTCGTTGATAGATACCCAATAACCAGTGAAAACGCTATTAGTACACGGACCATGGTCTCTCAGCCATTTTAACCTTGCATCGTCTCCCTCTTGAAGAAACAATGCACTAGCAAACAAAACTGCTACCGATAGATTCCAGACCACTACAGCCGTTTTGTCTTTGCTGAAATACTCGGACCCCCCTCAGCCGACGGATAACCTGCATGTCAGAAAGCGGGATAGTCCCGCACCACGCTTATCGGACATCCGACCCACTTCTTCCTTACGACTGGGCGCCGGCCATGTCATGTCATCCTTTGGGATGCCGACTTCCATCACCCGTGCCGCCATGGCTTCCGTCTCTTTCTTTCTCACCTGATTCCACGAAATGGCACTGTCGGCTAACAGATTCACTACTGCGTTCCGCACTACGAGCAGACGCTACCCCGCATCAATAACTGTATCCACTCCAAGAGCAAGGATAGGATACAAGCATGTCAGATGCTTCTCTTATTCGCCAAGATGGCAGATCAGGACCAAAGAGTTGAACAATGATTCGATGAAGGATTTGAAAGTCAACCAGGCGAGGTTGATGGACGACATACACCATACATGTCAATGGGGTACAGGCGAGTCCTGGGGCGAGTGCGTAGTCCAAGCACTCGATGATCATGCAGCTGACAGAAACAGGAAGTCAACGGAGACGGGCATGAGTCGACTGGCGCTCTCCGACGCCGATAAAGCTGCACGCGACTGGTTCGCAGAGACCACAAAGTCGCTCGGCTGTGAAGTCACCGTCGATGCCATGGGAAACCAATTCGCTGTTCGTCCCGGGCTGAGGAACGACAAGCCGCCTACATTTGTGGGAAGCCATTTGGACACACAGCCTACCGGTGGGCGATACGATGGAATTCTGGGCGTCATGGCTGGCGTGGAGATGCTCAGAGTCCTCTCTGATAACTGGACAGAAACTGAATATCCCATCGGAGTGGTCAACTGGACCAATGAGGAGGGCGCTCGGTTTCCAATGTCCATGGTCTCTAGCGGAGTTTGGGCGGGGTCAATCCCTCTTGAAACGGCACACAATCTCCGCGAGGTTCACCCTGGAACTGCGACCATGAAGTCTGAACTCGAGCGCATTGGTTACCTAGGAAGCACGCCAGCGAGCTACGAGTCCATGCCCATGGCAGCGCACTTTGAGTTGCATATCGAGCAGGGCCCCTTGTTGGAGATGACGAACAAGAAGATCGGAGTTGTCACTGGAGTTCAAGCTTACAAATGGATGACAGTCAAGGTCAAGGGACGAGACACGCACACCGGAACCACGGATCTCAAGTCACGAGCTGATGCGCTGCTAACAGCAAGCAAAATGATTGTACATTCCCATCGCCTCGCAACCGCCAACTCCGCGTTAGCATCTACAGGTATACTCAACCTTAAACCTGGCTCGACAAATACGGTACCTGGAGAAGTGACGTTCAGTCTGGATATCAGGTCACCAAATGACGAGACGGTTGCAAAGATGAAAGAGCTCGTTTTGCGCGACTTTCCCAAGATAGCCGCAGGTGAAGACGTTGAGGGCTCTAACCACGGCTGCACAAGCGGTCTTCCACTTACGGTGGAGATAATTGAGGATTTCGATAGCCCAGCGACAAAATTTCACGCAGACTGCATCACGTCCGTCAGCCAATCTGCGCGTAGTATTCTAGGTCCCAACCAGTCTATGGAGATGACTTCTGGTGCTGGACACGATAGCGTCTACGCAAGCAAGCGCTGTCCAACAAGCATGATCTTCGTGCCGTGCAGGGAAGGTGTAAGCCACAACCCAAGAGAATTTTGTAAAGAGGAAGACTGTGCATTAGGCGCGCAGGTTTTGCTACAGAGTGTGGTAAGATTTGACAGGATGAGAGATGAGAGAAGGGTATCATGGAAGCAGGAGCCGTACACTCTTTAATAAGTATGGCACTTGGGAAAGACTGCCTGTCATGCTGCGGCGCACCCAAAGAAGCGTCAAAGCGGAAAGACGCATAGACGTGTTCAACCAACCTCTTCTGTCCTTCATGGGCCTGTTTGTCTTCGCATCTAAAATCAAATGGTATCTTTCTGCTGACTCATCGTTCGACGGAAGTAGTATGACTTATGATAGCGGAAGAGGCTGGAATGAATTAGCTTCGTTTGTCCCCAGCCCCTCGCATGGGGCCTCACCACATGCAACAACAGTCACAGTGCATGGTCTTTTATGGTTAGCAACAACCCAGTGGCAGCAGCGCTTCATCTAAGTTCCTTGATTTTCCGATCCACCCATGCTGTTTTCCGGCCGCACTGTGCCAAATGGGTGTGCTTCAGAGCGCTTTGTAGCTGCAGCTCAGCCGCGCTGGTACCCCATGGACACGTTCAGCCTGTCGGCCTCAACCCCCAGCGTCCGCCCTTCCAATGGTCTTCTCGCCTCATTATTAATACAATGCTGATATCAGGCACCGGTATCAGCCTTGTGTCATATGGCGTTTCAAAGACGAATTGCACGCTCCTCGCGCTCAATCTGGATGTCCGTAGACCCCAATTGGAGGTCAAGCTGCAACACCGTTTTCGCGTTACTCACATTGTTCCAGTCTTCTGTGTAAAGACCTATTGCGATAAGTTGTCCAGATCCTGCCGTACCAGCATTCCCTACTTCTGGCAAGCTTACAGGACATACCCCACGCCCGGCCCCAGGTCCTACAAGCCGTCGGCACACGCGATATCCAAGGATACGAGATCCAGGTATTGGTGGCGCTCGGGCAGACCGGTGTGTTACAATCATGTAAGTTTGCGCAGAGAGGCTGAGACTTTGCCTTCTCAGTTGGTGGAACAAGGGTAGCCGAGGGCAGGTACAGCATCTGTGGATCGTCGACGCACTTCTCGCTGGCATCTACAGCACCATCTGAAGTTTTGCCATACTATTCACTCATCGATTACGATGAGACTGTGTCCCCCCCTTCTTGTCCTGTCGATTTCATCGCTGGTCCTCGCGAAATATATTCCCGATCAGGAGGTACAGAGCACAAGAGTGCAGGCTGCAATATCCGCGAGTCTTATCACACCAGCGCCTCAGTTGCAGGGTGATATCTTCAAAAGGTCTATTGCGACATGCGGCTTTGTTCGCGGCAACTCAGGTACATCGTGCCTCACCTTCTAGAAGTGTTTGACATCTGATCCGGAACAGCACTACCTATCACATGTGCAGAGGACTATAACTGCGTCACTACACAACACATACAACTCGGCTTTGCATGCTGCAACAATATCGAGTGTCTCGACAATTGGGCTACTTGCCGGCCGTATGGCCAGACCGACTGTATGGGTGTAGCCCTACCAGAGGATACCTGCTCTTCCATATATGGCTCAATCCTTCAATGGTATGTCTTGCAAATATTGCTCGAAGCAGCGGTTGCTGACCAAAGGCTACAGCTCACAGCAAGCACAGCAGTGCTTTCGATATGCTCGCAGCTCTGCACTCGGAGCGACCGACACATTCTATTCGTGGGCATGCGGAACAGCTTCAGACGATATCCTCGTACTTGCGACTGTTACAAACGGAGATGTTCAAACCTTGGATTCTGAGACTACGGGAATCGATGACTTCCTTCGCTCAATCACTGGCGAGTACGGGCCAACTGCCGCAGCCAACGACCCTCCGGTCGTTGGAGCCAACAATAATCCACTTAGCACGACTGCGATCGCTTTCATAGCGGTGGCTGCTGTCGTTGTGCTCATCATTGCTCTATTAGTTGGATATTGCTGTTGCTGGAAAAAGCTTTCCCAGCGGCATCAGCGTAACAAGGAGATCATTCAACAAACCAGGCCTCAACAGATGCCATACCAGGAAACTGTCACGAATGGTGCCCGTTCTGAGTACATACCCTCTTGGAGTAGCAGAACACCCCTTGGAGCGAATCCGGACGCACCGCCTTCTATTGTCCCTAGTGATTATTCTGGTGTCACTGCGAGTGAGATGGCGAGACCAATGACGACATTGCACGAGCAGCACAGCGGGTATGGGTACAGATCTTATTGACCTACATCAATGGCACGCGCTCTGATCGTATACTCGAAATCTCGTAATGTCAGCACAATAGAATCAAATGCCAGGTTAGCATCGATAGATATATGACGACTTGCTTTGTATCCAACTCTACTCTGACCTCAGCACTAATAGACGCATTGGTTGAAATCGAGAAAGACGATAGTAAAGGAGGTATATGTTTCTTTCAGAGCGGTGCTTCCCAGATCTTTCTGGTAGCCTCTAGTTTCCGTACCTTGTCACCCTTGAACACCAGCTTCCAGGTACTACCTTCAAACAATTTCAGAAGATCGCAATCCTCTCCATCATTTCCTCCTCGCGATAGCCCAACCTCATTTACAAAGTTCCAATCACGACCACAGCGTGCATCACACTGGCATGGCACCCACTTCGCAAACCGCTTGAGCATTTCGCGTCGATTAGGGTCTATGTTTGTCATTTTGGCTACGTCCAGACTGGACTCGATGTGGAGCATGTACAGTATCGCCATCACGAATGGCTTACGGTGGATGCTGTTGCGCACATCTTGCTTGTCGCGGAGAAGACGTGTCCATGTTTCGAAGACGTGGTTGGGTGAAGGCTGCTTATCGGAGTCAAACTGCTCGAGGAAAGAGCCGACTTGAATGCTGTCAGACTTTGTATGGATCTGGTACAAGATTGGTAGTACGTACAAGTCACTTTTCTGTCTTTGGGCCCGCACTTGTTATATATGCTTTCGTATACATGGTACGAGTCGAGCGTTAGATGCTGCCAGTACGATGGTGCATACTCTTTGATGTACTTGGGTCCTTTGTGCAACGAATAGAAGAGTTTGGTTACAGGAGGCTTGATGTGAGGTGGATGTATCGCTGGTGTGCTAACTTGTTCTATCGCATCGCAGTAGTCAGCATTGATCTACATACTATGTAATGTAGCCCGTGTAAAGGCAATTAGGTAAAATCTTCCATTCCGACTGATGTAGCAAGGGTCGACGCACTTTTCTCAAATCCGGCAACATCCACCCAGCGTTCTATCATTTCCAGGGTATGTGCGTCGTTGCCGTACGTATCAGTTCGTGACGCAATGATGCCTTTCTTACTCGCCTCGTCAATCGCCACTTCAGAGAGGTCGGGAGGATTAAACCTGAAGTATCCGCCACGGCTGGCCAGTTTTCTGTGCGTCAAGTGGAATGTATTCGCGGTGTCTTGGGTCTCAGTCGCAATAGAAGCAATACTCCTTGCAACCTCGGTGACCTTCTCGCCGAATCCATGCAAGGCTGGTCTGCCAGTACCAATCGACACCAATACCCGAATCTGCTTGTCAAACTCTTCTTCAGGTTTGTCGAATTCCGACATTGCTTCCAGGTATAATTCATTGATAGGATTGTTGGATCCAATACCGGCGTCAAGAAAGCGCCTGGGCTCACCGGCATGTGTGATTTCCATTGGTGCGAAAAAAGATGTTGCCGCCGATGTGGCACGAGCTACTTCCCAGATCTTGACTTCATTGTAGAAGTTGGAGTGCTCGCCAGGTCTTTCGTAATCTGTAAAGCGTGTCGGACTTCTGCCTTCTGCCGTCAGAGCAATCACGACCCTTGCCAAGTTAGTATCCAGTCCCAAAAGTGAGAGGTCTGGTAGCATACGTTTTACAACTCGAGTTCTTCGGCCCTCTGAATCTGTCATCCGATTTCCACCCAGCGTTGGACACCACCTGCTTGATCGCTTGGTCCATGTACTTCGTTTTGTACTGAGGCTGGACTTTGCCGTTGCGAATCTTGAACGGCAACTTCTTCTTGTCTTTTGGGTCGAATATAACGTCCATCATGCCGGTATATGCCTCAATACACTGATCAACAGACATTTCCAGTCGACCGAGCATGATAGCAATTAGACCTCCAGTGCTCGTCCCGCAGATCATGTCGAAGTAGTCGCACGGCTTCGGACTGCCAACCAAGGACAGTATCTTCCGCAACAAATAAAGTGAAGCCAAACCGCGTACGCCTCCTCCATCAAGACTAAGGAGTCGAAGGTCGCCTGACATGGTCACCGCTCAGTGATGGGATCTTCATGCGATTAGGAGCGTACAGATTGCATGTGTTAGATGGGGAGCCTGAAAGCGTCAAGAGATAAAGGCAGAGCTAAATGCGCAGGTATCAGTGACCTGGCGTGGACTTTTACGATGCCTTGCCAAGATGCACAACCTGAAATCCAGCGCGAGCGAAAGCCTTCAGCCTGTTCTGCCGACCCGCAGTTCAGCGCGAGACTGGCCCTTGAACACGGCGTTAACACTGGACCCCCACGATGCGACGACGGCTTGCAAAAAACAGGCTACCATAAGCTCGTGATACCTTAAACCCTTGGCCGGACGTACAACTCAAAGAGATTAGCCATCTATTCGGCTCGTGCAAGGTTAAGTGGCAAATACAAACGAAGCAACGCGAAGGACAATACGGTGGCTTTGCTTGGCAGCTGAGCAATTAGAAATCGAATGGCCTAATGTGACAGCCTTCGAGACAGGCACCCAGAGACGCTTGTGAGCGATAGAAAGCGCAACACGGATCCACCCGCTAACTCGAGTTGTTGTCTGGTTCCGTGGCGGTTGACCCCTCGTTAAGCTTCGCCAACAGCCTTGCCCGTACTTTGTCTCCCAATTCCCTCACAGAGTCTACCAAGTCGATATTGTATCTCTCACAGACAATCTGGATGTTGCCTCTCTTCCAGAAAAGCTCTGGACAGTAAACAATTGCCTTGCCGGTTCCTGCATAAAGTCCCAGTTCTAGCAGCGTGATAGGCTGGATGGCCTTGACGTCATTTGCGAAATAGAAAACAATGACATCGGCTATGCGCGCATAGTCCATTTCCCACTCAACTTGTTCTTTGAAGGGCGCGGAAGAAATGTCTTCAACCCAGCTACTATCCCAATCATCTCGGCGTGGATTCAGGATGGCAATGGGAAGGTCGGAGAGTAAGGCTGTAAGATTGGTTTGCCAGTCTCCACTGGGATCGGGCTGTATGGCTCCGTAAAGAATCACAGATGGCCTGTCGACCGGTGATCGAATAGGAGGTTTATGAACGATGGCTTTGACAGTAGGTGCTTGAGACATGTCTGGTGGGTGATCGTGAGGAGGCGGGTGCGCACGGTGGTGCCCCACTACAAGCCATACCTGCCCGGCTGAGCTACAATCCGGTGATTATGTAATGTATTGGCTAACCTAGTTTTGAACACGACGCAGCTCTTCGCAGGTATTAGCCCTACTACATCCAATGTCCGTCTGCTCTGTCGTTGAACCCAATCATTGATTACATTTCGAAATATTCAGAAATCTCATACATTGTCGTAAGCAAACAGCCCTAACAAGAACCGTAACTCCAGCATACCCAGGTAGACCCCGAGGGGCCGCCCTGAAGCCTACAGATTGGTAGGCTTGGGTTGCCCTCCTGCCCAAATCTGACGTGTGTACATATTTGCGGGGTTGTCTCCTGCGCCGCCGTCATAAGTGACCTGAACGGTCCGCTCGTACAAGATAGCTTCCTCGCTATCGTTGTCTCCCTTCATTTCGGCGTTTCCAATCGGCACCTTGCGTTCTCGGTCGCGAAAACCTTCTTTGTTCGGGATGCTAGCGAGGGGAATCTCATCATCGCCGTCCCCTTGCGTCGTGCCCTCTACAGTACGCATCAAAGTATCGTACTTGCGCTTCGGGCCTGTGTTTTCGCTTCCCCAGGTCTGTAGTCCGTGATTACGATCGGACGAGTCTTTGTTTTCAGATGAGCGACTTTCGCCAATCAATCGCGGTGCGACGTGTTTAAGGAAGCGCCGCACGGTTGGTAAGCAACAGCATATGATGAACAAGTTGCTTTCGATGATACTGTGTTTTGATCAGTTGAGACGCTTCTAGATAGCTAGAGACACCACGATAACGGAAGCCTTACATCCACAGAGAGCCCACGGCTATGATCCATGTCTGATCCATATCCGTCAGAGCTGGAATCAGAACAACAAGGCGAATAACAGACGTGACCATTGTGCTGCTTCAAGTTAGCAGTCGTTCGGATCGCGACCTACAGTCCGGTTAAGACCTACATTGATCCGACGCCGAACATAAGAGTCAGTCCGATTTTCTGTTTCGTCGGCATTTGCAAGCCCCAGATAGTTGGAATAGGAATCGAGATTAGCATCACGTCCGTTATGATACCAATCACAGCCGTAGCGATATAAATCGCTCCTCGGTTGACGCATGTCGCAGTCGGGAGCAGTAATGGGTCCCAACTCGCAGCAATGGGCTTGCATGCGAATAGCAGACTGAAGAAAATTGCAATGTATGAACTAGCGCAGATGAACGCGGTTATCCAAACAGCCCACTGGAAAGCGACGAAGGGAGAGAGGCGACTGTAGAAGATACAGAGTGTGATCTTCGTCAAGGCACAGCAAGGTGCATAAACGAGAGGGGCCGCGAGAATGAGCTACGAAGTCGTTGCATTAGCACACGAACAACAAACATGAGTAACGAGAAAGGGGACATCAGCTTACACGAGAGTAAAAAGCGTACTTCTCAATTGGAATCTCCCAGGCATGTACGCCCATGCTGCCTGTAGAGAAACCAGTGATCAAAATACCCTGGGTTCCCACTGAGCAGGCCCATCCGAGAATGACAAAGGCTAACTTTTGTCAGTAGGTTTTCAAGGCTGATGTTCTTAGACACAGTACCATCATCAATCTGAAACTGCTTCATCAGACGGATCTTGGTGTAAAGCCGCTGTCCGAGGAACATAAGCGCTAATATGTTCTCTACTGTGAATATGACATAAGCCTCTGTGAGCAGCCTCCTCCGCGGGTTTGCGAAGTTGACTTCATAGCCATCGGGTGGAGGGATGGCGGTTATAACGCCATCGACATTCGACATGATGCATTCAAGTCTGGACAAAGAATGTTTTGTTGAATTAAGCACAACGTCGTTCGAAAGCGGGAGCTCAAGGTATCTCCTGCGGAAAAGAGTTTGTATACTTGGGGTCTTTGAGTCCTGCTCCTGTGAGTAAAGCAGGGACGTGGTTCAGCTAAAGACTGCCTAGAGGCTTGAGAGCGAGGTTTGCGCTAGGTTCCCAAACCAGGGGCGGGAGATGGGAAGTGGGCGTGAGGAACATCGACGTCGATCGCACACAAAGGCCCGTCTCGAAAAGGTTGACGTTGTCACGCAAATCCAGACTTTGTCATGGGCTTGGAATTTCACCAAATACCACACTCAGGCCTTTGTTGTCACCCCATCGATGACCTACTGATTTCAAATCAGTGAAGAATACCCGGCAGACCAAAACAGCCCACACTACGAAGGATTCTCTTTTCACCTGGTTCGTTTCCTCGAATAATCGGAAGATAACACCACCGGCTTGGGTGTCCCACGTGCGAGTCATTCTCCTCTCGATCTACGTTCATGGGGAAATGTGATTGGGTGCGATCCGAGTAAAAGTTGATGCTGACGCGTGCGATGAGTCGCGATCTGAAGGAACCGCAACCTCGGCGGGTAAGGCCGACAACACTAACTCTTCCCGTAACTGTGGGCTTCGTTTTCGGGCCGCTTGCGGCGTCGGTGAGGGGTTTGATAGGTTCTATTTGACCGCCTCGTTCTCGAGCGTTATATTTGCCTACGATATCGACGAAAACGGGTGGGCTAATGTCTCGTACTTCAGGGACCAGGAGCAGCACATACCTCCTGTGGGTTTGTGCAGACGGCACATGTGCTGCGACGGCAGACGGATATTTACCGGTTTGCTATGCCTATTAAGATCCGCATGAGAGCCGCATAAGAGTAGCACTGATCAGGTTTAAATGCCAAGATGGAGTAACTTCCCGCACGGGTGCTGTTATCCGCCAATTGCATGATTAAACTGCAGCTATGGCGACAATAAAGTCTCTTAGACCCAGCGCATCGGTTCGCCATCCACGTTTTCGAGTGTGCCAAGTTGTCAAATTGAAACAGCATGAAGCTCCTAGCACCGACCGTTGTTGCATCGCTCGGTTTATGCGCCGAAGCTGCCCAATTCGGTGCCATCAGGGACGTGGTTCTTGGCAGCAAGAACGAAACTTGCGTATGCTATGTACTCCGTAGTCAACGTTTATGCATTGCTGACAAAGTTTAGTGTTCTTCGCTGGAGGATGCCGGACTAGCGTACGTCTTTTACGAAGATGATGAGCAGTACAAGAATCGGACGGCATCATACTGGTCCGTGAGCGCCCAGCTGCATCCTAAGTGTATTGTTCAACCAGTGTCTACCGAAGAAGTATCTACTGCCATCAAAACACTAGGTGCGCAAAGCAACTGCAAATTTGCCGTGCGAAGTGGTGGGCATGCAACCTGGGCTGGCTCCAACAACATCAATGATGGAGTAACACTTGACCTCGGTCTCATGAACGCAACCGTCTATGATAAGGAAGCAAGCCTTGCACGGTTCCAACCCGGAACCCGATGGGGAGGTGTGTATGGAGCGCTTGAGCCTCATGGGGTCACTGTCGCGGGTGGTCGAGCAAGCAGTGTCGGTGTAGCCGGTTTCCTGACAGGAGGAGGAAACTCCTTTTACACTGCTCGCCGAGGTTTCGCATGTGATCAAGTCCAAAATTATGAGGTTGTCCTCGCCGATGGGTCAGTGATCAAGAAGCCGGGGAACGACTATCTGGGATCTGTTGCTGACATGCAGTAGCGAAATCATCAACGCAAACGCCACATGTAACAGTGACCTTTTCCGAGCCCTCAAGGGTGGCTCATTCAACTTTGGCATCGTCACTCGTTACGATATGGAGACTTTCAGCGCCGGAGATCTTTGGGGTGGCTCCAGGATACACACCAAGAACTATACACAGCAACACATCGATGCCTACACAGCGTGGGTCGACAATGTCGAGAACTATCCTGACGGCTCCAGTATCATCTTTTGGAGTTATCTTCCCACTATGGAGGATATTGTCATCATTGCTGCGTACGAAGACGTCGCTGGCAACGTTGCTCCTGCAGGCTTCGACAAGTTTATGGCTATCCCAGCCATAGCCGATACCACGAGGTTGGCAAGCCACAAGAACCTCACTGATGAGCTTGAGCAACCTAGTGGATACCGGTATGTCCTACTTGCAACCGGGAAGAGGGGGTGACGATGATACATGAAGCTGACAACTCTCAGTGACATCTGGTTTACGATGACGTTCAAGAACAACCCTACCGTGTTCAAATACATTGTTGATGTCCACACCAGGTTTGTCGAAGCATGGAAGGCGGATAACACTGACCACGACTTTATTACCCAATGCATGTTCCAAGCCATTCCGACCATCTTTTCTAAGCACAGTGCGGAACGCGGAGGCAATGTCTTGGGTCTGGATCTCGTCAAGGACAACGCCGTCAAGCTCCTTTTCGATATTGCTGTCAAGGGTGAAGAGACCGAGGTTCGCGCGAGGGAAGCACTGAGGTCCGCTATCGAGGATATGCAAAAGTTCGCAGCTAGTCAAGATGCTCTGGTAGACTGGCAGTACCTGAACTACGCCGATTCTTCCCAGGACCCACTCGGTAGCTACGGCGCTGCAAATGTTGCTAAGATTCGGGCTGCTGCCAAGAAGTACGACCCCAATGGCATGTTCCAAACTCAAGCCCCCGGTGGTTTCAAGATCTCCAGAGTTAAGAACTCTACGTCTGCTAAGCAGGAACTATAAGCCTTGGATCTGAGCGCCCGCTGGTAGCAGTGAAAAGGTTGGACCATTCTTAGCAATGGAATAAGAAATGAGATTTTGAATTCACTCTTGACTAGCCACGGGTGCGATACGTTATCACAATGTCGGAAGTAGTGTTCCAACTCAGCATGCTCATACATACATAAGAACATAATAATACACGACTCGCCGGATCTCCAGTCCATCAGTTTCCCCACATCATGTACGAATCAGCACGCACTTCTTGGATGCAGCACAATTCATCGTATGGCAAAGCTAATGTATTTACCCTACTCCGCTTCAACGACACGGTAATCGCCACTCTCTTCGTTGTGAGCATTCGCCACCCCAAAAGCCACACCGTAAGCCCGTACTAACCTACCCTGTTGTTTCATTTCAACCTCGTCTCTCAACGCCTTCGCCCTATCAAAGCATTCCGACGCCTTCTCCGCTTCCCTCGCCACAAGAATCTTTCGCGCAACACCTGGCACACAATGGCTCACTAATGCTTTCGCAGTAGCCCTCCTTTTCTCGTCTTCATCTAGCATCCACTGATACCAACCGTCGAGCCGTCTACTGTAAGGCTTATGCTCCCACGGACGGTTCGGGTAAAATTCATTGACAACTATGGACTCTCGGACGTCGAATTCATTAATCAATTCCTCTTTTGTGGCCGAGAGGGGTCGTACAGTAGGTGGTATGCGCAAGCGCCAGTAGTCTTTCTTCCAGCCTTCTTCGTCGTCGAGGGGAGGGACATACATTTTCTGTTCTTTTCTGCTGTTCGAGAAAGCCTCGCGGGATTGAATGGGGTATACGCCCAGAGCGAGAGTTTGCAGGGTGCCGCCTAGAGCCCATATGTCACCAGAGGGTCGCAAAGCCCTGCGCTCGCTGGAGGGCGGTGCATATTCAGGTGTACCGCAAAAGCAGGTCCACCTTGCGCTTCCATCTGGACGCTCTGGTGTCATACGAGCAAAGTCAGTCAGTCTAAACACGGGCTCATCGGGGAGTCCGTCTTTGATATTCCAGCCCTTGGGTAAGTCCACTAGGATGTTGTCTGGCTTGATATCGTTGTGCGTATAGCCGTGCTTGCCGCACTTGTTATGCAGATAATCCAAAGCAAGCGCCATATCATGCAAACATTTCCAAATCGTGACTTCGGATATACGCCGCATGACTCTTTGCTGGGTTTCTTGTTCAAATTTCCACTTGACCACATAATTGATAAGATCACCTAGCTCGCATACCGGAAGGAAGATGGCCATGGGGTAAGAGGACCACGTCAACATCCCTGCGATGTGCTCATGCTGCCCAACGATTGACAGATTTTCGATCTCTATCTCGATGCGCTTGGCTGCATTGATGCTGTCATTTTCAGAGGCAAACGAATATGGCGTCTTTACTGCGACGAGCGCTTTGGAAGATTTGTGTTCGTATGCGTGGACTATGCCATCTCCGCCTTCTCCCAAAACATCTTTCTTGGTAAAAAGTTGAGTGAATCTTCTGCGGACACTTAAGTCTTTGATGTCGAACGGTTGCTCCATCCTCGTCACCTTACGGTTGCTGGAATACTGGCGGAAGGAGTGGTTCGTGTGCTCGAGTAAGTCGAGGCTGGGCAGTTAAAATATACCAGACTTAAGACATAGCACTGTGCGACAACAAAATTCCAATATACTGCTAGACATGACTCACAACGGTTTTGGTAGTGTATTTGGATACCGCAGGATCTCGTACCTTGGTACCTAGATACCCACTGGTACCACGAAGACGCGAGGCGGAATGCGCCACCCGCAACTTCTACTTCTCGAAAGATACCCTCGAATGAGCTGTATGGCAAACGTGAGCAGCTAGAAGGAAAGAACTTCTTCCGCTCTGCACACAATCACTCCGTCAACCCACTTGCCAAGCCTTCCAAGGTTCTATCCAAACTTCCATGGATCGCCCACTCAGCCGTCAACCTCCCACCCATCCTGATAGAAGACTACTAAAGAAAGCCTTTCTGTCTTCCTAGTGAGGTGATGCGAAATTGGAATCAATCGATGCCTGCTTCACCAGAGCCCGAAATGAGGCCAGGTCGGTGGTTTTCGGGGTCTTGCTGTGAGCGAATTATGGTAAGGATGTCGCGACAGTTGAACGATACAGCTGTCTTCCTTACGAGAACTGGCTTGGGTCCTAGCATTCAAAATTCTCTTGCTTTCTTTGTCCGATTGGTTACTTTGGTTGCTGTATAAGTGGTTGAAATAACCGCCAGTAAGGTACCTGCTAGTGTTGGCTTGGAGATGAGGACCAAGGCTTGATATTGGGTGATTAGGAAGCTTGAGAGTCTTGTAAATGGACTTTCACCCATTGAATATCGTGATGTATAGTCCTGTCTGTCATTTTTATACGTGTGTTCACAATTAGGTGCTCGGCATAGAGCACAGCCCTATCCCTTCAACGTGAAACACAAAGCACACAGTAAACAACTTGTTATGTGCAAAAGCTTCGATTGGGCACAACGTGCTGACAACGGTAAGCAGAACGACATATCCCAAGGCATACCAGCTGATTTGAGCCGTTTTGACGATACCATGCATCTGATTCAAAATCTCCATCACGCTCTTTTCCCTGTTCTTTCCTCCAGGCCTGCTGCCTACGCACCGTCTTTCTTCCTCTGCCCCACAAAAAAGCCGAGTCCAAAATCATCCGTCTTGAACGTAATCTTGCTCCCTTTTGGAAAGAAGAACACATCGCCCTTCTCAGCTTTGACTTCTTTGCCCGTTTCGTCGCTGATGTAGAAGTGCCCGTCGACGATGATCTTTATCTCATCATACGTATACGTGTACACGAGCGGCGTTCCTTTTTCCAGGCGGTAGAAACCGCCACTTATGGGCTTTTCTGGATCTGTAGACTCTCTGGTAGAAACTGGTTAGTAGTGGCGGTGGGTTTATGGAATATGGAAAGGGTAAGCTTACGATGACACGACGTCACCCAGGTAGGCGTTTTCGTTGGCGATGAGCGGTGGCTTGAAGTTTGTTTGGGCCTTCTCAAAGTACTGCATTGCTGGCATGGTGGCGGTTGGTATAGTAGTACTTTGTAATATGTTGGATAAGGGTATGCTTGTCTTTGTTGTTAGTGAGAGATTGCAGAACACACGTTATTGAGCTTGACTCACAGTGGCAGGAACTTAGGTATGTGTACTCTTTATCTTACAACTCGCAGTGTCCTAAAGGTCGCCGTATCTGGAACACGCAAGAGCACAGCCAGCTTTATGTACGTCAATTTTGCTTATCATGACCCAATAATCAAGGCTGACGGCGTCATCACTTAGTAACTGCACCCTGTCAAACGGAGTTGCCCTTCTTCCGACATCTAGTCAACCGCTATGTAAGCATAGAGCAGCGTAGTAGCTGGGACTTTGATACTGAATGCGGCGCTTGGCTTGCACCAAAAGCCTAGCTGATCTGGCTAGAATCTAGTTAAGCTTTGCAGCGATACCCACTGCTATACATCTGTTAGTGTGCGCTGCGAGGGATGAGCAAGACGGCCCCAAGACGTTGTTAGTATACGCGGATAGTGGGGTAGTGTAGGTGGGGCAATAAGACGCGATGTGCAATTGGCTATAGTCTTATCGCCAGGAAAGAATTACTCTATCCGGGATTCTGCATATGTGGGTTAACGTTCAAACGAGGCCTCCAAGTATGACCGGGGTGACTCTCGTAAAGCGGGCGTTCTTCTTTCCTATTAGGGGTAGTCGCATTGTGCAGTAATCATTCTTGTTGCGTGTCTGAGACGTCGATAATACATTCTGGGTATATTCAAATTGCTGGAAGGTGTAATAATATCATGTAGGTCGTTCTTCTTCGTGGTCTTCGTCTTCTCTCCACTTCTTGCGCCACCATTTCAGCTTGAACCAGTCGCCCAAAGCGTCTTGGCTCTTGCTCCTCTGGCCATATCCCCAAGTCTGTCTTCTCCTGGATGTATCGTCCATGTCTGCGTCAGATGTATCACCGTCATCTGGATCGGGATGATCAAGAAGCGACGCAGAGCTGTTCATGGGCTGTTTTCCCTGCGACACACTTCTATCTTGCCGGCTTCCAAACCCTTCGAACCAGGACCGCCGACGCATTTGATCAAGCCATGCCGACTGTGCATTGTTTCTCCGTGGAGGCAAGGTTCCTGACCGCGGCCGTCGTTCCAGATCCACAGATCGCCTGGCAGGAGATGGCAGAGTCTCTCTGTCATTGAGTTCGTCCCAGATCTCGTTTGTCTCCTCTGAAATGGTCATCCGTCGTCTTCTCTGAGGTCTGCGGGAATGTGTTTGAGGACTTTTCGGCTCACCAGCGTCAACTGATGCTCGTTTCTTCGGGTTGGCGAGGGTAAGGGCGGGACCGGTTGGTGCGCGGGCTAAGAGCGGTGTTCTTTCATCGACAGCTTTCCGTTTGGCTTGTTCGGAGATGTAGCCATGAACGCCGGGGGCTTCTTCATCGATATCCAGAGGTGATGCAGGGTCGTCAAGAAGGTGGCCGTGCGCAAGACCGATGCCGGGTTGTAGCACTGTCTGGGGCATCTGGACTCTGCCCGTGTGCTTGCTCGCGATGGGTGATGTGGGTTCTTCCTCGTTGTCTTCAAGACGCCAGCTCAGGCAGACGACTCCAGCGAGCAGGACTACAGTTCCGAGCGCAATCAGGCCGGCGTGCAGACTCGACAAGCGATCGCTTTGGTCAAAGTAGATCAGGCCATCTATGATTGCGATGATGTTGTACACGCAGAAGACCAGGGGGTAAAGCACGCTTGTACTGACCAACTTCAGTCCGCGATGCATGTAGTAGAGTTGGGTCAGGGCGAAGACGACTAGTCCGACCAGAATCATCCACGACTGCCAGCGGTCAAATTGGTTGTGACGGTCGATGATGGTCCGGACTAGAAGCTCAACAGCACTCTTCGCGATGAGGAGCGAATGCGCGGAGAGGATGCCACTAACGCAACCAAAGAACATTCCACGGATCAGGCGTAGTCGAGGAGTGGTCCGTAAATGCATGCGCTTCAGTAGCCACGTCGCAACGACGAGCATGACGACTACCACGCCCGTCAGAATCATCCATGTGAGGAAAGCCTTTCGCCCCAACAGCCTCAACAGTTGGTCGAGGTTATGCGACGGTTCTGCAATGGCGCCAAACAAGGCTATCAGCAGTGCGCCTATGGCCACAAGCATGGTGCCAACGAAGGAATATCGCGTAAACGGTTCGCTGAGGATGATGGAGGCGCATATCGAGTTGAAGACGAGGCCGGACGCCTGCAGGGTGGAGAGAACGGGAAGGGGGAGGGTGGTGATTTGGATGGTGCTACCGACGATGTTTGCCACGACGAACATGAGCATGCCCAGCTGCGTAGATTAGTGAGTAGATTCGACGTGATGCAGCAGTGTTCGTACCTGCCATCTCCGCCGCTTGTACGGGGGTCGTCTGTCGTCGTCGTCGTCCTTTTCCTCTTCGAGGAGATGGGACTTGCGCTGCAGCGTCAAGCCGATGCTCTGGATGCTGGTCGAGGCAAGGCCGACCATTACCCCAAGCTGCATGGCGACCGGTTAGCACTGTATGCCCGTGGCGCCATGGGCCCATGTATACTGACCGCAACGCTCGCGCCGGGCGAGAGTTCGACCATGTTTGCCTGTCGGGTGTCGTCGCTGCACTGCGCCTATCGCTACCTGGTCGTCGGGCGCATGCTGTGTGTGGGGTGCGTGTAGAGTCGGGAGCGTGTGTTCTTCAGTCGTGGACGGCGCAGGCGTGCGAGTCGCGAAACGTCACGCTGAGTCGGTGAAGTGCACGAGACGGTTGGGGAAGACTAGCCGATGGCGTGCATGCGGCAGGGATCAGCCGACTGATGATGTAGTCTGGGGCCGACGAGGACAGCTCTGGCGCAGCAACAAAGGACAAAGTCGCGTCTGTAGAGAAACGACGCCAGAGATGGATGATTGCGGCGATGCGTCTGATACTGGACCCGCATCTATCTGCACCGTCGTGTCATGCATTGCTGCAGAGCGTACCTGGCCTGGGTACCCGCGCGGGCAGCATCTGGGGCGGCCCAAGCTTGAACATCAACCTCCAAGCTCCGTCACTTGCGATACCCTCCGACGCCAGCACCCATATTCCTCCTCCCCACCCCCCGCAAGCCAGAGGAACCTCGTAGACTACCGCCATCATGTCGCAAGTACACGCCCTCTCCGACGACCAGGTACAATCCTCCACCAGCTTCAGCCGGCTGCAAGCTCCCCGCCCACTACGTCAACACCACAGCTAACACTCACCCCGATGGCAGGTCGCCGGCGAGCTCAAGAAGATGACGGCCTTTATCCGCCAGGAGGCCATGGAAAAGGCAAACGAGATCCGCCTCAAGGCCGACGAGGAGTTCGCCATCGAAAAGTCCAAGCTCGTGCGCCAGGAACAGGCCTCGATTGACTCGTCGTACGAGAAGAAGTTCAAGCAGGCCAGCATGTCGCAGCAAATCACCCGCTCCACCGTCTCCAACAAGAGCCGATTACGCATCCTGTCTGCCCGCCAGGAGCTGCTCAACAAGCTGTTCGAGCAGGCCGAGAAGAAGCTGGCCGACGTATCAAAGGACAAGAAGAAGTACCAGTCCGTCATGAAGGACCTGATTCTCGAGGGCGCCTATGCCCTCAACGAGGACAAGCTGCAGGTCAAGGTGCGCAAGGCCGACTACGACCTCACCAAGAAGGCCATCGAGGAGGCGCAGACCGAGTACAAGAAGAACGTGGGCAAAGATGTCGCCATTACCATCGATGAGAGCGATCCGCTGCCCGAGGGATCGTAAGTTTGGCCGCCGACAAATCTCTGACACATGCTAATTCGACACAGTGCTGGTGGTGCTTTCATTGTTGGAACCAACGGTCGAATCGACATCAACAACACTTTCCAAGAACGGTTGAAGCTACTCGAGTCCCAGGCCCTGCCATCCATCAGGGTCACACTTTTCGGAGAGAACGAGAACAGAAAGTTCCACGACTAAGAGGCTGGCGTCGGTTACGATGAGTTGGCTTGTCATCATACCGGAGCGTTTGGCCGACATGGAGCACAAGGAGGAAGGGGTCCCGCGTCAAACTGGGATAATGGACTTTTTCTGAGTAGACTATACATGCACGAGGTCTTGTAGACTACTCGGAACATTTAGCGAGCTTTATTACATGCACATTACCACACCGACTGCTCTCTCAACAAGCAAGTTCTATTTTCGGCGTCATGTTGATATGAATTCTCGCCTGGGCTAACTGCAAAGGCTCGTGTATATATACTGCGAAAGAGGGTATAAAAGACCAAAAATTAAGAACATGCGTACAAAGACGCTGTGTATCGTCGCTTCAAGGAGTGGATATCATCAACACTCATAACCCCCGGAAACAAACGCCAATGCTACATCGTAGCATGCAAAAACAAAGTGCACGTGTACGACAAAGGAAATCGTTCGTTACCATGCATCATACACGTTCATAAACACGATCCCACATGGGACTTCTCGTCCTCTTCTGGCCACCGCCCATGACGTTTCTCAGCGGCCACTCTGTCTTGCTGCTCTTTCTCACTGGCGTGTTGGGGTCTGGGTACCGGTCCAAGGTTCTATGTCCGCCATACACCTCGTCATCCTGGTCGTTGTACCCGTCGTTCGAGTACTCTGGACCGTAATCTTCAAGGTAGGAATACCCGCCTGCGAAAGGGTTCGAGGACGCTTTCTGGTGCGTGATGGGCGAAATGGGCGCCGAATCGTCGGAGTGGTACGCGTACCCAGAGTTGGAAGACATACTCGAAACGGCAAGACCCGAGGAACTGCTGCCACTATGGTTGGCAGTGTTTTGTGCCAGAGAGGGTCGGAGAAGGTCTCGGGATGCTTCTGCCGCAGGGCTACTGATCGGACTTGTGGGTACAGGCTTTCGCTTTATGCTCGCTGCGGCAGGGACAGACGGCGTGTCTAAAGCAGAAATAGCGGGTCTTCGAGGGCCTGTCTTGGGTGGGGAGTTGTGACGCCCTAGGATAGGGGACTCGGCGTTGATTTCGTCAGGCTCTGTGACTTCGGCCACAGAGTGGAGGCTCGTGTAGCTTGTTCGTCGGCCACGGGCGCGGTTTGACGAGTGGCTGTGGTAGAGCGCGGGCGCCAAAATGGGCGTGTGATTATCTTGCATCGCCATTGGTGTTGACGCTGCCGGCATAGAGTTCCCTTTGTTAGAGTAAGGCACGCCTGCAGCCGGTGGTATCATATGGCCCTGGTAGGCTGTGGACATAGGGGCCGGATCGTAGCCATCGTCATCCCAATTCATGTCCTCTACGAACCGGCTTGTCTGGTGTGATGCAGGATTCAAGGGGCGCCTGTGCTCCAAGTTCTCAACGCTTAGGCCTCGGTCCTGGAATGAGAAACGAGGAATGAAGCCGGGCGACGAGGGGGGCTGACTGCCTTCGATGGACCTTCTTCTCTTTCTGCGCAGAACAAAGCAGCATCCAAGTAAAATTGCGGCAATCGCAAGCACAGCTAGTGGCACACCTACACCCAGTCCGATTTTCTCGCGTCTTGTCAGGCCAGAGTCGCTGGACGCGGGGGCTATAGGATCTGTGGTCGGGCTTGGGGTCGCGGAGGAACGCGATAGCGAGGACGAGGTCGAGATGGTAGTCGCAGAAGACGAAGAAGCCGCTGGCGTGGTCGAAGATGTAGAGGAAAACTCAGAGGAAGACGCCAGACTGGATATAGCGCTCGAGAGACTACTCGAAGATGCGGTAGGCGTAGGTGTTGTACTCAAGCTTTCGGATCCTGATATCGTAGAAGAGTCCACCGCACTAGTAGACAGTGTTTCTAGTAGTGATGAATCTGTATTTGAGGCCGCCCCTGTTGGTACTACCGTCACGGATGCGGTGACATCAGTGGGTAGTGCTCCGCTCGCAGGTGGCGCTGCCGTCGCAGGTCCAAATTCCTGTATGAAATAGGACTGTATATTATATGGAAGTTGGTCGAACCAGTCTGGCCGATTGTCGTCTAGGAATTCCTCCCATAGTATGCTCGAGACTGCGGGTATGTTTGTCGCAGCAATCTGCCGTAGCGAGAGTGGTAGTGCAGTAATAAGCACTTGTAAGATTTCGATGCTGACGTGGTGTTAGCGCGGTTGTACTCTTGGTGGTATAGAAAGGGCATCCTACGCATCAGGATCTTGTCTATGCTTTAACGATGGAATATCAACCCGTTGTGGTTGTGGTGCAGGTGTAACAACAGGCAATGCAGCGCCGTGTACCATTCCCACCACACTGCCCAAAGCCAACCAATTCCATCCTCTGAACGAATGCATATATGCGGAGCGAGTGTTGTAAAGAAAGCAGTAGTGATGGGAGCGAATGCGGAGAGTCAACCTTCGCAATGTTTCAGCGCTTCATGTCGGGTAGTAATGGTGCAAACAATCCAGAATCCAGCGCCGAGCAGCAGCGGTGGCCATACTTTTTGACCTGTTCCTACCCATGTACGCTGTTGCATGCCGTCGACGTCCATAATTCGTTGCAGCAAGCAAAGTCGTTGCAAAGTGGCGATTGATTTTGAGATCGTCACCACAGCCCGCCGGTCTCTTTACTGCACTTGGAACATGTCATGCAGATCCAGGGTTCGTCAGCCGGTTATGAGGTCGCGCACCTGCAGATTCGCCCCTCACTAGCCACAGTCCGGATGGCATTCTTGATCGAATCGCATCTCGCGCTGCCGCTTACCCTGGCACGGATGCGTTGAGGGAGCGTTATGAGTGGGCCGACGGCAGCATGTGGCTGTGGTGCTGCTGGGGTTCGCTTCGCTGCCGAAGGGGACAGCGCTGTGCCGGCGAAGCGACGGGATCTGGATGTCGCGTACATGTTTGATGTGCGACTTTTGTAGACAAGATTGGCAGACGGTGACAACGTGACGTTCGACGGGTATTCTTTTTATTTTTGGATCAGTGGTATCGGAGGACCAATGCCAACCAATGATCGTAGCGGATGGTTTGGGCTTTCCATCTCGCGTCGGCTGCGCGCTCAGACGCGCCTGAAGAGGCAGTCACCAGTCACCGCGATGACTGCTCTTTGCGGTCGCAAGAAAACTCTAACGCAACCTCTTGTTCACGCAACACCAACTAATCTTTGTCTACGTTGCCGACATTTGCAAATTGCGCCACGCAACCCATTCAGGAGATTGACCTTTGCCTTTGTATCTGCGAAGACCACGTTCGGAACGGCACGAACGCAGCATACGCGTTACTTGCGCCAGTACTTCGCGGCGTCCGATTCACGTTGCAGGCAAGTTATGAACGCCCATTCTGGCGAAGGCAGACGGCGCCTAGGACACTATTGCCCATGCCATGCCGCAATCGAAACACGCCAGGACTGTCACGCGTAGAATAGTCGGAATTCTTTCTTTCCCGGCTCGATCCACTCTTTCCTAAGCGTTGGAGATGTTACACACCATGGCGATGCCTAACGGAGTGCGACTTGCAGGTCAGCGGTACGGGCGCGCATATACTGCTAGAGGGCCAGCCTGTCGCCCTGCACTGCCATACAAACCTAACACTGTCAGCACGCTTTATGCTTGAACGATACGGAATCACATCCCCAGAGCCAGGCTTCCCGAGGTCCAATGTGAACTAGCGATGGGTGCTACTAGCAGGCTACGACAGCCTCAGCAGCGAAGCTCGGTTTGAACTGCCCAATCACTATTTCGTCTAAACCTCAGGCCCCAGCCCAACGTCGATGTCTCTTTCTCGATATCTCGACGTCGGCAACAGTTGGTATGGCAATTGACGACGGACGACCAAGTATCAGTAGCGAGCTAAGCTAGTTGTTCGTGGATCTTGTCTGATTCGTGGATATGGCCCAACATTTGAATGTCCGCCCCGTCTCCAGTTTTGCATAGCCCCGCTCTCTCCCAACCACTACAACCATTACCCCTTTTCCACAACCACCAAACGAGTCGGACAAACGAATTTTGCGATATAAGCCGCCTCTCCGGACCTCATGTCATCAAACAGGGCTCGTTGGTGTAGTTGGTTATCACGTCAGTCTAACAACAGCTTTAACAAGCTCAGTTAGGACACTGAAGGTCCGGAGTTCAAACCTCCGATGAGTCATCATCGGCGTTCGTGAGAGCGCGCTTCTCCTTTTTTGCGGGCGGAGCCTCTGCGGACTACCTTTTGCCGTTGCGGAGACAGTGATAGAGCAAGACGGGACTTCGAGGATTTTTCATGCTTTTTTGATGCATGCCATACACATGGACGATACATTCATTCCCACTGTTCTCCTCAGACGGTCCCGATTTGCATTCTCAATCACGTATCCTGAGCATCAGGTTAGTGCTGATAACAAAATAGGGACGGGGCACGTTGTACAAGGCTCACAATCCATCCATGTCTATACTTTTGTACCACGCCCAGCACTTTCGAAACACTCGTATATCACGCGATGCACAGAATTGGGTCATTGGACAACGGCAAATGTTCTTGATAAACGAACGGTTGAGGAATTTCATCTATCCTCTATGGTCTTTGTGTTCCTGGAACTGGAAAAGTATGTACATGGAACTAAGAATGTGCGATTCGATTTCTTGTTGCAGGAAGGCTCCATGGCATGGATACATCAGAGCAAGGTGTGGAGAAATCGTCATCTGGTTTCAAGCACGGCTTAGTAAGAGCCAGTGCTCACAGCAGCATATCCATCGACAGTGACGGTAACAGTCGCCTTCACCGTCTCGGTCACAACAGCTCCGCCAGTGCAGGTAGTGGCATCTGCAGCCTCAGACGCGACCGGGGTAGGCTGCGCAGCATCATAGCCACCAGTTGGCTTGTCAACCTGCTTCTCAGGAAGCACGGCAGTGTATGATGGGAAAGCGCTCATCGGGAGAGGGGTCGCGGCCTCGCCGACTACCGATATCGCAGACGAGACGCTGGGTACGACCGCGGAGTAGGCGCCGGACGGGGCAGCCCCGTATGCAGATGAGATGACAGCCATGGAAGTAGGGCGTACGGTGGCGGAATAAGTAGCACTGCTGTTGCCAGCAGGCGCAGGAGCAGCGGTGCAGCCTGGGCCAGATGCTGAGGTAGCAGAAGCAGGACCGGACTGGATGGGGTTGCAGCCAGGGAGAGCATCGAGGACGCTTCCATCATCACCACCGTATGCCTCCATGGCAGAGCAGCTTGCCCAGGACTCGTCGCTATCCTTGTTGACGTTCTCGGAACCGAAGCACTGTTCCATTTCTGCCTGTCCACACCCGCAACCGCACTTGCAGCCATCGTTCTCGCTTACAGCCTTCTCGAGGACACCGGACTCCCAACCGTTCATCTGTCGTCATGTTAGTAAAGGTACGAGAGAGGTACAGAAGAACGTACAAAGTCACCGTGGAAGCCATAGCCAGTTGGGTCACCATTGGACAAGACCCAGGGAGCCTCGTCAGGACCAAAGGTAAAACTGGTAACGTCCCACCAGTACTCGATGAAGAGGGTCGGGAAGCGCGCAGCCCTGTGAGTGGTCGGGCAGTTCTCAACACCGATGCCAGCGTTGCCGTTGGGGTAGGCCATGTGCGCATTAGGGTTCTTGGGGTCCATCTTTTCACCGTTCCAGCAGGAGGGGAAGGTGACTTCGGACGCGAAGCCGTACTTGCAAGTGCTGAAGCCCTTGGGGAACCCATTGGCGAAGATGGCTGTCGAGCTACCGTCGGGCTCGTGGCAGCCCCAACGGACACCGGCTGGGTTGTCGCCATCTGAGCGCTTGAGCGGGCTACCAGCAATCATATTAAAGTCCTCTGGGTACGCCGTGACATTTGCCCAGTTGTTGCCATCGCCGTACTTGTAGTAAATCTTGGTTGATAGCTCGGGTACACGGTAGAGTTTGGTTCCGTTGGTGAAGAATAGAGTAGGACGCCAGTACAAGGACTTGTCGGTCTTGACACGAGCAGTAGTGCAGTCCGAGGCCTGAGTATCAGCAAAGCCCATCGACTTGGAAAGTCCGTTTCCTCCGTCGAAAGAGTGAAGATGGGGGCTCTCAGTTCCCGGGAAAAGACCGGGGTCGAGACGCTGGTAGCTCATGGCATTGCCAGCGCGGTTGTAGAAGCTGAAGTAGTTGCCAACGCATTGAGCAGAGGCAGTTGCGGCAAAGCCGGCCGTGAGGGAGACGATATCGAAACGCATGGCTGCTTGGCGGTGATGTTCGGGTATATGGGAAGTGGATCTCAGTTGTAAGACAGCGAAAAGAGTGAGCTGTTTGTTAATGAAAGGACCGAGTCACAGACTCTAGATGCTCTTGATGTCAAAGGAGTGTGTATGAAGAGTCAAAAGAATGAAAGAATGGTATTCCCGTACCGGAAGCCAAAGAGAGCGATGAGGAAGCAAGCGACACGAGCAAGAAACGACAAGCAGGATGCTGGGTAAATATACATCAACGCCCGCCTGCATCTGGAATTGCATGCAGCCTGCTGTGGCCACCCACGCTTGGGGCGCCCCATTCCTGGACGAGATTAGCTAGGGCTTCCAAAAGTTTGACTGATGTGACTAGATTCGCGCATGTGCGTAGTGGTTTCCAGGTGGAGATCTAAGCCAGGGGAGCCGCGCGCAGTGGGAAGACGGCGCGGGCATCAGGGGTAGGATGAGAGGATCCCATTCCGCGAGTCGCAAAAATACTTAGCAGTAACGCCCGAATCCCTTTAGTCTGCAGCGAGGCTCGCAGTAGGTACGTCGCCGTTGTCTGAAACAAACCGATATACAGTCCATGCGACGCCCGTTGTTTGCTTCCCGGAGTCTGGACGACAGTTGGCCTATCGATAGGACAGAAACACACATCCCGTTCACGACGGTGTTCGGGGCGCTTAGCGTCACGATCGCCGGACGCGAGGCGTTGGTGGCTGATCTTCAAACGGTGCCGACTCCCCCTGCCTAAGATTAATGTCCGCACGCGCTTCGATTTGCTGCAAAAGTTTCTTTTTAGGCCGCGAGACAAGGGCTCTGATAACGAAGACGATCCGGCAAAGATGCTTTCTTACAGCGAACCCACCCAATGTGGAGCTGTGTACTTTTACCGCTGGGCCGCGACGGGAGTCACTCAAAGGATCGCCCGGGCACTGGAAACGAGATCTTCGCAAGGACCGCTTGCTGTCTTTAGGGACATGAACCAGGGCAGTGGTCATTTTGACGACCTGTCATTTCCTGTATGTGGAAGGAAATCGATAAGAACTGCACACGGACTTGCTCAACTCGTCGTCACTCTGCACGGCACAGTCAAGGATGACACTCCGTACCTGAGCACAGCATGTGCGTGGCATCGAATCACAAGTTTATGATGACCTGCACACCGAGTTTAGCAATCGGGAAAACTGATGCAGCTCGCCTTTAGCTCAAGACTAAGCCTGCAAGATACGTGTTCCTGCGCGCGTACCTGGCAGACGTCTCCGTCCGGTAGAGAGCGGCCACCATTCAACAAGTTCGCAGTAGTCGGAGCGTAGGCTTTTTGCCATTTAGCCCGATGCCTGACGTCTCAACGACAGCACAAGACACGGCCGGTATCGATAGGGAGATTACCCTCCCTACTATTTTTGAAACGCACAGTACTCGTAGCAGAAGACGTGTGGTCTGGACCAGGCTTGATCCACATATCACATGTTGCCGCTGAGGAACTCCGTTGTCGTCATGATTTGCAAGAATGGGGGCGGCATTGGAATGCCCAATGACGGACATTATCTCTCGACAGCACAATGTTTCCCTTACGATATTGCAATGCCATGAATAGGACGTGAGCAAAGAAGGCGCGTAGCCAAAGCTTGCGAGAACTTGTCCTGTGACACGCTGTCGAGCATCCCTGTACTTGAGGCTCCGTACACTTCGCGCTTGTGATAGCATATAACGGGTCCAAGCAAACCACAGTTGTTGAGCGTCCGCGGAACGAAGCGACCGGTACAGCAGAGCGGCAACGTGCCGCGGAAGCAGAAAACAAAGTTATGACGGAATAGCAGAGCGCTTTGTTTCCGGAAGGTACCATGCGTCCCTAATATGTAGGAAAAAGGGCAACATACGTTGAAAGACGACTTGGCGGAACTCCATGAGTGGCAAGTCACAGAGTGGAGGAAGACTTGTTGCATCTCGACTTGGGTTGTATGCATATATGGTTGCACTAGTAGTCTGCATGCACGATATCTTCTCCTTGCACCTTATGCTTGTAAAGTATCTGATCCGCGAGAAACATGGACATCAACCCCACCAACGTCGTGTATTATCGTCGCCATCATAGCTGTGCATAATGAAATTGGCCAAACGTGCAAACGCTCTTCACGGGTGAGACGCATGTCGCTTTGAGCCGTTGGTCCAACGAAGCCCTATTTGCTGATCAATCTTGAGTCGGTCACGCAAATGGGCCGCGTTTCATGCTGTTCTCTCGAGCTCGCCTGAAGGTTTTGGGATTCGTCGCGATCTTGGGTAGGCGCCAAGTGCATGCCATCGACTCAAGCTTTCCCACTCAACACACTTTCGACAACACCCCACCGATTGATGCTCCGCTTGACCAGAGCTCCCATCATGTCCCTCCCCACGACGCCTCCGCCGCTCTTCTCCACTCGCCTGACGACCAAGTCTTTTGTACCCTTCTTTCCGCCCGCGCAATCCACCATCACGCTGACCGTTTCTCTACATACGCCCTCCTCGAACGCATCCGGATCACTGAGAACAAAGTCTACTGCGTCTTCTTCCTCTTCTCTCCTGCCTTCGAATACTGCGAACGTGCTGGGTATTGGTAGACCGCGTAGCTGAAGCCGATGCGCCTCTTTTGGTTCGTCCGAGCATAATATTCCCTCGTACTCTTCATCATAGTATGCGTGTGGGAGAAGTGTATCGCGGAGTGCGGCGAGTATGGATATCCAAGCAGCATCGAATGCGTTGCCATCAATGCTGATGAAGAAGACGTCGAGATAGAGGACCCAATATCCTTTCAGTTGTGTCTCGGCTTCGGTATCTGGATCTTCGGGGTTTGTTGATGGCTTGTATAGTATGCGGAGGTCTGAGGCGCGAAGAAGGTGTGTTGAGTTGAGGAGAGAACGTATGCGGGTTATGAGTGTTTGCGCGTATGTGGATGGTGCATTCCCGGGGATGTGAGAGGGCGTGCTTCCTGTAGATAGTTCCACGTTTGGAACCAACAATCTCAGCTCTTCCACTTCTCTGTCATCTTCGTCGTCGTCGTCGTCGTCGTCGTCTGCACTCTGTCCTGGGTACTTGTAGGTACCTGGTATGTCATCCTCTTTCAAGATCTCCGCGCGCACCCCGCAAACAACACTTGTGTTTCCGAGCCGCACAACCGCACTACCGTTGCAGTGAGTTAGGCTCCCGGTGTTGATTCCGGGTGTGCGAAATTCGTTTGCGGTGCGGCCATTGGCGCGGATTGGCTTCTTCTTCTCGGCGGAGAGGTGCGCTTGAAGAAACGGGTGCGGCGAGACAGCGGCGAAGATTGGGCGAGGGAACGTGAGGGCTGGTGAGGGCTGAGTTGCAGTGGCCATGTCGAGAACAGTGGACGGTGATTTGCACTTGGGCGCTGGTGGGATATTCGAGGCGCGAGTCGTGAGCACCTTTGTTGACGCTGGGAAATTTTGGAGCTCTGAGCTATGACGCGCTAAAGTTGAGCTTAATGGGTGGGGCCCAGGGATCTTAGCATAATCTGATCGTCGCATTCATCATACACCCATATTGGGTGAGCATAGCAATGAATCCGACTTGACATGAAATTAAGACTATGTAACCCACGCGCTATGCCCCGGGGTATTCCTATCCGCTATGAATGAACGCAGTCGTAGCTCCTAACGCTTCGACTCTATCCTGAGCTGAGTCCAGCCTTGCCTACCTGCTGTACAGGCGTCCACTTTCCCTCCTTTTTGAACTGATCGCCCCTGAGCGTGCCCTCAGCAAGCTGGCTGATCATGTAATCTCTTCCCTTGATCATCCATACCATCTGGCTGGGGACCCTGAACCCATTGAATGCGCCCACACCCTTCTGAGTCCCGATGGGGCAGATCTGCTGCTCCTTCAGGTTCGCCGTGTAGTGACGGTCGCCCTTGTGAGGCTCCCCGGTCAAGTGCGCAAGAAGATCGTTCTTGAGGTTGGTCATGGCAGCAGGCACAGCATCGTACATGTCCATGATTCCTCCACGGGTGTATGAGCCTGCATCGCCGACGACGTAGACACGAGGACCAGCGGATTCGTGTTCGACACGGAGCGTCTTATCGTTGCACGCTACGCGGTTGCGTGTGTCGAGCCACTCCTTGGGCAGAAACCCAGTGTTTGGCCGGGAGCCGGTTGCGTCAATGTAGATATCCGCTTCGATCGTTTCACCATTGCTAAGCTCCACCTTCGTCTTCGCGCCTTCTTCTTCACCCACTTTGGTCGACGCAACAACCCTGGTATTATAAGTGACGTCGCACCCCAGTCGCTTCAAGAACTGCTCAGCAGTTTGTCCAATGGCTGGGCGGAGCAGAGGCAAAAGCTTCTTGTCGCCGCAGATAAGAGTGACCTTTGCTTTTGGGTTCTTAGGCGCAGACGCCATGAAACCAGGTCTTCCGTTCAAAATCTCAGCAACCTCCCCAGCGGTCTCGACACCTACAGGGCCACCACCGCCAATCACCACCGTCTTTGCGCTCTTCAGACCCTCCTGAAAGACGGTATGTACCTTTTCCAGAGCCTCGCGATCGGTAGCCTGTGTGAACAGGGGGCTTGGTGTGGTGAATCCAGTCGCAATCACGAGCGCAGCGTATTCGACGTTCTGTTGCTCGCCTGACGCGGTTTCAACGCCGACTGTCTGACTGGTGGGGTCGACATGTGTGGCGGTTCCCTGGATGAACTTGAACTTTGGGAATGCGTAGGTGAAAGCGGGTTCGATTGGATAGAAAGTTTTCTCTGAAGGCATCATCTGTTTGGAAACGCTTTCTCTGGGTGCTGCGACGCGCCACCAGAGGTCTTTAGACGGGTTGACGAGTGTGACATTGTAGGTCACTCCGTCCTTCTTCGGCAGCTGTGGGAGGACATGTTTGAGGGCGTAATGCGCGGCGCTGATTCCCGCAAAGGAACCCCCAAGGATAAGGATGGTTTCGGTGCTCATGTTGAATAACGATTAAAGATCCGCTGAAAATGGGTATACTGGGTGAAGAGAAGACTATGAGAGGAACAAACACGTCGCACAAACAAAATGTTTGGGAGACGCGTTGATAATAGACTTTAGGCGCGCTTCAAGCCTGAGGGACGCCGTAGGTGGGGAGCCGCCGAATCGTCAATTCGAGGCTGAACCGAGCGACTGAGACGTTTCATTATTGCAAGCGCATCGTTAGTCCTTGATATATAGTTCTTCAAGTTGCCTTATCAGTATTTTAGCCGGACTGAGACATTGCTTATGCTTGGGCTTATGAATCGCAACCATGACCGCCCTGCTTATTCGCATTGTCAATGTTGGAGGCTTGGGAAAAGGAAGCTAGGGAGCGCGTCCTAGCTGCTTTACCCTTAAACACGGAACCCGTTGTCGCCGAACCCGTGCTGACAATAACACAGATGCCTAAACTATGGCAGCAAACAGACGCGTGCTTATGAAGTCCTAACAATTGCGGGCGTCTTCCGTCCCTCTGGCGCCAAATCCCAAACCACAAGCTCTGGCGCTAGACAGATTCGTTACAGCTGACTCATGAATCTTGGGCGACCCTTGGTCGCATTGCCATCGCGAAAAGCTTCGTTCGCGACATTCTATTCATATGCGCAGACGGAGACCTCGGAAACCCGCAAAGTCAAAGACGTGTATGCTCCCATCATGTGTCTGGTGCGCAGTCATGACATGGGGAGCGTGCTAGAGGATTTTCATTCATATCTGTTCCGAGACATAACGCCAGTCTGGTATCTGAATGCAAGACCCAACGCGACTGCTGACCGTCACGGTCGTTGCATCCATGAAGTCCTCCATATCAATATACATGCGGCAGGCTGCCATTGCACATGGCTCTTCCCTGGCCCTTTCCGGTCGTTGTCAAGCTACTTTTGTGTAACTTCTTACTCGACCTCAGCCTTGGACTCGAAGTTCTCGCCAGCGACAAGGTCGGGGATGTCATCATCGTCCTCGTCGTCGTCGTCCTTCTTCTCGCCATCCTCGCCCTTCTCCTTCTGCATGCTCTGGTAAGACTCGGCAAGTTTGCGTAGCGATGCGAGCGAATCTGGGCCGAGCTGGTTGAGGATGCCGGGGACGAGCTCTGTTAGCTCCTTGTCCTCACCGTGTCCGTAGATGGCGAAGGTGTTGGCAGGTACTGAGGCGTGGACTATACAAGTGCGCGCGTTAGTACATGGCATGGTGCGAACGTTGAAGAGGCAATGGGGGAGCGGGTTCAGATAGAAGCATGTCTGCTGTGCATCCCAGCTCCCCTCCCAACCCCTCACAGTACGGAGCTTCAGGATGACGTACCCTTTGGTGCCGAGAAGTGGATGACGTTTCCGTCGCTCTTGAACATGTTGACCTCCTCAATGGCCTGGATGGGCTGGACGTTGAGCTTCTTCAGCGCGGTCTGGAGCTTCTTGTCGTCGGTACCAGCAGCCCTGTGGACCTTCTTGACCTTCCTGCGGGGAGTACCCTTGCCGCTATATATCGAGTTAGCCTCGATTCCCTCGTGTTCATCTCAGCTCTGTTATGTCGCTCGCTAGTGGGGGGTGGTGGTGGTGGTTTCGCGGACTCTAGATATTTTGTGGTGCGGGGCTGTCAAAATTCGAGGAGAAGAGGCTTGCTTACCCTAAACACGCGCATGTTAGCAATGGATACCTCGATTGATGTGGCCGACTGGCCCCCTCAAGGCAATTCCAGCCCAGAAAAGGCGTACATACCAATGCGCACCGACGCTTGCATGCGCGCCAACTTTGCTTGATCCATATTTGCGGTGTTGAGGACGAGGGATGACTAGGTGGGGAGAGCTGTGCAAGTCGAGGGTCAGCGGTCAGGTCCGATTTCTTCGCAGATTCGAGCGAGGGCTGGAGCTTGGAGTGAAGGCGGGACCGGTACGCACCTAGATTCGGGATCGTGGCCGAGACTGGGAGTGTGGTGTTGCTGGTGAAGTTGTTGCGGCCATCGGCGAAACTCTACGGAAGCGCCGATTGTGTGCATGCCTCGCTTGTTGGAAGCTCTAGATCCCCGCAACATCAGAGACTCATTCCTCACATGGGCGCCAACACGCTCGTCATCCAACTCGCATTTCAACACTGGCCATCAGCTCATGACGCACGTCATTGGTCACTTGCAGTGCATTTATGCACAACGGCTTTCTCGTCTGGTTCTTGCGCGATGTAAAATGCTTGCTTCACTTAATAGTCGGAAGACGCAAGGCACGGAAGGAACAATCTACAGTGGTATACAGCTTTTTACCTCAACGCGCCACTATCTAAAGCATCGCCATTCCAGCTAAGCCGACAGCACCCAAAGCCCACGAGGCGGCCTTCGCTTGTGTCGCTGCGCCGGTAGTCGGTGTGGAGGATGCTGCAGCTCCACTGGTGGCCGAACTGGGGCTCTCGTCTGTCGATGTTCCATTGGGGTTGCCAGATATGTTCTCCTGGGTGACACTCATGCCTGTTTGGTTCTTGCAGTTATCATTGAAGTTGATCTGGGCATTGTTGACCAATGTCACGTCCGCGCACTGAGGCCGTTAGCAATTGCGCTGCAACAACGAATTGTATGAATGGTAGGCTTACCTGGTACAGACCACCCGCCTCGTGGTTGTTGGTAACCACTTGTATTGTGGCCCTGGTGCCGTCCGAAACGTTCAATCCCGCTGGTACAGCAACCGAGCCCAAGCAAAAATCTCCAAGTCCTGAGACCTGAAGCTGCTGTTGTGCGACAATGTTAAACGCATCTCCTGGGTTATCGCCAATGGCCATGTACACAGCAACATTTGTTTGCGGATGCTCCATGTGCAGTTGTATCGGGCCACCGCCAATGGGGAAGTCGGTGCGTTGCTGTTGAACATCGTTGAAACCACCACAGGGGAAGTTGTTCTCGATGTCGTCGGCGAACCCACGCGCCGCAGGGAACTCGAGTTGAAAATGAGCGAGGGTGAGAGGTAGGAACGCAAGCGCGAGGACGCTGTTGGAGAGCATATTGACTGTTTGGACGCGGATGTAGGTATCGGTGTCAAGGTAGAGAGGAAGACGCGGCTGACTTTGTATAGAGGAGCGCGAGAAAGTCAAGAATGCAACAATGGACAGTAAGTGAGTGCTGGGAGGCCCTGCCGTATTTATTGCAGCTTAGTTTGGAATGCATCTTACCATTCCGTGCATGCCGTCCAGTGAACCACTTGCCTCACGCGTTAGCACCGATGGCCACATGCATTTAACCTTGGTTTCAAATAGGCTGACGATCTAAGCCGAGAACAGTAAGTCAGAGGTATTATGCATCGGCGGCGGCACTCGCTAATGTGCAAGTTATCAGGGTACGGTATGTTGTGGCACGCTGGGTGAGCAAGTTTATTCCCAAAGCAGTGGCTCTACTGCGGAAGCGACTAGCGTCGAACATGGATCCATTCCACCCGTGAGGATTCAGGTCACACGCCGAGGCCTGCATTTGGTTCTGCACTGGCTGTGAAGATCAGAATCATGGGAATAACACGTTCACGAATCGCATGATGGAACCTCGTGTTGAAAAAGATGTGTGGATCCAACGATAACGTGAGCACTTTATGATTCAAGACATTTGGCCGAACATGGAGCGATGAAGAAAGTTCCGTGAATCATGGATCAATTGGAGCGCTTGTGTGAACGAGCAAGGTTGTCACGACATCTTTTCCTATGAACACCTTTGTGCGGTTGTGAGTCCAAGGCTCAATGGTCCGTAACGTGGTTGAACCTGCCAAATGCCAGTTCGCCAACAAAAGCCCCTGCCAACACAGACAAGAAGTATCCCACGTTGTATGTCATGATTGCCAACATACTGTTGAGGAGTCAGTTTCGACCAAAGCAATGTACAGGCATGCGTATCACTTACAGGAGGTATCCGACACCAGCTGCAACCGTCATTAGGAGTGCCCTGGGCAGATCGACACTGAACCTCCATGGCTGGATATGAGATACCGGCGCCGACACAACCCGCACATCCTCTTGAACACCGTTTGTTGTAAGAATACCCGTCATCGAGTTGGCGTCGTCCGTGGCTTTGTCGACAACCGCTTTTTCGCCAGCAACGACAACATATCGTCGCTTCAAAGCGCTCTTGACCGCCCTGATCTCAAGGAACGTTTTTGCCGCAAAGACTGCACGGAGAAGGATAGAGAGAATGATAAGAAAGATGCATGTCCCAGCGTATTGACCAGCAGTCGTAGGCGTCCATGCCTCGGAGTATAGCGGGGTATTCGTCGCCGTGAAGAATGCCATTGCCATGCTGCCATGTGACGATGTGCCCATATCCATGCCGCCCATGTCCATCGAACTGGAAGCCGTATCGTGGCCCTCGTGAGCGACCATGGTGCCAAGTTGGGTGTGCGTGTGACCGATGAGAATATTTCAGGCGACGAGGTTCAGGAAAGCGTGCGTCTAGGTGATGCGGGGAGATTAGGTAGCAAAAATTAAATATTGAGTTCCAGACTGCCAACTCGGTACTGGGAGGATGATCGCTTAAGAGTCCTTGGTACGTTGTGGGGGGTTACACATTCACTGGCTCCGGTTGCGCGCGTGAAGAGGCTTCGGCATGAACGCTGGGCCTGGGGCAGCTGATTTGGTGTTGCAGTACAGGCGAGTTGGGTGATTGAGTAGGATCTTGCGACACTCAAGAAAATGTCAAGTCTGGGCTGATGCGTGAAGCGTCAGGGCATGTGAGCACATTTCTCGGCAACGGCTTCCCGCCTACGAGTAAGAGAGAGTAATCTCGAAGCCATGGACGGCCTGCAGCGATGCACCTGCACCTTCAATGGGCCACGGCGCGCGCTGCAAGTGACTCCAAACGAATGGGCGACGTTCGGAAAGCCGTAAGTTCCAAGGAGCGACTTTGAGCATAATTAGCCGTATTCGGTTAGCGCGTGAAGCTTAATCTACGCCACGGCCAGCAGAGTGCACGAGAGTGTAATCCAGGCCCCGCAGTGCATCGAGCCTGCATCTGGGGGCGATTGATTACACTCGGCACTACCAAAGCATGTTGATTATTTCCAGAAGCGTGTCTGGAGTTGCTCCATGTGTGACACTCCTTCTAAACCACTATCGTTCTTCGTTACTCCTATGGCCCTGTCACAACTTTTCCACCGTCCAATGTACTAGACCGTATTGTCGCACCCGTCACTCAGCAGCCAAAGGAACCATCGCCCTATCTACATCTTAGACTTGTTTCCGACCGAGCCAGCATGCGATAGATACCAAGGCTGGGCTTTCGCCTGTTCGTCATCCGCAAACATCCAACTTCGCATTTACTACAGGCCTGAAATTAGCAGTCAAACAAGGGTTGCAACGTCACAGCGGCGCACATCATGAGTCACAATCACATGTCGATGGGCATGTTGCCCGCGCTCGAAGAATGGCCAGATTTTTACTACGCAGTAGTAGGGGCAGCAGTCGGCATCGCAACACTCTTCAATGTCTACAGCTACATGCTGTACCGCCAAAGAATGCTTGCAATAAGAGAGGGTTCGCAGACACCAGCAAAGCCGAGGTCATGGTTCGCTCTCGGAAACGCGACACTCTTCGCGTTAATGCGCGAAGCATCCAATTTCTCCATACGCATACCACTAAAGGGCCGCATACTCAGATTACCAACAGTCGGTCGATCATCCCTGGTTGCAGCAAACGTAGTAGTCTTAGTCGTTCTATGTTTGTACGGCTTCGACGTGACGGACCAGTTCAGTATGGAAAGCATTGGCTTCCGTTGCGGTGTCGTTACGATCGCCCAACTACCTATCATCATCCTGCTAGCGGGTAAGAATAATGTTATTGGGTATCTCAGCGGTGTCAGCTACGAACGACTGAATTGGCTACACCGGTGGTGCGCTCGATGTATGCTTCTCACAGCTACTATGCACATGGGGTACTTTTTCAGTGCCTGGGCACCGTACGACTACATCGGCTATCAACTCAAGAATAACAAGATTGTATGGAAAGGCCTCGCCGCCTGGTGTTCGCTGGCGTGGATCGTCTTCAGTTCTATGACACCGATCCGTGGCTGGAACTACGAGATATTTGTTATCCAACACATCGTCTCATTTGCGGTATTCCTTGCGTTCGCTTACATACATACCCCTATCGATATGCACGGCTATATCTGGGCACCTGTTGCCTTTTTCCTATTTGACCGCGTCTTCCGCGCGCTCCGACTACTATACATCAACACCTCCCTGTTCCATCCTCCATTGAAGAAACGAGGCCGGATCGATGGCTTTTGGGCTTGCAAAGCTGAATTTACACCTCTTCCACACAACACCACACGAATCGTCATCCACAATCCTCCTATCAACTGGACCCCTGGCCAGCATGTATACCTATCTTGTCATTCCCTAGTACCACTTCAAAGCCACCCGTTCACCGTGGCATCGATTCCGGAAGATGGAAGGATGGAATTCTACGTCAAGGCTGAAAAAGGTGGGACAAGACGTTTCTTCGGGCACGCGGAGAAATCCAGCAGTCTGGTCGGAGGAACCGAGAAAGCCAGAACCGTGGCCATAGAAGGCCCTTACGGCACCTTGAGACCACTTCGTCAATTCGACAGCGTCATTCTCCTTGCCGGCAGCACCGGTGGAACCTTCACGCTTCCGCTCCTACGCGATCTACTTCAAGGCTGGAAAGAGAATGCTCGTGGCAGCCCAGGCAAAACCTCGTTCTTGAAAACGCCAACAGGCGCCGTCGCACGACACATCCGTTTTGTATGGGTCGTCAAGAGTAGAGGCCAACTCAGTTGGTTTTCCGAGCAACTCTCATCCATATACAACGAATTCCAAACGCTACAAGAAGCACTTCGCGACATCAAGCTCGAGATGACGATTTACATCACCTGCGACGAATCCTTTACCGAAGAGCACAATTCCTTGATTTCAGGTGTGATAGCACCCACGACAACCGCGGCACAGCAGCAGAATGAGGCCAAGCACGGCGCAGTCCAGTATAGATCACTTCAACAAACCACAGTACAGAGTAGCGCGACAAAGCCAAAGAAGAAAGGCTACCAAGAAGTCGCGTCTCTCAATTCTGAAAGCCTCGATATCCAACAAACATCCTGTAGTCCGGACGGCACATGCTGCTGCCGCGCTGCCATTGACGAGTCGGATTCTTCTTTGGCCGGTAAAAAAGTATGTGAATGCTCGAAACCCAAAGCTGATACGTCATCTCGTCCTACTTCCTTGGTACCATCTACTCCGTCTTCTCTTGAGCCAAGTAAGAAAGTAGTCGTCCATCCTGCGATAGGAGTATACTCGGGTCGGCCAAAAACACGCGAGATCATACGTCGGTCATTGGAACAGGCGCTAGGAGAAAGTGCAGTGGTGGTGTGCGGGCCGCAAGGCTTGGTGGCGGATGTGAAGCAAGACGTTGTTTGCTTGAGCGATGAAAGGGCGATACATAAAGGAACGGGAGCGCAAGGTGTATACCTACATACCGAGAGCTTTGGGTGGTGATGCCCGCGGCACATGATAAATTATTCGGTTACTCCATCACATTGTTCAAGTTCTCATCTGTTCATAAAGTATGATAGTAGTAACATTCGTCGCGAAGAGATAAAATAAGAGTACAGATGCACAGCGTCTCATGACGGTGCAACGCCTCAACGCCTACCCAATTCAATCCACAATATCGCCCAAAAGATGCCAGTATGCTGATGGGAAAATGGGATAATAAAAAACAAACGCAGATGCAGTGATGACAAAGGGAAGAGACGGTAGATGGGACGCGACGCCATGGTTCGCTTTCAATCCACAATCATCAACGCCGAAACACCACTCCGTTTGACAAACAAAGGAAATGGTATCTGTCCTCCAGTTTTCCAACGCCATGGAAAGTGTTAACCAATACACCCCATTATTCACTCCTCGTCGAGTCATTGTACATGTCGTAATCGTTCCGGAGCTGTCACAGATCGTCCGTCCTACCGGACCATGCGCTTGCTGCGGACAATGAAGGGAGAAGGCATCTCCGGCTCGGTTTCGGGGTCCCATACCGCGGGCGGACTGACACCGCCGGTCCTCTTGACAGGACTCCTTCGGCCGCCATACCCAAAGGCTTTCTTAGCGCCGCCCTCGTCCTCGCTCATAGTGTGCACAGGAATGCCGCGCGCTTGTTGAAGTTCGACCAATGTGCGACCCTGAACACCACCGTTGTTGCGCATCGCTTGCACACGGAACGCCTCGTTGCCCTTCTTTGATGGGAGACCAGCAAATGGTATAGACTTTGTTGTGGCGCCGGTCTTGCGCGGCGACGTTGATGCGTTGTCGGTGGACTTGGCCTTCTGTCGAGATGGCGATGCAGCGACAATGGGTACGGCGGAAACGGGGCGAGGCTTTGTAGTTCTGGGACCCAGTAGGTTTGGTGTGCTTCCGAGTCGGGCGTTTGCCTTGAGTAGTGGTGCTTGCGCGTTTGCGAGCACCTTGAAGGGGTCTTCACTCATAGGACGACCGCCAGAAGCGCTTCGTGCGCGGGTTGGTGATGGCAGCACGGGAAGGTCGTCGTCATCGTCGAAGTCGGCATTCCACTCAGCCTCAGTTGGCGAAGGAGGAACATCAGCTTCCCACTTCTTGGCGCCTTCCTTGGCCGCAGCGAAGATGTTTTGCTTAGGTTGTTGGTTGCGACGAGGGGAAAGGGACAGTCCCTTGAGTGATACAGGCGCGGGCGATGGCTCAGCCATCTGGACATCCATGGGAGAATCCGGCACTTGCGTGGTGGAAGGCTGGGAGAACATTGTGCGTGCGCGAACGAGAGGGCCCCGAGACGGTCGCTTTGCCTTTGGTTTGGATGCGATGGCAACATCTTCGGTGTGATCGTCTAGAGAGAGTGACGAAAGGTCTGTTCCACTTGCGAAGTCGGAATCTGTGTTGAGCGTGCTCTGGGAAGCATTCGTAACGGCGCCTTCAGCGTCTGCTGAGAACAAAGCTGAAGGTTCGGTTGCCGCCATAGTGGGTGTGTTTGAACGAGGAGCCAGCTTTGGTGATGTGCTCAGACGGTTGGGGTACATCTTCAGAGCCCGCTCTACTCGCCTGTTGACCTCCCCTTCGAACGTCGCCTGGAGGTGCGCCAGCTCCTTTTGTACCCGCTGCTCTGTTTGGAGCTTTACTTGTCGCTCGATCTCCAATTGTGCCTTGACTTCCCATTCTCGTCGCAATTGGTCGTCCAGCTCCTTGCGTATGCGTGAAATGGCCTCGCTTGCTTCCTTCTCTCGCTTCGCGGTGAGCATACGTTGCTCTCGGAGATCTTGCCCCAGTTTGACCACCTCCTGCTCTTTGCGCATGAGCTTGACAATGGGCAGGTTGAGAAGGGCGGCAGTATCTGGCCTGTGGTCGGGTGTTGTGTTGAGGCAGCTGGCGATGACTTTGCGGAGCTCTGCTGAGTAGCAGGCAGGTATGTCAGGATATCGACCCAGCTTGATCTTGGAGATGAGTTCGAAGTGGGTCTTCGCGTTGAAGGGTGGGGACTTGGTGCACATCTCGTATATGATGCACCCGAGTGCCCAAATGTCGGAATGGGGCCCATATTGCTCCGCCTTGCAGATCTCGGGCGACATGTAGAAAGGCGTGCCGACGTAGGTAGAGGCGAAGTCGTGCGACTGGAGGATCTTGGACAGACCGAAGTCGCCCAGCTTGACGCTGTTGTCATCTCCGAGGAAGACTGCGGGTTGTTAGTACAATCAAGCAGGAGCAAGATGACCAGATACTGACTGTTCTCGGGCTTGAGATCTCGGTGGAGAATCATGGGCTTGCGTGGGTCGCGGACTGGCTTCGCATTGCCAACCAGGCCCATGACGTTGCGGCCTGCTGCAGGGGGGTCTTCGCCATAATGGCAGCGGTACAAGGCGCTGACGATCTGGCTGAAGATGCTCCAGACAAACTCCTCCTCGCACATCTGGTTCTTGTTCTTGAGGTCTCGAATGACGCGTCCGAGGTCGCCGTTTCCGCAGTATTCCATGTAGAGGTGGAGGTCTTGCGATGCCTTGATGTGGTCGCGCTCGAAGTAGGCGACAATGTTGGGGTGTCGCAGCTCCTTGAGGATCGACAGCTCGGCCTGCAGCTGCTCGCGTTCCTTCTGCGACATCTTAAGATAGCTGATTTCCTTGCGGCAGAGGATCTAGGTGGCCGTTAGCAAAGTCGCGTGCGCAGGCGTTGCCGTGGTTGCATACATAGCCATCCGACTTTCGCTTGACCTTGCGAATGATACCAAAGGACCCATGGCCTATACAATGTCAGCACGCGTCGCCTGTCGCATCCCCACGTCGGGCCGTACCAATCTTCTCGAGCACGTCGTACTTTTCTTCCTCGGGCATGGTGAAGGTATTGCTATTGCTCAAAAGACATGCAAGTATGGGAATGTGGCAAAGGGTAGCAAGCTGCTGGGTTAGTAGAGGTCGAAGGTAGTGACGGGTGTAGATTATGTACAATGAATGGGTGGGATAGAAGCCAGCTTTCCTTGGTGTTTGGGACTGTTTACGCTAGCGCCCGTCAACCCAGCAACGCCCACGTTCTGCAGTTGCCAGGTGGGACGCACACCCCTGTCACGGCCCTTATCGATAGCACCCCGATCCACGCCGCCACTCGTCATCGCACAACAATCAGTAGTCACTCTCGCAACATGTCGGCGCCCGCTGGTGAATCCAGATCCACTTTTTGCCACAGTCAGCCATGGACATCAAGAAGAAGTACGAGATTGAGGCGGCCCTCGCGACAGAAGCCCAGGCCATCTCGTCGGGCCAGCTCAAGGAAGAGAACCCGCTAGACCTAAGCGATGACTTCAGGGTCTTTTGCGAAGCATGCCGGAGGGGGGACCTGAAGGTCTGCCAGGAGCTCATCTCCACGGGCGTAAACATCAACGCCAGGGACAAATTCGACTATACCCCTCTGATTCTAGTAAGATACACGCTTCCGCTTTGTCTGGGCATTCCGTTGCCTGCACAAGAGCAGCGCGCTGACCGCTGAAGGCTAGTCTTTGCGGTCACTACGAAGTCATAAGGTTGCTCCTTGAGAACGGCGCACTCTGTGAAAGAGACACTTTTCAAGGGGAGCGGTGCCTGTACAACGCCCTCAACGACCGCATACGCAACCTGCTACTGTCCTACGATTACGCGAAAGCTTCCAACCCCCTCCAACCGCTGGCGGCACACATCACATCACTCCTTACGAGACCCTCGCCCAAGACGACCGACATCACAATCACAGCCTATGGTCAAGAATTCCACCTCCACAAGTTCCTCCTCGCGGCGCGATCACCGTACTTTGCGAAGAAGCTGGAAGCGGCACCAAACACGGCGTCGTGGAAGCTACCAAGCTCGATACCCGCAGAGTCGCTAGGCGTCGCATTGCAGTATCTTTACTTCCAGGAAGTCTCAATACGGAGAGCATTACACGGCTTGAGTGATGAGCAGGAGCTGGTGGTGCTAAAGGGCATAGATAAGATCGGCAGGCAGCTCGAGATAGAACGCTTGTTCGAAGACATCACTAAAGTCTCGGACCGAAGATTACTGCGTCAGCGACGAGCCGAGGAACTGGAACGTGGCAGGGATCAACTAGAAAGTTGGTTCAAGAACAATGTCCTCAGGCACAAGAGGGTCGTCGACACTGCAAAAGTGGACAGCATACAATGGGACCGGGAGAACTCCATCTTCGCCGATATACTACTCCGTGCCGACGATGATGACGAAGACCAAGACTCCGAGGCCACTGATCGGTCACCAGCGCCATCAGAGTCATCCACGCCACCTGTGAGAAACACTCCAGGGCCCCTTTTGGGAATACCAGTCGGGCCAGGTCGCTCACGTGCGAGGTCGCCTTCGCGTCAACGAGCACCTCGTAAATCGACTATTTTCCCGGCCCATCGAGCCATGCTGTTGCGCTCCGAGTACTTCCTGACCATGTTCAGCTCGCAATTCAAGGAAGCACAAGACACGCCGCATTTGCAGATTGTGACCATCGACTGCTCGCCAGCAGTTTTGGAGACCATCCTCACCTTCATGTACACGGAGCGTGCTGACTTTGGTCTGGATATTGCAATCGATGTGCTCTTTGCGGCAGATCAGCTCTTCATCGAGAAGCTGAAGCAACGCGCTGCTATCATCATTTCCGCATTGGGCAACGGCGCAACCTCAGCAGTCGAGTCAGACAATCCACGGGGTGCTACCGACGCAGATGAAGCCGTCGATATCTATGAAGTGATCCGAGCCGGGTGGGACACGAGAGTACAGCGTCTTGAAGAATTTGCTGCCCGATACATTGCCTACCGGCTGGAACACTACATAGACCAACCCGAGTTTGCAGAGCTAGTCCAAGAATCTGCGAATCGTGTCAAGGCACGTCAAGAGACCGACACTGTCGAACTCGTCGACGATATCCGCTACTATCTCTCGGAACGTTTCAGGCTTCGCTTCGAGGACAGCGGGCTGGACGAGATGATGGACGAGAACGCAGCTATGCAAGCCAGCACCGAGGGAGATCTTGTTGATGACATGGGCGATTTTGCGCTAGAGGACGGTATACCCGACCAGGTGCAGCAAGACGAGAAGATTGCGTCGGTCGAGCAGCAGATTGCTGCTGGTGTCATTAGAAATCTGGATGGCGAGGAAGTTGGTGATGAGTTTGCCCAGGATGCGATGAATTATCAAATCTTGCTGGGCAAGATAGATGCATTGCTTGAGAAGCTGAACTTGGATGCTTAGATAGAGAATCCAACCAAGTTCCGTATCAAACCAAGGATGAAACTTTCATGTGCTTGACAGAGAGGGCAGAAAAGAAAGAAAAGAAAGTACATCGCGAATGTGATACGCACCCATCATGGCAAATTCATTTGCATAACCGTAGCCCTTTTGGCCCCCGGTTTGACAATGACCATTCGGCAGTTCCACAGAACCCGCCGCTAGAACAGTCCTGCCCATTCACAGGCCCACCAGCACAAGTGAGTCCGCCCGAACTGCAAAAGTTTTCTTTTACTGTAGCATTATGCGAACGGAAAAAGCTTCCCAGGTGAGTCTGAAATGGGCCTGCAAGTCTGGAGCCATACCGGGGTGCATTCCAGTGGTAGAGCATAAGGCGGGTGTTGTGTCGAGTCTAATTAGCAGAATAAGATCGAATCTTCTGTACTGAGCGCAACCAATTCATATATGGTGCTAGGCGCTGAACTGATTTGGAGTATGCGATGCCATCTCAGTAGAACCTACTCGATCACAACTATTGGTGACATCATGGTGGGGTAGCCTCGGTGCGCACTCCGCAGCTCCCCACTAAATGGTCGTTGACAGCTTGACAAATACCGTCGCAACTGACAATGCGCGTCATTGCCCGAGCAACCTCATCTCTTCAAACTCCAACGGCTCGGCTTCTACCCCAGCGCTTAA
Source organism: Alternaria solani (assembly GCA_002952155.1). NCBI lineage: Eukaryota > Fungi > Ascomycota > Dothideomycetes > Pleosporales > Pleosporaceae > Alternaria > Alternaria solani. The sequence goes on along the minus strand of CP022032.1, from coordinate 1,007,062 downwards.
GAAGAGCTTCAGTTGCAGTACCGCGGCTGTTCACAAGCTACCAAACAATACCTACACGTCGAGTACTTCCAAAACAACACCTCGCCAACATGTCGACCGAATCTACACAGTCGCAGGCATGCTGCAACACACCTGCGGTGGTCAGTAAAGGCTACCAGCCAAAGGGCGATTACATTGAGGTAGACGGACTCAAGACGTGTATGTCCAAGACCGCGACGTGACTTGACGCCCCAACTAACTTGAACAGACCAAACTGGACCCAAGGACGCAAAGCAAGGAATTCTGGTCGTCTACGACATATTCGGATTCTTCAACCAAACACTTCAAGGCGCTGACATTCTGGCCTACACCGACAGCCAGAAGTACCAAGTTTTCATGCCTGATTTCTTCGAGGGTAGCCCAGCCGACATCTCCTGGATGCCGCCAGACACCAAGGAAAAGGAGCAAAAGATGGGCGAGTTCTTCCAGTCGAAAGCTGCGCCGCCCAAGACGCTTCCGCGGATTCCGAAGATTGTTGATGAGCTCAGCCAGAAGAACGGTATTGAGAAGTGGGCTATCATCGGCTTCTGCTGGGGCGGAAAGGTATGAAGATGGCAATTCAGCCTGGATAGATGCGTTAACTAACACTGGACAGATTGTCAACTTGTCTTCGATGGAAGGCACAAAGTTCAAGGTCGCAGCGGCGTGCCACCCCGCCATGGTTGCTGGCGACGACGCCCCCGGCATCACGATCCCCTACATTATGCTTCCGTCTGGCGATGAGCCCAAGGATGATGTCAAGAAGTGGGAGGAGGGCATCAAGGTTCCTCACGTCGTGGAATGGTTCCCAGATCAGATCCACGGCTGGATGGCTGCGCGCAGTGACCTTGAGCAGGAGAAGGTCAGGAAGGAGTATGAGCGCGGGTACAAGCTGGTGCTGGATTTCTTCCACAAGCACATGTAAGTTTGATGCTAGAGCTGCGGTTAAACGTAGAGTCGGAGGCTGAGTTTAGTAGGGGTTCTGAGGCGAAGCTCTAGTGGGACGACTGGTGATGTCGATAGGAAGTACTATATATATATGAATTTACGACATGAGAACAATATCATCAAGGACCACTGCGAGCATAAGTATCCTTGGCGGCTGTCAAAATGTTCCCACGGCAAAGTCGGAATGCCCCGCGACGCGTAGGAGAAGCTTGTCTGGCGGGTTTAAGCCACTTTCCAAGCCGTTCGCTCATCATCGACGTGTTGGAAATATGGGCAATGTGGAAAAGGTCCGATGGAGAATGGTTGAGCACGTCGCAGGGTGAGAGCAGTGTGTGGGGCTCTTGGCCGTGGGGTTACTGGATAGGGCCGTGTGCATTGGCGTGCCCAGATGGAACGGCGGTCGCAAGGCCGAGGGCACGTCGGCAATTGATCACGTTGTGGTTCAACATGTCGCAGGCTATGTAGGAGCATTGGGACTTCGGCTTACTTTTGTCGCGACTTATCTCTTCGGCGTGTTTCTCTGTTCCTCTTCTTCCGTACCATCTCCAACCACGAGACATAGAAGGCACATCTCATCATGGCTCTCGGTGTGTATTCCCATTCCGTGCGGTAACAGCCGCGGCGCGCCTGCCACGCCAACTCCCAACTCCCAACTCCCAACTCCCAACCATGTCTCTACCCAACTCAAGTCGTGCATCTCAACTGACGCAGCTTTCAAGCACCCGTAGCAGGCGCAATCGCCGGCGTCACTGCAGCTGCCGCCTACATCGACGCCAAATACCACATTACCAAAGACCTCAAGAGCCAACGCGTCCTGAAGGCTGCTGCGCGCGACCTCGAGAGGAACGGTAAGCCCGAGCTCCCACAGTCTCTCCGTCTGCCGTGCGCTGACACGACACCAGCACAAGGCAAAGGCCAGTCGCCATGGTACCAGTTTGAAGCCCAGGTCCGCCGCCTGCCCTCGACCGAAGAATGCATCTGGTCTCGCACCGGCTGCTACACATGGGCCGAAACCTACGCCAACGCCTGCCGATATGGCCAATACCTCCGCCAAAACGGCGTTGCCCCCGGCCAGCTCTTCGGCATGTACATGATGAACCGACCCGAGTTCTTGTTCGCGCATCTCGGTAGCTGGAGCATAGGCAGCGCGCCGGCGTGGATCAACTACAACCTCGCAGGTGATGCGCTGGTCCACTGCTTGAAAATAAGTGGCGCCAAGCTCTTGATTGTGGATGAGGATCAAGAGTGCAGAGACCGTATTGAGGCTGTGAGAGAGAGACTGGAAGGCGAACTGGGCATTACTGTCGTGGTCCTGGATGCTACTTTGAAAGGAGAGATATCCAGGCTGGAACCCGCGAGACCCGAAGATGAGCTTAGGGTGGGCGCCAAGGGGAAATTTCCCCTCTTCCTATTCTACACAAGGTCAGTGAGGCTTGTGGCTCTTGTCGCTGGAGCGATGCTGATTATGACAGTGGCACTACTGGACACCCGAAAGCTTGTCCTTTTGAAACCCAGAGAGCCGTCGCTTTGACTCAACGTGTACGTGCCATGGGACTGAAGCCCGGGCCCAACGCCGACAGGTGGTATGTCAGTATGCCTCTATACCACGGCACTGGAGGCACTACAGCACTCGTCTGCATGGTCACCGGTCTCACATGCTGTATCGGCACCAAGTTCTCGACATCTAAATTTTGGTCCGACGTGCGCGACTCGAGATCTACCGCCATGGTTTATGTAGGAGAGACAGCTCGCTACCTCATCAACGCCCCTCCCAGTGATCTGGACCGCAAACACAACGTCAGAGCCATGTATGGAAACGGCCTTCGCCCTGACGTATGGCAGCGATTTGTCGACCGCTTCGGCATCGAGATTGTTGGTGAAATCTTCAACAGTACAGAAGGCGTCATGGCGCTGTTCAACGGTTCTCGTGGACCCTTTACCGCCACGTCAGTTGGACACCAGGGTCTCATCGATCGCTGGCGCACCCATAATACCTACGTTCCCGTCGAGGTCGATATCGTGACAGGAGACCTCCTCCGTGATCCCAAGACCGGCTTCTGTAAACGAAAGTCCTACGAGGAGGGAAGCGAGATCCTCGTCCATATGCCAAGCGAGCAAACTTTCGTCGGCTACTGGAACAATCCCGAGGCCACCGAGAAACGCTTCGTGCGCAATGTCTTCAAGAAGGGCGACCTCTACTACCGCACTGGCGACGCGCTACGCCGCGACGCTGATGGCCGCTGGTTCTTCATGGACCGCCTTGGTGACACCTATCGCTGGAAGTCTGAAAACGTCAGCACGGCAGAAGTCAGCGAAGCACTTGGCTCCTTCCCAGGAATCCAAGAAGCAAACGTTTATGGCGTCGAAGTGCCTGGCTTCGATGGCCGAGCAGGCTGCGCAGCCCTTTACATCGACCCTGCTCAGCGAGACTCCTTTGACTTCAAAGCGCTACTTGCGCATGCGAGGAACAAGTTGCCAAAGTATGCTGTACCTGTCTTCCTCCGGATACAGAAGCAACAAACGACAATGCACAACAACAAGCAGAACAAGGTTCCGTTGAGGAATGACGGCATCGATCTAAGGAAGCTTATGGAAAGGGCGGACAAGGAGGCCAAGGAGCAAGGGAAAGAACAGGCCGAGTACGACACCATGTACTGGCACCCTGCTGGTCTTGGATCTGGCAAGGGCAAGGCTGGTGGTGATGACGGATATGTCGTGTTCACCATGGCCGACTGGGATATGCTCAAGGCAAGCGTGTATGTAGAGGGTGGTGCCAAACTGTGAGCTTTGCCCTTTTGTCTATGCGTGCTTCAAGTTTCTAGCCAGCGTCTCCTTTTCGAATATATTATATATCACAACCGCACATGGCAGGACAACGTTGTATACCACGTGCAGACTCTCTATGAAGCGCAGCGCACATACTACAAGGGTAAAATGAAGTACTGTGTCATCGCCGTTACCAAGGCTGTAACGAAGAATCATCGTGTCGACTCGCTCCCTGATCTGCTTTCTTCTCCATTGACCATCACCAAAATGGCCGAGGACATGGTTGTTGTAACGATACCACGTTCCAGGTAAACACTCCGTATGCGTTGAATTTAAATATATAGTACAGCCATCAATGAGATACTGCAATCGTGTAATCATCAATGTGTTGACTCTTTTAACCCAAAGAGACCAGTTTACGTCATTTCATGCTAATGAAACCCTCCCGCTAAACTATAAAGTCGTACATAGAGGCCCCTTCTCCCTCACAATCATCATATGGTTGTTCGTCACCACCGTATGCATCCCTCAGCGCAGATTGGAATCTTTGAATCCCTCCTACTAGTGCTGCTCGTTCCTCTTCCACACTTCCAATGTCAAAGGGTACTTCTCTCCGAGCGTGACCTTGGCCAAACCAGATGGATCCTGTGCTCTCGCTCCAGTTTGTTCTTATGCCTTCCTCCAAGTTGCGTCGACAGAACGCAAGTAGTTCTGCGTGTTGCTTCTGTTGGATTGGCGCGTGCGCATCGCCGACGTACGAGGGAATAGTTTCCGGCGTTGTGCCCTGGAGAAGTTCGGTGATGAAGATGCTGAGTTGGTCGATGTATGTGATGAGCGGTGGTTGGCTAAGATGTGCAGAGGGCATAGTGCGACTGCATATGTATTCCAACGGTGAAAGTATCGACTTCATAGCATCCATCATACATGTAAGCGCAGCGATGACGTGGGGCTGTTGGAGCCAATGTTGACTGTCCTTGAGTTGCTCTGTTCCACGGATGAAGGCATGCGCAACCGATACGATACAATCCAGTGTGGACAAGAGACTGTCGGGCTGAGTGATGCGAAGATCGAAAATCATCGTATCCAGGAACGAGGGCAGCGCTTGCAGTATTGGCCTGGCAATGGCAAAGGCTGTGCTTGATGAGAACGCTTCTTCCACGTACGCCGGAAGGATGCCTTTGAGTAGTACTGATCGCAGTGCGACCCTGTCAGCAGTTGGTGCCTCGTCAGTACACAGAGCAGTCGTGAGTTGGTTGACAAGGTAAATCTGCTCGTTATCGGCAGCGGCCCGTTCCACAACCGTCTGTATGAAGACCGATAATTGTTTCGCAGTTCCTGTATCTGACAGCTTAGGCGCATACCCACAAAGGCGGGCCACGACATAAGTGGGATCCCCAGCTGGTAGTGGGAAAGCGACCGAGTCTGTGAAGAAGGGTAGAACGGTACAGATATCGTTCGTGTACTGCTTGAGGAACTGAACGATCTTCTGCACGAACTCGACGTAAGCGCCGGTTACTGTCGTACCCTGACGAAGTTGCTGATAGTTGTACTTCATCGTTGCCATGAAGTCCGTCAGCATTGAGGCATACAATCTCTTCATATTTCCAAGGCGCGCCGGATCAGCTTGAGCGACGGTTCGAACGTCATCGCGCATATTAGACAGAATGCTGGAGATAAGCGCAAGGCGCCGCGTGCGTAGGGTATCGGCGGTGATGTCCCACTCATTGGTTTCCGGACTGCGGAAGAAGGGCAGGTTTTGCAAAAGTGGGTGATGATCGTCTGTTCGTACGATGGCATGAAGCAGGCGATGCTGGAACCTGAGCAAAGACTCTCGCTCGACCAAGCATACCATTAGGGCTTGAACGAACTCGTGGCGATGCTCTTCGTAAGCGACAGAGTCGCTGTCGATGAGAGCGGCCATGAAGTATGGGCCGAATTTGCGCGTCTGCTCGGTTTGCCGTAGCTGTTTCCATGACACCTGACTGAACGAATCCAGGTAGTACGTCCACGACCTTTCACCTGACGCTACCTGGCCTTCTGCAATCCGAACCCACGTGTCAATGCAGTCCATAAGGAGGTTGTCGTCGGGTGGATTTTCCGCGCCAAAGGCGTTGGACAGCAGATGCCAGAGGGGCCTCTGAATGAAGTCGAGGCCTGATTGCTGGACCGACTTTTCGGGAACGTCAGAGTCGATGCCTTCCAAGTCATCCATGTCAGGGAAGTCGCCGTAGTCCTGGCTTTCATCACTCGCCTGTTGACTCACGTCCCTGTTCACATGGGCTTTTTGTAACTTTGCAAAGCTCTGGAGAACTTTCATAGTGTCGCGAATGATGCTGATAAGGCGACGATCTTCTAGGTGAGGGAGCTCAAGCAGGCACATGATGTCAGAATCAATGAGGAAACTTCTCATAGTTGACTGGTCTCGTGCATGACAGATTGCTCTATCCATCCCCGCAATGCAGTCTCGTAATGTCGCAATGACCTGCTCTTGGTTCCTCTCCATTGTTTGTCGGACCATGGCTGCAGAGATATCGGTAGTACCATCCAGAACGCCAGACTTCAAGTAATCATCTGCCTCGGTTTTGGCCAACTTATACTGTCTGAGTGTTTGGTGCATGATTTCTTTGTACCATAATGCGAATGGTCGGGCAGAAGTGTACGGCTCCTCGGTCGATAGTTGAAATGTGGCGAGGTTGGCCCAGGCTCGAACACTGACTCTGCAGGCCTCGCGGTGAGAGCTTTCATGATTGACAAGATCGCGAATGTGATCTAGTTTCGGGCGACAAGTTGGCGGCGCAGCCCAATAGAGCGTAGAAAGTAGATCATGATGATTGCGAAGTGCTACCAGATTCTCTTCATCCAGAGGCTGGTCTTTTGGATAAGCACGCCCATGGTTAGGTAAAGACCGAAAGACAAAGCTGCGAATCTTCTTCTCTGGGTAAGCATTCGTCATACCTCGGAGGCCCAAGGCAAGACATATCAGTGCGATGTGGAACGAGTTGTTGTTTTTCTCGACAGTGAACAATGGTGATGTTACGAGATTGTTCAGAAAGGGTACTGATCCGTCTCCTGGTTCCCGCTGCAGGTTCTTGAGGCCATTTTTGCCGAAGAAATCCAACACGGCATTGAGCATCAGCTCCGGACGATGCCAGTGCCAGTGAGTGATCAACCGGTGGCATCGTGCGAGGTTGGCACGAACATAGTCGTTAAGTGACGCGCTGTGCTTTCTGTAGGTATTCGGATACAGCTCAAACAATCGACGTAGGAGATCTCGGATACATGTCCAATTGTCCGTTCGGAAGGTCTCTCTCCGGCTTTTGAGCGGTATACCGGATGCATCGATCTCGTTGTAGGGAAGGAAAGTGAATATCGAAGCCCAAGTAGTTTCGAAGGTAGGCAACGACGTAGCGTTGGCGAGTTTGGGGCCAAGATCTTGACTCACCAAATCCCAGAAATTATATGCTGTCATGTCCATCTCGTCCAATACATGAGTGCAGATGACTATACTCTCGACGACAACTTCATTCTCTTGTATTCCCTTCTCGCGTACGGACTGTCGCTTATTTTCCTCCAGAAATTTGCTTAAATCGGGTATACCATGTTGCACCAACTGCGTAATGATAGTCTTGGACAAGCTCTTGAGAAGACCAACGAGCTCGACTCGATTGCTTTCATCAACAGTAGGGTGTTGAGCAATGCAATGAAGCTGAAAGCTCGCGACGAGAAGGTAGACCATGGCACGTGCGATACCATGAGCGCCGCTAGGATCCTGACTACTCGTAGTTATTTGAGCCACCGACAAGCTGTCGACGAGCGATTGATAAAGCCGCATCAACTTAACCACACAGTCGTTTCGATCGATCGGGTCCAAGAAGCTGAGATGATCGGTTACGCAGTTGATGAATGACCGTACCAACCGAACCAACTGCGTCAAACCTTCATGGACTGATGTCGAGGTATGAAGTTCAGCTTCCTCGTTTTCCAAAGGCTCTGATGCCGCTTTTACAAGGTCTTGCAACTTTGAAAATGTCTCATCGTTCCATGGGCCACATCTGATCGAGAGAGCACCATGGGTGATGGTGCAATGACCAGCAGGATCGTCGAGGCTGCGACTGTCAGACTTGCAAATGACCAAGGCTCGGCGAAATTCGTCAGACCCGATGAAAGTAGACGAATGAAAATACGTATCAGCCGCTAGCGAATACACGTCGAACGTGACGGGGTACCGAGTGCCATAAGGACCCAGGCCATGGAGTATGGGCAAGTCTTTGTCAGTCTCAACGTCCTGTACTTGAAGAACATCAGCAATCTTTAGTATCTCTTGAACTGCCGGTTCGCTCGGCTGACGAAATTCTCGCGCGTCGACATCAATTCTTCGCGCTTGAACCTTGCGCTTCAATCGTCTCTTGGATGGAGGCTGCTGCTGTCTTGTCTCTTCTGTTTGGTCTTCTCCTATATCGTTTGCAGAAGGTAGGGCTGGCAGCTCCGTGCTGTCGTCTGCGAGATACCGAGCCAACTGTGGATTTACGAAAGACTCTTCGCTAGGAAGATGATTACTGAACTCCTGATCAACATGCAACAGGCCCTTTTCGAATGCGATTTTCCTGTGACTTCGGCCAAAGTCCTGTTCATCGCCTTCGAGTTGCGCGGCTCTGATTGGAAGAGGCGCCCGACGTACAGTCTGTCCTGGATCCCTGTTTGTCTGAGCACGTTTCCTCCCTGTTTGTGTGGACGTCTTAGTCCGATTCTGAGTTGCAGAGCGCTGGAAAATACGAAGGCATGTAGGGACAGATTTACGTGAGCGTGAACGAGAGACGTCCGTCACAGTTTCGGATCGCATGTCCAGCTCCTTCAAAGATCCTCCATCGTCCACTGAGTGCTCTTCTACACGCTGGTTATTATCGATCCTGCTGATCAAGGCATGTCGTGATTTTTGTTGCTGTGGTGCGACGTTTGTCTTTGGTTTAATTGTGCCTCGACGCCATTGTTGGAGAACGATGTTGGCCTCTTCTGTATCTTCGGCATTCTGAAGTCGTATCTGTTTGTTTCGTGGCTTTTGACGGGCCAGATCTGGCCTTTGGAGCGCTTGTCGTCTAGCAATGCGGAGGAATTGTGGTATTCTGTCGCTTCGCCAGGATGGCGAGAGATCAACGTCTATGACACTCATGGCAGGCAACGGAGTCTTGTGTGATCTTCTGGGGTTGGTTGGTTTCTTTTTCCCAGGCTGTCCCGTAGACACTCGTCGTTCATTGGCTACACTCTTCCCTACACCGTTCGAGGATCTAGCTTTCTTAGATTTTCCAAACGCATCTGTAAGCTTCGTCTGTCTTTTCCGCTTTGGTCCAGTTCCACCGAGTGTCGGAAGGGGAAGACGATCGTGCTCCATGTCTGACAGGTCATCGTTGGCATAACGATCCTCAAACAACGCAGCTAGTGCAGAAGCACCAGCCACGGAATTGTGCACCGTTTGCAAATGGTGTGTGACAGGAGGTCTTGGCTCATCATCATCTGAGTCGTCAGATATAACGATGGGAATCCTCGATGGCATATTGGAAGCGGAGATTTGTCGTGATCGGCCGGATGGTCTTATTATCTTTTGAGCAACCCCACGCACAGGTGCAGTAGGCTCAGGGGAGGCAGCTGCATCCATACGCGCCCGGTCCCGCTCGCGCTGTTCAGCCTGCCATCGCTCTTGTGCCTGTCGATCTTGTCGCAACCAAGAAGCAGGCAACACCCCCTTGATCTTTCTGCTCACGTATCTGACCTCATTGTCGCTATTCTCCGCTTCACTGGCAGACTCTGCGGCCGAAGATGAGCTGTCCGTTATCACTACCCTTGGCGGTCGACGGAGCTGTCCTCCAGACCTCTGCATACTACGCGGAGCCTGCTCAGAGTCCGATCCTATCGGGATTTGAAGATCTTCTTGCATGACTGATGAAGTGGAAGGCGTAGGCAAGTTAGGGGCTGGGGTCACTTTACGTAGCGTGCCTGAACGGCGAGCCGAAGTGTTCCCGTCTAACGGCGGACTGCTTGAGTACGGAGGTGAGTTCGGAGGGATCGACCAGATATCACGCCGCATGTCACGGTCTTCGAAGATACTTTTGGGTGCTGCAGTAGCCTGAGTGGACGAGATATTGAGCTTTCTGCGCTTGGCTGCATGAGGGTGACGGAGTTGTGTAGACGAAACGCGTCTAGCAGAAGCAGAGGTAGGGCGACGAAGAAGATCCTTTGTTAGTCGTGGCAATACAGGCGTAGAAACGGGTATTTCAGCATCTGGGGGGCTGCTCGCAGGGCTTTGATCCGGGTCAAATTCTTGCTCCTGGGTTTCGTCGTTCCGCTGCTTGCGATGGCCTTGGGGTGATCGTGACCGCTCCCTTCGCACCGGTCGAAGTCCTCTGCTCTGTACCTCTCTTCGGTACATCTCTCCCTCTAACGCATAAGGATGCACCTGGATAGGCTTCCGTTGGCGAAATTCACGTCTTGCCCTGTCGTCGGCGATCTGCCCCTGTAGAGCGACCGAGGCTGGTATGACTACTTGAACTGCTGTGCGACGATGAGGCCCAGCAAATGCCAGTGGAGGCGACTCCATATCCGTTGGCGGATCTGAGAGATCTGAGATGCCATCATCAGAATCGTCGGACAAGGGCGCAATGCCGAGCTTATGAAACAGGCTTGGAGTGTGCTTGGGCGTTCCTGCATCTCCCGCCTTGATTGGTCGGATGGGGGCGAATGAGTTGCTGGGAACAGGAACGGCATGATGGTCGTCCAGTTGAGGTACGGACACAGCGGAGCTTGGTTGGAGGATCGGCGATACCAGGCGTAGGGATGGAGGCGGTACAGTCTGTTGCTTCTTTGGCGTGTGCGAACCTAGTAGCGGATCGGGACTCTCGGTGAGCTCGCGCCGAAGGCTATGCGTTAACCTGGGTGTGATGGGAGATGGGGTAGGACGTCTGGGTGAGCTGCGTTTGGTGGGCGTGGAAATGACCGTCTCTTGCTTTTGTATCCCTTCGATTCCTTGAACAGCACGACTGTTCTCTGGACCTTGGTGCACATTTCGCTGTTCCTGTTCCGTGGCTTCTTCTTCGTGCCGTCCGAACGCGTCGAGGACTTCTTCGACGCGCTCGACGCGTCCACTCAGGCCACCATTCCGCCTGGAACCCTGACTCTCAAGCTGAGACTCGTCTTCCTCCTCATCCGAGTCCTGGACAAAACCTTTCTGTCGCCATTTGGACATTTGGACGTGCCTGCATGTCGTGCCGGAGTTCGAGGCTGGCGGAGTTCGGTTCTGGGTGATGGTTGAGTGCATGGCGCGTCGTCCCGTGCTCCGCCTAGCGCGTGCCGGGGGGCGGAAGAGGGCTGAACTTTTTGCCCGCGGGAGTGCTTGCGTCATACGATCCCCAATCAGAATTCAACACAACGAGCAAACAGAATGGCGGGACGTATTCTTCCAGTCGCACTGGCGACGATAGTCGGTGTATCAATCGGAGTGGCTACGTTCGATGGCGAGTTCAAGAAACAACGGATAGCACGATTGGAGGAAGAGTACAAACGGTACGCCAGCTCTACATGCGCCTCTTCTCGCTCTGACTTACACTCATATCAGGGAACTCGCCGCTGCCGCTTCGCCAGGTACCGCGACTGCAACACCAGCAGCCTCGAGTGGTACAGCTTCCCCACCCTCGGCGCAGCTGCAGGCCAAAAAGGAGGACGCCGTCGCTTCTGCGCCTGCTGATAACTCATGGTCCAACATGCTCGGACTCTGGGCATGGAAGAAGGACAACAAGGCGGAAAGTGCGCCTGCGTCTGCGACTAGCAGCGCTGAAAACTCCAAGGGCAAGTCCTGATGGCATGGTATTTGGCATTTAAAGATTAAGTCGACGCTCGAGATCGCTCCACCGCCCCTGTCGTAGCGGATCCAAACGCTTCAGCTCGTCCAACCACGACCTCATGTCCTTTGTTGTAAACGATCCGGTTCCTGCGTCTACCGCCAAGTACGCCTCCGCAAGCCCGAGCAGTGCCTCATATATCCACTTGCAATCCTCCTCGTCCTCCAATATCTCCCTGATATACTCCATCTCGTGCTCGTAGTACTTTTGTCGCTCGCCATTGGTCAGATCCTCGACGACAAGCGAAGCCGTTGGACATGACGGAGACAATACCGAGAGGAGGTACTGGTGGTAGAACCATATAGACTGGTCGAAAGGATCCGTGTTGACAGCTTCGCATATCAAAGCCAGCTCTGAGTCGAGGAATACGCGGCGGGCTTGGGCGTCTGCCTGGCGCTCGCGGAGCATCTTGGGTATAAGCTGGCTGCGGTTGTGCCAGGCGGAGAAGTTGGAGAGATTGGTCTTGATCATTCTGGTTGTGTACTCGAACTCGGACTCTGTAAGGCTTCCTGATGTAGTACCAGTCGTGGGGACGTCTTCAGATGTGGCCAGGCGTTCAATCTGCGACACGACGAATCGTCTATAGCCCCAAGCATGAAAGTTGCGGCTGTCCGCGTGCAGCATCTTGTTTATGAGTTGCAGTTCTCCCGACCAAAGCTTATGTGATGCTTCCATGCCCATCAGCGCCTCCCCTTCGCGCAGAAGCCAGTTTCGGTGGTTCCATATCCAATAGCACTTGGGAAATTTCCGTAAAAGCGCAAACGTAAGGTGCAGGTCGCCTTGTAAAAGGTCTGCTGGTGACTGCTCAAGCGTGTCTGACGTCAGGAGCGCCATCAAGACGCGTCTCCGGTGGTTCCATATCGTGTAGTACTCGGGGTTCTCGTGTAGGAGCTTCGTGACAAGGCCCAAAACCTCGATGGTATACTGCTTCTCTGCAACCTGAAGAGCGACTGTCAGCACGAAATATGCCTACCTAACCTCGAGTCCCATACTTTCGTATTCACCAGGTCGGCTAGGTCTTTGTAATCCGCAATCTGCCGAAGCTCCTTCTGTCGCGCTTCTTCTGACCGGACAATCGGGCCTGACCCGCGCGATATGCCGTGCTATACATGTTAGCGAACATGGTCGACGTATCCTCATGCCAACATACGCTTGCCATGTGTTCTTGCGCGGTTGACTGCGCTTGGCTCTTGTTTCGTCAGACTGCAGCCTCGGCGGAATGTTGCCCCACCCCACGCGTGGAGCTGCTGCCCCTCCGTCATCCCGCGCGGAAGGTTGCCGTCAAGTTGTCAACACGCGCTGCATCTATCACCTCTCAATCTGCTCCAGACATCCTAAGACCTTGACCCACCATTGCATTACTAACCTCGCAGCGGTAAGACTGGGACAGCAGGCAGTGCCTCGCGTCTCCTAGCCCTTTTCCTTCGGACGACGTCACATGCGCTGGAACTCACAGCTAAGGTCTCCGGTTCACTCATCTTGACGCAAGCTGCTCCAACATGAGCGATACTGATGACGAAGTATCTCCATCTCGGTCTGGCTATCTTACACCGCCGCTGTCACCTGCCAAGACTGTCAGCACCGAAGACTAGGCGTCGCCCAGGACACCCCAGTCTCCTCGCAAAAGTCGCAGCTGTCTCTTCTTCAGTGATAACAACTACAGTGGTATCACCGCTTCCTGTCTGATTTCGCCGTCTTCTCCTAGGAAGTCAAAGTTTCTTTCCCGTCTTCAGGCGCTGTCTACCCCGGACCTTAGTCCGATCAGACATGAAGTCGTACCGATACAACCAAACGACGAGACTCGTCCAGATTCTCGCAGACCCAATGACTTCGATCCTTCCTTCTCCAATCGCTCCGATGCGCTCGCTTACCCAAACATTCCCTCGGCGTCTACTACAGGCGCATACCCTCTTGTTGACGAGGATCTCATTCCTCCAGGGAAAGCTTGCAACTCCAGTCCGACTCAAGACGGATCCTTTTCAAGCAAACCAAGGCGCAGCAACCGCAGCTCTTCGGATAGCTTCATTGATGTCTCGAGCCGCGTACCATCCCCTTCGCCGAACCCTACAGACACTGTCATTACATTAGAAAGCTCGAACTTGACACCCCTGCGCTACACTGATGCCTCTTCTGAGGACTTTCTTCGGTCAGCTAGGCTTCGTCGACTCCCTCTACGCTACGCTAGCTCTCCCTTAAGACCCAGTCAATGGGTGGCACGGGGCGGACTTTTAGCATCACCTCGCCCACATCAGGCCAGTACGCCAGATCGCTTCATCGCCGGCCGCCGGCCACCTGCGGTTACTCGAGAGAGCTTCGAACTTAACAGCCCTGCAGAGCGAAGAAACAAGGAACACAACATGAACCGCGGTACTCGTACAGATGCAGATGCTTTTAGTCGCCGACTGCGCAGAAGTGGTCGCATGAACGAGGAACTACGCGGGCTTAGAGAGGCACACTCTGTGGTTTCAGGGCGTGCCAATGCAAGTAGAAGGAACGTTAACTTTAGGCGCAATCCTCTAACCCTAGGCGCTCGCCAGATCAGCGCTGGTGCTGTCTGGAATGTTGGCGGGCCTTCTGCGGTGAGCGACACAGTAGTTGCAGTCTCCACTGGTAGGGGTAGGATGCTCGGCAGTGGAACGAACGCGCCACTGTACAAATCTGCTTTCTTAAACCGAGCAGATCCAGATGCCGAGCTAGAGGCGTATGAACGGCGTCTCGCACTAGCACTTGACATTGATCAAACTGATCGAATACTACAGCATTCTTCGTCTCCTGCCTCCCCGCGCTCACCACATAGTGGTCCTATATCACAGGCTAAGCATGTTTGGCGAGACGGAGCGTGGGTAAGGGACGGAGCCAATTCGAGTTTGTTTACATTCCTCGTGCACTTTTCAGCATTATGCTGTTGCTGACCATAGGCTCAAGATGCTCATCAAGCGCCACCAAAGCGGAGACATGTGCCCATTTTACCTTTCAGATATGTCTCCAATATACCGCTATCCTCCGATACTGATCTAGCCTACAGTCCTCGACGCCCCTAATCTTCGAGACGACTACTACTGTACCTTGCTCGCATACTCCCACACTTCCAAGTGTCTAGCTGTTGGTCTAGGAGATTCTGTCCATCTATGGTCCGAAAGAAGCGGTGTGAGTACGCCAGATTCGCTCAACGCTGTGCCGCCAAATGGCCCGTCAGATGTTCAGCATGTTACGTCGTTGGACTTCTCTTCCACAGCAGGAGGACAGGCAATTCTTGCGGTTGGGCGAGCTGATGGTCGCATCTTACTCTGGAGCCCGCTTGACTCGGAACCTCGTTTCGATGCTACGCAACCTAAGCCTGTATCATGCGTGTCTTGGAGACCGACTGTCGTGCAGCGACCTTCACTTCGAGATAGAGCAATGAACGTACCAACCGAAGAACTACTCATCGGAGATGAGGTTAGTCACATCTACTTCTATAGCGTTGAGTGGCCTTCGGAGACACACAGTGCACTCTTCGGCTGGAACGGCGCCATGACCTTGCTCGCTCGATTATCTATCCACTGCCAACAAATCTGCGGTCTAGCATGGTCGTCGGACGGCGAGCTGTTTGCCAGTGGAGGAAACGACAACAATTGCAATCTGTTCGAGACGAAGAAGCTGCTTCGACCGAGCGCTGCTAGTGAGAACACAGCAGCCATATTGGATGTGCGTGAAGGTCCGCGTGGTGAGTCTATCTACACTGTAACCAACCGCAACAATAATCCCGTCCTACACCTTGCGCAATCAGTGGCGAAACATACATGGACGCTCAATGCAGCTGTCAAAGCTATGGCGTTCTGCCCCTGGCAACGAGGACTCATAGCCATCGGCAGCGGCTCAAACGATCGCTGCATCCACTTTTACCACACGCGCTCAGGCACTTGTCTTGCTACTATCGACTGTGCAGCTCAAGTCACAAGTCTTATCTGGTCCCAGACTCGCCGTGAAATAGCAGCAACGTTCGGCTTCGCGCAACCCGAGCACCCATACCGTGTCGCTGTCTTCACTTGGCCTGGTTGCGAACAAGTCGTTGCCGTGCCGTGGTATGATGAGAATCGGGCCCTGTGTGCAGTCGCTTACCCAGGTGGTCCAACGAATGGTTCGCAAATGGATCGAGACCGTGATGGTGCAAGGGCCAGGGGTGAAGATGGAGTCTGGTCGAGAAGAGGTGTCGAGGAGGGTTGCATCGTCGTTGCAGCTAGCGATATGGCGATTCGATTCCATGAAATCTGGAGTGATAGACGGGGAAGTGTAGGCTCTGGTGGTTTGCTGGGCAGTGGGGCTACGGGCTTGTTGGGAGGAAGTGATATCCTTGAGGGTCCCTATGCTGGTAATCTTGAGCGGCAAGGAACGGTAATCAGGTAGAGATAAGTCAGTCTTTTGGGAACAAGCGGGGATATAGCATAGGATGAGCAAAATAGTTTCTCGGTGCAGTTATCGCAAGATCTTGGTTCCGATTCATAACTGGCTTTGTGTTTGAAGTGTAGTGACCGAGCAGTTTTCGCCTATGGGGGAGGGGTGCCAGCGATGTTCTGGTATCCTCTCCGTCTTCTAATCCCCTTTTTCCCTTACTCCGAGTCTTTGAACATGCTCCTCTCCTGGCCTTGGCTACATTCTAAGATTTGCGCATGCATCTTTCGCCCTCGCCACTGTCGTCAGTTTTACCCGAGACTCAGTTTTTTTTGGTTTACCCTATCGCTACCATTTATTTTTTGTGATCATCTCTATGCTGACGAGTTGATCCGGGTCGCCTACTCAGCCTGGGCGACTCGTTTTGCCTCTGATCATTACTTCGGTGCGCTTCCCTATCGTTCACCTCAAACTATGGACCGTCTTTCTCCATCTCCTTTGTCTTCGCAGCAGCCTTCCTTTCTGACCGTATCTGCGCGAGATTCTTCATCCGTGCCTTCTTTCTATCCATCTTCGTTTCTTTGCCTGCATTTTTCTTGGCTAAACGCTTATGCGCGATAGCATTGATCTGAATAGAGCGGTGTGCTTTCAGAACTGCAGTGAGAAGGACTGTTGAGTGTTGTGCGGTTTTCGTGAGGTCGGTGTGGGAAAGCAGGGTAGAGAGTTCTGAATGAAGTCCTTGAAGAGCTAACGTGAGTGCATCTTCTTTGTTCGTCGGTCGTCTGAGGTCGGGCCTTTTTCTGTGCGGATCTGGAAGTGGTCTATGACTTAGGATAGGAGCCTTTACTTCTGGCTCGGATTGTTCATTCTGCTCAATCTGTTCCAGAGTTTGTTCTTGGGCGGCGCCTTGATCGACGTCAGGTTCGTTTGGTTTTTGTTGTAGTTGGGCCGACTGTGAGTCTTCTTCGAAAAGATGCGCTGAACTTCCACCGCGGCTCTCCAGCACGAAAGCTAGGCCAAGGGAATGTTTACCATTGCTCCCGTACGGGCTATCGGTTTCAGTAGCCTCTTCTCTCTTATCACTCTTGTCCGACCAGAATGTTTCTCCTTCGAACAGTCTCTTCGCAGTCCTGAATACTGTGCCACTGACAGGGTAGAGTTTATTCTTCGTATCCATAGTGGCGTTGACCTGCAGTCGACCACTTGCGTGACCTATCGTGATGGCGCTCTCCATCAGAGGTTCGGGGGCCAGCATCTGCTCAACGATGGTCCCGGGAATACGTGCAGCGACGGCTGAGGTCAACGCAGCGGTCAAGGGAATTGCTCGATGAGGTTGTGTATCAGAGAGAAATCGGATGACTATATCCATCTGCGATGACTTGAGTGTTTGACCTGACAGCACAGGATGCGAAGATGATTGCGATACGAGACCAATCTTGGGTATGGTACGAGGAACTTCGCCTTCGGTAGGCGCAATACCCATGGCAACAGCAGCGGCCTTGCGTATGCTCTCGAGCAATGCAAGCTTGTCCGGGAGTTTATTAAAGTCATTGGGTAGTATAGTGCCATCCACACCGACGTCGTCTGCTCGGATGAAAATACATGGATTTGCACCATCCACGCAAGACACTCTGTAGCCTCCAACGTTGTCTATCCTCCTGCCAGTTGGTAGCACTTTTCCGGTCTTGCTACCGTATGGGTACTTGAAATCCAACTTGATCTTGGAGCCGGATCCGGCCACACCGTCGATTTTGTACTCACCTGCCACGGCAGCCTCGGCTCCAATGACTTCGAAGGTGGAGTCAATCAGCTTCCCGGTGTTCGTGTTCCGTATCTTGACAGTGACTTCTCCATCTCCTTGGGCATATATTCTGGCCGGGAGGAGACCAGCGTTGTAAGCATAGGGACCAATCGCACTGATCATGTTTCCACAGTTGCCTGCGACGTCGACTTCGTCATTCTCAATACCCAAGCCAACAAAGGTGTAGTCAATGTCCAACTTCTGCTCTTCCTCAGCCACTGCTGCCTCTTCCTGGGCCTGTGCAGCCTGCGCACTCTCACGGGCTGCATCAATGCCGCCAAACCCTGTACGGAAACGGGTGCCTCTTTCAGGCAAGGCAATCCTCTTTCCGTAAGGTTCTACAAGGCATATTTTGCTGAGACTCGAAATCCCCGCGCCCATGCCATCAAGTTGGCGGCCATAAGGATCGCCACTGCCCATTATCTGGCGGAAGATGTTGGGCCATTTCGCGCGGTGCTTGGGCAGAGCTTGTGGTTGTATAATCACGGCTCGCGATGTGCCTCCACGGTAGTAGGCAGCCTCAATGGGCTTTTGGACCGTTGCGTCTGGCGGGACGACGTCATGTCGAGAGACGAAGGAGCGTATGCGGAGCGAGAAGACTGGCGAAGGACGCATTACGCATCATGACATGGGCTGGTCGAGAAGTGTGCCAAAGACGTGTGACCCAGAGATGGGCAATGTTCGGAAAGGATCCGACCTCGGGACGGAAAGACTGGACCCTGTTTGGGAGCACAGGCAGCTGCTCCGAATTTTTCTCGAACACGCTCGACATCATCGCATCACACATCTGAACCGCACTCTTACCTTTGTACATACCTCGCATCTCCCGCCCCCTCATATTACACAGTACACGATGTTGCAAAGGACTATCCTCCGCGCCTCAAGACAGCAGACTGCCCGCCAAATACGGGTTTTTGCGCCACTACGTCAGCAAGCACCCATCACAAGAGCAGTAGCCACACCTGCCATTCGATGGTATTCGGATGCTGCGCCCGCAAAGGAGGGAGAGGCCGCCGAGAAGAAGGAGGATGTGCCCGCAGAGAGCAACGAGGCAACACAATTGAAGGAGCAGCTGGAGAAGAAGGACAAGGAAATCGTCGACCTCAAGGTATGCATACGAGCTGGCTAGGTGCACAAGGACAAGGGAATAACAACCGGCTGCAGGACAAATACCTGCGCTCAGTCGCCGACTTCCGCAACCTGCAAGAACGCACAGCACGTGAGATCAAGGCTGCCAAAGACTTTGCCATCCAGCGCTTCGCCCGCGACCTGGTAGAATCTGTCGACAACCTGGACCGCGCCCTGGGCACCGTCCCGGCAGAGAAGCTCCAGGGCGACAACACCGATCTCATTGCTCTCCACGACGGTATCAAGATGACCGACACCATCCTCATCAACACGCTCAAAAAGCACGGCTTGGAGCGATTCGACCCCAGCGAAGCCGGAGAGAAATTCGACCCCAACATCCACGAGGCCGTTTTCCAAGCGCCGCAGCCTGACAAGGAGGACGGCACTTGCTTCCACACACAACAGAAGGGTTTCAAGCTCAACGGACGGACACTGCGACCGGCCAAGGTTGGCGTCGTCAAGAACGCCTAGATGCATGATTGAACGAGGCTGAGTGACGCTCCATATACGCGGACAGTGTTGTTTATGACTCATGTCACGGCCGCTACCATCTCATTCGCACGTGTATGACTACATTGGTTCGCCTCTATCGTCTGGTTGACGCGGCGGTACACTGGAGGTATGGCGTTTTCGCGCTTCCCACACGTTGCACTTTGATTTTTCAATCGGACATTGTACAGATATTCCCCTCTCAGACGCATTTTGGAAAGGTTGAGCAAGCACAACGATGAAATGGCTTTGCGTGTATTGTAATATTAGATATGACAGATTACGAGCGAAACAGCAAACTCAAGAGCAGCAAAGCTGTATCAGTGTATTTGCTTCAACTCATTCTTGGTAGCAATCTGCATCTTCTCTCTTGTGCCCAATGCTAACGCGAAGGATACGATACCACGATCCATGGCAGTTTTGCAGTCTGTTGACGCCCACCCTTTTAGAACGCCAGCCCATGCAATGTTGTACACCCAGATACGCCCGTGCGTGTCTACCAGTTCTGTCCGTATGGCGTAGCACCGTACGGCGTGGCTCCTCCTTGTGCCGCGCCACCCCAAGAACTCGCGCCGCCGTATCCCGGTGCTCCGACTGGGGTAAATCCACCAGCGTCACCATACCCAGCACCGTTCAGTGTTGGGCTCTGCGCACCGCCAAAGTCCTCTGGCCCTCCAACGCCGCCGGATAGTTCTTTGATGATCCCGGCAAGCTTTCGTTGTAGGATGGATATTCCTTGCGTGACGATTTGATCAGGTTCAAGACCACCGACAGTTTCGACGTCGTAGAAGAAGCGGGTCGGGACAGCGTCGTAGTTGAAGGGTTCGTCTGGGTTAGGCGGGCCGCCGTCAAGGTTTATCCGAGCTTCGTCCTTGGGCCTGGTCACTGTCAGAATGTTCTGGGGTCCGAAATCGAGTACGTAACAAATGATCAGACATACCACTCCTTGTCCGCATCCTCCTCGTGCCAGTAGTCCAAATGATGCAGCTTGTTCGCCGGATCGTACTCGAAGCCGATGGCCGCACTAGGTGCCCACTTTGCGTGCTCTTTTGCAATGCCCTTCTTGGCGATGCACTTCATGCTGATCGCTTGACCTCTCCTTAGTTTGACAATGCAACTACCCGTCTCTTCTGAGTCGGTGATGACGGGCTTGCCCACATCCTCATTCGGTGTCCGAGACTCTATGACCAGATCGCGCGCGTACACTTTCATAATCTCGCTGCCAGTGCATTTCGCGTTCAGGGTGAGGACAACGGCGCAGTTGTCGCAGTAGCCTTCGCAGTCGCAGTCGCGCGAGTATAACAGGTCCTCGACGCCTTTTGAGCACAAGGGCACGAGGCCGAGACGGTGGCAGACGAACTCGTCGGCAAGAACGGATGTGTTGTCGAAGACTTCTACGACGTCGATGGCAAGGGTGGGAATCTCGGCGAGCATCACACGGCGCAGTGAGTTTGCGGTTTCGAGATTGAAGTTCTGGACGATGAAGTTGGCGCGCTGGCTGTTTGCCTACGCATGGCTGTGTTAGCTCGACGTGTTGCGAGGTAGCCAGAGCAGACGGCGTACCTCGAGGAAGCGGACGTTTATCGCGCCGCCATCTGGGTCGTAGTCCATCGCGTCGTCGGCTCAGGGAGGTGAGGGCTGGGTGCAGGCGGCGTGGGAGGCGGAGCCGAGGTGGCAAGGCGACGAGATTGTGACGCGGAGAGAGACGTGTTGACGTGTATGGCGTGTGCTGCCTAGGGCTGTCGCCGTGATGGAGATTCTTTGGGGGTGAGTCTCGAGCCAAACGCCGCCTAGCGCCTGGATGCGTGCGCCACATCTGCGCCACACCTCCAGAGCCACTCCACCGTCACGTCTCTGGGCCTCGCCATGCACGTCACCAGTCGGCCAAATTACACTGCATCCGCAATTACCCACGGACTCATTCCCTCCTAAACCAACATTCACGACGCGACAATGTGCTGACGGCTTGTTTGCGGGCATCCACCCGGGTACCTACTAGTGGTATATGTCATGACTTTGCACAAGCCGAATTGCCAAACAATCGGCCATGGTCTCGGACGTGTTGGAAGTTTGAGGCCTTGAGCAAAACAAAAGACGTAGAAAGCAAATACATGCATGCTCTCAGATCCCGCGGGTGGGCCCGGAACGCGCGGAGCCTGAGACAGTCACGAGACAAGGCATGGCCTTTGATCAGCCTTGCTGTTGAACACATGAGACACTCTTGTAGGGTGATGTACTTCAAGACTACTTGCGGCATGACAACAAGGCCAAGACGTGAGGATACCATCGGCTGACAAAGGTCTCGGGGTGCAGAGCGCCTATGGCTGTGCTGCAATGTGAGCTGACCGTCTTGACAGTTGTCCTCGTCGTATCGTCGCATGCATGCACAGCATATGGCAGATGGAGGATTGACGAGTCTGCCGCCGAGTGATGACCTATTACGTGCCCAGTCGGACAAGACAACGGCGCTGATAGTATTGTGTGCATGCCGTGTGGTCCCAACATGGATAAGCCGGACACTAACAGCCGACGCGGTGCTTGAGTTAGTCTGCAAACCATCTTGTGTGGAACCAGCGAGACACTGATGGATGTTTCTTTCGTCGACATGAGGCTGAGTTGAGGGCGACTAAGCACCAGCGAGGCTGAGGGCCTCTCCTTTCCTGTGCGTGTTGTGACATCGTCAGTTGAACCCGTCATTGACGCGTCCGCCGAGGTCCGGAGACCTCTAACAGCACAGTGCGTTGGGAATCAAAGATGGCGGGGCAGTGCAATAACGCCCAGGAGATGGCGCGCAAGTAGCAGAACATGGGACATGGAGGCGGGACATGTCATGGCCGAAGTTCTAGCCTTGGCGGATTGAGGCGGAGCAACAGTCTGCTTGCATGCGGAAGCTGGAACCACCAGCCGCTGCGAAGGCCAACTTTGATATAAGACACACGCAGTCAAGACATTGTCCTTCAACTCACCACAGCAACTCATCCACAACAAGCGCCTAGGACTCTTTGCGCAACACAAATGATCGCAAACATGCAAGCTACTCTGCCATCACCGCAGCGCTCCCGCGCATCATCCGGCAGCAAGTCGCCACTTTCTCTCGACTTCTCAGACCTACCGCCGCTGGTGGAGCCATCACCACCCTCAAACACACTCATCATAACCGTAAGTGCCACGCTCGCAAAACTTCAGCGGCAGCATCTGACAGTATTCAGAACCTTCTTGCTCCCGAAATCTTCCAACTATCAACCCTTACCGAGATCCGCGAAACCATAGACAAGCATGCAAAAGTACACACATGGGCGCCGCTCAAGTCCTTCCGTCGCATCGTAGTGTCCTTCTTTGACATTGACTCTGCGATGCAAGTTCGACAGGCCCTCGACGGCGAGCAACTCATGGGCTATCGCATCCGCGTATATTTCGGTGTAAACACACCCATGAACCCCTCAGACCAGCACCTCGCCCTCCCCAAGTCAGACCGGCTATTTTTCATCTCGCCGCCACCTTCACCACCGATGGGCTGGGAAATGAAGGAAGAGGATGCGCCCAACAAGATTGTGCACCCCGAAGACCTCGCAGCAGCGCTGGCGCGGTTACATGCAAACCATGAGGCGACCTCACCCGAGACCGATCACGGGGGCGCCCCCATCACGAGGAGGCGGACCGGCAGCACGACTGTAGTTTACCACCCCGAAGACCACGGCGATTCACCGAACCTTCCAGCTATCTCAGTCGAGGACACAACAGAGACACCCGAGCCCTTGACCCCCATCGATGCGATGGAGGGTATTGAGGGGCCGATCGCGTCGCAGAAGTCACAGGGCATGACCGTCAGCACCGCAAGGCCGCCGGTCGAGCTCATGCACTAGGCCGTTTAGTGGTGTCGCGAATCATTTCTTTCCTTGTGTTTTCAAAAAGGCTTCTTGTGTCTATAATGACATGGCGAATGCATAGTTCCGGCGTTGGTGGTTTGCTGATTTAGAGACGGCTCTGCGAGCTAGGGAATGCGAGCGTTTGGGTTCGAGGATACCTTTGGCAAGACTCAGTCGCGACGAGTCTAATGGGTTGGAAATGGCACGGCATGGAATGATATCCCGTTCGAATAGCATAAACACGTTACATCTTGCACATTCTGTTGCTTTGCATGCTCTTAAAATTTGGTGAATGTGTACACGCATGTACCTGTCTCGGTTGTGCTCTCCACAGTGCACTGCTTGTGTGTCTGCGCAGATTGGACCCGCACTTCTCGCTGCAGAAAGTACCCAACGATCCGCAAGGACAAAGACCATGATACCATTAGAACACGCGAGTCAGAGCCCAGGCCACGGCAAGTCCCCCCAAGTTTGTGGATCGCGATTGTCGTGCCTGCAAGTCGCGCTAGCACGTGACGCAGCCGAAACCCGATTAGCGCGCACCGTGGAAATTAAGCGAACAAAGTATTGATGAATCCGCCTGCTGTTCTCCAACATCACGACAATCTACTAACGTTGCAGCTTCCACACGCCGTCGAGACGCCGCAGTCAAGATGAAGCTCAACATCTCCTACCCCAACAATGGAACCCAGAAGTTGATCGAGGTCGACGATGAGCGCAAGCTCCGCGTCTTCATGGACCGCCGCATGGGTCAAGAAGTCCCTGCCGACAGCATCGGCGACGAGTTCAAGGGCTACATCGTCAGGATCACCGGTGGTAACGACAAGCAAGGTTTCCCGATGAAGCAGGGTGTCATGCACCCCACCCGTGTGCGACTCCTTCTCGCCGACGGCCACTCCTGCTACCGCCCCCGCCGCACTGGTGAGCGCAAGAGGAAGTCCGTCCGTGGATGCATTGTCGGCATGGACCTCTCTGTCCTTGCTCTCAGCATCGTCAAGAAGGGCGACGAGGACATTCCCGGCCTGACCGACATTGTCCACCCCAAGCGCCTCGGTCCCAAGCGCGCCACCAAGATCCGCCGCTTCTTCGGTCTCAGCAAGGAAGATGATGTGAGTTACCTCATAGCTTCTTCGCCAATCCTGCTTCGCATAGCGGATTGAGTCTCGCTCGTCCTGCTACAAGCAGCGTATTGAGTCTGAGCAACAAGAAGTGAGCTAGTAAAGTTTCAAGGTTTGAAGACTAATCATTGCATGTGTAGGTCCGCAAGTTCGTCATCCGCCGTGAAGTCCAGCCCAAGAAGGAGGGCGCGAAGCCCTACACCAAGGCCCCCAAGATCCAGCGTCTTGTTACTCCTCAGCGTCTCCAGCACAAGCGTCACAGGCTGGCACTCAAGCGCCGTCGCGCGGAGGCTTCCAAGGATGCTGCCGTACGTTTATACCCTGCCACGACGCACAGAGTAGCTGCTAATGACATGACAGAACGAGTACGCTCAGATCCTTTCCAAGCGCATCAACGACGCCAAGGCCGCACACGACGAGGCCCGCAAGAGGAGGGCGTCTTCCATGAAGCACTAGAGCGTTATCATGAGTTCATGATTGGGTCGTGGAATGATTACACTGGCGTCGGCACGAAAATAACGGTGTGGGCTCCTGTATCTGAATGAAAACTTCGGGCATTCTAGGGAATAGGCGCTTCTCATACCACTGACTGCTTAAGGCAGTTGTCTCAATAAACAATTGCACCACTTCACGGCCGCTCCATAACCTCGCCGTATTCGTCATGTATTCCGCTCGAACACTTCCAGAAGTAGTGTGGCTGCGAAAATCTGATTGACAAATGTGCCTCATCAGTCCCTCCATCGCATGAGCCCCGGCTTATCGGTCATCTATAGTCGCTTCACACCATGTGGTTCTCGCATTCGCCTCCATTCACATTGCAATACAGCGAATGCTCGGACCTTTTCGCTGAGTACCAAGTTTTGGCTGCACACACTATCCCTGGCTTCTTTGGCCTTGCATGCCGCTGGTGCCTTTCTGTAAAGCTTCCTCCTACGTTCGTCGTTGCAAATGTCTTGTACCGACCGAGTCTTCTCAGTGTACTTCGCACTATCCACGATACACTGGAGGCTCTTCCTGCCCTACGCGTTGTGGGTCGCTGCACCAGCAGCATCTGAAGAAAACATTAGTGACGAAAACGATTGTCTTCTTCTATATGCAATGCCCTCTGATGGAGCTTGCTTGTACGTGTTGAAGATGCGATGAAGCGATCATGGTCAGCTCTGTGCATACATTCGATTTTTTACGCCATCGATTATATCTAGGTAGTCTTTTGCTATCCAAGACATTGACCTGCGTTCTCCATTTGTCCCTCATGGGTCCTGTTGCGGTCATCTTGGTAGATGAATACAAGGCTATGCATGACTCCAGGAAGATGGACGTAAAGATTGAGCAGGTGTTCGTACGTTATCGTTCGACCCCGACAATGAGGACTTGAAAGAGTGTGATTTGAGGCTTTTGAAGGCGTGAAGCTGAGGTCGCCAAGATAACCTTGGAAGGCATCGAGCTACTTTGTGCAGAGCAAATAGATTCACTGCGCGATCAGCACTTTCCAAGGTCACGACCACTATCTTGCCGCATCTTATTCAAGCTTTTCAACTATACTAGCCAACTACAATGAGGAAGAGCTTTTTCAGAAGATCCCAATCAATTTATTCTGTACGCACAAAATACCCTCAAAAAGATTTGTTGCTCCCAATAGCCCTTCAACACACTGTACTCCCTGGAGAGCTTCTGGCATCTAGGCCGATACCTGCTTGTCGAGATCCCGAGGAGCAAACTGGATGTAGGGGCCATGCTTCTCGCTCGTGAAGTGTGCTTTGATCTCAAAGTTCACAGCTCCCTTTGTCCCAATCTGCGTCTCCCCGACTGCACCCGCTGGGCCTTCAGCACTCTTCCAATCTGCTCGGAACACTATCTGA
The DNA here is from genome assembly GCA_002952155.1 of Alternaria solani. Lineage (NCBI taxonomy): Eukaryota > Fungi > Ascomycota > Dothideomycetes > Pleosporales > Pleosporaceae > Alternaria > Alternaria solani. Next base: position 980,812 of record CP022032.1, on the reverse strand, counting down.
GCCAGTGCTGTCGTAAGCTCCATATAAGCGATATTCTTACCCAGACAACCCCGAGATCCCAACGAAAACGGTATGAATGCCCTCTTCGCCAACTTGAGCGCCTCCTCGCTCTGGTTCTCTGGCAGCCATCGTTCAGGGATGTACTCGTCGGGGTTCGGGAAGTAGTTAGGGTTGCGCTGAATAGCATAAGGACAACTTGCGAGGTCCGTACCCTTGGCAAAGACGTGTCCAGCTATAGACTCTTGCATCCTCATAGTCCTCCACAGTGGAGCAGCTACTGGAGGAGCAAGCCGCATCGCTTCGTCAATACAAGCCAGGAGGTATACGCAACTCGTCAGCTTTGGGCCCGGCGCGATTTCTTCGAGGTTCGAGAAAGTCGATCGAATTTCATCGGCTAGTCGCTTGTAGACTTCTGGATGACGTGCCAGGTAGAAGAAAAAACTGGAAATGGCAACTGAAGATGTATCGGTACCTGCCGCTGTTAGTATGATCAAGCACTGGAAGCACGGTAAAGCTCGTCCATCTTACCTGCAATTACCATGACCATTGCGTCAGCCACCAGGTCGTGGTCACTAAGTCCGGAGTCGTCCTGGTTTCGTTGCGCAATCAGGTCTCCAAATATATCATCCACGTGCTGCTTCTTCTCTAGTTCTATCCTGCCCATAACAAGGGTTTGTATCCGTTCAAAAAATTCATCAAGCTTCTTGCTAAACTTTGGTGCGAGACGAATTCTGAGATTCCGGTAGTCGACTAGTCGTGGCTGTACTACTTCCATACCCACCATCTTCATGCCCTTGTCGATTAATTCTATTACGGGACGGGCGTGTGGTTCAGTCATCGTATTTTGTGGGCTGTAGAAGACGGTGTTCGACATTATATCGAAGGTGAAGTAGGAGCCTATGAGTATTAGTGCTGTGATGAGGTCCTCACCGGGCTTCTCGACATACTCATATCGCCAACGTTCATTGCGGGACCCCAAGATCTTGCTTTCTCGCCAGATACAGGACTCTTTAGGAGATTGTCGCCGAATTCTTTGGCTATTTTGTAGATCACTGGCTCGTACTTTGTCAGAGCAACAGTAGAGAAAGCTCGGCTCAGCATCTTCCTCCTTGGCGCGTGTTCCTCTCGATCAAGCGCATTGATGATGCTGAATGAAGGTTTGCCACCTCTGAAACCTATATAGCCTCTTGCTTTCTGTGTCTTGGAAGGATGCATGTACATGTCTGTGGTGATTAGACGCATCCGACCTGATCATTGCTTGGTGACATACCTTGCAATCCTTCTACAGTGTTGATAATAAGACCATTTGGCTTGTAGCGTACCACATCACCTACTGCACGTTAGTATCGCTGACATCTGCTCGCAAGATTTGTGGCTTACCGTATTTCTCATGACACCTTTGGACGTCTAGATGAATGTTTCCAGTGTACGATTGGTATGCACCATACCAAGACGTGCATCTTGCCAGAAAGGGTCCAGGATATTTGGCCAATGGATGGAAGTAGAGTCGATAAATGATTTGTGAGATCTACAAACCTATCAGTAAACATTCGACCAGGGTAGGTACTTGGGCAGTCTACAGTTATGAGAGTGACAGCGCAGGACGAGTAGAAGGCGATGTCGATGGCAGTCATGATTGCTTAGATCAAGTGGATGTATACAGATTGCGAAAGAATACTGTCCAACTGTGGATGCGGACATCACTTTATAGGGATAACTAATACATCTGCATACCCCCCTTCTTGGAGAACTTGGCGTTGTTACATAGAACCCAATACTAATCAGGATCCCATGTTGAACATCTCCTCGTACGAAGCGGGGTCACTTGATTGTTGGGTCGTGTCGTCTCTTTTGGCAAGGTAGATGGACAGTGGCAAGGGTTTTGGTCGGGCTGCGGTTCTGCCGCCATGTGTATTATGCTTTCTACGGCCGTAAGTCAATGCATCACGACGGCGGCAATACGGAAACACGATCCACTAACAACCCACTCCACTTAAAGGGCATACGTCATGAAGCTTCTGTTGTGTAATCATTTAAACTTTTGACTTTCTTCCAAGCAATAAGACTTTGGCGTCCAAAGAATGCTTCATATTGTTAGTATTCATCTGGAAGGCACAACTACGCGTCGAGAAACACTGCGGCAGAGATGTGAACTTTTCTTTGAACTCGAAAGTTTCGTACAGCCACGAACAGATTGTATATATACGTACGTCGGCCGAAGCATCGAACCGTGGTCTATGATTTCGCGCCGCAAAATACTGTCAGCGCCAAACGCCCGCCCATGTGGTATCATATGCATATCAATGCTGAGCCTCCCTTGCCTACTCTAGCTTCTTCAATTGCCGATAGACCTTCTTGTGTTGCTCCAAAAACAAGAAGGTGAGCACGGTGTGGGGTCCAACGCGGATGAAGCTCGGTACCCAACCCTTGAACATCCAACGGAATCCTTCTGCTCTCATGGTATCTGAAACGGTCTTTATGAGTCCAACATTATCACTCGAGCTCATTACTTTGGTTTTGATGACATCTACCGGCGAGCATATCGTTGTAGCTACGAATCCTGCCAAGAAGGATGCGGTGAAGTGTGTTGCGAGGTTGTCTTGCAGTGGCGTGTAGTTCAGCAGCACGCGCTTGAATCCATCGTATGTTGCTAGTTGACCCACAGTCATGAGCACAGCTCTTGACGAGTTGGGCCAGACGCCTTTCCATAGACTTGCTACTCCTTCTTCCCGCGACATTCGTATTATCCCGTCGATTGCATTCTTGTATCCTCGTCGCTTTTCTTTGGGCAATGCTGCATCGTGTTGCATCCGCACATTCAGGATGTCTCCTGGGTTGCCAGCGAAGCCTCCGAGGAAGCCTGATATAGATGCCATGCCGACGAGTGTTAGGAACGAGGGCTTCGAGTCGGCGGTCGTCATACGGTCTTTGAGGGCTTCGTAGACCCCGAAGCGCGTCATGCTGTAGGTTCCTTGGCGAAGCTGAGCTGCGGATATCTAATGTCGCATTAGCTGGAAACATGCGAAGAAGGACACGAGACGACGTACGCCTTTGTACAGTCCCAGTGCGCCATCACTCTTTATGACATGACCAAACATTTGCATCATGTTTAACCGTACGCCAGAGGTGGCTTGTGTTTGTAACCGGACCTGAACAGGTGAGTATGTACGAATTGGCGCACGCGACAGTGGGAGAGGCTACCTTTACTGTTCAGACAGTTAGCCAAACGTGCAACGTTGAGTGTACAGCTACGGAGAGCTTACCAAGATCCAGCGGGTGCGTAAAGAACGTCGCAAAACAACTTGCGCTTCCACCAAACCAGAAGGGATAATGTATCGGCGTCTTCTTGATGATAGTCTTCACATCCTCGCTCTTCCTTAATTCCGGCACGCTCACTTGCTTAGTGACGTGCGCCATTCTCAAGGTGGAGGGCTGCGCAGCGACAGCATGTGTAGTTTGCAGGAGCTGGAAAGCTGTCGTCTTAAGAGTCAGGAAGTTTGTCGAGCGTCGGTGGTAGTTGAGGGACCGAGAATTCGGCATGCGGGACGTCATCGGCAAAACATACTGCTTCCGGATTTAAGCCTAGAGCTGGCACGCAGGGCTTGGCGTCGGGTGCGGTTTTGCGGACGCCACTGCGAAGAGCGAACAGGACCACCAAAGATGCTGATGTCGCTTCCCTCTGCGGCTCTTTGCCGTCAATTGAGCTGGAATACCTCGCTGCGGATACCACGGACCGCACTGTCGCTCTGGCCGTTGCGTAACGCAGCGAGGCATAATTCTTCTGGTGAGTTTGTCCTTGTGTGATGCGCCTCCTACTTAGCTTTCTGTACCGAATCAAACACACTCACGCCCGTCGGTACAAGATTCAGACTCTATCGTGTCAAGAACACTGCTACCTTTATTTGGCTTGGTCGTCATGCTTGGCTTATATTCGAACAATTACCTGTATAGCGTCTAAGTCTGAACAGGAGCATTCCCAAAAGAGATCAAAATAGAAGGCCGGACTTACCAAACCGACGAATGGATGAATACCCCTTCAACAATCCTTGCCGCTATATCAAGGCGCCTGCACCTGCAACCAGACCACCCTTTGACTATCACACGGAAACTCATCGAGTCCCGATTTACAGGTTACAAGACCCACAATGACCTCTTTCCTATTGTAACAACCGCACAAAACTTCGACTCGCTCGGCTTTCCATTAGACCACGTTGGCCGTAGCAGGACGGATACATACTACCTGAACAAGCACACTGTATTACGAACACACACTTCAGCACATCAAGCCGACACATTCCGCAACAACGAGAGCGAGGGCTATCTCATTAGTGCCGATGTATACCGAAGAGATGCGATTGACAGAAGTCATTACCCTGTGTTTCATCAGATGGAGGGAGCGCGAACTTGGGATCGTCAGCAAGCAGAAAGAGAAGGCAAGACGCTGGCGCAAATCATTTGGGATGATGTGGACAAGATTCCCAAGCACAATGTTGCAGTTGAAGATCCAAATCCTCCCTTTCATGCTGAGCGTAACCCGCTTCAAGCAGGTCATTCAGCAGAAGAGGCCGAAGCCATGGCAGCACACCTCAAACGCAGTCTCGAAGACATGGTGGTCACGGTCTTCAATGCTGCAAAGAATGCTACAGACACGGAATCACCAAACGAGCCACTAAAGGTACGATGGGTAGAAGCTTACTTTCCCTTCACGTCGCCCTCGTGGGAACTCGAGGTTTTTTGGCAAGGCGATTGGCTCGAAGTCCTCGGCTGTGGCATCGTCTCACAGCCCATCCTGAACAACGCCTCGGTCCCCACGCGCATAGGCTGGGCTTTCGGTATAGGCCTAGAACGCATCGCCATGTTGCTCTACTCCATCCCGGACATTCGCCTGTTCTGGTCAAAGGACAGTCGCTTCTTATCGCAATTCAGCGAGCAGAAAGCCATGCGCCGCTTCGTGCCATTTAGCAAACACCCTGCATGTTTCAAGGATGTGAGCTTCTGGTTGAGGAGTAGTTCCAACGCTGCTGGTGGAGCTGCAGCAGTTCATCCGCCTGCAGGAGGCATGCCAAACAATTCGCACTCAGCATCATCCACACAGTCATCAGATTCATCAGCACCGTCTGGTACACCAATTGCACCGGCGGCTCCTGCTCCATTATCCTCCAGTTTCCACGAAAACGATGTGATGGAAATCGCACGAGAAGTCTGCGGTGATCTTGTGGAAGATGTGCGTCTAACGGATGAATTCGTGCATCCCAAGACTGGACGCAAGAGTTTGTGCTATCGCATCAACTACCGCAGCTTGGAACGCACACTCACAAACGAAGAGACTAACGAGCTGCATGAGCGGCTGAGAGGCTTACTTGTGGAGAGGCTCGGCGTTGAATTAAGATAGCGTCGGCCATGGAGGACTAATACGGGGCATACGGCACGAGTTGAGATGTACCGATGAGGAAGGCGGAGCTGGTGGAAATCCCTTTTGGTATTGGAGAACGGTGCGGGAAGGAGCTCGCCGATGTAAAAAAGCAAGGTCAGGAGAGGCAGCACGGCCACGTGAAAGGTAGGGATGGCGACGATGGGATACATGATCTCGATCGCAATGTGGAGTTTCCAGTGGAGTGAATGTACGGGTGTGGTAAGAATGAAGACGGAGCGGACGGACGACCGCCGAATGTGTAGGTGTGTGTGCGTAAGAGAAGGGAACTAATGTCGGCTATCGACCCTGTCACTTCTCACGGCGACGTCCACTGCATGAAGTAGTCTTTAGTCGCAAGACTATGCACAGTGTTCACATCCTTTGAACCCTAGCTACGATGTCATCGACCGTGCTGCACGCCTGACCTCCACAGCGAAGGAGCGGGCAACGGTTGCATGCTTGCGTCTTCTTGGTCGCGTCTCCAAACTCCCACGATGTACAATACTTGTGTAGAAACATGTAACCCCAACGCAATTCTACCATAACCATATCTATTATTACATCTTCACAACTGACACTCGGTACCATTAGATCGCATACTCGGTGCCTCCTTTCTGCATCACCGTTCTCTCTGGGTGTAAGCCTTATGCACGGCACCCCACATATTCCGGTTAAGAAGGGAAAAAGCAAGGCACGCAAGTACCGTGCGGAAAAATCCTATTTCCACACATGGGAAAGGCGTCTTTTTGCGCATCAACGTTTGACAACACCAACACTACACTTGATCTTACCGATGGTGCTAAAATAGTAGCACGCCAGCAAATGCGCGTCTCATGAGGTGCTCGCCCAATATGCGGGAAGCGATATGGTTTGCAGTGGTCAAGTCCAGTGTGTCTGCAGCCTGCAAGCTGGTGGGGCATACGAACCCTGTTCAAGCCTTCCAAGGGCCAATCCATAAAGACCAAATTCGCCACGCCATGCGCCGTTCAAACCTACCCATATGCACATACACATCGTTACCTGCAGTCAGTTGCGGGATTTCGAGTACCAAACCTAATTGCCGTGGCCCCCGCGGCTTGCTTACTCCCTGAAAACGAACACATGGCTAGCTAAACTAGCTCAACGATCTGATGACGATATCTTGTCTTGTGCATCTAAGTTTGGCGCCGTTTTGGCGTAAACTTAGCTTGCTCACCAGCGACATTCCTAAATTCCGATTTTTGAAGCTAGAAGACGCGTGGAACAGGGCTCCTAGCTGCCGTTCCAAGATGCTAGGAGCATACTCCGGAGAAAAAGGAAAAAAAGGGTCGTACAAGTCTTGACATGGCGGGCTCTTTGGCGTCTCAAGGGTTGCCTACTTTGTGCAGGGGAAATTGTGGCGGGTGCTTGCGCAATTTCGCTGTTGTTTTTGCGCCTCAGGCTTCGACGCGTCTTCGAGAAGCTGTTTGGTGTAAGCGTGCCTGTGGTTTAGTATGCTAAGCGGCTTTAGGTTGTAGTTTGCTTTGTACATTGTCGATTTCGTGGATTTCCTTTCTTGCTGTATGGCCACCTAGGCTCTGCTTGGGATTCCCTTCTTCGTGCCAATATCGCGTATAGGAGACGTGGATATGTGTTGACAGTGTTGTTGGGTCCTTTCTGCAAACTCCGCACCCTATACGAGGTGTTTACATCAACATGCCGTGCCAATAAGGGTATCCGATGATATGGTAGTAATGCCCGATCCAAGTAGCCTACTGCCGAACTCACTCGGGGTGGCGAATCGCATCTATCGTACAATAGAGCATAGCCGAGCGGCTGTTGAGGAAGGTCGACGATCAGACTATGATCGCGATCGATATCGCAAGCCACCACCAAGAATCTGTCTTATACACGGATGACCGTAGTAGTGGCGTACACATTCACCGGCGTGGATTCCGAAAGTGCGGAAAAGGATAGCTCGCGCAAAGCAAGGAGAGATCGTTGACAGAGAACCACCAAGGGGAATTTATGTTGTTGATTGCTGAGCGACAGTAAGGGGTCAGTATTTACTTTTCCATGTCAGGAGTGTGGCATCTGGGTTTACAGTGGATGCGAGGCAACAACCCGTTGCCAGCATGTAAACTCTCAGAGATTTCGAGCATCATCACGAGAGTCGAACTGGTCAGTTTGACCCTACCTGCCAGTCATGTTATCCTACTGTCTTTTGTTGTATTGCTCAGCGTTACGATAACTCTCGAAAACACACTAGAAATGAAGCGATTAGTTCCCCATACAAGGCGACGATCAACACGTTTGTCTGGCTCTGGTGTAGCTAAACAGGCTGGGGGCTGGGTATGTGCGGTGTCTTTTTGTGGCTGCTGGATGTATTATTTGGATGGGATCATACTGGAGCTTACCTCATGAGAGAAGCGACATCTGGACACAGACATTCCTTACTGGAGATCGCGAAGTGCCCGAATTACTCAACGCACATGTCGGAAATGATCGTCATGAGGGTCCGCCGTAACAATGTGGTCCCGATCGTTATTGTGATATGTCGTGTACGTCCAACTGGTATCTCGGTTGCGGTATAACTCGCGGCGGGTTTGGTCATCGAATGACTCGGGAGACAAGTCATTGGGTTCGGCGCAATATCGCAAGGCTATGACGGGCAGTGTCGATATGATGTTTGATCAAAGACAGGCCGTGTGTATATCCTTGGTAATCAAGTGACGCGTGCCGACAGCCGCATCTGAGATGATGGAGTGGCGCGCTCTCGAAACAACTGGAACCGGCACATGTCCACCAAAACCAACGCACCAGTTTCCGGCTTGACCCAGCGATCCTGGCGAAGGATTCAATGTTCGTATGTACGTCGATGTGGATTGATACAAATCCATCTACTTCGGACCAGCTAGCGCTGTTGCGCGATATGACCCAGCCGTCATGGGCCAACTGTTGCTGCGCGATGAGCATCGTTTGTTGCCCGCGAACCGACCGAATGTGACCAGACGCAGTCTCGACTCAGAACAGTTAAGAGCCACACTAGTATAAGCTAAGGCTGACCCCTTTCAGGAAAGGTGGCCCAGGCGAGGGTCTGAGCAGCAAGATGAACCGCACACCAAAGTTGCTTTTGATAAGGAACAGGAAAGAATGTAACCGCATGTGTGCAAATCGGATGATAATGACTCTGTGAAAAAGTTGGTGGCTCTCGTGCAGCAATCCCTTGCTGACACTAGCCCGTTCACTGCATGGCTTGGCGTGAAGTCGGAAAGCACTTGCATGCAAGCGGAGCGGGAAGCCGAAATTGAGTAGCGCAGCATACCTAGTTATAGTTACATGCATATTGAGGTCATGAAGCTCTGCCTCTGAGAACAGCAACGTCGCTATTATCTGGGCCAGGTATGGAAGACGATGGGCACGAATGTCTTTGCATGGTGTTTCGTGGGGGTCCAACGCTCGGCTACGGCATGTGATAACCGGCCACCGCACGGATAGTACCCAGAGTGAAACGGCGTACCAGACTCGGGAGAAAGAGGCAGACGCGAAAGTACGCAAGCCGTATGCAGAAGTGGGAACTCTAGAGCGGTCTACGACAGACGGCGATGGCAGACAGAAGGCGCAAGGCAGGTCTCCCAGATCCGCGCTCGTCATGGCGTCGGCGTCGGTGTCGGCATGGCGGAAGCAAGTCAAGACGCCGTTCGCGTCTAGAAATGGAACGAGCATAGTGCAAAGTTTAAACATGGAGAGACGGCGTCGAGGGCCCACGGGTAGCTTGGACCTCTCATGATCCCACGCCGCCGTCGTGGATCTGTAGGGAATGAGTTAGTAGCAGTGCGGTATTATTGACACGAGGCACATACGCCATATGACACGCTGCTATGTTTCTTCACACTGACCGATGTCCTGGGGCAGCTGTCGCTTAAGTGTATGCGACGGACGAGGGCTATAAGCCTATAAGACTGGGCCTCGCCTATACCTGCTGCGTGGGACATGACCTCGGATGTCTCCATCTGCCCGGCTTCCCTTGAGATGACGACGGAGGGGAGCGCAGGGGAACGACGACTAGACATGATCGCCTTCGTCTCGACTGCTCGCTAGGAGGGCGCCCAAACGTGGGTGTCAACAGGGGACGAGGCAGTGCCGGTGGAATATGCCGTCTTTCTCACGATATTTGGCCGCTCGTATGAGCTGAGGGTTGAGTGCTAGTAGTGGAGCAGGTGCTTGTTGCCCGTAGTAAAGGGTCGCACCAGCGCATGCGATAAGCTTTGAGCGCAGCCGTCTAGAAGAGGTCGTAGTATTTACGACTCGTGGCGGCTGCTGCTGTGCCGTGATGACCCTGTTTCCGGCCCAGGGTTGCCACGAGGCCGCTTCCGCAGCCAATGGCGCACCCCTGCGGCTTCCAAACGTTCGCCTCGCACCTGCCTTGTTCCTGAGGCGCACCTGCTTCGCTTCTGTCCCGAACTCACCAACGTTCTCGCGCCATGGCGGAGAGGCGCGCACCGTCCTACACAACCTCGTCCAAACCACCGTGGCGTCAGTTGCACTGCAACAGCACAGGGCACATGTTTTCTTCTCACCAACACGGCCTCTACAAGCGCGCTTCACCCTCCTCACCAGCAGCCAGGGCCACTGTTCAATCGCCAGCGACGCTCTGCTGCCCGCCTGGTGGGCCGGCTTTCCTACCGCTTTGGTGCAAACCACCGGCATTGATAAACGGCCTGGCAATCGAGCAGCCGGTCCGCAAGAGTAATGATGGATGAGCATGGCCGCTGTGCTGCACCCGGTCCGCTCCACCTTGGGCTGGACGCGAGCACCTGATGCTTCACGCCAGCTCTGCTACTCGCCTCCGCACTATGCTGCAGATCAACATGTTGCAGCCAAAAGGCACCATCCGTCGCGACCATGCGCTGTGCTCGATGCTAAGGGTGGTGCCGCTGTGCACATCGTGCAGATCATCCTAGGCATTAATTGCGCGACGGTATAGCCTACCCCACGAATCGCCAGACATGCGAGGTTAGGCTCGCGTTTCATCCAGCTCCCGCCAACCCCGTCTAGGACGCGCCCCGACAGCCTAGATAGTTTTGCTGTTATTGGGACTTTGCCTTTGCAGGGGCGCTCCTCGCTGCTGCAGCTATCAACACTAGTGCCTGTGAGCCACACTTAACCCGCTGCAGTGTCTTTTTTACCACATACATGCAGGGAAAGCCTTCATGTTTGACGTGCCCGCCTCCCGAGTCTCACCAACCTTGTACTTCAGACAGTGAGCCACGGCAACCTCAAACGTCCGTCATGGCACACATTGCCAATTGCATGCGCTCCGATTCCGACATGTCTTCTGTTTATATAACTCAAGAAACGTCCTCCAGCATGGTAAGCCACGCAGCTCCACTCTCGACTGCAATGAACTATCACTTGCCCCGACGTTCACGCTCACTCAGAGATATTCAGGCTGCCAGAGACTCCCAATCGCCAAGTGCTTCTTCCCACACCAAGACTTCTTCGTTAGCGGCCCTTCACCAGCCTGCTGCATCCAAGTACCAACTCTGGCCTTCAGCCAAAAGCCCAGTAACATTGTCAAAGCCGAACCAATCTTCTGACAAGCTTGCTGCCCTTTCTGCCGGCCGCTCTTCCACCTCTCTCAGTGATACCGCCGTGCTGCCCGAGAGCAGTTTACCTTTTTGGCAACGGACTGGATCCTTGTCAAGAAGAAGAAAAGTCAGTGTGCCCGAGCTTGGAAGCACTATGACTACTGTACAAGAGATGTCCATCGACTCCCGTAAGTTTCTACTCAATTTACACAATGTTCGAACGATTGCTTACAAGGCCCTCAGCAACCATCCCGGGGAGACCACCTCTCCGCAAGCTCTCATACGAAGCTTTTGGCCATGAAAGATCGTGCAGTGCTCCGGGTACAAACTGGAGGACCGGACCTTTTGGTGATGCAATGATGGCTTGCGTAACAGGCCCTTCCCACATTCCAACTCAAATCATCAACGCCCCTCCTTCTTCAGAACTACCCAACGCCTCCGGAAGACCACTTTCTCCTATCCTCAGCCCCGGTGCAACGCCCAGACCCTACCTCAAGGTCCAGACCGCAATTATGGACGAAGAGACTCGCCCACAAGTACCACCTAAATCAACAGCTGCTGAGCGTAAAACTTCACCAGCCCCACTGATCCTGAACTCGAAAACAAGTCGTCCACAGATGACAACGCCCGCCTCGACGACGTCGGGAGGCAACACACCGTTGAGTGCAATGGACCTCCGACGATCGCCCAATGGCAGTGTCCCACTTCCCACACCACCATCAAGTTTTACCAACCCGTTCTATGCATCCTCACCTGCGTCCAACCGAGGCTCGCCACGAACCGAGAGGAGAGATCCCATCGCGACACAATCGTTGGCCCACAATCGAAACATGTCAGAGTCGTCGATTATGGAAAGGGGGCGACCTAAACGACGCAACAGCAAGAGGGAACGCAGCAGGACTGTCTCAGAGGCTGACGGTGCCGAAGCTATCCCAGACTCATGGAAGCTGCCCGAAGGCATGCGCGTATCCGAGGCTGCGCGACGTATGAGTGATGCCGACAAAAAGCTTCTTCACAAGCAAGCATACGATCAGGCTGGCAATTTCGAAGTTCTGCACAAACGTGATGTAGCATCATTGTCAAGGGTAAGCTCTTTACAGCCTGGTTAAGACGACGAAAGCTGACCCCGCCACAGGAACTGAGAGCACTTGACGAGCGCTGCGATTACCTCCGAAAGACCTACAAGTCCTTGCGAGCGGGCCGCCAAAAGCTGCACGGTCGTATGATCGCTTATCTCAGGCGCGGAGAAACAGTCATCTTTTCGCGCGAATCACTCCTCAAACAAGAAGAGGCCCTAGCCGAGCTGGACATTTCGATCGACGAGTTCATCCTGAAACTGGAGCAGGCCGAAAACCGCCGCTTGCGACTTCGGCAAAAATTACTCGAGCATGTTGCTGCTGCTATCGTGCTCAACCCTAGCGCTCGGGACCAGGTAGCCGAAACTACACCACCACGAAGTCCTGTAAAGATCGACAGCCCTTCTCGACATCAACGAAAAGAGACCGAGTCAATCAAAATTTACGCAGACGGCCACGTGCTGAATCTCTTCTCCGACATCGAGAAGGCCATCGGCAAGATGTGCGAACAGACATGCTAAGGGCCTGACAAGAAACATGTCTTCTATTTCACCAACTACGATACCCTCTCCCTTGCCTTTGACGGCCTACCATTAATTTCGACCTCTGGACATCTCACGAATTGCCTATCTGTACCATAACGACTTGAGCACCTGTCCCTCTTACCGCCATCTCTTCTATTTTTCTGGACTGACTCGACTTGACGTTCGTGTACACAAAAGAACGACTGCAACGTCGAAACTCTGATTTATCGTATACGTTGGCATCTATACCCAAGCTTTTGCCCATCTGTTCTGTTTCTCCAAGTACTCTTCTGCACATCAATACTTTCTCTTACATCACGATGTCAAAAACGGCGATGATCATGCTGGGGGGCGTTTCATGTTTGAGCTTCGACAAGGGCAGGACGACGTTGTGGCGCACCATATATGTCTCTAGATACTACCTGCAGGGGTGGATGAATCATGAATGACATCTCAAGTCAAATGTTTAGTCTCTTTCCAATATCTCTTGTGACACTGATCCTGTCTAGAGCCAGTTCCGAGACATCGCCATGCCTCAAGCACACGGCTCGAGCCTGGTATGAGATGTCACACTGACGACCCTGGTAGGTACGACGTTCAGCTTTCTTCTTCTGGATAGAGCTGCGACGGCAACTGTCACGACGATAGTAATTTGCCCACGAGAACAGCGGTACTTCGCGCGACACGAATTGTGTATCCTAGAGCTCAAATTGTTTCATTGAACTACGTACCCCACGTGGTGAGGCTGGAGGCCTTGCGATAACATGGCCATTATAGCCTGTTTCAACGGGGACATCGCAACGTCTTGAAAGGTGCTCGATGAAACGGAGATACAGTGGGGCAAGAACATGAGAGGGGACGTTGCCCAGAGTATCGTTTCTACAGGTTACCAGGGGGTCTATACGTGCTACGCGAGGCTGCACAGTCGCACATCCCCGCAGCAATCATATCAATGTTCTTGATCCCACCCTTGCTGGACTGGAGACAGCTTTTGCAGGTCTGGCGAGGCACATGGCATCGGGGATGGATGACTTGCCCGGAGATGGAGGACACGCCCAGAACACCCCGCGAGCTGGACACGGATCATGGCCGCCGTCAAGTTTCAGAAGGCGACTAGAAGACTGTTTTCCCACCACACGGCACGCATCAAGTATCTGGCTCGAAAGACCAGATGCATATTTGCCGTTTAGCAGAGATGAGCTCTCGGTGAAGGCGCGAAAGTGGATTGTGGTCGAGATGCGGCCGATGAGTGCAATCCGTGGGGCTCGCCCGCACCTACCGTGGTAGCAGGTAGGACTTTCCAAGGCTCTTTGTGCCGGCGCCACCTTTCTCCGATCCTTCTCCGCACGGGCCCGTGCCCGCGTTTTTGCGCGAAAAAGCTCACTCTTTGGGCGACGATGTGATAAGTTTCAGAAATTGACATATTTCCCGCCATCACTCTCACCGCCATGGCTACCAACAGCATCAAGTTACTTACTGGCAACAGCTATCCTGAGCTCGCAGCTCTCGTAGCTGATCGGTACGTTCAAGTTCTTCTTCACGCTCTTCGAGGCCATGACTTGGCATGCACATACCCGACGGCTGTCACGCCTTTATCACTACTACCACGCAGCAGATGTAGCTCTCACTCGTCCTGAAAATTTCTACGGCACGTTCCGAGACGACTAATTTTTTTCGGATTTCTTTTTGTTTTGTTTTTCGAGGATCGAGACAGGGCGCTCGACTGTCGCGCACATGCTCTAGCAACATCGCTAACGAAGTCTCAGACTCGGAATCGAGCTCACCAAGATCCTCGTGCTCCAATACTCAAACCAGGAGACTTCCGTGACTATCGGAGAGTCGGTTCGAGACGAAGATGGTATGCATCATCTTACTCCGGGAGCGAGCACCACTGTGTCTGGCTTTCCTCGGCTTACCACAACGTAGTCTTCATCCTGCAATCTACGCCACCAGGCGACATCAACGATGCGCTCATGGAACTACTGATCATGATCAATGCGTGCAAAACGGCTTCTGCTCGCCGCATTACTGCTGTGATTCCAAACTTCCCTTATGCTCGACAGGACAAGAAGGACAAGTCACGTGCGCCTATCACAGCAAAACTCATGGCAAACATGCTTCAAACTGCTGGCTGCAACCACGTCATCACAATGGATCTCCACGCCAGCCAAATCCAGGGCTTCTTCAATGTGCCCGTAGACAACCTGTACGCGGAACCGAGCACGCTCCGATGGATCCGTGAGAATCTGGACGTCAAGGACTGCGTTATCGTCAGCCCAGATGCAGGAGGTGCAAAGAGGTAAGATGACTCCGCATATATTCGCTAAACGCTGCCTGTATTATTTGGTCCCGAATACCAGAGTGCGCAACCATGCAACAGTGCAAACTCAAGACCCTGAGTATTCCCTTGTACCATACTAGAGCGTCGGACTGCTCTCCGCATCACGGCTTCGAGAAGGTACTAGTACTAATGCATTTTCAGGGCAACTTCGATAGCGGATGGCTTGAACCTTGGCTTTGCCCTCATCCACAAGGAGCGAACACGCCCGAACGAGGTTTCGCGAATGGTGCTGGTTGGTGATGTACGAGGCAAGACGGCCATCTTGGTCGACGACATGGCCGACACATGCGGCACGCTCGTCAAGGCGGCGGACGTGCTGATCTCCGAGGGTGCCAAAGATGCGCTCGCGATTGTTACACACGGCATCCTGAGTGGCAACGCCATCGAAGCCCTCAACGGCAGTAAACTCAAGAAGATTGTCGTCACCAATACCGTACCTCATGAGGACAAGAAGGAGTTATGCGATCGTATCGAGACGATTGACATCAGTCCTACTGTACGTAACTCGTTGTACCTCTGACAATTGCCCCTCTAACAACAAACAGCTTGCCGAGGCCTGCAGGCGTACCCACAATGGCGAGAGTGTTAGTTTCCTCTTCAAGCACGCGCCTGTCGACTAAGGAAGATGCAACCGCTCGACCAACAGCAGTCCTTTAGCATATGAATTAACGGCGTCACGGGCGGGATAGGCGTTAGGATCAACATCACGATATGAACTATTCTTCACACGACAGACACCACGAGTCTATGAAGATCTGCAGATCGTCTTTCAGACCATGCAAACTAGTAGTGAAGCCACTGCAGCAGCATGTGGTGTCGCAATAGGTGCATTAAATCGAATTGCACATTTCTTTAACATCTTGTTCCCACTAAGACGTACGGCGGGTGCGTCTAAGCTAAATCCGCTGTCAGCCGAGTTTGACATGTTGGCGCCAAAAGACGCCATGATGAGGCACTTGGATGGTCCGTCACGTTGCGTGATGCGAGCTACAAGGTTAGTCTGCTTTTAGCCCGGAGCAGTTCAAACTTTATGCCATCGTCAAACTACACACTACCACCCGCAAGGAGGTTTCACGGCTTATAGAATCTCGGTGATCTGTACCCTGCATGTCGAGTGTTGATCGTTGATCACCGCTAGATAACGCTTGTGGACGTCTAGCGGCACGAAGCATACCCGCCGTACTGGTGTGCATGGTGATAGACACAGCATGCAGCCACAGTCAGCGCTTACGAACTGACATCAAACGATGATCGACAACCTCGCGGAGTTGAGCATTCCGGGCTAGTGTTTTCCGACAAATTTACTCGCCTCCGCCACCTCCAGACGCTCCACATATCACAACGAGCATACCCCTACGAAGATCGTGCAACCAAAACTCGGCAGACTCCGTGAGCTCCACCTCCCACTACTCAGCGGTTTCCGCTCTCATAGCTCAAGTCTCGTGGCCAGTAATTGCATTAGACCCTGCCGAGTCAAGATGTCTTTATTCCCTGATTATCTCCTACGACTGCCGGAGCTACCCAGAGACCTCAAACCATGTTGTAGATCACGATTTCCGCTTGAACCATTTCGATCGTCCGCTCCGACCCGACATGTGGCTAAGTTCAGCTTGTGGGTTGAGCGGAAATACGATTTAGAGACCTCCGAGAAAGATGGGCTTTTAAACTTGCAGGTTTCATGTGTCGGCTTCATTGGTGCCGCGTATGCCGAAGCCGAAATTCAGCCACTGCGGCAGCATGGCTAGTGTGTGGCTGAAGGACTACATGCAAGCTGGAAGCTACCGCTACTTGCCTAGAACAGGACAGATCCGAACGATACGATGGACTGTGAGTTAGCTCGTGGCTACAAGGGTGCACGCGGTCGCAGGAGTCGACTACCAAGTTGTGCAACTACACTAAGCACAAAATGATGAATCCGGACCAGGGTGTGACTCCGAGGGAATTTTGTTCAGTGCGACGTGTACGAGGAAACGAAAATTCGCCTAAGAGCAGGATATCGCTGCATTGATACGTCCTTCTACACAGTCAATTAGTTCTCGCACATGTGGGATACCGGGGTATTTGCCATCCAAGGGACTATTTTTATACACACGTTCTCAGGTGAAGGCCATTTCCATGCTCGCAAACTCCTAGGCGTACCCCTGTATGTGCATGAAGGGGACTATACGCCGCGCATTCAAACAGACTATCATTCTCTACTCCTTCAACCCTTCTCAACGAAGTTCCAACAAGGTTTGCGGCTCCCCGAGCTGCCTCACCAATTCGCTTGGTCTCTGTCTTCGCGCCAAGGATGATATCGTATGTATACAGACTGATAAGCAAGTTCCTAGGGCTTAACAATTGAGCAAAGTCCGAGGTCTTAGTATCAGCCTTCACCCTAGCCGAATTCAATGTCGGAAGAAAGCTCTAGTACAAAAGGCGCACCCATATACCACCGGCTCCTATGCCTCGCATCGAACCTCACCTCTTGCAAATGGTAGGACCCGTGTTCATAAACCCAAAGTATAAGACCCTTATTCCAGGGGTCCAAAATCGAACTCTGTGTTGCGCAATTCAGCTGCACGACACACCCCACCCCACTGGGCAAAAATCCCTCATTACGAGTAGCACCTCAAAATACTAGAAACTGCTGCAAGGGTTCACGTACTGTGATACAAACAGCCTCGCGGTCCGAAAAGAGGAACTCTATTTATGCGATTTGGACCCTGGAGCAAGATCTGGGTCTAGTTCAGATCTAGATCAGATAACGGCCCGAATAGACAAAGTTTATGGGAAAGCCTGGGAAAGTTACGCGCTTCTGGAGGCGTGTGGAGTGCAGGTCGTGGTTTGAAACTATTAACCGAAGGGGTGGGGGTTCGAAAGTGGCGTGGTGGTTCGATGGACGCGTAAAGCGTGCAATGTGGGAAGGTGAAGTGATGTCGCCAGTGGCTTGGCAGCTGGCATAGGATGGGTCAATGTGACAAGTCTGGCTCTCAGAGGCTCAAGATTTGGATAACTGCAGCGGTATGCTTTCTAGACATGCGTGGTCCGTGGAAGTTAGGATGATCGTTGAGTGAGTGGTCAAACTACCGGTGTCGTTGAGATACGATACATCGAGCTCGCAGTGCTCGTCAGGACTTGTAGTAACGTTACGCCTCCTAACTGTGGAGTCATTTTAGGAGTTGCATCAGTGACTTGATTCGCCCTGCAAATGTGTTCCAGTTCTGCGATCCGTCTTGTCTAGTCGATTATGAAAGTAGAATACACCTAGACGAGCAATTCATCATTGGTCTAACTACACTAAACTCTTTTTTGACCTATACGAAGGGTGCAACAAAGAAGTAATTTGAGCTTCACTTGCTAGGTCTAGATGAACTGTTAGTGGTACGCGGTGGATACAAAATATCTAGAATTACATCACGACTATGATCATACAGTAGTACTCATCAGCATTTTGCCTGTATCGTAGCACTAGCATATTGATCACAAAAGTCAGGCAACAGGGTACTTGCAACTTGTAAGAGATTTACATTATTTCACAGTCGTCAAGTAGTTATGTTCTCAAAGCACTGCACTACTCTCCTCCACCTCTCACCACCCTAGCTCATCAGCAAGAGCCCCGGCCAAAATATCCGCCATGGCCGCATGCGTTGCGGCATTAGGATGATAATCACAGCCAACATCTGAGCCCTGAGCCGGAATATCCACCAGGCTGATACTCGTACGGTTCCGAAGTTGTGCGATAGCAGCATTCAGCGCGTTCTTCTGCGTAGTCTTTTGCGCATCTTGAGTAGAGGGATATCCGTCGTTGAGCATGGGCGAGGTCAAAAGGAAGAACACAGCGTCTGGGTAGTGTGTCTTGATTGTCTTGACAAAGTTTACCATAGCCGCGGTGTACTCTGCTGGGACGATGGGACCCCGGACGCCGGTCTGGTAACTGAAGTCGTTGGTGCCGAGATTGATGACTACGGCGTCTGGTGTGGCTTTGGCGGGGAATGTGTAGCTGTTCAAGGGATCGAGAGCCCCGTACCGAGTCCATCGCTGAGGCATGATGTCGCTGGTATCTGGGGTTGGAGAGACGTAGTTCCTCGTCAGGCCGATGCCGCTCCAAGCGATGATATCGTAGTCTGCATCCAGCATGTCCGCAGCGAGGGCAGCGTACGTCTTGGGATTGTTCTCAACTGCGGCTGTGTTTACACATGGGTTCACGCCGTCGAGACCGTATCCCACAGTGATAGAGTCACCAATGACCTGGATCTTGCGAGACGAGTACACGTCCCGACCGAAGGCGCCATCCGTGGTGATGTTACCAATCGAGATGGTGCCATACGAAGCCTCTGATCGTTTGCGCAACTCGACCGTGTGTTTGCCGTTCCGGAGGCCAGCGGGTGTTGTGATGGAGGTACCGTTTACGTCCGAGATGACAGTCGCCACGCCGTCAACGGTCAGTTGAGCACTGTTGGTACCAGTTGTGGCTTTGATTTCTATGCTAGCCGATGAGCCTGTGAAGGTAAAGGATACGCCGGTTCCGGGCCATGTCAGTTCTCGAGTACGCGGATTGACGCGTCCTAGAAATCTTTCGGCAGTGACATGATCGATAGCCGCCAGTAGCACGAGCGGAGAGACGGTGAGCTTCATGACGGCAATGGACAGCAAACGGGTACGCAACGATTCACGCAAATGCATCTACGGGCTTATAAGTACTGTACAGCATCGTCATCGAGCATCCAATCTAACACGGAAGACTGTTCCTGGCCTGGTGCGAGTAGGAGTCAGTTCCGAAGCTCCCTGGATCGTGGGTCCGGCATATATTACGTGATGTATGGGAAAACTGGGGTAAACCCTCAGCGTGAATCCTGGTCCTACTACAGCCGCAGTAATGTGCCAGGTAGCAACACCGTGATTGGTTGAACACTCCCTGTACGATACAGTGCATGACACTAGAAGAATTCATATCTATAAACTTTAGAAGAATGCGGGGGTACAGTGGTGAGCGCAAGGCAAGACGAAAATTGTAATGACGATCGCGGATGAACTGCCTGGTACACTAAGCTTGAAAGGGAGTGGTGCGGAAGACATAATTTCCACGAACGAAGGCTGCTCTCATCCTTCTGTCCGAACACACGACTTAACAGCTACGAAGAATCGAATGTTGAGATGACACGAGGAGGTGCACGATAGTAAGAGATGTCAAGAGGGAGTGAAATTCTAATTGAGGGCAAGTGCGGAGCCATCTGGCACAGTAGCAGTGAAATCGGGAAATCAGCCTTCACGATAGCGGGGTCAAGGGCAGAACTGGACATGATTCATTCTTGCGTTGCTCTTGCAAGAAGTGAGTCGCACCCAAGGTGATCCTGAAATGTTCCATGTTAGCCTCTGACTCCATTATGATGCGAGCCTCAGCCACTCTTTCATTCCTCTCCTATCCATCACAACCCCCGCTCGTATCCATCTTCATATCCTGAAGCAAGCGAAACTGAGCAACTTGTCATTCAAATCCCCCTTCCCTGTGCTCCTCAAATCCGCAATGCCTGGCCACGTCAGGCTCAAGAAATCGGATCCATCGCTCAGAGTCTTGCGGCAATCTGTGTTTCTAATATTGAATCCATGTTAGCCATGATATAAATGCATGTCGACGTGTGGTACAGCGGGAAAACAAAGAAGAGGACGGAAACTTACGTGAAGAACTCGCACAAGAAACCTGGATCCGGTCCAAGGGATGACTCTTGACCGGACAGTTGTGCGCAGTCAATGCTTGCACCGCTGGGTTTGGTGAGTTTGTGCGAGCACGCGCCGTTCCAGTTGATGTCGTTGCAGACGTATACCTAGCAGGGACTTTAGTGTCTGGTTTAGGGGAAATACATCAGTACTTGAGAACGTTTACTCACACCAGCCAATGTATCGTCAGGAACTGCTGGCAGTGTACTCGTTGGCGCTGCAGATGTAAAGTTCGACGTGGTTGATGTCACAGTTATCAGGGTAGTCGCCGAAATTAGCTCTGATGTGGCAGGAAGGAAGACGAAAGATGAGGAAAGAACGTCGGAGGCGGGTGCAGAAGCCGAGGGATCTTCCTGATTCAATGTGTCTCTGCCATGTGCAGTATTCGATACCGAAAAGTCTCTCTTTCTGGGCAGATGGGCAGATTTTGGATCAAGTTCGGAGGGGAAAACAGGAGAATGACCTGTGCCCAGCGGTAGTTTTGCTGCGAGAGCAGTACTAACAAGGACTAGGGAGGCAAAAACTGATGCGTGCATGATGGGCGATGTGTATGGTCAGAGCGACTATACAAAGTGGATGCGCGTTGGCTAGAGAAAGTACCGAAATGTCTTGTCTACTTATACGTCCCATGATGGAAAGAAGATATTGCCTCCAAAGTACATCTGACTGTGTAACTCTCCCATTTTCCATCTGTAATCGGCTGTAACAATACTCACTCTCCACTGGGGGTTGTGGCACTCGATCGACAGGGTCGTGTAACAAGAGGACTGGTTACACTGATCACCTGCAGCACGCGACTAGTCTGCACATAGACTACGCGTTTCCCATTGGGAATTTACGCGGAAGTGGAGACTTGAACAGTGAGTATGGTGTCTAGACGATGTGCAATCACGGATGCACGTGAAAACACGGGGACTAATATGGACCGTCGGTACGGCTCGAAGCCAAGCACTGTTGAGTTAGTCGAGTAAAGCCCGACAGCAATGTGTTGCATGTAGCATCCGTCGGTTGCGTCATGGCAAACATATCCCGTGAATGTGTGACAGTAAGGGAATGAGATGGGCGGTCTCGAGGACGCTTCCCTGGTTCTATTCTGCTAGAACATGACGACTGAGTACAGTAATAATAATGACAAGTCCATTCCGTGGTATCATTCGCGCTCCATTGACGCAGAGCAAACAAGGCGCTGTAACGCTGACAAGACGCCGCCGCAATGCATCAAGTCCAATTGCACCAAACTTTTGTGATGCTGTAATAAAGCACAGGAATCAAAGAGATCTAAGATGAGATAGCGACCGAGGGCGACCGTATTAAGACGCCGTCGGCCTTTCTGATGTTTCGTGTCGTTCCGGCTCGTATGTCGTCTCTCCCAAGGATTCTGTGGGTCCGGAGACAGAAGGTGCTGGCGGAGCAGCGGCACTTGGGCCTCGAGATGCTGCTGCATTCAGGCGCGCGTTCAATGCTTCCAGAGCCAGTGCACGTCTCCTCTCTGCTTCCACACGTGTTGATCCGCCGCGGCCGCCCCTGCTGCTGGGGTTCATGATGCTTGGTAGGCCTCCTTCAGCACGGGCGCTTGCCTGTTCGTTGCCTGCATCAATGTCCCGATCTGAGAAGGGTGTGCACACTTTGAGCGACACCAATGTGTTGTAGATGCCGTCGGAGAGTGCGCCAACGGGTGTTTGTATGGGCTCCGGGAAGAAGTGAGCGAAGGAGAAGGTGTCGGAGGCGTCGCCGCGGATGACGGATCCGTCGCCGGTGGCAGTGGAGGATAGTGACGGGCTCAAGCGGTAGAAGCGAAGGTAGATCCAAGCAGTGAAGAAGCCAAAGTATGCCAGAAACATGGCCGTCTCAGTGCCCAGTACCATGCCAGAGATTGTGTTTGCGAGGAGAAAGATGGCGGGGAAGTGCTTGACGCGCATGCGGATGAGGCCTTTTGCGATGGCAACGGTGTGTTCGGGGACGAGCTGCTTGAAGGAGACGAGGAAGCCAGCCTGGATGGCAATGCCGCCGGAGATGGTGGTCTGCCTGGGCCGCGTTAGGATGAGGTAGGGAGAAGGGGTGCTGCTGTCCCACTCACAAGATGGCACCTTTGCTCGTGAGGAGATAGCCGACCATGTAGAGCAGGTACGTGAGGAGGTTGGGTATGACGGCCACGAAGAGCATGAACTTGGTGAACTCGTGCGACGCCCATGCTCGTTCGAGGTAGCGCCCGCCATAGAAGACGGTGAGTGCGGTGGTGATGAGGCCGACGACGTTCTGCTCCACGACCGTGGCCAATGCGAAGACCCACGGATACCAGGGCACCGAGTAGGCAGGGACGATGGTGAGCCACGGCACGCCATTGCCCACGCCGATGATTGGCTTCTCGACCTTTTCCACCCAGTCGGCGTGCGGGCGCAGTGCGAAGTTGACCAGCGTAAAGAATACGACGGCAGCGAGGACGCCGCGGGTGAGCGGGGGCACGTTGATGCGGGCCATGGCGGGCGTGGGCGGGCGTGGGCGGGAGAGGAGGCGACGCGGTGACAGAGGCGACAGAGCGACGAGGTGGTGAGGAGGGTGGGCGTCAGGCACGGTATCGGCCCGGGCACTTCCAGACGGGAGGAGGGAGTGGAGAGGGTGAAGGAAGGCAGATGGGCAGGGATCAGGGACGCTCGGACGGAGATCTGTGGGGACTAGCTCGAGTGCACTGTGCAGTGCAGTTCGCAGGGCAGGCAGCCTTGGATTCTCTGACCAGCTTCGAGACCACGACGCCCCGGATTCCACCCTATCCATATCCCCTCTGCCTCTCTCCCACGGGCGCATGCAGCGCGTACAGGATGCGCCATGGCGGAGACTCTGAGCAGCAACGCGATGAACTATCTCGGTACCACACCTCCCTCCCTCGCTCCCTCGCTCCCTCCCTGTCTGCCTGCACCCACCCCCCCCAATACGACGACTCGATTGGACTGCCCCTCTGACCCGTGATTGCAGTATGGCGATACCTCCAGGAAGCCGGCTTCGGTAACGCAGCCCTGCAACTGTCGCGCTGCTGGATCCGCGACCCCGACACGCTTCCTTTTGCGAAGAACATCGAGCCGCACGCTCTCATCAGGCTCGTGCAGGATGGCATGTGCTTCGACCAGCTCCAGGCCGAGGCTTGCAATGTACGTCGCACACGTGCGCGGCAGCAGAGGCCAGTACTGACGACGGCCGCAGACGGAGCCGCGATACAGGTTCGGCCCCGACCACGGACGACCCTACTCGGCGCGCAATGGCAACCTCTTGACCCTCGACAAGGGCATACCCGCCCACCAGCTCGCCGCTGAAGCAAACGGCGCCGTCCAGGAACCCCCACCCAAGAAGACGCTCAAGCGCAAGAAGACCAAGCCCGCCAACGGCGTCGACGCGCGCCCCGAGCCCCACGTCAACGGCGATGCCATGGACATTGAGCACAACGGCGCCACACATGTCGCAAACAGCCTCAGGGCCGAGTCGGAGCCCATGGTCTCGGAGGCAGAGTCGCCCTCGCTTGCCGACATACCCATATCCACGCTCAGCATAGGCCAGGACGCTGAGATCCAGACCGAAGCCATTGCCGTTGCTGATTTGAATGTCTCCACCGTCTCCATCCCCCCGCCCTCGGATCCCGCACGAGTAATCGAGCACACCCTATGGGGGCCGATAGAGTCGCCCGTGCTGCTCGCAGCTGGCAAATCCCTACTCCAGCTCCACGTGGTGAGCAAGGAGCCCGGCCACGATCCCCCTTCCCAGCACTTCGACATACCCCTGCCCGTCGACAACTTCAACGTCACGGCTCTGTGCTGGCACTCGGATAACGAACTCACCGTCTCTGTGCGAGAACAGCGATTCAACGAAGTCGGAGAGAAGATGATGATGGACAAGCTCATCAAGCTCACCGAAGGCGGCCAGGCCTCCCAGGTCGTCTCTTCTACCGCCGGCCTCATCAACACACTGCGCTGGAATTCAGCTCGGAACCTGCTGCTTTCCATCTCGACAGACGGAGAAAAGGGCTCCATCAAGGTGTGGAAAAACGACAGCGACTCCATCCCAGCATGGACAGAGTTCACCGACACAGCCATCTTCGACGCGCACTGGATCAGCGACTCGGCCTTTGTCGTTTGCGGTATCAAACTCTTCAAGATCTACGAGGTCAATGAATGCTTGGCAACCCAGCAAACGCTCGAGACCTCCGTTACATGGGAGACGGTCAAGTATGACGCTTCGTCTGGCATCATTGCCGTCTTGGGCATCGAGGACAGGAAGTATTATCTTGGCATCCTCCACCCCAGCGATTCGCTGCAGCTGCAGACCCACGAATATCCCGACGAATACCCTACCGATCTTGGCTTCCGCGTACGACCAAAGCACAACCACCTCACAAATGGCTCCGCTCTGCCCTGCGTCTTGCTGGCAACAAGCTCCATGTCTGGTGCAACGCGCATCTGGGATGCCGACGAGCCATTCAAATGCGTCAAATATCTACCTACCGCAGATGGCACCCAAGCCTTCAAAACCGCATTTTCCCCAGACGGCTCGCTCTTGGCAGCTGCAGGACCCGATGCTGTCACCATATGGGATATAGAAAGAAGAGACGATCCAATAGCCGCGTGGCGCGCCAGTCAAACTCCAAGCGACAAATGGAATCCTGGCATAGACGGAGAGTTCAGTCTTGGTTGGGAGCCAGATAGCTCCCGGCTATCCATTGCTCTCGGAAATCAGGTATGTCTCCCGAGCTCAAGAAATACGCACCTACTTATCTCGATACAGATTGCCATCATTACGGTTCCAAGGTAGTGCCAGGAGTCGTTCTGCGAACGGAATCGC
Source organism: Alternaria solani (assembly GCA_002952155.1). Classification (NCBI taxonomy): domain Eukaryota; kingdom Fungi; phylum Ascomycota; class Dothideomycetes; order Pleosporales; family Pleosporaceae; genus Alternaria; species Alternaria solani. The sequence continues at coordinate 955,388 of CP022032.1, read as the reverse complement.
TTCACTGTGCAGTTCGCCGGAAAACTTTGTTGGCCCTCAAAGGGTCGCAGCAACATGGTGCAGGAAGAGGGGAAAACATATCAGGTCGCTTGCGCCGACGATTGCGGGGGCATTCCGCGGATACGAGAGCGCAAAGAGCGCGAGGCGGGACGCAAGTGGAGTCCGGGGTGCTATCTCCGTCAGATGCGGAGACCTTCGCACCGTGATAGGCTGAACCCAGTCAGGTCGTCTACCGTGTGCTGAACCCGACCCTTAGCCTGGTCCATGTCTTCAAGTCTCACTAGTAATAGGCTTATTGCTTCGGCAATTGTATCACACGGCCAACCTTGACGATGGACTGTAGGCATAGTCCGCGGCGGCCGTGCCTATCAAAGTTCGCTGTCGCCCTTGTGCGACCAATGTCTTTTGTCCATTTTTCTGTCCCATTGTATATTACCCACGCCAGAGAGTGTAGCCTCTGAATAAACGTCAAGTATTGGATAAGTGTCAAGCGACAGATCTTACTGCGCAATTCTCTCCTTCCTATCGACCATGTCGGCTATACCTAATCTTCCTGCCGACACGCCCGGCATCCACACTAGCGATGGTGCGAATGGCGTCGCTGCAGATTCGCCTTTCAGGCTCAGTGATGCGCCGGTAGAGAACCTTCGACGTTTAAAGGTTGTCGTCATTGGAGCCGGCTACTCTGGTATCTACTGTGGGATCCGTATACCAGAACGACTGAGGAATGTTGACCTGGTCATCTATGAAAAGAACGCTGGTGTTGGAGGGACTTGGTACGAGAATAGGTAAGAGATACCCATCTCGCATATTTCAGTAGACTGGTATCGCAATTGGATCAGCAGAGTCCAATATTGAATTCCAGTGTCCTTTACTGACCTGATTGCAGATACCTTGGTTGCGCGTGTGATGTCCCTTGTAAGTATCAGGTCTTGAGTTTACTATTGCGTACGCTGCTAACCACCCCTAGCACACTCTTACCAGTACTCGTTCCAGCCGAACCCAAACTGGTCGTCGCTCTACGCCCCAGCAGCGGAAATCCAGTCGTACCTGCAAGATGTCGCGCAAAAGTTCTCCGCCGACAGGTTCATCAAGTTGCGTCACCAGATTGAGGCATGCCACTGGGACGACAAAACTGCAAAGTGGAACATCACGGTGAAGAATCTCGCCACTGGAGAAGTGCTGAAAGACCAAGCCGACGTTGTTGTTTCAGGAAGGGGTAATCTGAATACACCTTCCTGGCCCGAAATAGACGGCCTGGATACATTCAAAGGCGAAGTAATGCATTCTGCAGTCTGGAACCAGAGGTATTGCGCATTTTTGTAGCACGTCTTGAGTGGCAAGTTGACTAATTTCGGACACAGATACGACTTTGAGAACAAGCGAGTTGGTGTTATTGGCTCCGGCTCTTCTTCCATCCAGATCGTCCCTTCGCTCCAGCGTCTCCCAGGGACCCATATCAGCACCTTTGTGCGTAGCAAGACGTGGATATCACCTCCTTTCAGCCAAGGTCTATTCGACAAATACGGGTTCAATGGATCGACGATTCCCCAAGAGCTTCGCGACCGTTTTGCGAATGACCCCGAGTACTACTACAAATTCAGGCTCTCTATCGAAGAGGATGGAAATGCCATCCATGACGTCACCATGAAGGGAACTGAGCTTCAACTCGGCGCAAAGGACATGTTCCACCAGCACATGAAGGAGAGACTCAAGAGCAAGCCGGAGATATTCGAAGCACTCCTGCCGTCGTTCTCACCAGGATGTCGCCGTTTGACACCGGGCCCAGGCTACCTAGAAGCACTGACACAGCCCAATGTAGACTTTGTCACATCGCCCATAACACGCATATCCGAATCTGCGATCCACACTGCCGACGGCAAGGCGCATGAGATTGACGCTCTTGTATGTGCGACGGGCTTCAAAGCATCTGCTCCACCCCCGTTCGCCTTGACCGGCAGCAAGGGTCTAACTCTGGCGGAAAAATGGGACAAGCGCGCTGTCAATTATCTCTCGCATTCTGTCGCCGGTTTTCCAAACATGTTCACGATGCTTGGCCCCAATGCTGCCATTGGCTCTGGTAGCCTGACTACCATGATCGAAACAGTAGGCGATTACATCATCAAGGCAATCCGCAAGATCCAAAAGGACAACATCGCAGCCATGACAGTCAAAGAGGCGCGCGAGAAGGACTTTATCGAGTATGTCGATGCATACTTCCAAGGCACGGTCTTTGCCGATGAGTGCAGAAGCTGGTACAAGAACAAAGGTTCCGGTGAGGTCGTCGGACTCTGGCCCGGTAGTACACTGCACTGCATCGAAGCAATGCGGAGTCCGCGCTGGGAAGACTTTGACTACGTCTATTTGGATGAACTAGATGGCCATGACGCTGGCAACGAGCTACATGGCGTGGGTAAGCAAGCGAACAGAATGGCTTGGCTGGGTAATGGGTGGAGCATCGCTCAGATGGAAGAAAGGGATCTGGCCTGGTATTTGTATCCGGAGTTTTTGGATAAGCCTGTTGCGCCGCTGCCGGAGAAGAAGGGCGTTTATAATGTACGACCGTTTTCGTACTGATTTGAGTAGTCGTAAGGGAAGTGTGGGCTATTTGTCCAACGTTGGCATCGTGCGGGTTATTTCTTTAAAATGGCGAGATACAAAATGAAACGGCATATACATCCCCAACTGCAAGCTCGACGACATCTGTGACGTTGACACCTTCCACTACTTCAACCATCACGAGCGCGGCTCCTTCCAAACCTAAGGGACCGAGAAACGCTAGACCACATGTGTTCTACTGGTAGACCAAGAAACCCTGAATACGTACTTTCCAGCACTCCTCCCCTCTGACACTCTCGCACGAATGACAAAGTGTGAGACCAGCAATATAAAACCCCTTCGCAGGAGCAACCCTTACGGAGGCTGTGCAGACAAGGCTGCGCATTGTTCTCCACACTGCATCCAGACATGGCCCCCACGCTTCACCCTAGCGCAACATGATCTCCGTTTCTTCGCCTCTACATGGGTGCTTATATGCCTTCGTGCTATGCCACTCCAACAGTATCACACTATTGCGGCAAAGCGTTCACAGAACACACGTGGAAATAGTACTGCAGTAAACAACAAAGGTATGTACTTGTTGAAAGGATCGGTGTTTCGCTCGTCGTAGTTGCTGCGGTGCGCGAGGCGAAGCTCGTAGGATGCTCCAATGCGGCTGAGCTGGAAGCCTGATGGGCGCGCACTGATGATCGTCTTATTGTACGGTAGCCTCAAGACTGGAGGGTATTCGTGAGTTTATGTTACCTTTTCTTCTTTTCTGCCTTCTAGTGGTGCCGGCCCAGCCTTGGTTGTCGGGCTTGAATTCTTGTGAAGATGGCGCTCTACCCGCTCCTGGGTCCCATGGTGTCCAAAGTTGGGAAGCAGATGACATTGGTATGTAGGCAAGACAATGGGTGTCTCGCGAGACCTACTACCTCCGGAGAGAAGAGAAAAGCTGTTACGAGGACAACAAACCCGCACGAATCAGTGCTATATCCCCAAGAGTCAGGAATCTCAGCTCCGTTGCCAGTTTCTGTCGATGGCAGTCTCGGGCCTGGCAACAACCAATCCATTGATCCATATCTCACTCAACATGTTTCCACTGAGATAATAACAAATACCGTGTCTACTACGACTATGGAGACAACGATCCCTGTTACAATACCATGGAGCTCAAGTGCCACATCCAGTACATCTACTACATCCACTACATTCACTACATCCGCTACATCCACCACTCCAACATTGGCGACAACGGACCCATTTCCAACGACTGTTGACACTGTAGAAGCCGCGGGGAGCAGACACAGCAACAACAACCGTCTCAGCGCTGGAGAAGTGACCGGTGTCGCTCTGGGAACCTTCATCCTCGGCGCAATCCTGGCATTCATGGCTGCACTCTTTCTATTCAAGCAGAGAAACAAGCGCAAGAATACCAACGTCAGTAGAAAGGACTATGCAAGCTACGCCGACTCTGCGCCCGAACTAGCTATGATGCAATCCAAGAGTGCCAGCAGTCTAGGAGGACGACATGGTCCCTACATCAGGGTTTCACAAAGACCCATACCAGCGGCGCTGACTGCTCACCCGCCTTCTCCAGTCCCTACGCCGGTGTTCACATCGGCAAACACGTCTCGGAATATTGCTGATTTCTTACCACCTGCGGCAGACAACGAGGAGGTGTGGAACAAAGTCTCTCATCTGTTCGCCTGGATGCATGAGCATGTAGACAAATACTACCGAGATGTCAATGCCATTATTACCCCGAGCATGAAATCTGGGATTGCCGAGTTTGGAGCCGAGGAGGTGGATATGGCTGAACTCCTGCAGGAATGTTCAAGCTCAACAGCGGCGCTGAAGCATGCCCTTGTAGCATATGTACTGTGTATAACGGGGCCGAAGCAAACGGACGATGACCAAGGAACACTTTTCCCGAGAGAGCTTTGCACTGCGCATGTTGGGAGTCGTATCGATGTTGTCTCTGGTAAGCTCCCTATATATACCTACCTTTCGCACAAGAAGACTTGCAACTAACACCACAAATAGATTCAGATCTCAGAGCAGCCACCTCGCTGCATCGCCGCATTTCTGTCTACATCTACACCAGCATCACTGGTATGGCAAATCGTCACGGATCATGGATAGCTCAATCGAGTGTTCGCGAAGCAGCAGAACACTTTGCTCTTACTTTCTTCCCTTGGGCCAACCCCATGTCGAGCGACCAAGATAAAGATGACGATCTTGCGCGCATCATCAAAGACACACTGACGATGAGGATATGGCTATTCGGGCAACTGGACACGTATGATTTTGAATGGGAGGGAGTCGGCGAGAGAGGCATCGGTATTAACCCGAGGTTGGTGAAGCGGAACTGGGAAGAAGGTGACGGCGATGGTTCGGTATTCCAGCTAGTAGAAGGCGCCGGCGTGGCTCTGTAGGCCGAATGAAACACATCCTCACACCACGCCATTGAATTCCGTGTATGAGTACATGGATTTGAGAAGAACGTCCACTGGAGTAGTTTTGCAAAAACATACAACAGCGGGGATTCGCCAGTGGTCACCCACCTGACTACTAATCCGCCGATTACAAGCTTGAGTACCGCTGAGCGAACGGGAAGCGCTATATTCTTGAATCTATGGTCGTATGTTGTATGAGTACACAGTCTTGCTAAACATGATGTGCGAACCACCGATCGCAATTGAGACGCCTTGGGCTATCCTGTGGGGCTTCACCCAGCTAACATGTTTCCGTGCATCGCTATTGGCTCATCCATCCTACCGTTGTGCCCAGAAGCTGCCAATGCGCATGGCACAGGGTAAGCGTGAACAGACATGGCGACCAGCCCGGTGGTAACAATTGCCGGGCCCTCGGATGGGCCCTCTTCCCCACGCCCGAGAGCTGATGCTTGCAGGCGTCGCGTGGTCAGGCCCATCCGCCGGAGAGCGAGGTATGCGATCAGCGTTGGAATTTTCCAGATGTGTACAGACTGTGGTTTCGACAGTATGGTCATTACCAGGTACTTTCGGCGTGTATGTTGTCATACCAAGCGCTTTGTAGCAGTGTTCGGCATCTTCAGCGCCGACATGTACAAAAGTAGATTGTTGGGAGCTCTTCGACACTGTTGCAGGTCGCGCTATAGGCCAAACACGCTAATTGGATGTGATGAATTGCGCCTGCCCGAGGGCCATAATGTTCCGTCACGAAGACGCTGACCGGCTGCCTTTGTCGGGGTCGTACATGGTGCATACCTAGGTACTGTAGACATGTGGTGATGGCGAGGACGTGCCCGCGCCGATCCAACCAACATGTTGCTGCACTCGTTTACAAAAAGTGAAACAGGGCAGTTCGGACTTCACCAGCTACCGACAGTCAAACGAATTGACGGCCAGATCGGCACGAGAGTACCTTCTGACTGGCGTGCTCTGCTAGCGATGCGGAGAAACGGAGTGCATCACCAGATGCTATCCGTATTGGATCATGGTGCCGCCCACGGAGAGAGTGTGGGCCCAGACAGAGGCCAGCGTTGAGATGAGCGTCATATTTCAGTCCCCGCAGCGAAGGCACGCGAGGGGTAAGGCAACATAGCCATCAGCCTGCCAAAGTAGCTCCTCATAAGAGTGCCGTTCGCCCATGCAGCTACTCAGCATTACAAACGCTTCGATTGCCGCTCCACGTTGACCGTCTCGCCTCGATCCCGGCTCCTCAATACAAACGCGAAGCTCCACTCGGACTGACAAGCTGTTCCCCGAATCTCCAGCGAGCAGCTTCAATTTGGCCCCTGCGGCAAACCAAGCGTACCGCCGACCCCTTTACCCGAAATTGAGACATATATCTATTCTAGACATCCCGTCGGCTTCTGTCCCGCGCGTCCTACCAAACTTCGTTTCTCCGTTGGCAAAGCTCCTAGACTGTCCTTCGTCGCGAAATTCCAGCGCGCGCCGAAGCCGAGCTCCTTTGCCCCGCCAGACAGCTAGCCCGCACCCACAAAAGCAACATGTCCGAAGGAGACGTCAAGCCGCCTGTCGTGGCCGAAGCGCACCAGGTGGACACTTTCCACGTTCCCAAGGCGTTTTACGAGTGAGTCCTCACTGTTTGTTTGGTCATTGCATCATGTACCAAGACAATGACAGCTGCGGCGTCATCCAAGCTCCAGAGCTCGCGCGAATGGGTGGGGTGACCCCGCGCCGCCGAGCTTTTGGCCGATGCAGCCATCGCCATCGCATCGCATCCAGACGAGGCACACGCAGCTAACGCGCGCACCACAGCAAGCACCCGCACTCGAAACCGCATCTCGAGAACCTTGAAGAGTACCAGAAGCTGTACAAGGAGTCCATCACCGACCCAAAAGCCTTCTGGGGCCGACTAGCGCGCGAACTGCTCACGTGGGAACGCGACTTCCAAACCGTACAATCGGGTTCACTCAAGGATGGCGATGTCGCGTGGTTCTTGGAGGGCAGACTGAATGCCAGCTACAACTGCGTCGACCGCCATGCCTTCAAGGACCCCAACAAACCTGCCATCATCTACGAGGCCGACGACGCTGGCGATGGCCGCATCATCACATACGGAGAGCTGCTCCGCCAGGTCTCGAAGCTGGCCTACACACTCAAGGAGATGGGCGTAAGAAAGGGCGATACCGTCGCGCTCTATCTGCCCATGATTCCCGAGGCAGTCATTTCCTTCTTGGCTTGCACACGTATCGGCGCCATTCACTCAGTCGTCTTTGCAGGTTTCTCGTCTGATTCGCTACGTGACCGCATCATCGACGCCGAGTGCAAGGTTGTCATTACCACCGACGAGGGCAAGCGCGGTGGCAAGACCATCAGCACAAAGAAGATTGTCGACGATGCTCTCAAGCAATGTCCAGGCATCAGTCACTGCCTGGTCTACAAGCGCACTGGCGCCGAGGTGCCCTGGACCAAGGGCCGCGACTGGTGGTGGCATGAGGAGGTCGAGAAATACCCCAACTACATTGCGCCAGAGCCCATGAACTCGGAAGACCCTCTGTTCTTGCTTTACACTTCTGGTTCCACGGGCAAGCCAAAGGGCGTCATGCACACAACCGGAGGTTATCTCCTTGGAGCAGCGGCAACCGGAAAGTATGTCTTTGATATTCACGACAACGATGTCTTCTTCTGCGGCGGTGACGTAGGCTGGATCACAGGCCACACCTATGTCGTATATGCCCCTCTGCTGCTCGGTGTAGCTACCGTTGTCTTCGAAGGCACACCTGCCTACCCCAACTTCTCGCGCTACTGGGACATTGTCGACAAGTACAATGTCAGCCAGTTCTACGTCGCCCCCACTGCGCTGCGGCTGCTCAAGCGTGCTGGCGACGAGCACGTCAAGCACCAGATGAAGAATCTCCGCATTCTCGGGTCCGTCGGCGAGCCGATTGCTGCTGAGGTCTGGAAGTGGTACTTTGAGACCGTCGGAAAGAAGGAGGCACATGTTGTCGATGTAAGTCGTGGTTAAATACCCGCGTGGATGTGTTGCTGACTGAGATAGACCTACTGGCAAACCGAGACGGGCTCGCATGTCATCTCGCCCATGGGTGGTATCACACCCACGAAGCCCGGATCCGCGTCGCTACCGTTCTTCGGCATTGAACCTGCGATCATCGACCCTGTATCTGGCGACGAGATTCACGGAAATGATGTCGAGGGAGTACTGGCCTTTAAGCAACCATGGCCTAGCATGGCGCGCACAGTCTGGGGGGCGCACAAGCGATACATGGACACATACCTGAACGTATATCAGGGCTACTACGTAAGTTTGACCAAGTCGATGGTTCGAACGAATGGATCTGACATGTGCAGTTCACTGGAGACGGCGCCGGGCGTGATCACGAGGGCTACTACTGGATCCGGGGCCGTGTCGACGATGTCGTCAACGTCTCGGGTCACCGGCTGTCTACAGCTGAAATTGAAGCCGCGCTTATTGAGCACCGTATGTTATCTCCCTAAAGTCCGATATGCAGATTGCTGACGGTTGCGTAGACCAAGTGGCTGAGGCTGCAGTGGTCGGGATCAATGACGAACTGACGGGCCAAGCCGTCAACGCCTTTGTAGCGCTGAAAGATGGCACAGAGTCGAGTGACCAGGTGAAGAAGGACTTGGTGATGCAAGTGCGCAAGTCGATTGGACCGTTTGCGGCGCCCAAGGCGATTTTTGTGGTTCCAGATTTGCCAAAGACACGGTCCGGCAAGATTATGCGGCGTATCATGCGGAAGATCTTGGCGGGCGAAGAAGACCAGTTGGGTGATATTACGACGGTAAGTGAAAATTCTGCGAGTCTTCTGTTGGTGGTGAAGATTACGCGTACTCACTCTGTGGGATGGAGTTGGCTAACTGTGCTGACAGCTTTCGGATCCGTCGGTTGTTGATAAGATAATCGACATTGTGCACCAGTCTAAGAAAAAATAGATGGCTCCGCTTCTTGGCTCGGGATGAGATGGCTGCTATGGTAAGCAAGCAGGCGAAGCTCATCGGGGCTGGCGGGTGCGGGCGGCTTCTGTGGTTCTTGGGGGATGACAAGCGCCGAGCAACGGCGATTCTATAGTGAGACGCAGTCAGTGTGCGCGCTGAGGCACAAGCATGCTGTGCGTGTTTGGGCGGCCGCTGTACGCGCATCTATGTTTAGTGCGAAATATCCAGATGATAGGTTTCTTGCGTTGACCCGCCCGTTTCTGCATCGGTTGGTGTCTGTGTGGAGTAACAAGACGACGACCAACGCGCGAACAACGGGGCAACGGCGTATAGAGATACGCAGCGCAAATGCACGACGGCGGCGACAGGGTGCCGGCAGGGAGGCATTCGGATAGTTTCATTCGTGTCGCGCCCAGACCCCCCCTCCTCTTCCGCAAGCCGGGCGCCAAGATGGTGGCTGGCAGGGGCTGTGCAGACGATTACGACTCTCCATTGCCGGCTGCCATCGTTGACACGCTGTATAGCCATTTGCCTTGTGCTAGCGTTTCTTGTGTATACACAGTACTTTTGCCTACCCATGTCTCTCGTTGCGTTGTCGTAGTTTTCGCTCTTCACCTCAAATAAACCTTCTCCCTGAGTGGAGAAGCACCGCCACCCGAGAGAATGCGCTTCTTCGGGACCTTGACGGCCGTCGTCACCATCGGCCTTGCCACCATAACAGCCGCCTCGTCCCACGCCCGCCCGCCGCTGCGAACCATTGCCCTTGCCAAGAATGCCGACATCCTCACACAGACGCACCGTGTGACTGCCATATCCACCTTCGACCTCGCCTTTGACGTCTCCGGCCAGCGCATCCGCCTCCGCCTCGAGCCCAACCACGACCTGTTTGTCGATGGCGGCCAAGTCACGCACCTCAACCCCGACGGCTCGATAGCCCGCCAGGAGCCCATCGAGCGCCTGCAGCACAAGGTCTACAAGGGCACCGCATGGCTCAAGAGGGGGAACCGCTGGGACAGTGTCGGCTGGGCGCGGATAGGGATACGCCAGGACGGCGTGGAACCGCTGTTCGAGGGCACCTTCACCGTCAACCACGACCACCACCATGTCAAGACGGCGTCGAGCTACAAGTCGACGCGCCAGGCCGAGGACCCGGACATTGACCTGCGCGACAAGGAGTACATGGTCGTCTTCCGCGACTCGGACATGGGCCGCTTTGACGACGAGCACACGGAGCTGAGGAAGCGAGGCGACAACATCGGCTGTCCGTCCGACGACCTCCTCTTCAACACGCACGAGGACCACCCAGTCTATGCCAGCATGCGCGCCCGGGGCGAGTCCCCCGCCACGTCGCCATCCCTCATCTCAGCCATGTTCAAGCGCCAGGACGACCTCCAGCCCGGAGGCAACGGCGCAGGCGTCGACCTCTCCTCCACCATTGGCAGCACTGCCGGATGCCCGGGCGCGCGCAGGGTCGCGCTCGTGGGTGTGGCCGCTGACTGCACCTATGTCTCTTCTTTCAACGGAGACAGGAACCGGACGCAGACAAACATCATCGACGCCATGAACCAGGCTTCCGAACTCTTCGAGAGCACATTCAACATTTCCCTCGGCCTGGCCAACGTGCTCATCACCGAGCCCGAATGCCCGACATCGCAACAGCAGGCAACACCCTGGAACCAAGGGTGCAGCAGCCAGATTAGCATCCAAGACCGCTTGAATCAATTTTCCCAGTGGAGGGGCCAGCAGCAAGACACCTACTCCCACTGGACTCTGCTCTCCACCTGCAACACTGGATCTGCCGTCGGACTAGCCTGGCTTGGACAAGCTTGCACATCGGGATCCCAGGACAACAACGGTAACTCTGGCGAGACCGTCGCGGGTGCCAACGTCGTCATCAAGACTGGCACCGAGTGGCAAGTCATCGCCCACGAAACGGGCCATACTTACGGCGCAGTGCACGACTGCACGTCCGACACATGTGGAAACAGCGACATTGTCAGTGCGCAACAATGCTGTCCCCTCAGCCAAAGCACCTGCGACGCCAATGGCGGCTTCATCATGAACCCTTCGACTTCTCCCGGAATCTCTCGCTTTTCCGCTTGCTCCATTGGCAACATCTGCTCTGCACTCGGACGCAACAGTGTCAAATCTCAGTGCCTCACCAACAACCGCGACGTCACGCTCCTCACTGGTCAAAGATGCGGCAATGGTATCGTTGAAGGAGACGAAGAGTGCGATTGCGGTGGCACCTCAGGCTGCGAGGGCAACAATTGCTGCGACCCCGACACGTGCCGCTTCATCAACAACGCTGTCTGCGATGATTCCAACGAAGACTGCTGCCGCGACTGCCAGTTCGCTGCTGCCACCACTGTCTGCCGCGATTCTGTTGGAGATTGCGATCCCCAGGAAACTTGTACAGGCACTTCACCATACTGCCCTGAGGATCAGACCAGGGACGATGGCTCAAGCTGTGGCGATGGCCTCACCTGTGCCTCCGGACAGTGCACGAGCAGAGACATGCAGTGCAGGACCATCATGGGTAGTTACACACAGAGCAACGACACATATGCTTGCGACAACAGCAACTGCATGCTCAGCTGCGCAAGCCCAGAGTTTGGAGCAAGATGTTATGGACTCCAGCAGAACTTCTTAGACGGAACAAGCTGTACTGGTGGGGGTAGATGCAACAACGTGAGTTTTACCAAGACCCCCTCCTGCCTGGTCTAGTATACTAACATCTTACAGGGTGTCTGCGAAGGCGGCTCCGTTGGCCGGGAAATCACAACCTGGATCGATCGCAATCGCAATCTCGTCATCGGCATCGCCGCAGGAGTCGGCGGCGCCCTTTTGCTCTGCATCGTCGGCTGCTGCGTGCGTTCCTGCCGCCGTCGCTCAAAGCTCAAGAAATACGCTGCTACCCCTCGGCCAATGCCTTACCAGAACAGCGGCAGGCGCAATCGAAACGGGCCCACGGGTCCTCCGCCTATGGGTCAATACAACAACGGTTTTGCCCCTCCTCCTGGCCCACCACCACCTCAAGGATCGTCAGGACCGTGGACACCGAGCCCGCACGCGCCAAACGGGAACGTTCCCATGCCGCCACCAGTACATAGAAGTAGTGTGCGGTACGCGTAGAAGTTCTCTTTTCCTTAGTACTTGTTCATACACAAGCAATACCACGGTCGTTTGCACCCCAGTGCGGAATTCGAAACTGGGGGTTGGGAGTGCTTTTACTCAGCCTTGCATCGTTATCGGCGTTCTTCATCTCTTTTGTGCTTTTCTTCTTCGTGGCTACGAAGCCTAGCGTTGCATTGGGGGGATATTCTTATAACTGGGGCCGAAGAGTTAGATGTAGGAACAAGTGCTGATATAGATGTGGTGGAATACATCTCTTATCGTGTGCATGTTTGATTCTTATAATTCGCGCCCGTCAGTGACATTGTTGCACCGAAACGTTCTTGTCCTGGACTACTTTGATACTTTGACAATTTCGGGTTGTACATTGGGGTTCGTACATTGAAAAAGATGGGGCAGGTCTCGTTCATCCGGTCTAGGGATATTTAGTGTTGTACGATGGTTATGCGTCGGTGATCGTACATGGCCAGCCTTGGTGACAGCCTCAGCTGATGTCACTACAAGACTGCACAACCACAGCCTCATGTTTACGGACACCCTGGACACCCCGGAGGATACCTACGTAGTCGAGCCGAACAAGGGTCGGAGATCGGGGGAACCATGAGGGACCATGCTAGGTATCGTACAAGGCATCCGCCGCTGGGAACCGACATCAGGTATTCACCAGCCAATTTCTTCCATATACCACCGCCCACTCAACCCCGGGACCGTATAAAGCTTCTTTCAATGTCGAAACCAATCCTGCGTCCTTTGTCGAGCACCAAGTATCTTCTGCCCCGTTCTGTGTATCAACACGATGTTATTGACTCTTGGCCTGCCAAATGCCTGGCTCTTTGTAGCATTGCCAATCATCACTTTCCTAGGGTGGATCTTTTACACAATTACATTCCATCCTCTAGCCAAGATCCCGGGACCCTTTCTGGCCAGAATCTCGCGCCTCTGGTATCTGCGCAAGATTTGGACGGAAGACGTTGAAAAGTATGAGAGGGCTCTGCATGCTAAACACGGGCCCTTGATACGCATTGCCCCGGACGAGGTGTCGTGTTCTGAGTGAGTAGCATTATACCCTTTGTACAGTTTTCCAATCAGAGTGTGAAGCTGATGTGCATGCAGTCCCGAAGCCTTTGCAACTATTTACCGGTTTTCCAATGCGTTGGACAAGTCGGGTTTTTACGAGCCGTACAACACGACTGGATTCAGCGTTCATGGCGACATCTTTTCTTGCAAGGATGATAAGAAACATGGACAAAGGCGCAGAATCGTTAGCGGTATCTACTCGATGACAAACGTGGCCAAGTCAGAAGAATACGTCGACTCGTGCAGCAATCTCCTCGTCGATCGGCTAGGACAGTTTGCTAAATCGGGAAAACCTTGTGATCTTGGTGAATGGCTGCATTGGTACTTTGTCCTTACTGTTTCCTCGGCCAGAGCATCTATACTAACAAGAAGATCAGGTATACTTTTGACATAATTGGCGAACTGTTCTATGGCCGAGCCTTTGGCTTTCTAGATGAGGGAAAAGACCAGAACGATTGGATCAAATCACTAGACAAGATGATCCCGTTCGTGTGCTTGATGGGCGTTGCGCCTCCACTGTTGAGGCCACTGATCGGTATGGGCACCATGCTTACAGCTGCTGGCCAGGATATCAGGAACGGCGTGTAAAGTCCACCATACCTTCCCTTCCACTTCAGAACACTGACGTACCTAAACCAGAAAAAACATAGGCTCCTCCTCCGCACGCTTGATGAAAGAAGCTTACGCATCTCGACATGAAGTGCATAGAACGGACATGGCCCAACAGGTGTTCGACATCTACGAAAAGAATGGCGAAAAGCTGGATTTCTCCTGGGGCGACGTCGAACAGGAATCGTACGGTGCGCTCTTCGCGGGCAGCGATACAACTGCCATCGCATTCCGATCGCTCTTCTACCATCTGATGCACAGCCCAAACGCCTATGCCCGTCTCGAGAAAGAGATCGACGAAGCTGTCCAACAAGGCTGTATGGATCTACCGCCGACGTACAAGCAGGCCAGCCAGCTGCCGTATCTGTGTGCGTGCATCAAGGAGGCGCTCAGAATCCACCCTGGAGCACAGCTTTCCCTGCCACGAACCGTTCCGCGCGGGGGCATGGAGCTCTGCGGACGATTTATTCCCGAAGGCTATACTGTTGGTATCAACGCAGCCGTCATGCATTTTGATCAGCGAGTCTTTGGTCACGATGCCGAGGTCTTCAATCCTGACCGCTGGATGGATCCGGTGCGTGCGAGCCACATGGACAAGTACATGATGTCATTCGGCGGCGGAACGCGAACGTGTATCGGCAAGAATATTGCACTGATTGAGTTGTTTAAGCTGTCGCCGCAATTGGTATGGAACTATCACTTTGAGTTTTATGATGCGCGACAGACGCAATGGCGCACAAGAAACACTTTCTTTGCCAGACAGGAGGGTATGATTGTACGAGTAAAAGTCCGTAAGCATGATTAGAGTTGAGTAGCTCGTCTTTGTACTCCTCGTTAATGACCATGGCATTAGACTAAATATCCTGGTCTTTACTACTCCAGAATCCATGACCGTACAATCGATGCGTGTATGAGGTCGCGGACGGTCTCAGGTAGCCAGACAGTCTAAGCGATGCTGAAGCCGTCGCGGTCCATAAAGCTCTTGGTTTGGACTTACTCCGCATCATCCAGAACGGCCCTGATAATCTCACGCGAAAAGTGGCGACCATGCGACGAATGTGCCCCACTCCAACTGCCGTGGACCCTGATTAGCGATGAAGTCATCAAAGGAACATTTTGGTAATCACAACGCGTTTCTGACAAAACACCACCACGTCTCTTTGTAAAACTCAAACTTTGGTTCGGATATCTACATATAAGAATCATGGTGCTGGCTCTTACCAGCGCAACAGGCAAGCTAGGCGGTGCCGTGCTGAACGCCATTCTCGACAACAAGCTCATTGACCCCAAAGAGCTTGTAGTATGCGTACGTCTTCCCTCTACCATCTCATCATATTCAATGCGAGTTCTTCACAGCTAACAAGCGCTCCAGACGTCTAGTGACCCCAACTCAGACCGCTTCGCCTCTCTGCGCAACCAATCCATCACCCTCCGCCGGGCCGACTTCGATGAGCCCGAATCCCTGACGCGCGCCTACAATGGTTGCACATCCCTCTTCCTCGTTTCCACTCCCCGCATAGCCATGGACTACAACGATGCGCCGCTCTGGAAAGGCCGAGAAGCGCACCACCGCGCTGCCATTGACGCCGCTATCCAAGTCGGCATACAGCACATATACTACACATCCCTTGGTTTTGCGAACCCCTCTAAAGCGGGTGTTATGCGCGCGCACATGCGGACGGAGAAGTATCTGCGCGATTTGGAGGGAGAGGGCAAGTGCAAGGTTACTGTGATTAGAGAGGGACTGTATAATGAGAGTTGGCCGCTGTATTTTGGATACTATTTCGGTTTGAAGCAAGAAACGAGGAAAGAGGTGGTTGTTGCGGGCGATGGAAAGATTAGCTGGACTAGTATCCCTGATATGGCGTTTGGTACTGCCAAAGTGCTCGCAGCGCCGAGCGAGCAGTGGGCGGGCAAGACGTTTTATCTCTCGCAGAAGAAGAGCTGGTCGTTGAAGGATATTGCGGATATTGTTAGTAGGGTGCGGGGTGACGAGATCAAGCTCAAGATTGTGGACAGGAAAGAGTACGAGGACTTTTATGTGAATGAAAGGGGTATGGAGAGACCGAGTGTGGAGTGGTGGTCAAGCTCATACGACGCGCTGAGAGATGGGGAATGTGAGATTGACGACCCGACATTGGAGAGTCTGCTCAACGAGGCGGGGAGAACACCGAAGCCGTTGGAAGAGACGATTGAGGAAATGCTGCGTTAGAAGGAATTGGCAATAGAATTGTTCCATGACTGTTGTTTGACCACGCCGGTAGAAACTATATGCTCAAACCTAGCCTTTTCCTCGATCACCACCTGTTATATTCGTCCCATTGTAGTGTCTCCAAGTCGCAGTTGTTGGTTCAATGCGAAGATGTGAGTGGCCAAGTCGTGTTTTGGTGTCGCAGAAACGAGCAAGGGATGGGTTGGATGTGTTGGTGGTGTATGCTATGTGGCTCATATTTCTTTGTTTGTGTCGAGATTGCAATCGCGTTGTCCAGTGTTCTGGTAGTTTCGCAAATCTGGACTTGAAACGGTAGTCGATGGAGAGAACGTGGTGGGAGTTGCTCTTGATAATTCTTCTAAACGCAAATCCTGTGTGGAAGACATATACTCATTCCTCATATCCAATGTCTACTCGTACAGATATCCATGCATAACCGCCTCTCTTGCTCGATCCGTGTTCCTGCTAGTCGTTCCTATATTCTCACTCTCGCTGCGCTCTCGTTCCTTTCAGTCACCATACCAAAGCCAAAGTCCTTTCTCCGTTTGTTGCCCTTGCGATCACCGTACTGCTCGTCAAACTTCTTGATCGCGCTCAGACTGCTCATGTCTTCGCTGATACTGGCACTAATCTCCTGAAGCGCCTTGTCAAAGTGTCGCGAATGGAGGATGCGCTTTTCGGGGAAAGTGTAGTCTTGACCGCGGACGAGGTGTGGTGCTTTTGGCGGCGAGGAAGGCTGTTGGGACGATGTGGAGGTGGTGGGCGGTTTCGACGTAGGCTCAGGCTCTGCGGTGGATTTGGCTGCGGCGATGGCAGCTTGTTCGTTTTCTTCTTTGACGCAAGCGAGAGCTGCAGATACAGCAATGTTCTTGAGATCGCTTCCACTGTAGAAAGGCGTGCGTTTGGCAATATCTGCTAGATCAACGGAGTCGTCCAATTGTTCACCCTTGAGATGTATGCGCAAGATCTCCTTCCGGTCGGCCTGAGTGGGCAGATCTACCAACAATCGCCTTGGTAATCGGCGAATGACAGCATCGTCCAGATCGAAAGGTCGGTTCGTAGCTACCATGACGAACACGGAGAGGTCGTTGAGGCCATCCCATTCCTTCAAAAATTGGTTGAGTATGTCGCGATGTGATGTTCGTTCTCGCATGGCGTCTCGGGATGCAAAGACGGCATCTGCTTCATCGAGAAACACGATACATGGTGACAGTTTCCGTGCCAGTGAGAAAATTGCTGCTACGTTCTTCTCTCCTTCGCCCACATACTTGTCCATAATTTGACTCCCAGAAACTTCGAGCACCGTACTACCGCTCTCCTTTGCAACAGCCTTGGCAAGAAGTGTTTTTCCTGTGCCTGGAGGTCCATACAGCAGTGCACCAGATATCTTCTCCGTCGCCAGGATACCATAGCTGAAGGCTTCGGGACGCAACAGCGACAACGAGGTGATGGTTCGGATCGAATCGACCGTCTCCGCAGGCACGTGGACTTGATCGAATGTCGTTTTGATCTGATCAGGGTCGGCAATACCGGCCACTAGTCGCTTTTCATGTTTGTTGGCTGAAGCGGCTATGCGCTGTAAATTCTGTTGACGTTTTATAGTTTTCTCGTCGGGGCGTTTTTTGCTTAGGTCTGCTTGAAACTCTCCATCCAGATTGCTGAAAGCATTTTTGGAGCGCTTCGGGGTCGGCAAAGCTTTATCAAAATAGGTGTACTTGACGGTGTCGCTCGCTTTTAGTAAGCCCATCGCAAGAGCAACATGTGCCCAGCTAAGTTGCGCTGGTGCGCCTGCAGAGACTGCAGGCACACTTGTTGAGCTTGTGACGAACAGACCAAGAGCTGTCAATGCTACCCTATGTACCTCATCGTATGTCAGCACACGGTCAAAGTGTGACTCTGAGAATATGGGAGCCCATTCGCTGAATCGTGATGGACTTTGCTCCAGGTCCGATATCGTGGCAGCCGCAGATGCATCTAACGAGTGAAGCATGTCTTGAATGTGATATAGGTTGATGCGCCGGAGTTTACTTTTTTCTGCTGGTGAAATATCATTAGAAGACGCAGAGCCACCCCCTAATAATGCAATGGCTTCATCAAAGTTCGGTGTGCTGCTACCGCCAGACTCGGATGCAATTACAATGGTCCTGAAGAAAGTGCTCTCGCCTTCAGCCTGGAGAGCGCGCACCCCACTGAGGGTTGTGTTAGCTCGGTCATGTCAGAGGTTCAGGGACTCCTTACCTGTGTGATATTTCATATGTGAGATCGCGAGAACATGTGCTTCCTACAATCATGACACTTTCTCCAGCGTTGCGCCGCTTGCGGACAAGCTCCTCCAGTTTCTGAATGATGCGACCGCCATAGTGCGTAGCGTTCAGTTGTTTAAAGTCCCGGATGTAGATGATCTTAGAGGTGGCACAGACATTGAGGGTGTTGGACGCTGAGCCAATTTTGACAGCCATGTTGATATCCGACCTTGCAGCATCTGGTAAGGTGGATTCGAGTTCGAGCTCAGCACCTTCTTGGGTGAGGGAGTAGTCGAAAAACGCTGGGGTCTTTGACGGTGTTTGCGACCCCTCAGAGGAATGAAGTGGAAAGCCGCTGTCACTGACGATGCCCCGACTTTGCTTTGCGTCGTTTGCATCAATCAACGCATCTAATAGGGTAGCTAGTTTCAAATCCTCGAGTTGTACGTCGGCAGAGTTTTGGCTACGCCCAGATTCGTCGGTCAAGGCATCAGTAGTTGTCCCAAATTGACTTTCTGGAATTCGAATCCCCTTCAAGTTTTGCGTCATAGCGCGCAGGGCAGGTGTGAGAGCGATGATAGAGAGGGGCATGGCACGAGGGCGCATTGAGCTGGGATCAGACTGGTCTGTAGACGAAGACTGCGTCCAATCGGTCTCGTCTTCGGAGACAGAGTCCTCGATGTCCCTCATGAAATCGCCAAGGTCCGAGTTCATTCGATACGTTTCATAGCCCAGCGAGCGGATTGAACGCGATGATGGTTCTGCTCCTTCGCCAAGATAATCGCCAGCCAAGTGAGCGAGGTCTTGCGCATTGAGGACAATGACGTCGGATCCCAGTTCAAGAGCAGTAGATGCTATGCATTCATCTATCGAAGCCTCGTGCTCAGTGGTGGGTGAGTGCAGTATGAGGTTCGTCTTTGTAGCAGGAAACGAGTCGGTAGCTGCTGGCTGCAGAGAGGAAAGAGAAGCAGCGATGGTAGCGCGGATCTCAGCGATGACCAAGGACGATAGGCGTCTGGAGCTGCCCATCTGCCGGGCCCTGGCAATCTCGCGTTTCCTAGTAGCCATGCCCAGCTTGGCACTCTGCTTCCTCATTGCCTCAATCTTCTTGCGCGGATCCATTTCAGTATCGTTGTTTATCTTGCTCAGCGTAGACCACGCTTCGGTCAAGGCATTGTCTTCTGTGATTGTGGCTATGGGCACCTCGCCAGGCCGTCCTGCTTGGGTGCTGGCGACGGCCTCATCGTTGCGTAGTTGTGACACGTGGGGTTCGGCCTCATCGGCGGGGGCAATGCGCTCTTCTAGGTACTTGTCGACCCTGAGCTTCTCCTTGTCGTCGAGCCGCCTGCTCCAGAGGCCACGCACTAGTCGCGAGAGGACCTGGGTAGCGTCTGAGTCGCGCCGGGCGGGGATGGTGCACGCGGCATGCTCTCCGGACGCGGCGTGAGTCACTGCCACAGACAGAACGGCGGACGCTTTGGGTGTCTGTGGATCTCTGGCCAGGTCTTGGCGGCGTAGTACCCTCTTCTTCAGGAACCAGTCTGGTATGTGTACAGGCGGCAGCCCCTGCGTCTTCTTCCCCCGCTGCTGGCGCCGCAAGGCAGCCGAGTACCTGCGCGAGGATTCCCGCGAGCGCTGGAGTTTCTGGGCGAGAAGCTCGGGGTCTTCTGGTGCTATCGCGCTGTCTGCGGCCTCCTCGCCTGCGGCTGCTGCTGCTGCTGCTGCCGCCTTCTCTCGGGCCGTCTTGTTGACGTCATCCTGGTCGGTGGGCGTGCTGTTGGGGGCAGGCGGCGGATCTGAGGCCTGTGCGAGGATGCGCGTGGTATGGAATGCTCGCGGTCGTGGAGTCGAAGGGTAGCGGCGGCCGCGGATAAAGCGCGCTGGAGGTCGTTTCGTAGACACTCGCAGGGCGCATCGAATCACGTACATGCGGACGTCGAAAGCGCTCCCAGGAATTGGGGAGGGAGGGAGCCTACAAGGCGTCGTTGTAGGCTGTGGTGGGCTCGGGGCGATGCGCTGGGCATGATGGCGATAAACCATCGTCAACTTTCTTCCATATTCCCTAAGCAAGGGTCCACGGCCAAGCACACGCGCCGGCTATTCCCGCCCTTTGACCACCACCACACGCTGCGATAGACGGGCGTCTCTCTCTTTCTCTGTCTCTCTCCTTCGCTCTCAATAAACATCGACACCATGTCTCATCTCCCTACATGTCCAACACTGTATGCCACTATCATGCAGAAATCCGCAACCAATGACGTAGCCGATCCGACTGACATGTGCACGGAGAGCGACATTGAAATGGCCAAGTCTGCATGTGAAATCGACGCAGTGTGCCGCCTAGACCAGAGTTATTACCATGTTCGGTGCATGTCGACATCGCTGCTAGGAAGATGCCATGACTCTGAACTCCCATATTATGCAGCGTTCCAAAGTCCCATTTCTGCGCCGCTCAACATTCCTTAGAGTCTGGTCACTACAATGGAACATGTGGGTCACTACTGCAGGCTATCCGGTGCAGTGCCCATCGTCTCCCCGCGTACCTGGGATGCTCTGGACCATGACTTGATTCCGTCGCAGCTCGCCAACCAGATATCTCAAGATCTGAACGTGTCCACGCCGTATGTGGCTGGCAGCTTTTGTAAAGGCCAGGTTCACTATAGGCGGACAGACGCTCTATCCAAAATCATAGCATGGGACGGTACCGCGAATCGATAGCAGATGGAAAATCCAACATCGAACAGAACCATATTTTCTACACTGCTGCCTACAAGACTCCCACGATGCATAGAAGCATGAAAATAAAGGCTCGGCGTACGAGTTACAAACGGTGGCATACACAGTACGCGTTATCGTCCCTTTCTCCAGCACTCGAAATCCCAATACTGCAATAGAAGATGAGCGTCCTCGGCTTCAAACGAGCCAGTAAGCTTTGTGAATCCCATTACTCTCATGGATATGAACTAAAACCCGTGAAAGTTGGCAAAGTCCAGTCTCCGGCCGACGAGAAGTCGCCCAGTAGAATGTCAATTTCGTCCAACGAAGCCAAGTCCGACAATATCGGTCATCTCGTAACCCGCACGCAGCAATGCAGGATCCTTGCTTCAACATGTCTCATGGCCTTTATGATAATAGGCTTCAACCAGTCTTTCGGTGTCTTCCAGGCACACTACGGACGGCAAGCATCTGCCCTGGAGGGCGTCCTGGTTCAGAGCGAGTTGTCACAACGTCCGTTGATCTCGGCCATGGGCTCCTTGGGAAATGGCGGACTCGTCGCCGCCTTTGGATTGTTCTACTATCCAAACCTACCTAAGCTGGGAGGTCACGTCAGATATTTGTGTGGACTAGGCACTGCCTTCATCACCATTGGTTTTGCGGCTGCTGCAGGAAGCCATAATGTGAGTAACATTCCCCAACTCTCACCGCCGCAACTGCTTACAGTAAAGCAGCTTGCAACGCTTGTCGGCTGTCAAGGGGTCCTGGTCGGCATCGGAGCTGGCATCCTTAATTACGTTCTTGCGCCCATATTACCCGAGTATTTTCCACAACGGAGCGGACTCGCGCAGGGTGTCATGTTCGCTTGTGGCGGCCTAGGGGGTATGGTATGGGTGTTTGTACTAACGGCATTACTTGAGAATATTGGAATCCGGTGGACGTTGGGGATCCTCTCGATACTCAGCTTCACAATCCTATCTATCTCAAGTGCGCTCGCCCTCCCGCCGCGAAAATTCGAAAAGCGATCTACGGAGATTGTCAGTTGGAAGGTCTTCCAAGACCCACTTTTTGCTTCTCTCGCAATCGTAAACTTGATCATGGCGTTGACACTGGCCATTCCCACAGCATTTGGATCTGAGTTTGCCAAGTCCATAGGGGCCAGCATCACCCACGGATCATATCTTTTGGCCATCAACTCAGGAGTCGGGATTCCGGGAAGAGTATGTACCGGCTGGCTCTCAGACAAGATTGGGCATTTGAATATGCTCATGGTTGCAACTGCGGTATACGCTATTGCAACCTGGGCGCTGTTTCTGTCATCCGCCATGACCAGCAGTCTGGGGCCGTACATTGCTTTCACTGTTTGCTATGGGCTAAGCAGCGGCGTATTCAACACCGTCATGAACTCTGCCCAGAAGACTCTGTTTGGGGCCGAAATGTACTATCCCAAGAGTGGCGCGACAATTAGTATACGCGGCATCGGCTTCGTTGTCGGCTCGCCTATTGCCGGAGCGTTGGTGTCCAGGGTGGCTGTTGAAGACTTGGAGGGGAGTGATTTTTTGAAACTGATCATTTACACCGGAGCGTTGTTAACGCTTTCGCTGTTATGTCTCCTGAATGTTCGGAGGTTGGATGCGAAGGGCAATGGGTGGAAGCTGGTCCGCTGATCTAAGAGTTGGAGTATGGGGTGCGACTCGGGGGACACCGCATGGCGTTACCGACGTCTGCGTTGAAAAGTTATTTGTACTTGGCTGATAGGATCAGCTCGCGCTTGTTCGTATCGAATCGTATCGTATCGCCTTGCTCTTGTCATGATGGCGTGAAATGCAATATGGTGCGCGAGAAGACAGGTGCATGTGCTTTCCCCACGTTGTCTCTGTCCAACTCCACTCCGCCGCGCGCGTGTGGACACGAGGGACTCGGATATCCACAACCTACTCCGTTGCTACGCAGCGTTGGTATGGACCAGGAATCCGTGTACGTGTGCTCTGCCACGTTGCAACACTCGGTGCAGAGACTGATCCGGCGCGAAGGTATACTAGCCAGGAGATGCATGTGTGGGTCGCGCCGCAGCCGGACACCTGCATATCGGCATCTCTTGCGATGTCGTCTCAAAAAGTACAAGAGACAAAGACGACGGGAAGGCCCCAGGGAAATTGGTGTGGCTGGTGCTGAGTGATGAGATTGTGATGATGCATGCATGCATGGTGATAGGGTTTAGCGAGTTAGCGAGCTCTTGAGCTCCGCCTGTTCCTGGCGCTGTAGATCGTCGCTTCCTTGCGTGTCGTGACCGCCCTAACAAATGCCCCGTTGAGCCAATTCACCCTCGAATGCGCGTCGCCCCGTCTGATGCACGACCGCTCAAGCTGCAGGCCCTTTGCTCCTTCACCCTCACCACGCAGGGACACGTAGCCTCCGCTCAATCGCTCACTCACATTCGTTTTTTCGTTTTGGATAGCTGCCGGGTCACGTCCCCGTCGTAGTCGCAGTCGCAGTCGCTGCGTGCCAGACATTGATTCCTTCACCAGCCCACGACGCGACATTCCTTTCACCCCGTCCCCAGGTGCAGGCGCGCCTAGTGCCATGACGTCTTTCTGACATGTCTGCTAGCCATCGCAAACCTCCTCTACCACTGACCTGGAGGCCGCGATGTCGCTTACGCCCTCCAATCCCCGGATGATGAGCCCAGCCATCGGCTCCGGCATCAAGCTCAATCCCTCTCCCTCCCCATTCTTCAAGACGACCCCGCGCTCGCCCGTCAAGGCTGGACGCGCCGAAGCCAGTCTTGCATTGCGCCAAGTCATCGGTACCACGACAAACTCGGCCAATGCCTTTGACAGCCTGCCATCGGGCAGCAGCTTTGGCTACACGGCGGGTGCTGCCGCTGTCATTGCGTGCATAGACGCCCAAGGGCATGTCACGCAGCGTTTCTACCGCGCACGACCTACTACCAACCCCATCAATCCCTCGGCATCCATATACGGCGGGCCCTCGACGCCCACGCAGAACGAGAGTCGCAACCGCACTGCCATCTCCCTGCGCGACGCTGCCCTCGGAGGCTCCCCCCTCCCCTCCCCCAGTGCTCACGACTGGGCAGATTCACCCAGCAACAAAGCCTGGGCTACCAAAGACAAGATCAAGGCGGCCACCTGCGTCAGCTTCAGCCCCGATGGCAAATTCTTTGCCGTCGGAGAGGTGAGACACACATCCCGTGCACGCTGTATCATCCTAACGTACTCCAGACGGGCTACAAACCTCGCGTCCTCATCTTCTCTGCCTCTCCAGACGCCGCCTCAGACACACCGCTCACCTCCCTCTCGGACCACACTTTCGGCGTCAACTGCGTAGCCTTCAGTCCCGATTCGCGCTTCCTTGCTAGCTTGGGCTCGGCCAACGATGGCTTTTTGTACATCTGGCACATCAACCCCCGCACCGGAGCTGCTACGCTACATGCTAGCAACAAATGCGTCAGCCATATCAACCGAATGGCGTGGATGGGAAACAAGTTGGTTACGGTCGGTGTCCGACATGTCAAGGTCTGGAAGGTGGACGACCTTAGTGCAACAATGCGCATCTCCAAGGCGCGTCAGAGCGATGTCTCGTTTCTCTCCGGCTCCACACACAAGACGTTACCAGGAAGGAATTGCATTCTAGAGGGCTTGAAAGAATCGACATTCACAAGTGTCGCTGCCATAGCCCGGAACAAGGCCGTCGTGGCTTCTGACAAGGGGGACATATGTCTTATCGACGACACTGAATCCAATCACCGCTTCTCGAGACTAGTCGACGCCGGGTTTGCTGTAAGCTCCTTGGCTGTCGACGTCAAAGGCCGACTCCACGTTGCTGGTAGTCAAGGAGCGCTCAAGACATTCAACATAGAGGAGATGATTGGAAGACTGACTCCCCCACCCTCACCTCCACCCCGCGTTGAATCCCCCTCCATCTCGGTTACGGAATGCAATCAAATCGGCGTCATAGCCTGTCTCAAAGACTATCTCATTACTGTCGACACCCACCGGGCCATCCGATTGTCGCAACTGTGTTCCGACGATGACGAAGGCGCTGTGGGCAATGTCGTTCACACCTTACCTGCACATGGAAACGCTGTACTAGGGGTTCACGCTGGTCTCGCGCAACCGAACGTATTTGAGGCTTCATATTACACCTGGGCTGCTGACGGCACTGTCATCTTCTGGAGCCAAGGGTCGTTCAAGGGTTTGCTTCAAGTACAGCTTGAGCAGCTTGACGAACCTGATGCCGTCCCCAACGAGCTAAGAACGGTCCGTGCCTCCACTGATGGAGCTTTCCTTGTTGCTGGTGACAAATACGGTGTTCTACGATTCATCGATTGCAACACTAAAACCTGCACGTTGGAGTTCAAAGCACATGCCAGCGAAATCACCAGCATTGCCATTCACGAGGGGTCGCACATGACCTTTGTCGCGTGTGCCAGCCGAGATCGTACCGTCCAGGTGTTCACACGGTTAGAAGAAACCTGGGAACTACTGCAAACTCTGGACGAGCACGTGGGAGCAGTAAATGGTGTGTCTTTCTCTCGAAATGGCACGCGTCTAGTGTCGTCTTCAAGCGACCGAAGTCTCGTAGTTCGTGACCTTTTATCTCTTGAAGACGATCGCGGCACGACCCGAGCCTTTGTGATGTCACGAGCTATCATGTTGAAAGCGACACCAGTGTCATCGGCCTGGGACATTGATCAGGATGACGTCCTCCTGGTCTCGACTATCGATCGCCAGGTACACAAATTTGACATTCGGACAGGTCAATCACTCAGCAACTTCCGTGCATGCGATACCGATGGTGGAGACGCAGTCGTTTTGTCATCCTTGGTCCATATACCACGCAATTGGGGTGCTCCGCTAATTGCGGGTGTTTCAAGTACCGACAAGTCGATACGCGTTTATGATGAAAGCGGCTCCCTGATCGCTCGCGACTGGGGCCATACGGAGGGTGTTTCTGACATCGCGCTCGTGGAAATGCCCGAGCACGTGAGTGAAGAGATGGGCGAGAAGTCGCTAGTTACAGTTGCTGTGGATGGCACTATATTCGCATGGGCTCTGGCTTTACAACCCAATCGCCACGACATATCGAAGTCTATGGATTTGCTTGCCCCAAACACGTCTTCCAACCAGGACTTGCTGTCCAGCAAGCCACCATTACGGCGCGTCCTATCGCAATCTGAAATGGCCCGTTTTCAACGCTCACCAGTAGAGGAAACACCACCACCCAGCGGCAACAAGTCACCAAAGTTGCGGAAAAAAGTATCAAAATTCTCCTTGGCCCCCACGCCGAAACTCGAACCGTCTCCTATGACCAGTAGTTCACGTGAAGGTCGAATGACAGCATGGCAAGGGCAGGGTACAGGACGCAAAAACAAGAATCGCTCCCCATCGCCCCCTAGTCCCAGAAATCCACAGCATGGCAAACGCCGTGCATCAATAGACGCTAGAAACCGCACAAGAGCCCCGGTCAACGAGTTTGGCAGCATAGGAGCGTCGACAGAGAGCCTATGCAGAACGCTTCGAGCCTACAGGAAACGTCTCGTAAATACCAGCGATACCATGAGCCCGGAACTTGCAAAAGAGGTTGAGAGGGAGCTTGCCTCCACTGCCAGGGCGATTGGAGACAGGGTGAAAACCAAGGCCTTTGAGGAGACGGTCATGATCAAACTTTTGGATCAGTATTCAGAACGATTGGTCAGCATGCTGGATGAGAAAATTGCAGCCAGCGTGGCACAACGGGTACGCGAGAGTAGCGTTGGCAACTTCTCGGATGGGGCCGATTCACCCGTTGTTGCCCAAGACCCATCAAGAAGTAGAGCGGGCAGTGAAGACATAGAGAGCCGCCGTACAGATGATTCTGAATCAGGTACCGAGGCTCTAGTGTTAGAGACCATGGAGAAGTTGACGATGGAATGATGGTATTAGGGTAGGGAGGTGGGCGCAAGGGGCGCAACTCGGCACAACTTGGGTATCCAGTGTCAATTTCTACGGGTGATGTGGTCGAACTGGCGTTCAATGCATTGCATATTCAGAGCAACGGCGTTTATGATAAGAAAGCTCGTGGTTGAGCATGACACGGCGCATGATGGAGGTTGGCCAGTTGGCCGCCTAGCAATATTACGTTAGTATTGTAGCATAAGACGTAATCGTAGTTCCTACTATCACTCTTTATTCTCATGCTCATATGGTCTCATGCGACTATGCACAATGGTGTTGCGCCTTTGTTGTGTAGAGGCGCATCGTGATGTGGTTGTGGTTTTCGGTCGCTCGTCATTGGAACGCAGCACATGCATGTGACGGACGGGTTAGCGTGGCACACTTTGGTGGACCTGGCATACCTGATCTCGTCCTCTACCTGTTGCTCTTCTTTTCTCAGGAATACCCCGTCCGAAGAACGATACTCTGGGCTTGTACAAAGGAACAGGATCCAGAATGAGTGGACTTTCGTAGTCCGTTGATGTGACATCATATCTGACGAAGCAATGAGGCAACAGATGGAGAGTGGCGAACAATGCAGTTTATCCAGATTTGAACTTTCGATTCAATCATGACACACTGAGTATCTGCTTGTTCTCCCATGAAACGATTTCTAAGTCACATAGACAGTTTAACGCGCAACATGTCACCTCCTGGTACTTCTCTATCCGCCACTTCCCGCTCATCCACCCCCTCGAGACCGGCGCGCCTAAATGACTATTTGGGCCTATCACATCCGCCCCATACGCAAAAGCCATGTATCGTCAAGCCCATGTCAATAGAAGTCGAAGACGGACCTGATGGCTGTGTACCAGGGTTCCTCCACCTACCACCCACGGCATCAGCCACACCAGCATCCAAGACAGCAGCTATACTACTTTCTGGCGCAGGAGGGGGTGTCGTAGGGCCATCTTCAATCTATCTTTCCCTAGCAGAAAAGCTTGCCTCGCTCAAGCAAGCCGTGCCAGCATTGCGACTCGACTACAGATACCCGGCACGCAATAAGTATTGTGTGAGAGATGTCCTAGCGGCTATGAAACAGTTGGAAGAGTGTTATCAGATCGAGCGCTTTGTGCTGGTAGGCTGGTCCTTTGGTGGCGCTCCTGTGTTCACTATTGGCGGGCAAGACAAAAGAGTAGTTGGGTGTGCGACTATCGCTAGTCAGACAGCGGAGACAGAGGGTATACGGTCGCTTGCGCCGAGACCGCTCTTACTCCTTCACGGTACGGGTGATCAAACGCTGAGTTATTCGTGCTCGGAGAGACTGTATAGTATGTATGGTACCGAGGGTGATAGGGAGTTGAAGCTTTTTGATGGAGACGATCATGCTTTAACGAAGAATTCCCTCGAGGCAGAGCAGCTCATCGGTTGCTTTGTGCTTCGCTGTGTTGGTTTGGAGCCGCACATTGATCAAAACGTTTTGGCGGAGAAGATGGTGGGCGATGAAGAGAAGGTCAAGTTGATGGAGAACGGTGGCGATTTGCGGCGAAGTGAAAGCGTAGAATAGCGAATGGCGAGGCTGCAGAACAGATGACGCCTACATAGTTCGCTTCTCGATAAGTGATTCGTATCTCGGGGTCCGGCGATAGCCTGTCGCAATCTAAAATAGACCATGTATGCGACCCGACTGCATGGCAACAAAGCAGACCCCTCAGTAGAAATCGAAATGGCTGCGAAACCAACACGGCTAGATAGGTTGTAGCATGCTTCCGCATGCCAAAACGACTGTATTGCGATCAAGATCGGTTCTCGTGCTTAGCTGAAGTGGCGATAATCCCGGTTCCATGGCAGCAGTAGACGTCTAACTGGTGCAAGATATCATGAGGGATATTAGAATGGGGGACATTGGGGTGAAGGGTATTGGGGCGAAGGACATTGGAGTGAAGGACATCAGGGCTGTGTGCTAGCTGGCTGGGAGGTCGTATAATTATACTAGTTCGCAACGCAAACAGTAGACTAAAGGAAAGACCAAAGGATTTGCTAATAAGAAGGCCGCGATATTTTCTTCCTTCGTGTACTTTACAGAACAACGCAACCATGAAGTTCAACCTTGCAAACTGTCTTGTCTTCCCAGCCATTGAAGCGATTGCCGCATACATTCTGTTTGCCGATACTCTTCCGGACACCTCTCTGAAGGCCTACTGGCTCGCGCTCAGTATTCTTCACAATAGTGTCCTTATCTTCTACAACTGGTTCCTATACCCCTTCTTCCTCAGCCCTCTATGCAAGCTACCGCAGCCCGGAGGTTTCATACCTCTCTTCGGCCACGGACGGTTGTTCTTGGAGAAGCACCAGCCGAGTCGAGACTGGCAGGCTCGCACGATGAATACGGTACCCAACGACGGTCTCATTCTCAGGCGGGGATTCCTGCATACTACAAAACTCCTTGCAACGACGCCGGTCGCTTTAGCAGATGTCCTGGTGCACAAGTGCTATGATTTCGAGAAGCCGCGCGTTGGTGGGAACTTCATAAAGCGATTCTTGGGGGAGGGATTGTTGATGAGCGAAGGAGAGGAGCATGTGCGGCAGCGGAAGAACATCATGCCTGCATTTCGTTTCCGACATATCAAGGAGTTGTATCCGGTATTTTGGGACAAATCGATAGAGTGCTGCGCCGTGGTGAAGAAAGACCTTGGTGCACAACCGGACAGTGTGTTGGATGTCTGTTACTATGCCACACGGGTCACGCTGGATATCATTGGTATTGCCGGAATGGGCCGAGACTTGGGGTCTTTGCACAACAAGGACGACGAGCTGGCAAAGAACTACCAGGAGATTCTTGAGCCGACTACAGAGAAGGTACTATACTATCTTGCCAACGTTATCTTACCACCATGGCTGGTGAGCATGCTGCCGTGGAGGCTGCATGAGAGGGTGGTGATTACAACCGGGAACTTGCGGAGGATATGTTCGGAGTTCTTGGTAGAAAGAAAGGTGAAGATAAAGTGTCAAAAGGCGGAGGGCCGAGAGAGTCGCGATATTTTGTCCATTATGATATGCGGTGACAATCAGTCGGACAAGAACCTTGTGGACCAACTTCTTACCTTCGTAGCAGCAGGGTCAGTATACCCCAATTTCGAATTGCCCTGACGCAAGGCTAACCAAGGCAGTCACGAAACCACATCCTCTGCACTGACCTGGGCTTCCTATCTGCTTGCTCAACATCCAACCATTCAAGCTCGGCTCCGCTCCGAGATCCACGAGTATATTCCCAACCCAGGTGTACTTCCGGGCCCGAACTTCGATGTCGCCAAACTTCTGGAAAGTATGCCCTATCTCAACTGTGTCTGCAACGAAGTCCTTCGACTCTTTCCTCCGGTACCCCTCACATCGCGCGTCGCGGTCAGGGACACGACAGTATGCGGCTATGTCATACCCAGCGGTACCATGTTCTGGATCGTTCCGTGGGCGATCAACCGAAGCCCGAAGCTTTGGGGACCAGATGCTGGAGACTTCGTGCCTGAGCGCTGGCTGGACACGGAGACTGGTCGCGCGACGATGAACGGTGGAGCAGAGAGCAACTACAGCTTCTTAACATTTTTACATGGCCCGAGGGGTTGTATTGGAGAGAGGTTCGCGCGGGCCGAGATGAGGTCGCTCGTTGCGGCATTCGTGGGGAGTTTCGAGATGGATCTGGCAGATGCTAAAGAAAAGATGGTCGTGGGTGGCACACTGACCAGTAAACCAAGAAATGGTATGAAGCTCAAATTGAAGGATGTGAAGTGGGGGCCATGACAGTTTGATAGTCCCATTCTTCCATTCAATTGCAACTGCTACTGTGCCATGCTATGTTCTCGAAGTGGCAAGAGCAAATTATCGTCAAGCGGTGCAGCCAGGGGTCTAAACTCTGTCTTGTTATCGTCGAGGCTGCTACATTGTGGCCTTGCCGCGGGAACATGAAATTGTTCAACCGCTGCAAGCATGATACGACATGCATACAGTGCTAGTCTCGGTCGCAGGCTCAATAGAGACTAACAACCACTGCACGTCTCGAGTAAGATGGTGGTTGCATCTCGATCCTAGTTCGCTATCCCAAGTTCAGCCCCCAAATCCGAAACTGAGAAATCCAGAAGGATTCCAAATAGGTAGTGTCAAATTGCCAGATCTCTGCCCACAAACGAGTTCATGCAGAGTGACCGTTGTAAGAGGGCTTCTTTCGGTACGGCTAAAAACAATGGGGGATACTGAATCGCAAGCACTGTTTGACAGAGAAGTTGCGGGGAGGGCGCCACCAAGTGTGTACCAAGCACTGGAAATAGGAAGTGCCCGGCGACGCGACCGTGGTCTTTGTCCTCCTCTTGACTCGTCCGCAGGCTCACGTCGAGAAATACTGAGTTGGCGTATGATGCACTTCTCCGGCATCCGTTGCCAGAGGGCAATGGGCGGCAGCGAAGGCTGAAGAGAGCAATGGAGTTTGCCCTAGGGAGCAACGGGCCGAGGATCGCGTAGAAATCATTACGGAGAGCATGCGACCATTGATGGGGGCATGTGAAGACGATGGTCGTTGATTAGCTACCGTGCGGGAGGAAGAGCGGATGTGTGTTGGACGCGGCCGCCTAGCTGGTGGCATCCAGACTTTTGAAAGTCGGATCCAGGCCGGCTAGCTATACCGAGATTGGAATCTGGCGATCTTCTTTTTAATCAGATCGACGATGGCGAGCGGAGAGCAAGATTCGGCGCTGCATGATCAAGGCCTTATCACGATCTTTTATGCTGATGGCGCAGGACTACTGACCAAGTCTACCGTATCTGCCGTGCAGTGTTGTACAATGCACACGAGTCGACGCGAAGTGAGCGACAGCGAGGCGTTCCCAGATCGGCGCACGCGCGCTTAGATCGGCGGAAAGTTCTAGGTACCAAAATTACCGCCTCAGGCCTTGGGTACTTGCCAAAGCGCTGTAACGACGCGCGGAAACGACAGGAGACTCTCTAGCCGGTGCTGCGACGCCGGGAATGAGGCAATCGCATGGCTGTGACCATGCGACAAATCTTCCAGATCAAGACACGACTTCTTGTTTGGCAACGAGTCGCATTCGCAACGGGCATGTGGGGCGTTGGTGACAAACCACACGTGCAAGGCTGTCGCTGGCGAATTTACCATTGGCTGGCATTACTGCGGACGCCCGACATCATGCATCGACTTCGGATTTCATAAGGTTCCAATGATACCCTCCAGATGCAGGCCTTGAGTCAAATCAGTACGGTGTTCGTTGCGCCTTGCGAGCAAAACGACGATTACCCAGAAACTCATAGGCTTTGTTTACACCAAGTTCACGGCCAAAAGGCCCGACTCAACGTTCGCGTACATGATCTCCCGATGCGGCTGTCTAGGACACGACAAAGAGGGTGTGAAGGTAGGATGTGCCCTACATCGACATGTCAACGCTAAGCATGCTCGCTAGTCGGTTCGAGGAAAGAGTAAAAGCCAGGCTGAACAAGTCGCGTTCGCCATAAGTAACCATTCACTTGGATGCCATCTTGTGACGCCGCTCCGCAAAGCCGAAACGTCCTTCAATTCCTCGACGTGTTCCAGACTCAGAGTAAGAAGGGTGCTATCGCGGTCCTGTACGTCGAGTCAGTATGCCCCGCAACACTACTGACACGTCCGATTGTATTACAGGGCCGGAAAATACCTGCTAAAGCCCAAAGACCCACGAGAGCACGAATTTGTGTGCTCCCACTGTCGCTGAACAGGCATTACGTGGTCCAGCTGTGCTCCTTTCCCATGCCGCGTGTCTGTACCTGTCGGGACCAAAAACGTGACTATTCGGCGACTTGCAGTAATAGATCCTGCCTGCCTGCCGTTTTGCTTTCGCGGGTCGCATAAGATCCTGGTTCATGGCGATACTGGTACAGTAGACGTTGGTCGCCGCACAAGAAGTGGTCTGACCACAGCGTTGAGGAAGGCCAAGTCCTGATGAGGTATCCTGGTGAATAGGCGGCTGCACAGCATGTGGTTGGGGCCCGGGGGAAAAGCCACCTGGGCAGCGTCTTGATTTTGCAAATGCCGAATCCCCGGTATCGAAACGATGCCAGTTGGCTCCACGCTTCTTCAGTCAGCACGTATAATAGGAAAAGGTTGACATCAGCCCACAATCATTCGTCATGACAAACATGTAGGGGCCAGGGCCGGAGCCAAGACTACAGCCATCGCGCTTATTGGCCACGGAGAAGGGTTCCGTTGGAATTTCCGATCGAGCTGTAAAGAACCAAAAACTATGGCTTAATAGACGTCCAGCAGCGACCAGGGCCATGTGTGTCCACCCCAGGATCCAGCGGGCTCCTGTGGATAGCCTTCCATGCCCAAGTTTGGATCGATGGCGTCCGCTAGGTCAAACCCGCACGCGATTGAAGTCGATTTCGGGCAGCTGCCATAATCTGGGGTTGTCGGATTATTCGCCTTGTTGCCGCGTCGCCTTCACCTATCCCGAACCAACGTTTGGTCTCTCGAACAACAATTCCACGGCGATTCACGGTACACTGCCCTCAAATCATGGCATCCAACGCTCCCGAGCATCCTTATCAAACCAACTATGGAATCTCCGTGTCTGGACAAGGGAAAGTTGCAATCCCACGATTGCAAAGAGTTGAACAAAGGCAGGGTGGACAGAAAGACAGGCGCCGAGTTCCACGTGCCTGTACCGGAGTAAGTTCGAGTCGCGCACCGGTATCCAACGGCAGCGATTGGTGAGAGCCGGGTGTATAAGCCTTTGTTGTATTACGAGGCGTCTTCTTCATTCCGATAGGCTGATGTCAGTCTGATTTGGTACGAGTGCTAACGGTGGCACATTTAGTGTCGCTCCCACAAGATCAAATGTACCGGCGAGAAGCCAAGGTGCAAGCATTGCGCGACCACGAATCGCGAGTGCGTCTATATCCTGCCTCGGAAGGATCGTTTGAAAATGTCTGTTCAGCCCCTAATCTGTTACTTTTGCACACGCTGACGACTAAAGCGTCACCGAGCAATGTCACCAATTAGCAGAGTTTCTTAGGGATATAAAAGACCGTGTAAGCGCCGAGGACGGGGACCGCATTACTGACATCCTGGATGAGGTAAGTTTGGTTCGAATCGCTGTTGCGCAACGGGTAACGTTGAATTACTTACACGGGTCAGATCGATGAAGACCTGTCTGACAATAGGCTCACTCCGACTCCAACACCATCACATCTTGACGTGGACGACAGGCGTGGCTCACAAGGAAGCGGAGAATTCAGTGGTACTGAATATTTTGAGCATCATGAGACCGAGGCTCTGGACCTGCTGGACGAAGACTTGCACACCAAAGACGAAGCCCGGGCAACGGGGTTCATTGGAAAGAGTTCCGAGGTACAATGGTTGCGTGCAGTGGTGCTAGCCCAACGCGAGAGAATGGATGCAGAGTGGTCTGGATCCGAGCCTCCACGTCGTCCTTCGGTTGTCTCGGGCAGCGAGCGGATAAGTTCGTTCAGCTTCTGGACCGACTGCGAGGATGTGAGTGTCAACTTTTACGTGGACCCATACGAACTGCCTCAGCCGGACTTTGCGGAGCACTTGATACGATGCTACATGCTCAGGGTGCACGACTCTTTTCCGATTCTGCCGCGCAGCTTCGAAGAACAAGCTCGTGTGTACTTTACGGCTTTGCGTGCGGGGAACGCCCCACGTCTCAATCTCAAATGGCTGGCCATTTTGAATCTTGTCTTCGCCATTGGCGCAAACTATTCGTACCTTTCTAACAAGGACTGGCTGACGGGAGACGCCAATGTGTTCCAGGCCAGGGCGCGGGCTTTTGGGATGAACGAAGCTTCCTTGACTACGCATGCTGATGTGCCGCGAATTCAAGGCTTGGGTCTTCTCGCGTTTTACTGGCTAAGCGTCGGACAGGTTAGTCGGTGAGTCTTGGTCAGAAGGTACATGTCTTTTCAAAATCAGTCTTGCTGACCATCATAGTGCTTGGACACTTGTCGGGGTGGCTCTCCGTTCAGCCTTTTCCCTCGGCCTTCACGTACGGAACGAAGACCCTTCCGCGAGCGCTTCTAAACGGCAGACTTTGGTACAAACGTGGTGGAGTTTATACTCTCTTGAAAGAACGCTCAGTATCATCACCGGCCGGCCAAGCATAATCATGGATTCTTGCTGCTCAGTGCCATTGCCCGTGGCAATTTCGGAAGAAGAAGAAGAGCCACCGGGGGAAATGGACACGGCACACGACATGCATACGGCGAATGCATCCTCTTCAGCCTCTGCCATGTTTTCCGGCTCTTCGAATATCGCTCCAAATGCTCCGCAAACGTCAATACCGCCTAGGAGAACACATGCCAACTCGGGGTTATACTTCAGAGCTGTCGTTCAACTGTCCATCATAACCCAGAACATCCTCACATCCCTTTACTCGGCAGGTACGATGATCCGGTCGCCAACCGATATCCAACACGATACCACTCTCTTGAGCCAGCGTCTCGATCAGTGGACATCATCGTTGCCCCAGGAGATGAGACCAGATGAACCGTTGCGCAAACCGCTTGACGTGTCTGGCCGTGAACGCATGCTTCTTCGGTTCCAGCTCTGCAGCGCGCGGATACTGCTCACACGCCCATATCTGACTGCGAGGCGGCAGCCGTGGAGGGATGCCAACGATGCACGCTTCTCGATACGCATGGCGGACAGCTGTATCGAGGCTGCAAGCACGATTGTCGCTTCTCTTCCGGATGAGTACAGTCCTCAGCTGTACGAGCAGTGCCCTTGGTGGTGCCTTGTGCACCATATCATGCAAGCCGTCTCTGTTTATCTTCTTGGTCTCTCACACCCCACATCAACATCTTGCGAGGCAGCAAAGATGATTCATTGTGTTACGACTGCAATCCGCTGGCTGCAGATGATGAAGGGCCCGGTGGCGGAGCGTGCGCATCGCATAGCTTTGAGCTGTTTCGAGGGGTCGGCCAGACGGTACGCGGTCGACATTTCAGGTCTTTGGAACCGGAGGGAGCTTCCGGTGGTGCAACAGTCGGTACCCAATACCCCTGTAGAGCTACATCAACCGACGCATGAGTTCCTCTCGTTTTAAGCCCCTCTGTTCCCAAATGAAGTTGAGAAGGTTTGGTGGGAGGTGGGGCAGACACATACATGCGAGTGAAAGTGATCTTTCCCACCGGAAGGAGTGTTAGAAGTCGGGCTTGCTGCTGTCCCAGGTAGCCAGTCTCCCTGATAAGGAAAGGTCCCTGCCGTATCGTAGCGGCCGGCAGAGCCCCCCAGAGGCACAAGGGAGGTAATAGGTGACGCAGAATCTATAAGTTTGACAAATGTGATGCCTTTGTGAGCAGTGGTGCCAGTGGTAGTGATGGTGAATATGACGTTTAGCGAAGTGAACACGCGTGCAGGAAAGGCAAGCACAGGGTATCACACAGCAGGAGCAGATACATGTATTATATCCTAAGTTTACGTCTTCATGCATTTCCATAAGCGAAACTTCGTTTCGAACATGATCGGCGTTTGGTACCGAAACGACTCGGGAGTTGGGTCGGCCCTTGGCCTAGCTTTGGCGACCAACAGGTACCGCGGAAGGTACAACAAAGCCGTTACGACATGTGGCACTCCTGGCCTATACTGGACCATACTGCAGCTGGCAGTGCACGGAGCAGAGTTCCGCGGCAATCATGGATTCCAAGGGCTCCAGTTCTGACTCGGACGTGCATATCCACAAGTCGGTCATGTACCCAAAGCTTTGTTTACCTCGTCTCGGATTGCTGTTCTCTGTGAGCACTCTGCAGGCGGGTCCAATAGGAAAAGATGGCGATTGGCGTCGAGGCCCATGTGTGTGATCCTTCGTACTCAATACTGTGAGCGTGGTGGCGGGTCCAGGGCAAGTGGAGGGGCTGCGGGAGTCCTTGTTACTACTGGTGACGGGAATAATATTGACGTTGCTTGTGTGTATGTCTTGAATGCAATGCAGGGAGCTAGTTTGTCAGTGTAAGCGACTAGTGTATCTTTCCTGAACGGTGTGGAGCAAGTGCGCAGAAGAATGCTTGAGTCAACTCTTGAATAGTCGAGCCTACGATTCCTGCGTCTGCTCAGTATCGCAGCTGTGTGTAGATTCTCTGAATACGCCATTGCCTTCTCATAGCAGCGTGCGCATGCCGCGCGTAAGAGGGGCACTCGCTCATGCCGCACTCCTGACTCGCATTGGTAGGTTGGGAAAAAGCCGTGTAAGCTTGGACGGCCGCGGGTATTGCATGCTCGGGAGAAGTGCAGCTAGGCTGA
The DNA here is from genome assembly GCA_002952155.1 of Alternaria solani. Classification (NCBI taxonomy): domain Eukaryota; kingdom Fungi; phylum Ascomycota; class Dothideomycetes; order Pleosporales; family Pleosporaceae; genus Alternaria; species Alternaria solani. The sequence goes on along the minus strand of CP022032.1, from coordinate 918,195 downwards.
ACGTGTTCATGGGCAGACGGGTGGACCAACACAGGTGAGGTCTCGCGTTTGGAATGTGTTTGTGCCTGTGAAACCACAGAGCAAGACCCTGTGCAGCGCTGAGAAAAAACGTGAATTACTGCCTAGCTCCACCTGTGCTGGATTCGACTTTCCCATTGGTCGAACGCGCCCTCGCCGGCGTTGACCCGCGAGCCGGCGGCCGTGCCCGGTCATGTGACCTTAGCGCGCCAAGCCCCTAGCGCCGCCGCTGGCAGTACTTAATCTCGCCCGCCCTCGTCCTCCTCTTCCGTCTGCATCCAAGTGCTCGGGCTTTACGCTTACCAGTGAGGATTCGTCCGAGGTAGCGTTTTTGCTAGTTGAAAACTACAACTATGACCGCTCCAGTTGGCCTTCGGGTCGGCTGGGAATTTTTGACACCCATTGCTAGCTTTGCGCTGCTTTTCGTTGATTCTTGTGGCTTGCCGCTTGATTGAAGAAGAGTTTGTCGGCGCCCGCACCACACGCCTGCGCACTTGGTCGCCTTGCCAAAGTGTCCTATCCGAGGACGCTGTTTCTGGCCAGGCCATGACTCTGCCATCATCGCCATCATGCTTGCTCCGCGGATGCGCCAGGCACCAGCCATCAGCTACTCTTACAGCCTGCATCAAATGCGCGCGCCTTTACCTCGTCCTATCACGCCGAAAGAACTCGTCATCCGTACTGCCCCCGGACAACGCCGTGTCCATCACCAGCATGGCATCGGTGTTGGTCTTGCTTTGTGCGCGAGTTACGTGTTCTATCCACCGATACCACCACACGACGATCCTTCAGACGGCTCTCCACAATCCTCCAGTGCTCTATGCACCATGTGAAAAAGCACCCAAGCTTTTCGCAAGCAATTTGTCGATCCACGTGCCCCACTAATGGGTACCATCGAGGAGATCCATGGCCATGTGCCTGTGACCATCACGAACATCGCACATATCGAAGATCCGTAACCCTCTCTGCAGGCCGCAAAACGCGGCCAGAATTGCCGTCTTCGTTTCCAAGCTTCCGCGGCAAATGCAACTCTGCAGGCTGTGCACCATCCCCATGCAGCTGCTCTACGGGTCAATCCCTTGCTCATTTCAGAAAAACCCGTTTGACAGCATGATAGGAGAATAGTGTTTTTCCGCCCGATCAAACCGAGGACCAGCCATCTTCACAGCGCCAACGCCAACCCCATCACACTATGGAAGTTTACTGTTCTCACTCCTTACTTCACCCTTCACCCTGACGATGCTTTTTTGGACAGACGCTTATTCTGCTGGCCTTACACAGACGTCAGGACGCCGCACCTACATCGCAGTGTTACGGCTACAATCGAGACCGAGCCTTGTCCAGAATCTCACGGACGGGGGTGACCATGGGGAGATGCGGCTCCTTGCTCGCTTCAAGAGTCCGCTTGCCTTAGCGTTTGCATCGTTCCTGTTCAATACTCGTGCCGCCTGAGTCGTTAGATTTGAAAGTAACACCCGACCGTCCGAAGATACAAAGAAGGTTGTGAGCCAAGAAAGCGCGCAGTCGGCCAAACTCAACCTACCTCTGAGGCCGGTATGAGGCGTATATCACGCACAGCGTGACTCGGATGTGTGATCGAACAGCCGAATATTAGCCACAGTCGTGCCCCAGCTAAAGAGCAAAAGGCAAGCTCCAAATTGCCGAAGCTAGTCGCGTAATCCTTTGGCTTTGAACGGTACCGAAAAAGGTCAACTGCACATTAACAAGGGTCTGTTCTCGCCAAATCCACCAAGACTGTGAGAGATAGCCACAAGCTGTCTTAAGAGAAAACGCTATATGGTGGGGGGCGCGCCGATAGCCTTGGAGTCGTTTCAGACCCGTAAGAAAGCCATCAAAGTTTCGGTGCACGGTCTGCGTTCGGCTAGATCTGCAGCAGGGTCGTTAGCCTTGCGCCATCCTACCCGAACTGCTACACTTCCAGTACGGGATATGCAGGTACACCACCTCTCCTGGACCAACCGCTTTTCTGCGTGCAACACTCGCGCGCAACAGGCATTGCAATCACACACTATAGAACCATGACATGGCATGCTTACAAATGTGTACGACACTCTCCATGGCCTTCGAAACGGATCTGTCAAAAGCGGCATCTAGTCAATGACATGCGACATCAACAGTCCCGCAGCACCGCCTCAGCCATGCTAACCTAGAGCTAAGCTAATTCGGCCGCTTCCTAACGGTGGCTGCCATGAGTTGACCCTAAGGGTATAGTTGTGACATTATACCCCCTTCTTCAACTATTTTCGCACATTCTCTGCCAGACCTGGTGCCTGGCCAGTTATCACAAGGCGCCATTAGGCCAGTGCCCTGCGGGATCTGCACACTGCGACTATCGTCACGTATGAGACGGTCGTTTTTGCAGGAACGTGCCCAGCCTGTGGAGATGCCACGCGACATTGGCCCTGTTCGCCCTTCCAAATGCAGCATGAACGTCGGGAACCTGCGTCTCACTCTCGAGCGGTCCGGGGGTGGATGTCGTCCTACTTTCCTTACCAATGAGGGCTTGTCCTTCCTGCGTTTCCACGAGCCATATTCGCTAGCACTGTTCGCCGCCGAGGCTGGCTCAGTCTTGTACTGTACTACCGACCTCGCACTGCATCTCCTATCACGATCAGCTTACGAACATCTTAATTCACCGTTTTCTCCGCATTAGCCATGATGAGGGCTTGAGCCATGCAAGCCTTTGCAGGTCCTACGTTTTGGCTTTGCTCTCCTTTCTGTTCTATCGACTCGTCCATCTAATACTAAAGTCATCATGGATCTCGATAGCTCTACGCCCGCTGGTACCCGGGTTAATATCATTGTACTTGCTTTCACACTCGTCTCTGGCCTCATAGTGTTTCTACGTCTCTTCACACGGCTAGTAATATCAAAAGGTGCTGGGCTTGAGGATGCGTGCATCGTTGTTGCTATGGTAGGCAAACCTGCATCACGAAGTGTGCACTTTCCGCTGACCACGCGCAGGTTCTTTCCGTCGCACTTGCGGTACTGACTGCGGAACAAGTAATGAATGGGTTGGGTCAACACAGGTCACAGCTTGAAGTCAATGAGCAAGTTACTCTACGTACAGTAAGTTTCTGAAAGCTTTTATCCTCAGTACACCATGGAGCTTGCAACTGACAAGAAGTTAGGCTTTTTGGGCAAGCGTCTGGGTTTACAACCTCACCCTCGCCGTCATAAAGATCTCCATCCTTGTGCAATATCTCCGCATCTTTCCTGCACGAGGCTTCCGTATAGCCTGCTATGCTATGCTCAGTGTCGTCATCATTTATGGGGGTTGGGCGACATTCTCGAGCGTGTTCATATGCAGCCCCGTCGCCTTTGCATGGGATAAATCTATCGATGATGGGCGTTGTATAAATCAGCTCATCATATGGGTTGTAAACGCCGGTGTGAATATTGCACAAGACGTGGTGATCTTTCTCATGCCACTATCCATCGTTCGGGCACTTCATCTACCTAAATCGCAGAAAGAAGGCTTGGTGGCGATGTTTGTGCTGGGTGCTAGGTAAGGCAAAACCAGGCATTGCAAGGTCAACAAATGCTGACATCGATAGCGTCACTCTGGTCTCAATTATACGGCTGTATACTCTGGACAATATCGCCAATTCGACCGATATATCGTTCGACAACGTGGACCATGCGACACTATCTGCGGTGGAGGTGAACGTTGGTATAATATGTGCTTGCTTGCCAGCTATGCGACCTCTTTTCGCCCTGCTAGCGCCGCATTACTTCTCAGCATCACCACAGTATACCAACGCTAGAGCGCTCGATATCGAGCGCCAAAAGCAGAGGACTGTTCGCCAGGGGAACACCCGACCCACTACGGCGACTACCAGGACGAGACCCAACACAGCACGAACGACCATCACTCGTCCAGCTACCATTGCGACTAGGACAAGACCCAGCACGGCGTACACAAACATGAATGGGTCGGTGACCGGCACCCATGTGACAAGACCCAGCACAGCACGAACAACGACGCGACCAAGCACTTCCCACACCCTCAAGCTCGAGACAACCATGCCGCGAGCCGACTCGGTACAAAGCGACATCCCTCTTCAACCCCTCGTTCCAACGCTCTCTCGTACCCCGAGCGGTCGTTTCTCTATCGCAAACAGCAGTCGCCCACCAACACTACGTCTACCTAGCTACAACAGTCACTCCCGCAATGCAAGCGGTAGCTCGCAAAGCACGCAGAGCTCGACACGAGGGCGATCCACTACACGCTTCCAAGCAAGGCCTGACCCTCTGCGCATGTCACCCATCACACCATTCAGCCCTCCGTGGCCTGCCCCATTACGAACGGTATCGCCTCTAGCCTTGGGTTCCCATGCTCGACAACCGAGCAGACAGAGGACACCTTCGCCGTTACCACCACGAACACCCGGAGCTGATAAGCAGCTACCTCTTACACCATTCCCAGTCGGCTCAGGGGACTGACTGTCCCCTCGCTGACACTTTCGCCTTGTAATTTCACCGGATTCCTACACTCACCACCCTCCAATAACACGCTCGTTACCGCACCAAGCTCTCAAGACATGTCTCCTCCTGACACGAGAGAAAGGCTAGATGAATCCCAAGGATATGAAGCATAGCTGCTTCGGGGACGCCAGCAGTACAGGCTTGGAGCGACCAGCTCGGAGGTCACTCTTGATCACGACATGCCTCCATTGCCTTCGTCATAGGACCATACCATGTGTGTCTATAACGACGTACGCGCTCTTCAAGATCTTAGTCTTGTGGACAGGCGACTTTCGCCTTTCAACGCGGGAATCAGCCCGCTTAGCCCACGCGCCTTTTCCTTTACATACCGTTGTCATTGAACAACAGGGAAGCTGAGAAGGGCTCACGCGTATTCATTCATCAGGCGAGACTCGCAGCAAATCCCGCCGTTCCTTTCCTATCTCTTATGCCTCAGTTTGCGATCAACTTGTGGTCCATTTTCCTTGACGTTCAGCCTAGACTTTGCGACTTCGCCGTCATGACGGATCTCTCCTCACAGCAGTTTCTTTTCCTAGGCGACTCTACGGCACGTATCTTTCTTTCGGCATCTACAAAGGGGTTGGGTTGTTTGAGTTAATCGTAATAGTCCCCTGCTTGGCACAAGCTTCGGGTGCGGCCGCCAATATGGTAGATATTTGGTAATGATGAGACGTAGTTGTAATACGCGTAGATTAGATACCTAATGTCTTAGTAAAATAATTAATGCGTATCAGCGCACATCGGATTACATCAAAGTTGCAGCATGTTGTGCCCGTGATGAACTGCTGCCCTTGAAACCATTGAAGTGGATGCATATTTGATAGCTAAGCCTGAGCTCCAACAATCACCCGTACAACGTGTTATACTCCAGACGCCAGACAGAAAACGCTTCTCGAATGTAACGACAATCATCTGAACTTGCTGTAGATGACAGCGATGATAAGCAGCACCAGAACAGTAATGATGGCAATCGTGATGATGCGGTTTGTAGCCATGCTGGATGACAAATCGTTAGCACTCTCGTCATGCATGTCAAAAGGGCATCCATCTGAACTCCACATCAACTGGAGCAGGGGACAGGTAGGGGTGGCAGGTATACATACCGTCTCGCCATGCCCCTCAGCGTCTTGATACTCCGATCAGTGTAGCTCTCACTCTCGAGCAGTCTCTCTCTTGTGTTTGTAATCTGCTCCCTCTGCCTGTGCAAGTCACTCAGCGTGCCTGCGCCAATCTGCTCCGTCTCGAGCGCGATTCTCTGGCTCTCCCTCAGCCTCCCACTCGACCTGTTCAGGCGATCTGTTCCGGAGAGGAGTTGTTGGCGCTGCTCGAGCTGGGCATCGCCGCTTTCAGGGTCGTCGGTGTAGCGGTTGCCGAAGAGCTTGGACTTGTCCGAGGTGTAGGTTTCTAGTTTGCGCTTGTGGGTGTCGAGGTCGTGTTCGAAGTTGCGGAAGCGCGCGTTGTATTTGGACTTTAGGTTTGCGGGAATGTTGGACTTCTCGAGGCGCATCTGGCCAATCTGCCGCATGTGTGTGTCAGTGACATGATCTTGTCATGGGTTGTTATTGTTGTCGTCGTCGTCGTCGATGCGCGCGACGTGAGTGTTTAGGCGACAACTCACCAGCTCCTCGGCTTCCTCGAGCGCGCGCTCTGCTCTGCTGATGGCAGCTTTCCTGGGCTCTCCACTCGTCTCTTTGATCTGCTCTATCTGCTGGCTGAGGTCGGCCTGCACCAGCTTCAACTCGGCTTCATAGCCGCTGAAGCGCTCGGTGCCTGCATCGGCGTCGATGAGATTAGACATGGCTGCGCGGTGGTGTAGGCAGTACCGGTTCGGGTCAGGCAAGCTTGGCTATGTCTATTGTCGTGTGAAAGCGAACAGCGACGTGGTGGGATGTGTTTGTGAATGCAACGTCGAGTCTGGAGGCCGGAATCCATGAGGCGCATTACGCACTTGCCAAGGTTAACCCTGCCGTGTCACGTGCGCCACTTCCGTTCTAAAACTGGGGTCGGGGACAACATGAGTTTGTGTGCTTTGGCCACATGTCCTCTTCTCCTCTGTTGCGCTGCCAATACACTTGACATTATCCAACTGAAAAAGTGTACCGTCATATTGACTGCTGATGTTGTCGCTGTAATCACGTAGGTGGCGCTGGTCGTTCGAGTGTCGCATGCACAGCAGCCGTGTCACAGCAGCCTCAAACGTCTCATACCCATATTCAACATACAGTACTAGCAACATGCAAAGATGCAACCCCGACCCCACAATAACTCTGATACTGCCATGGGTCAAGATCTGCAGTGTCCACATGAGAGCGGACCCCAACCCAAGCGCCAGTGACAGCGTGCAATGCCGCGGACTGTTTTGCCAGCCGCTGTGTGCAGGACACCAAGTTGACAGTTTACGATGCATACCTCCAACGTCTACATTTTGAACGTATTCGTTTTTCTTGGCACTAGTCATGCACCTACTGAAACGACATTCGCTTTAAATCGATGACATCATGACTCGGAACCCAGCGCAACTTCTTTCCCTTGCTCAATTTCTTTCGTCACTCTGGTGCGTCAATCCATATCGTGTACCTGGCCGTTAGTATACTCGCCACAGATACGCGCTAGTTGACCATGAGCGGCAACATGGAGAAAAAGCGTATAGCTATCGTCGGTAGTGGCATATCTGGTCTGAGCGCCCTCTACGCACTCCGTAACACTCAGCATGAGGTGCATCTTTTCGAGAAAGAGGAACGTCTTGGTGGTCATACAAACACTGTGACATGGACACACAATGGCAAGAGCACCCCCGTGGATACGGGCTTCATCGTTCTCAACACCGCCACATACCGTTCGTCCCCTGCCATTACTTGCGTCCGTATCGTCTCGGAACTGACAAAGCCCAGCGAATTTCATAAAATTACTCTCAGCCTTGCAAGTCAAGACTGTAGCCTCAGAGATGACATTCGGTGTATCTCGTGACGCTGGTGCTTTTGAATGGTCTGGCACGTCAGGCAGCTCGCTCTTTGCGCAACCTGAAAACGCACTCAAACCCTCTTTCTGGCGCATGATCTTCGACATCATCCGCTTCAACCAGTTCGCCTTGGATCTACTGGCCATCCCTCCCGGCTCACCCGCAGCTGTCGCCGCTACAGAGATGAGCATCGGCGAGTACCTCGAAAGAGAAGGGTATTCAGACGCGTTCAGAGACGATTATCTAATTCCAATGACTGCGTGTGTATGGAGCACCGGCGCCGATAAATGTGCTCTGGAGTTCCCGGCGTTGACATTAATACGGTTCATGTGGAACCACCACCTGCTCAGCACGGTTGCGGAGAGACCGCCATGGTTGACTGTTGAAGGAGGATCTAGCAGGTATATCGACGCTATTCTGGACTTGGCTGGGAACTGTGAAGGCCATCTTGGTACGCCGGTTCTGGCCGTGAGTAGAAATAACGGAAAAGTCGAGTTGAGGCTGGGCGGAAAAGGACAGGGAAAGACGGAGGTATTCGATGAAGTGGTGCTTGCTTGTCACGGGGATCAGGCGAGGTGGATGCTAGGTGAAGAGGCCACAGCGACAGAGAAGGAGATTATGGACGCATTCGAGACCACGCCAAATACAGCGTACCTGCATTCCGATCTCTCAGTAAGTCCAGATGCTTCATCTATACATGTATCGCTAACAATGCCTAGCTGATGCCCCAACGGCGCACAGCGTGGTCCGCCTGGAACTACATCACCACAACTAAACCTAAAGCACCGTCAAACGCAAACCTAACCACTTCTTCAGGTGCGCTCGAGACAGTCTGCCTGACCTACGACATGAACACTCTGCAGCACATCCCGCGCGACGTCTACAACAACGTGCTTGTCACCCTCAACCCACCACACCCTCCCTCCCCGGCTCTGACCCATGCAACATACCAATACCGACATCCACTGTACAACTCCCGCATGGTATTTGCGCAAGAGCGCCTTCATGAGATCCAAGGAAAGCAAGGCATCTGGTACGCGGGTGCATGGACATGTTACGGCTTTCACGAGGATGGTTGTCGTAGTGGATTACAGGTTGGAGAGGCATTGGGAGGCGATGCCGGGTGGGAGGTCATAGATGCCAAGTTTATGCGTGGAAGGAAACCACTGCTGGAATGGAAAGATCACGTTGTCAGGATAGTGATTACGCTGGTTCAGATGTGGGTCGGTATCTTAGAAGGCTTTGCGGGTGTGAGGAGACAAAAGGGTATGGCATTGAAGGCAAACGGGAAGAAAGAACTGTAGCCCCTGTACCAGCCAACCTCTTATACGTAGTAATCTCTCCTACTCCAGATCTGCCTCCCGATCTTGTCTACCAGTATCCACCCAGTGAATCATTCCCACCTACTACCTGCGACGCAGTCCAAATTTTCTTGGCTCAGGTGTCAGCAAACCACTAGGCGCATCTGAAAGCTCTTCCGAAAGCGGGCTGGTGAAGCGCATGTGGTACTCGGCGGTGGTGTCTCGCTTGCGCTTCTTGTTCAAGGGGCTGGAGGCGAACGTGACTGCCGTCTTACTCTTGCGCTTCTTGATAGTAGTCGCAGTCCTGGCAGGCCTTGACGGAGTGACAGGGACGAGGTCTTGCTCGGGGGTTGCCTTGCGTGGTATAGGCTCAGGTTCAGGGGAACTCGGTGGGATCCATACATAGCCGATTGGCAAGCCACCTCTAAGCTCCGCATAGTGACAGAGCGGAGGGTCAAATTCGAGCTTCACTTCTTCTTTGGTCTGCTTATATGTGTTTGTAGAAGCTTTGCTGAGGTCGTAGTGGGCGGGAGCATGATAAGAATTATCACCAATAATGTCCATGGGGGCATCGTGTTGGGCTGGTGGCTTAACTGCGACGGCCTTGTAGTCGCCAACGTACTGGTTGGCGTTGTTCTTGACGTTGTCCAGGAGCCTGCACTCGTACTGGCCTCGGTATAGACAGTCGAGGCAGGTATTTTGGGTCATGTCGCAGAAGTCGCATATGATGCTCTGATTTGATTGTTAGTATGTGATGCTCAGGAACTGAGTTCTCAGAGGTTGGGCGAGGATGAGATTGAGCAAGAGCAGAATTCAGTCCATGAGTTTTCTCATGGCTCAAGACTTGCTATACGATGATAGTGAACGGTGAAAAATACTGAACGTGTCTTGAAATCTATAGAGTAAGAGTGAAAGACATACCTCTCCGTTTCAGGACCCATACCTCCCATCCTTTACACTGACTGCTCACTCCGCGCCGAGTTCCTCCTCATATTGCTCGGTCGCCACAGATTTTGGTCTTGTCCTTCCATGGAAGCAGCGCGGCTAGTCCTTGTAATTGAGACTGTTCTCGCCCGAGTCTTTGCATCGATGTGTCGTTTGATATCGTTATCCCATCTCAGGTACTGCTGGAAAGCAGAGATGACGTGAGGCGACATGATGGGCATAGTGCTGTGTTCGACTGAGGGAAATGCAAATTGAATGCGAAAATATAACGTGAGGCGCAGATGTATTGATTGTTCTCACAGTGCGAAGTACAGTTTATATTCTGTATAGTCGCGTCCCCGGATTCTAGATCCACTCCAGACAACACACCGCTGTGGGGGAGTCATGACCGAGCGGTCTGCAAAAGGTAATTGCATTCGAGCTTAGCCCTGTCAACAGCCTCAACGACTGCGCACGTATGATAAGAGTCATTCGGTGGGAGTACCCTCAAGCGTGGGGCTCATGCCGCAGAATTGACGTGAGACATAAGCGTTTGCATCCTGCATGCAGCGCCCTGAACTTTCGAGGGCTGTCATTGGTGCGGTCCTGCATTTGGATCTGCGTTTCTGCAGGTTTGAGAATTCAGTGAACGACCGTGATGGAAATGAGGCTCAAGCGGTGAGTTTGATGGATGGGCGGACACGTGTCCATGAATTGGCTATACCGCTTTGGGATAGGCGCATCCGGCATCGCGTCGCGAGGCATTGTGTCGCGCACCTGTCACCTACCAACCCATTATCACTTCCATGGATAAGCCGTCGTCTCCCTACGCCTCATCTACACTATCTAGAGGACTCCGCGGCCGTACACTTGACCCCTTCTTCTGCGCGATGCGCGCTACTCCCTCCGCTATGCCCGTAAGCCGCTCTGCCTGGATCGAGCAATACCCCGCCGCGCCGGACTTCTTTGGCTGTCCTTTGAACAGCTAACCAGCCACACGTTATGATTACACCTGCTTCCTCGTAACCTTTGGCAAAGAAACAGAAGCTTGGTGGAGGATGTGGCTGTCAGCGCTGATGCCCCGCACACCAATTTACTTCATGGCACGGCCTGTGGGGTCAACCTGGCTACGCGGACGACCATGCGGGAATTCACATTCGTCCTGTGTCACATACAGTCACATACGATATATTCGCATGCTTTTTATGGCACACTGTACGAATGTGCCTCAGGCTGTACCATTTTCCTTTCGCCAGTATATCCATTTTGTCCTCGCGAGTTCTGTGCTTTGTTGCTCGATAGCGAGTGGACCTTACCGACCCATGTTATCAGCCAACATACTCATGCTTTAGATCGCCGAACAACAACAGCGTAGGCAGTCCGTAAACTTGATGTCTCTTATCCGATTACCAGTCGCAGGGATCTGGAAATTGAATCCAATGTGTTCGACAAAACCCATATGAACAATGGCTCATCAAACCCGGCACTTGCTCTGGCCAGTACAGTACATTCGACAGTCATTGACGTACATGAGGTGGGGTCACTGTAGTTTTCAGGCCAGACATTGGTAGCATCCATGCTCCTATCAGCTGAAGCATGCGATCGGAGTAATAAATTGCGCTGCGGCCCGTCCGCTGCGGTAGCTGTTATATACGTTCTGTGTTACGAAGGATCGATGTTTCTCAAACGTACATAAGTCGGAGTGGCTCTATGCAGAAGTCTCTCTCTCTTTCTGTCTGCAGCTCACAACAACTATCTCGACATGCTCTTGAAGTCTGTTATCGCATGGGCGTTCGTCGCCCCGGCCCATGCACTCATCCGGTTTGGATGCTCGCAGCTCGTCGTAGACCGTCTTGATCCCTTGGTCGAGCCCGGAAACGCTCCATCGGCTCATCTCCACCAGATCATTGGAGGCAACTCTTTCGTTCCTGACATGAACCCGAATGTCCACGATCCACCAGCGATGTCCACATGCACCACCTGCCAGCCTGCAGACGACTTCTCTAACTACTGGACCGCTTCTCTCTACTTTCGCGCAAGGAATGGTACCTACAAGCGCGTCAGTCAGAAAGGCAATGCAGGGTTTGAAGGTCAGAATGGTGGCATGGTGAGTTCTGAAAGCACGAATGAGACAAGGGACATGCACTGACTACTTCTGCCTGTGAAGACGGTTTATTATATGCAGAACCAACTTGCCGACTATCAGCAGAAGGCGAAAGTCAAGGCTTTTCAACCAGGCTTTCGCATGTTGATCGGTTCACCAACCGCAACCACCAAGATAGAAGCGGATAGGTACCCGCAACTTACGTATACATGTCTGCAAGACCCTAGTACCCGATTTCCGGAGACCAAAGCGTTTCCTACCAAGCCCTGCCCGGCAGGCATCATGGTTAACTTGAGATTTCCAACGTAAGCAATGACATGTCCTTTTGATGCCAAAGCCGTGCTAATTGCAGCAGCTGTTGGAATGGCAAAGATCTCGACTCTCCAGACCACATGGCGCATATGGTAATCTCCCTGCCGCGCTTGGGAAGACCTCCTCTAACATACTGTAGGCCTATCCAGTATCCGGTACTTTTGAAAGCCAAGGCCCTTGTCCAGCCTCTCATCCCGTGCGCATGCCTCAACTCATGTATGAAGTCATCTACGAAACCGCACCGTTCAACGACCCTGCGCTCTGGCCAGAAGACGGTAGTCAGCCCTTTGTGTACTCTTTCGCCGACCGTACCGGATACGGTAATCACGGTGACTATATCTTCGGTTGGAAGGACGACTCACTGCAGAAGATCATGGACGAAGAATGCTACGTTGGATGCTCGTCTATGAAAACACAAAGCATAGAGATGATGAACAGCTGCAGCGTGCCGCGTAAGGTCATCGAGGACATTGGTGATCAGGACTGGATCCCCGCACTTCCAGGGCACTTGAATGCGACGCGGGATGCTGCCTCAACTTTCAAGGCGTTTCGCGCGTAGATCACGTCTTGTCATTCCTTTGTTCTTGATTTGCTTTTGTTGACAACGCAGAGAATGAACTGGCTGGAGAAGCTTTGACGGCTGGTCACATGATCACGTGTCGGTCATCCTGGCATACTTGCTATTTCGGCTGGTAGATCTTGTAGATCTGATAAACAAAATGGAAGTTCACATTTGTGTGTTCTTATTGCTTCTACGTCGGACGCCTCTTCCGCAGAGCCCCACTCACACCTGCATTGGTCGGTGAAACCCCACACACCCTCTTTCCAACGTGCAGTAGTCGCTGGTACTCACAGATTGGTCTGTGGAGGTTAGTGACTAATCCGCTTATCAGACATGTCCTATGAATGTGAGAAGATCTTCACGAGTAGCAGATACCAAAGGATGGCAAAGCGTAGTTCACTACTGGGATGTGCTAGCCTAGAAACTACAGCAAAACTCTCATGCAAGCCAATTGAGGGCTCTTCCTTTGCTATCTTTTTGCGGTACTGAGGTTCGCTGCATCGCAGTAAGCAATCGCATTATCATACTCAACAACACAATACACATGCCTCATCTTGCAAGCATCATAGCAGCAGCACACACCGTCGATGGTATTGATAATGCAGGCGCTTGGTTCGTAATCTAGAGCCAGGACACAGTCGTACGAAGCACACGTTTCGATTGTAGTGAGGGTGAGGTCGCAGCGGTACGTGCCGGGGGCGCACTCACCAGAGGTCCTGGCGGTGGCGGTGGCGCCGAGAAAGGTGAAGACTTGCCAGAGCATATTGTGGATTTGGTTGCGATTGGTGTTTCAGGTGGGAGGGTAGGGAGAGTGGTTGGAACGAGAGCCTAATGATGTTATTGTGGAAGCGCAGGATAGACTAAATATTAGGACAACATTTCAAGGGTACAGTAACATTGTTAGTGTAGCATGAAGCTTGGTCACCCGATCAAATGACCAACAAGTCAAACGCAGAATCTTTACAAGCACTTCCCCGAATGTAAGAATGGTATTGTTACCTCGAGTGTATCCTGAGAAGTCAGCTCCTGACCCATGTATGTGTATGTGAACCGATTGTACCGAGATCACGTACCGGATAGACCATTTCCGATCATGATGATATGCAGTGACCATTTGGTAGCCCGTCTGAAACCCCTTCTTTTATCATTGACTGTCGTAGCTATGGCACGTCTTCTTCCACACACCAGGCAGTGTCTCTCGTACCATATGTTCTTTGGAGCTCAGGAAGCTGCTGTTTTTTTTACTGTTTATCGTGCCCAGAGTCTGACTGAACAGGCCGTGTACATGGAGTAGGTGCAGCTCTCCAAAAGGCCATGACTTGCGCGTATTGCTTCTCGCCCGCTCGACGGAACGGTCCATCGTCCCGCCGGTCGAACAATGGTATGCGAGTCTGTGACCATTCGGGCTGACGTTCTTCGTCGTACTGGGCACCTGGTGGAGGGAACTCTGCACATGACAGAGTAAACTCGTGCATCACAACCTGCTCTCCCCGCTTCGCTATGCGCTTAGGAGTTGCTGGTTCTTTGTGCTGCTCCAGTGCGGTGGGCAGCTTAACGGCTGGCCATGCAGTGCCGGCTACTTGTGTGTTGGTGATGGGGCCTCGATGTGGGTTTCCGGGCTGTGATGTCTCATTTGCAAGACGCATTGCTGCCTCTGATGCGTCATGCCGGGTCTTGAGCGTCTCCAGGCGGAATTCGCTCATGGGGATTTCGCGCATGAGCATATAACCATCCAGCATACTCTCCTTGCACACCGTGATCAGCCCCCGAAGTCGGCAATCGATCAGGTCACAGTAGCGGCCGTAGTATCCTATACGAAGGTAATCATTTAATGTACGCTGTAGTTTGGATAAGGCTGCCGCATGGGCGAGGGCAAAGGTGTGATAAATGCCGATAAGATGTATGATAAGCGGAGAATCCGGATCCAAGGAAGACCTGTGGTAATGGAGGACCTGGAAACCCAATCCCTGAGCCTGCGGCAGCGGTTGCTCATCGGTAGTTTCCATCGCAGCGAGTGGTGTGCGGCAGGCATGTTGAGATTCTCGCCCGGAAGGTGCCATTTAGACGATGTGTAGAGCGAGAATAGAAGGAACTGGCACCAGGGCTGAAGTATTTGGATGATTGACAACTTGTTTGTCAAGGGCTGTTTTGCGTAAAACATGTTCGAAAGATGGGACGTCTCTGGAGGTCTCATTCACCTTGCATCTCCGTTTGATCGCCTCTCTTCTCAGGGCATCATGACGAGGAAGTATGAATTCCGCATGTGTGAACGGCGTGCAAGGACGCGAAACCATTTCGGTGCGATGGGCGCAGCAAATGGAGATTTGAAAGGAACACGAGTGACAAACAGAAGCTGAAAGCTATGCACTAATATGTTCTTCCGATCGCAACATGGTACTGTCATTGGAACTCGACATAAAAAAATTGGTCGCTGCACAATCAGTTGCAAGAAACAATTGGCGACTCTACGCTACCGTGAGATGTACACACTGGTGGTACCATCGTGATGTGATAATGATTCGCAATCGATCCTGTCACGTCCAGTTATCGGGTGCGACCGGCTAGCGTGGCAGGTGTCACCAGGTGTTCCTGCCATATATACTCATCGATGCGTTGCGATTGCCTCTATCGCTCAGGATCAACTCCACGCCCACCGAGCCGCGCACTCACCTTCACGGACCACAACGCATGGACTCGGTTCGCGACCGCTACCTCGATCGCTAGACCCAGCAGACGAACCCGGCTACCCACTTGTTGAATGTATTGCTGGCGCCCACCCAGAACGCCAGGCGGACGGAATGCATTTGTGGTGGTAGCTCTTCACCACACAGGCCGCTTCCCATCAGCTCCACGGCAGCTTCGGTAGCATCGGCCACAAAGCGGCCAGTCCTTCAAATTGTCGAGAAGCTGGACTTGGGTCGAAAGGAATCCCACGCTCGCGTATAGGCACGGGACGGAGATGAGACTATGGGATTCTGCAAACGACGGGCCAGCAACATGCACGAATCTCATGTGCCGCTCAGTGCACCAATCACGTTACAAGCTCACATGTTGGAGGCGTCGCATTACATGGCAGTCCACGCGAACATGAGCTTTCCCCCTGAGCCTTCCGCTGTCATCGCGTACACATGCCCTCTCTCCGGTTGTATGCCTACTGAAACGTTCGGTGCTGCGACGTGGGAGTTCCTCCATGGAGATGTTGCTGGTTGATGACGTCAAAACTCAATATCGAGGAGCGGGGCGTAGGGACTTGTACCATGGGCTCTTTGGTCTACAGTCGATGAGCAAAGATACCTGACGGCAATCCTGGCTTGGACCCCATTCATCGGTACGACGAAAGGCATTCTCCAGATCCAGGACTTTGGAAGCAATAGCGGGGACGTTGTACGGGAACAAGAAGGAAACAACTCCATGCAAACACATCCCGTTCACGGGCTGGATGCACAGGGTCCAACGCGTCGAGATGGAAGCCACGCATAGCTCTCATCACGTCAATTTCCCAACCTGTGGGTTGAGTCCAATCGGCGAGGCCAAAGCGCGTGCCACTAGAAGCTGCCTAGATCTTAGCATCAAAGTCCCATTGATTGGGGCTGTTGGCCTTGCCGATTTAGTAAACTCGACCGGCCAAATGTGGAGCGGGCTGCGCAAGTTCCACGAGGGTTAAAATCATATCTTGAAAGTTTGCGACGGCGAACATCGTGGGATGCGCACAAAGTGGCTACTGCAGATTGTGTCCCACACATTCTTTGGGAAATTCCTGAAGACATGAGTCTGCTTTTGCCAATGACGGTCGCGACTCAGCATCAAAGTTCCCAGCTTCTAGAGTTTCGGCGGATCTAAGCTTTAGCGCTACATCGCTACCACCGTACGGCTCGTACGGAGCGTTTGAACTACCAGCTCAACACCAAAGCGCAACACAACGGACCCACGATCGAGGCTTGGTACAGATAGTTTCGCGTCTGGTACGCTTGCAGGTAGGCGCATGATCGATCAACACTCGACTGGGACAGGGTTTGAGTTTCGGCTATCCTCAGACTCTGGTGCTGAAATCGCAAGTGACAAGTGTGCAGACGCAGTGCCCACGATTCATCTTTGACGTCGACGGGTGTCGGCAGAAAAGGCCCTTCATGCATCGCCGAAGACGATGCTGTTTATAGGGGTAGAATGAAATCCAGGGTTTGCGCCACGTATTCCACCGAGTAATACCCATTTGTCTCTATCAGCCTGGTACCAGAGGAGTCCGGACTTTGGAAGTTCCAAGGTCCTGACAGTGGTGGCATTTCCCCCCATCTGCCAATTCGGTTGTAGCTTGGGCATGTCGTAGGCGGCACTCTTGCTTCTGCCGCTGCTGCATACCAGATTGGCAGCGGGCTGGGGCGCGATCAGCTCTGCTTTTGCCTTACCCACCGGTTCAACTTTATCGCAATGACTCGCAAGCCTCAATACTACTTGAGGTGGTGAACGCACGAAGCAAACTTTTTGGCGATGAGCTGTTGCAGAATAGCCAGGCTTAAGCGAGGCCACGGCTGCAGAGTTTGGTACGCGTGGTTGACGATGTGAGGCCGGGCGCGATGCAGGCAGAGGCTGCATGGGCGCATCCTGACCGCTAATCACGACGATGACGGCTGCCGATTGGAGTGTTGGCACTTGCTCGCTGCTGGCATTACGGACGCACTGTCGATCGCGAGCGATTATGAAATTTGTGGCCGTCTAAAACAACACTGTGGCTGTCTGAGCAAACGTCACTCGGCGTTTCTGTAGCTTTTGCAGCTTCTCAAAGCAGCATCGTGACTGCCGCTCGTTTCGGTTCTCCACCCGCACTTGCGAGCGTTGAGCTGTCTCTTGCATCGGTACAAGACCAAGACATTCTGACAAGGTGGGCGTGTCGAGTCCTCATTTCCCAACGGCTGCATCGCAATGTGACATTTGACCGTCGGCGCCATGGTGTGTTTTACACAGCCAGGAAGTTGGTCAAGTGGGAAGAGATTGGCAAGCGTGGAAGCGGGGCTAGTCCGCGTCCAGACGATCGACACGGGTTCTGCCCAGATTGCCGACTCCTCACGGCGCGTGGCACTAGCCTCTGCCATCTGTCGCGGTTGCTGCAGTCTACGCTCGCGGCGGGGCGCGCCTACTCGTCGGCGACCTCGAGGATCCCATGTGCAGCCAGGCCTCGACGTCCCCACGCTACAGCCAAGTCTCATTTGGGCAAATGCCCGCAGGCGGCAGGAAGCAGTGAGGGTGGAGAGCCATGTGCTTGTCGCGAATGAAGCGCTTTCTGGCCGGGCTGGGTATAAACACGGCACCATCTCTGCCTACTTCACCCCTCGAGACGCACGGCGCAAACTTCCTCTACCTCCATCCCAGCTCTTTGCCCGCCTTTTGCTAGTCAGGTCCGTGCTACTATCTGCCTTACAGAAAGCCGTTTCTGTGCGCAGCGACTGGTCGACTACGCAGACA
The DNA here is from genome assembly GCA_002952155.1 of Alternaria solani. NCBI lineage: Eukaryota > Fungi > Ascomycota > Dothideomycetes > Pleosporales > Pleosporaceae > Alternaria > Alternaria solani. Next base: position 900,049 of record CP022032.1, on the reverse strand, counting down.
GCTCGCTTCCAAATCTTCCCTGAGCCCAGGCTCGGTACTCGACTCGCCCCCATCGATCGAGTAGTAGGTATATAGCATTCCAATCTTCACGCGGCGGCTCGGTGCGTGTAATACGGTTGCTCTTGCCCATCTCCCACCAACGACCACGCGACTTATCAAGCGTTGTCGTCACTGCCCCGCAGCATCACCACGTTCCTTCCCGACCAGGCCTCAACCCCAGAGCCTGCTCAATATGGTCTACTCTCTGTCCTATCGCCGTCCTGAGCGTGTCTCCCGCCCGGGGACTGCCTCGACCACCTCGAGCGATCACCAGCAGAGGTCACTCCATGACTCAGTCAAGTCTGGCAACAGCGGCATGTCCAACGGTATCCCCGAGGCCCTGTCCTTTGACACCATCATTGCTGGCGGTGCTTGCCCTGTACGTACCCATCCTTGCGTGCATGACCATCGCAAGTAGCATTACTGACACTTGCCAGCCCTGCACGGTCCGTGACTTCATGAACTTTCTCAAGTACATTGAGCTGTCGGCAGAGAACCTGCAATTCTTCCTTTGGTACCGCGACTATGTCAAGCGTTTCAACGCGCTGCCAGAGAGCGAAAGGGTTCTGTCGCCCGAATGGACTGGTGAAAAGACCCCCGACGCCAAGAACAGTCCAGTAAAGTTCAATGCCGACGCTGCAGCCATCTTGAAAGGAACCGACTTCGCCAGCGAGGGCAAGGTCGCTGAATCGGAGAAGGATAGTCACAATCCCTTCTTCACCCCTCCTTGTACACCTACCAGTGTCGAGCCTGGACGCGAGTATTCTCTGGACTCGTACGATGAGAGCATGACTACCAGTAAAATTGATCACACTAAACGTGCTGATGGTGCGTTCGACAACGCAGGACTAAAGTGGAAACCACGTGAGTATAACCTTTGCTAATGTCCTCTCTTCTTTAGTGTCCAATCGCTCATCCGCCACAGTATCTGTTCAACCTTACCGGGAAGAAATCAATCGCATCATCTCCATCTATATAGCCGACAATGGTTCACGCCAGCTCAATCTCTCGTCAAAAGAGCGCACAGCACTGCTGCACGCTCTGCAGAACACGACACACCCGTCGGCGTTCCATGACATCATCACGACTGTCGAGTGGTCGCTCCGGTGCCAGGCGCACCCCAACTTCATCCGCTGGACCATTTGCAACGGCAACCGTCCTCGTGTCATTTTCGCCCGCGGCCTCGGTATCTTCGGTATCGTGGCTGGCTTGATAGTCGCGATTATCCTCACTCTTAGCAGTGCCGGTCGTGCATGGCGTGTCATGTCTCTCATCGGATTCTTCATCGGCATCTCAACATTGATCGCAGCGTGGAAGGGCATGTGCGTCGTCTTGCACGGCATGCATCACCGACATTTGCGTCCATGGGAGCTCTTTGCATCTGATGACGAGCCCCAAAGCTACGATCCCAAGTCTGACTCTGTCCAGAGCATTGACTCACATGCGTCAAGCAATTCCTGGGAAGATGAGCCATGGGTCGCCAAGTACGAGAAGCGCAATGTTATCCGAAAGGTATTCGACCGCGAAGTCTGGGTTCAGGAGCCCGCTCTCCGCCAAATACAGGACACCATCTTCCTCCAGGCCATCATCGGTGCTTTCATCATCTCCGCCGTGGCCGTCGGCATCTTCTGCGCCATTCCCAAGGGCAACTACTTCTAAGCTCGACAGCTTAGAACTAGACCGCCTTCTTAATCTTCTTAATCCCAGACCACATCTCGCGATTTTCTTCTCAATTCCCATTTTGGCTCTTGTCCAGCTGCTTTTGATACCCTAGCACATGTGTAGACGACACACGCGCGCCCGACATTTTGGTCTGCACGGAAACAGCGATCAAAGGGGCATGTTGGTTCGACGCCGGCGTCTGGATTAAGAACATGTTTCTTTGTGGCAGATATTTCGTTATGTTCTAAAAAAGACAACACAAAAGATGATGACGTTGGAAGAAGGATGGCAGAACAGTTCCTTATATAGTCGATATGCAGACATGTCTTTACGGATGCAACACCTTGATGTCCCCAGTTGTCCACAGCATTCTGGCCTTGCATGTCTTGATTTTCCACAGTCCTTTGTCACTGCTGTCCTTGATAACCTTGATGTCGTACAAGGAACACGCCGTGTAGCTGGTGTCCGCCTCGACAAACGCTTCTTCCTCTCTCACATGGTACGAAATGACATGTGCGGTGAGTCGCGCCGTGGTCGCGTTGTCATCTTCTAGATCGACGCGTATATTGCTTGCAGTATGCGTGGTTGTGAGGCTGAAGACACGGTCGAACATGGGGTTTATGGCATCCCAGCCGGTCAAGGTGGCTTGGTTGCCGGATGGGCCGTAGGTGAATGTCATCTCAGGGGATTTCAGACAGGCAGATTCTACCAAAAGCCGGTTGTTACTGTCGAACCCTAGGATGAAGCGGTGGAGAGTGTCGGATATGGCTTCGCGGGCGGTCAGGTTGGAAAGGTGGACTTTGTCGGCCATGGTTGTAATTGATATGAAATTATGCGGTTTTCGATTGGGTCTACAATGTCTGAGGTTTTGCCGCACTTTATATATGCACCTCGTCTGTACCGTATCCTTGCAGTAAGGCGGTCTTTCTCAATGCCTTGATCCATTGTGTGAAGCTGCAGGTGGAGTTATCGGGCTTAAGAAGACAGGACAACTGATCTTCCTTCAAAACTGGACTTATCGGAGTTACCACGACGGCTGTCCATGTCGAGGTGTTGTCACGTTCCTGTTCCCAAGTCTTCCCTTTTATATCGGTGCTCACTTTCTCCGTCATCGGCATCTTCCGGAGAAGATGCCTTGCACAGCCACACTGCATACAGCTGCAAGCATCACGCAGATGACTTAGCAACCCTCTAGCGTTTTACGTGATCGCAAGAAGCTCAAAGTGTATCTCGTCATGCATAGACAGAGCCGCATACCCGGTGAGAGCTTCAATGGTGGGTGGGCGACTGACTATGCGTACCGGTGGGATTAGTCCAAGTACTAGTAGCGAGGCAGACTGTGGCCGGCCGGCCGAGGACGTCAGAAGGGCGTTTGCGCCGTCTGACCTAATGTCGTATATGAATGGAAGCGTGTTGTATGTGCCAACTGTGCTTGATATGATTGTAAAGCGGTCGAGAAAGTGGTGAGGCGCGTGACGAGGCTAGTGAGAGTGGCTGCAGATAGTGTGGCGGTGCCAGCGTGCCGTTTACCGCTTTTCCGGAGGCGGCCGGTTGTGCGAACACTCGAGGAGAGATACAGTATTTGTACATGGCAACACTTGCGCCAATAGTGTGGCATGTCAAGCAAGAGAATACGTGAGAAAAGCACACTTATGTAATGTGAAGTCATAGTGTCCCTGCATCGTAGCATCATGGCGAATGCTGCTATTTTTGCTTAGAACAAGGGTTCAGAAGGTGCTAGGCACTTGCGTAGTACAGAAGACAAGAGTACCATAGTGATGTGTAAATGATAGTACCGGTAATCACAGCGTGCAGACGACGGTACCAAGCACCGTGACGATACGTGCAAGGTCCTACCTAGGCATCTTTGCAAGGCCAAAGACGGGCGAACAGGCGGTGGGCGTGCTGTAGGGAACGTGAAGCGAGCAAATAAGGCTCCGGCAGCGGTGGGGACTCTGCGCGAAGAAGGCGCGACCCGCAATTCACAGACGGCTCCATGCGTCACCAAGCATCTTTGTACGTCCAACATGCCCGTTGTTGCCGCGCTATGTATACCTGCCCTGTCCTCGATATCCATCTCGTTACTCTCGAAGCCGCCCTAGCCAGTTGCCAGAGCTCAATGTATAAAACAGCCACTAGTCTGACCCTGCTCGCCTGACCATCTCTCCCATACCCCAATACATGTCTTACCAACACGACAGCCGGTACTACCAGCGCCCGCGCCATGACTCTCACTATACGTCGCGCGACACCACCGCCTATGCCTACTCGCGGCATGACCAGACTCTAGCTGATGCTCGCGAGCAGCTGGCAGACATGCGCCAGAGCAATCCATACACGTCGTCCTACAACACCTACAGCGCCTACGAACCCCGCACTTCCCCACCCCGACAGTCTGCGCCGCTTTCACGCAGGTCGCACATGCCAAAGAGGACATGGCCGCCGTCTCCAAGTGTCGAGGACGAGAGGGAGGCGCTAGCAAAAGAGGCGCCGTCCTCCGTGGAGTGGTCAGGGCAGGCCGAAGGTGAGCCGCCGATCAACACGCGGGGCACCGTCGATCAGGACTCGCTCCTCGACGAGGTTGAGCCGCCGAGAGTCGCACAAGACCATGACCGCCGCTTTGTGCTCGTGTCCGACTCCAGCACTGACGACCATGGCGCACATACGACCAGCACGCTTCGGGACCGTCGCCGGAAGAGTGTTGCTGAGCGTGGGGGCATGTCGCACATCAACACTGACGGCCCGGAGCCCCCTCTGTTTGTCGAACGAGAGAGGACGCCCTATGGCTATTCCAAGCCCCAGAAAGAGTCTATCGCGCCCTCTAATGCAGATTACATGCGCTCTCCAGAGCCAATGACCCCCTCGAACAGTCGCGATGCTAGCAATACACAGGCTGGATCATCGAGGCCGAGACCAAGCGAAAGCCGGCACAACTCCTACACGACGTCGCGATCGTCCAAGAAGGAGTACGTCTTCGATTCCGAATCCGAAACCGACAGCACGACCCACCTGCGAACCGAACGAAAGCCCGCGCGTTACAGCTTCGTGAAGAGCGACCTACAACGGGAGGACCTAAGGACAAACCTGCGGCAAACAAACGAGAGGCCTGAACCGCAGCGGCACGATTCTGGGCAGCGTCCACTACCGACGACACGCAAGGGCGATTTGTCAGGCTCGTCATCAAAGGAGTACTCGAATGCGCAGTCGCCGCGCTCATCTTCGTCCTCGCTGGACAGCACAAGAAAGTCAAGACCTGTACCTGGCGACACTATCTACCCCAACAGTTCGCGCCCGTTATCCAGACCAAGCTCACCATCGCCTCAACTGCCCACACGGCTACGCGATTCCCCTCCAGATTCTCGACCGTCTTCTCGTGGCGGCGCTCGACCGGCCTCTCCCCTGTCCTTCTCAACGACATTGCAGCCCTCTTCGCCAGGCCGCGGTCGGGTACCCATATCGGAGGCAGATTGGCACTCCACCTATCCTCCTGCATCTACCAGTGACAGACCAAGACAGCCCTCTCGATATGGCAGGCACGATACCATACCGCTTCCAAGGCCTCGAATCGATGTTCAAAGTCCGTCTCCAGCAAGACAACAAACTCCTGACTCTGCTTTGCCATATCCCATAGACGATCAGCTCATCGATGTCTTCATGCCGCCCGAAGAACACTACCAATTTGATCACTCGTCTATCGGCTCGCCAAGAGACAGTTATGTAGATGTTCCAAGAGCGAATTCGCCGTCGGTTCCTGGCTCTCCGTACACGAGAGAATTGCCTTCCCGGTCTAGGAGACATGATCCCGAGATAGTAGAGGAGCCGACACGTACAGCAAGAACCAGATCGGATAGTCTTCGCTCACAAGATGGTCGCCGTGATAGGTCATCTCGGAGGGCTGCTTCTATGGACAGACCACTCCCTGATTGCCCAAGATCTGTCAAGACTGGGCCTTACGATGACTGGTACGCTTTACAAGGCCACAAGAACTTCAACATCTGCCCTAGCTGTTACGAAGGCGTCTTCGCTGGCACGCTCTTTGACGTCGAGTTCAAACAGATATGGTTGGGTGACTGGTCGATCGAGCGGACCTGTGACTTTAGCAGCCCTTGGACACGTCTTGCATGGTTACTCACAGTAAAACAACGTCGTAAATCGCTCGACCTGATCTACGCAATCGCAGATGTCATGGATTATGTAGCCAGTCCGTGCCCCGGAGATCGTGAAGCTGGCGCAGAACGTAACGTCAGCTGGTACGGCATTCCCGATCAACGTGATGGTACCCACATAGCCAACTTTGCTATATGTTCAAGTGACAGGAGAATGATTGAGGCTTTGTTGCCATCACTTCGGGGTTGCTTCACCAAGATCTCGCGTAGTCATATCGATTCCTCCAGTAAATGTAGCTTGCGTACAAGCTCGTCTCGCTTCGCCAAATATCTGGATCTACTCGTGGAACTTGACAGGGAGGCTGAGTTGTCCGGTCAACTACCCGATCTGAATCGCTTCGTCAAGTTGATTCGGGAGAACTCTTTCAAGGGCGAGTGTGCAAGGTCGAAGCCTTTATTCCGCAAACCATGGCATTTCGTCCCTTCTCTACCCGAGTTTACAGTCTGTGAGCAATGCTATGACGAGCTCATCTGGCCTGCCACCCAGTCCAAGTCCATAACGTCTCCTATACCACACCTGTTCAACAAGTCGATTCAGCTAGTACCTGGCGAGGATCCAGACGTCGGATCAAGCTGCTGTCTATGGAGCAAGAGGATGCGCGAGGTTTGGAGAGAAACTCTGAAATATGACGACTTTTCATATCTCAAAAGCCAAGCGAGAGAGAGGAAGAGGGCGGAGGCCAAGTACATGAAGAACAGGAAACAGATAGCCGAGTGGCTGGGCGATGCGCCAAAGGGAAGTAGGAAGTATGCAGAGGCAGAGGATGCAATGCGGGAATTAAAAGATAGTTGGTATACCTATGAGTAACGCTGCATTAGGACTGGTTATATAGGTTCAATAAAGAAAAGAAGAAGAAGACCATTACTACCTCTACTTCCTTGACACTGTGGTTCCCTTGTCTGCGATCGGAGACGATGAGGTGGCTGACGAGCACAGCCCTTTTTTGGGTGACGTGCATAAAGGATCGTCCTAAAGTGGACGAGACGGAATCATCGGTCTCGGTTCAGCAAATCAAGGACATGTTCAAGTTAGATGCATAGAAGTCAGAGTCAGCTAGCCAGGGCGTGACAAAGCTGAAAGCAATGCACCGAAGATGGTTAGGTCGAGTGGGTCTGCTTGCCGTAATGTCATGTCCAGTCGGAAGTTCAAAAGCGCAGCGGAATAATAAAACACCGAGCCTCGGCTCAGCATCAGCTTCCAGCTTCCGGCGTAATCCCCGATGACGACCCTCTACCCGTCTGTCGCAATGTTTCTCCACGTCCTTACTTCCGCTTCTCCCTCATTTTTCATACTCTATCCAGGCATTCAAGATGGATAACAGCTCTCTCTTCGATGTCAAAGTACGTCAACGCCGACATGGACTCAATCCTCTGTCAATGGTAACTGACAAGTACACAGGGCAAGGTCGTTCTCGTCACAGGCGGTGCCAAAGGCATTGGCCGCATGATCAGCGAGGGTTTCGTTCAGAATGGCGCTACAGTATACATTTCGTCGCGCGACGCAAAGGCTTGCGAGCAAGCGTGCAAGGAACTGAACGCGCTCGGTAAAGGCAAGGCCGACTTTATCGCAGCCGATCTTTACAAAGAAGACGCTGCCAAGAACATTGCAGACGAGTTGAAGAAGCGAGTAGGAAGTACGTCTCCAGCATCTGGACGGCAACGCGACAGCAACTAACAGAATCCAGAGCTCGATGTCCTCGTCAACAACAGCGGCAGCAACTGGGGCGAGTCCTTCGACAAGTATCCCTCCGCAGCATGGGACCGCGTCCTCAACCTCAACTTGAAACGCGTCTTTCAACTCACGCAAGCCGTCACGCCCCTTCTCGAAGCCGCTTCCTCCCCGAGCTCCCCGGCACGCATCATCAATATCGGCAGCATCGACGGACTGCGCGTCCCTACACTCGAGACTTTTGCGTATTCTGCTTCCAAGGCCGGCCTTCACCACATGAGCAGAGTGTTGGCGAGCCACCTGGGCAAGCGCGGTATCACGAGCAACACCATTGCCTGTGGCCCCTTCCAAAGCAAGATGATGAAGGCTACATTGGAGAAGTTCAAGGATGTCATTGAAAGCGGGATTCCGTTAGGGCGAATTGGTAGCCCGGAAGATGTTGCGGGCACGTGTATTTGGCTTTCGAGCCGGGCAGGTTCCTTCGTCAATGGCGCTACTATTGCGCTTGATGGCGGCAGCGTTGTTGGAGCTAAGCTCTGAGAAAGAGAGGGCGACATAGATGTTTGTTGGTAGTCCAATATAATCGAAGTTATACCCTTGCTAGATGGCGATGTTGAGCGGAACCGTACAAAATAATTCTCGTCAGCCTTCACGCGTGCCTGTAAATGTCGACAACTTTCAAGACCACATAACCTGGTTATTGGAAGACACATGGACGGTCAGCTTTCATCTCTGTACAACAGAGGGATGGAAAGATGATCGACGAAAAGTCACGTCACTATGTCTTCTTGTGCGAAGCAAACACCAGCTTGAGGCCACTGTTGATAGTTGCAACACGGCCAGAGAGATCTGAGCACATATGCTGATCAGGAGGCTCACTACATACTATCTCAGCTGCATATATATACTTTTTGTAGGTGTTCTTTCACACGCCGCCTTGCCTCGTCGTTCTTGTACTCCTCGCCACCTCCTTCCTGTGATTTCTTCTCCTCCATCGCACCTTTGCTGTGAGATATGAGAGCTTTGCCTGCTCTAGGCCAACAATTCCTTGAATGGAATGGAGCGGCTCCTTGACTTTTTGGGGATATACTCAGGCTCTTCCTCACTGCTGGCATCGACCTTCTTTATGGGACGCTTCTTTGCTCGCGACTTCTCAGCTTTGGGTTTAGCCACCGGAGCCGCAGTGTCTTCTGTACTGACTGCGCCATCTCTTTTTGCATCTTCCAATCGCATAGTAGCAGACGCGACCTTTGGCGCACCAGCCACCTCTTCAACGTAGTATCCAACGTCTGCCACGTTAATTGCGGCGAGCGTCTGAGGAGTGGCATCTTCTGGCTTCTCGACCTTCATCTTGGCTTCGAAAGCCTTAGCAGCCTCTTCATCCGTCTCTTGCTCTACAGCAAGCCTCTTGGTTCTCGTCTTCTTTGGCTTCTTCGGTGACTCGATTGTGCGCTCTGGCGGTTCGACGATCTTGCCCGTCTCGAAGGTCTTGGTTACAACTTCCTTGAGGTCTGCAGGAAGGGATTCAACGCCGTCGATCGAGTCTTCGCCCGCCAGAATTAACACTTGTTCTAGATCGTAGGCGGACAGGCATTTCTCCTCGACGTTAGTCTTGCCGCGTGAGCTTTGAAGAAGGACTTACCCAATGTTTGTAGACCATGGTTTCATGATCGCCATCGAACGGAACGGAGAGGCCGAGCCTGAGTTCACCCTTTGTGATCTTCACATTCTTGGCTAGACAGTCGCCGCCACGGCAGGCACACATGCGGCCGGCGACGTCGACTCTGTAAAAGCTCACATTCTTGTATTCTCTAGCGTATTTTCGAGCGTCCTTGGCAAGGTCTTCGCGGATGCCCTTGAAGGTTTTGTCAACAGGTTTGCCCTCTTCGAAAGCTAGCCGGACCTGCTCTTGACTCTCGGGGCTGAGTCGATCATAGCCAAGTGCCTTGGTCGGGTCGTTTTCGGTAACTTCCTTCAAGCCTGCTATCTGGTGTTTGGTAGCGCAGCCCCTAGAACTGTGTTAGTAGGTTTCTCTGGCCACTGCCATAGGCTTCTGGGAATGCAGATGCATGTAGACTACTCACCAGTGACGCCAGGCCATATACCATCTAGACGACGTGCCATCGTCGAACAGCGTGTGGGTACCGATACGTAGTTCTCCTATTACGATCTTGATCTTGCTGCGCTTGCAAGCTGCCTGGTTGCAGATCGCTTGGCCAGTTGTCGCTTGCTCTACAGATTTATTAGCCAGACATTTCAGTGAGGAATGGCGGCCAGAACCCACCCAGACGCCACTTGGGGCCTTCGTCGTCCATGCTGTCGGTTTCGAGGTACTCGTGGATTTGGTGCGGATGACCAGCTTGAATGAAGCGATGTGTGGTGAGATGCGAGAGAACCTGGGCAGGTGCGCTTGTTACGAACAAACACGTGCGGCTTGGCGAGGAAAGAGGAGGTCGTGATGGTGACGTTCCATGGAAGCGACGCATTGCTCACTTTCTTCTAGGACGGGAAAAAACTCTGGATAATACTGAGGTGAGATGAGCAGTGAAATAATCTCCAAACCAAGTAGGTTTAGATACAGAGGTTGGGAAAATGAGCTTTTTTCTCCAGATTTGGGCATTTCTTCAGAGCTAAGTGCCCTCTCCTTCAAGACGTCGGGTCTCTCCTGAAAGCTCAAACACGACGAAAGACATGGTGTTGCTGTTGAAGTTCGGGCAAGCACTGCAATGAGTATGAATGCTCAACGCCAACTGTGCTCTGGCAATATCGCAGAAGGACTTTCCCAAAGGAAATTTATAAATAAAGGGCGACAGCAAGACATGGTACTCAACTGGTCTGCAATCCAAGAGCATACCACCCATATCGGTGGATGCTACTTACCGAGATGCTATGATCGTGGCCCAACTCTGCTTGCTGCGCCAGCAACCAGCTCGAAGCCATTTACGATTAAATCGAACGCCGTACAACCTGTATGCTGATCACAGTAGGAGTAGAAGACTGATATTAAGGTAGAGCTATAAACTTTCCCATTGATGAGCTTGGGTGGAGACGACGCGGAGAAGAGCGGGGAAGTCCGCCCGTTTTGGTCTCAACAAGGCGGCTGACTCAGACGTACCACCGGGGAATCTCGCATCCCAACAAGCGTATCCGGAATCGGGAAGATCCACAAGCATCGTGAGTCACTTCTTTGACTCTAAAAGGATATAAGATACAGGACAAGCATTTCTAGAAGCTTCAATCGCTTCACCCTCGCCTTGGCAGCCTCGACTTTCCACCCCAAACATGGCAGAATCTACAACAGATACTAAACTATATGTCAGTGCAGAAGAGGCACAGTCATTTGTGACCGCGGTCTTGGTTGGCAATGGAGTCGCTCCCGAAAACGCCAACATCGTTGCCAAATGTCTCGTAGCAGCCGACCTCCGTGGCGTCGACACCCATGGCATGAACCGAATCCCTTCTTACATGGAGCGCGTACGCCAAGGTGTCTTGAATAGTGCAGCAACACCTACTGTCACTCAAGTCACGCCAGTGGTCATCCAGGTCGACGCCAACAACGGTTTCGGATTCCTTGCCGCTGATGCTGGCATGGCGGCATGTATCGAGTCTGCCAAAACGTATGGTATCGGCATGGCCAGTATCAAGCATTCCAACCACTTTGGTATGAGTGCTTGGGTGGTTCAGAAGGCACTCGATGCCGATATGATGAGTCTGGTATTCACAAACTCTAGTCCTGCGTTGCCGGCTTGGGGTGGTAAGAGTAAGCTGTTGGGTGTTTCCCCAATTGCATGTGGCGCGCCTGGCAAAGACCAGCCGTTCGTATTGGACATGGCGCCATCGATTGCAGCAAGAGGAAAGATCTACAAAGCAAAGAGAAGGGGCGAGAAGATACCTTTGGACTGGGCCTTGGATAAAGACGGGAAGCAGACCGATGACCCAGAAGCAGCATTGGATGGTGGCGTAATGCTTCCCATGGGTGGTCCGAAAGGTTCAGGCTTGGCTGTCATGATGGACGTCTTCTCTGGCGTACTCTCTGGCTCGGCATTTGCAGGCGATGTGACCAATCCGTACGATCCGTCTAGACCATCAGACGTTGGTCACTTCCTCGTCGCTGTGAAACCAGACCTTTTCATGAGCTTAGATGATTTCAGGGACAGGATGCAGATATTGTACGACAGAGTCACGGGTGCCGAGAAGGCAGCCGGGGTAGAGAGGATATACTTCCCAGGCGAGCTTGAGCAGATACAACAGCAGGAAAGAGAGAAGAGTGGCATTCCGTTGGTTCAAGCGGAAGTGGATGCGCTAAATGCAGAGGCAGAAAGAGTTGGCGCAAAACCGTTAGTGTTGAAGCGAACCTAGAAAACGAGTATCATCCATGATGATGTAAGAACTTGAGTGTCGATGGTGTTACGGACAATTCAGATTTCTCAGACAATGCAAGACAACAACACTCTTCGACACGCTAAGGGGTCGACGTGAGTCAGTGTTCTCATGCATGTTGACAGCAGTCAAACGTGAACTCTGAAGTAACGATGAAAGTGCGTTAATTCAATGCAACTGTGCCACATAACCATACTGCTCACTCCTCCAGGAAGGTTTCAATCATTCGCGCATACTTTGCAGCATCCTCCAAGCCGACCCACCCATCTCCCTCTTCGTTACCGTCCGCAAAGGCGAAGAGGCACCCCATAACATCCCTTCCGACAATCGGCACCTCCTTTTGCACATCACTCCAATCCCAGTCGAGCTTCTCCACTTGATCAGTATCGAAGTAGTGGAGTTGAATCACTACTGGACCGTCCCTCTCGCTGTTTTGAAAGGTCGAACTCGTGGCTGATGTAAGGCAGATCTCGCCATACTCGCAGTTGATGGTCCAGGTAAGGGTCGGCGTACCAGGAAAGGGCTGGCCGCGACGAAATAGGAAGGAAAGTGTCGCGTTGGGAACAGTAAGGGGCGAGGGGTTGATAGTGGCATGGACAGAAAGTAGGTCAGGGACATCTGATGTTACAGTCTCCACAACCTGCATACTTTTAGGGTCGCGTATGCGAACGCTCGGGCGCTGAATTTGTGCTTTGGAGTGGACGGATGCTGGATCGAGTTGGCCGACGACCGAGAGCACGGAGTCAAGCACTGCTCCCGTTAGCACTAGCCGCGGTTCGCGCTGATGATGGTACTTACCATGACCGACACCTATCACGATCGGGTTTCCGCCAATCTCCTTGTCTGTAAAGTACTTCAAACCTATGGGCAGAATCTCCCTATCAATCGTTCCACCAAAAGCGCGAACGTCGGAGCTCAGCACTTTGCCCAATCTACCTTTTCCGCCATCCAAAACGTCTCGCAACTTCACGACCGGTGGCGCCCATCGTCTCTGCAGGCCGACCGCAACCCTCGATCCACTCTTCTTGGCCGCGTCGAGGAGCTCATTGATTTGTTCCCTTTTTGCAGCAATTGGCCATTCGATGTAAGCATCCTTACCGGCTTTGACACTTGGAAGGACCGTCTCAAAATGCTTATCAACCCGTGTATTGCAAATTACGAGATCGATATCTTGATCCGCCGCAAGGTCTTCTGGCGACCCGTATGCCTTGGTTCCGTCTGGAAGTTCATATTTCTGGATTGCTGACGTTGCAGCCTCGGTGCTGCTGTTTGACAAGGCGCTAATGGTGATTTTTGAGCGGCCCGTCGCAGTAAGGAGAGGTGGGAGGTGGGCGGCCGAAGCCCACGACGTGATAGCTGAAGAAGAGAGCCCAATGAGCGCAGCACGAATTGGTTGGGTAGTTGATGTCATGGTCGTAATGATACCCAGGTAATCTGGAGACAGACCTTTGAGCTTGCCTTTTCGTGATGATTCAGGTGTTTCTATATCCCATGGGGTGTCTGCTTTGTAATTCATCGCATTTGTAAGCCTGCATGAGGAAAGCGCGAATTGTAGGATCTGACGCTGTACCTCCAACATGTCAGCAAAGACAATCAAAGAAGCATAGTGGCATGCTGAACAACATATGTTCCAGCAGTCAGACGTAAGGGCTGCATATTTTTCAGGCATCCAATCTCTAGTTCCTCATGGTCATTTGTTGCGATCATTTGCTTACAGATCATTTCTGTCTGCTGCGGATCACTCCATCACGACGTCCGAATACGTTTTCCTAGAGTGCTAACCACATTAGCAACGATACCAAGCCCTGATACAGATCAGCTACTCAATGCGGGCCTCGCATTTTGAGGGAATATTGTCGGATGGAACCATATCTGCTGTGCTTGTTGCCAATTGTGGCACATGTGAAGACCCGATAACATTAGTCAAGCCTATGCGACGACGTAGCCTCAACCTCGGGAGCATGAAGACAGGTGCATGGGTGTGTAGGGTTGGCTTTGAATCTCCCAGAAGACCTCGGGAGGCCTGATTCGTATGGCAGCGATCATTGGATTGTGCTTTGAGGAATGGCTGGCTTGTCGTATGGCTTTGGTTGTAATGACGACGACAAGTGCGCCTGCAGATGCGCAGCATGCTGGGTCATAACAGCGAGAGGGTTCCAATATTAATTAGTGCAGGTTGTCCAACTGGGTTTAGGGATTGTGTAGTAGGAGGGTAACGTCGCCCTGTGAGGGGTGCCATTGCTCCAACGTTATATTCCCCGTCGGCATGGTACGCCGTAGCGGCAGATTTTCAACTAGATCCTGTGTGCTAGGGCACTGTTAGTTACAATGTGTTGAGGAAGCGACACGCGGCACACAGATTCGATGAAATCATCGCGGAAAGTTTGTCTGGTCGGAAAGCTTTGGACAACGTATTGGATGATTCGCCGTGGATGCGCCGGCTGCCGGATTGTGGGGCTGGTCCGAGAAAGGACTAGACCGCACGCTATGATCGCTATAGGACATCGCGATGTTCACTCCTAGCGTCAGCGATCATCTCGACGCTCTCACTATGCTCAGCCCTGCATGCGAAACCAGTAGTCATACGAAGAACAGAGTTCTTTCTCTAGGGTGCCATCGGTGGTAGCTGTTTAATGGATATGGCGTTGACCCCGTTTAACGGTGCGTCTTGCCCAGTAGTGTCGCGTAGTCGGTGACAATTGCGTTGTGTTTTTTCTTCCTTCATTTCTTACTTTTATGAGGCTGTGGCTAGGCATTGACCGCTAGCTAACTAACTACCTCCCTTTTTTTGACTTCGCCACGCGTCATACTACTGGCCTGCCTCTCGACTCTACTTGTTCACTCTGGCAATCCCCTCGGGCCTCACCAACATGCCGGGCCCCATCAAGTCGTACAACAAACTGGCGATTGTCAGTGGCGTTTTTGTTATCGTATGCATTCTGATAATCTCAACGACAGCCGGACTGCACGAAAGCGGTTCCAAGGTAGTCGAGAAGATTAAGGAATCCGCGAAGGAGGCAGCCAACGATGTCTGCAACAACGACCGCCCAGTTTTCGGGAAGACTACGATCAGCGACTCTTTCCTTCGGCTCTACGAATCCATACGGCATCCCATAGACGAACCGTCGTATACTGACGCATCAGGAAAAGTATACGAAGTGAAGGAAGACGCGCCATGGTGGAGAGAGCCACTCAGGAGCCAGATATTGATTGTGGACATCGATACCAGGGTGCCCAATAAGAAGAATGAGCTGTGGAATGAAGACCGTCTGAATTGGGAGACGATGAAGTCGGAGGGTGATGGTGGTATGGTCAGCGCGGCTTTCATGAATCACTTCTTCTACGGTTCGTACAAAACTGCCATTTGCGTATCGTTGCTGTAGTACTGACATTGTACAGCACAAATACACGGCTACGAATACCGCTTTATCAATGCGCACGACATGGAGGGGATGCACAATACATGGGTGAAGCCGCACGTTCTCCACACCCTCCTCAAGAAGTACAAGTTTGTAGTCTTCATTGACGCGGACGCAACGATAAGCCACCTCGAAGTCCCAATCGAATGGCTCTTCAACCGCTGGGGCATTACACCTGAGACCAGCATCGCCATGCCCTTCGACACACGACAGACGCTCAACGGCGACGAACACGCGTCCGAGGACAGCCGCGGAAAGCTCGCCCTCAACACTGGCGTCGTTATTGCGCAGTCCCTTCCACATACGTTCGACATGCTAGACGCATGGAAAGAGTGCCCGACCGGTGTGCGATATCCAGACTGCAAGCGGTGGGCCAAAGAGTGGTCACACGAGCAGAAGGCTTTTTCGGAATATATACGATATGACTTTAATCCGAACGGAACTAATATCGTTGAGATACCGTGCAATGATGCGATGGGATATCCGGGCCTGACCGAGCATGAGTGGATTACGAGCAAGTGTACAGGCCAGTTCGTCAGGCATCATACGATCGATAAACAACGGACGAAACAAAGTACTGAGGCGGCTATGATGCAGAGCTTGACTGATCTGCTGCACCAGGAGTTGCATGGGAAGCGGGAGACGTATTTCGTCAAGGAGACGGAAGAGCGCAAGAAGACCAAGGTTGGCGGGAGCGAGCCTGATCTCATACGCCTCACGAGTAGTAGGTGAAGTATGAGGGTCAGCTTGGCCGGAGGTTTGCTAGCATGCTGATCGGAGTCTTTTCTTTTTTTGTGTACGTTCCAATGCGGCGAGGCTCACCAATGGCCTATATACGAGGGGCAGGACATACGAGATACCCCCGCATTTGAGGGCGTAGTCTTACGAGCATATGTGTATTATGGATCAAGGAGAGGGGCCGTTTGCGCTAAGACTAGTCTGGACTAGTGCTCGCCCCGCTTCGCATGCAGCTGTAGGGGACCGAGGCACGACTGCACCCGTGAAACGCCATTGCTGACATGGCTCTGGAGCTTATAGCTGGCCATTGGCGTCGTGCAACTGTCTTCCAACCCTCCCACACGACCCTACGCAGCCCAACATGGCGGAACTAGCACCTTTTGAGCACACGCCCATGGAGGACATCGCGCCCACGTGTGCCAAGATACGCGCCAGCTTCCTCTCGCACAAGACCAAGCCGCTCGAGTACCGCATCCAGCAGCTGCGGAAGCTCTACTGGGGGTTCAAGGACAATGAAGAGCTCATCAAGGAGGCGTGCAAGCGCGACCTGGGCAAGCCGTCGTTCGAGACGTACCTGACGGAGATTTCGTGGTGCATGAACGACTGCATCTGGATGGCCAACAACGTGCCGCGCTTCGCAAAGGACGAGAAGGCGACGGACATTCCGTGGACAAACATGCCGCTTCGCCCGCGCATCAAGAAGGACCCATTGGGCGCGGTCCTCATCATTGGCGCCTACAACTTCCCCATCCAACTCACACTCGGCCCTCTCATCGGCGCCATCGCCGCAGGATGCACTGCCGTCGTCAAGCCCTCGGAACAGGCCCCCAACGCCGCCGTCGCCATCGAAAAGATTATGCGCGACTCGCTCGACCCCGAGTGCTACACGTGCATCCAGGGTGCCATTCCCGAGACGACGGCCCTGCTCGACCAGAAGTGGGACAAGATCTTCTACACGGGTGGAGAGGCCGTCGCCAAGATCATCGCGAAGAAGGCCGCCGAAACGCTCACGCCCCTGACGCTCGAGCTGGGAGGTAGAAACCCTGCCATTGTCACAAAGCACGCAGACCCAAAGCTCGCCGCCAGGAGGCTGCTATGGGCCAAGACACTCAACGCGGGCCAGGTCTGCCTCAGCCAGAACTGCACCTTTGTTGACCGCGAGATTGTCCCAGCCTTCATCGAGGAGATGAGGAAGCAGCTCCACGATTTCTACCCCAACGGCGCTCGAAACTCGCCCGACTATGGTCGCATAGTCAACGAGCGCCAGTTCCAGCGCATGAAGAAGATGCTCGATGCCAGCAACGGCAAGATTGTCATCGGCGGCACAATGGACGAAGCCGACCTCTTCATCGAGCCCACCGTCGTCCAGATCAACGACATGAACGACAGCATGGTCACGTCCGAATCCTTTGGGCCCCTCCTGCCCATCCTCCCCGTCGCCAACCTCGACGAAGCCATCAAGATCGCAAACGAGATCCACGACACGCCCCTCGGCACCTACGCCTTTGGAAACAAGGCCGAGTTGGAACAAATCATGACACAAACGCGCAGTGGAGGTGCCTCGCTCAACGACGGCTTCTTCCACGGCTCCATACCCACCATGCCTTTTGGTGGTGTTGGAACAAGTGGCCAGGGCGCATACAGGGGCAAGGCGAGTTTCGATACCTTTACACACCGCAGGAGTGTAACCACCACACCAGCGTGGCTTGAGGGTCTCATGGACGTCAGGTACCCGCCATACACACTCGCAAAGCAGAAGAAGTTTATTGGCATGAATGACGTCAAGCCCAACTTTGATCGCCAGGGTAGAGCACTTGGCTGGGGTGCGTGGCTCATGGGTCTAGTGGGCTTGAAGAGCTTGGCTGCTGTCGTTGGTAAGTAGTGGGCCCGAGGAGATGGCGAGAGACTCTTCGGCAAGCTAACAAACACAGCGGCCGTCGCCATTAGGCTCTATTTGCAGCGAAGGGCGAAGTTGTAGACGACGAGCTGTGGCACGATCCATCTGAAATGTGGATGGTAGGAGGTTTAATATGTTTATATCAGGTAGTATACCTTGGCCTTGTCCATAACCTATTATTTTCTTACGCAAAACCTCCCTTTGATTCGCGCATCATACCTCACACCCCGCAAACTATGCTGTCCACATACCGAGACTACCAGGTTCAATCTTCAACTTCAACTATCTGGGATATCCTTTCGCTCCCCGCATTGTCTCCAGATTACTAGATGCGCCCGGATACATCTAATTCAATAAGCAAACCATTTGGCCTCATGCCCATCAACAAACTTTCCAACGCGGTGGTTGTATATCGCAACTGTTGAAGCAAGTCTATAAATCAGACTAGCCAGAACCTCAAATTTGCTGGTCAGCTTTCCAGTAACTTCACACTGATGACACCATTCTTCCATAACGGCACAAGTCCAAGGGCCATGCAGCGAGAGCTCTTGACCAACGGCTACCACGATCGTGAACATCAACAACGAGATACGAGTATATTGTCAACTTCAACAGGACTAGGACGTCGAACTCGCATCGTGCAGCCACCTCCCTTCGGATACACCAAGCCCCCCTCCAGCTATGAGCGCCTCCCATCATGGTTTACATCACGCAGCTCTCGATACCTGTATAGTCCTATCCTTTCTTCGGCTTCCATGTCCACTGCTGAAATTGCGCACAGGAGTCTAGCTCACGATCTCTCCAACTCCCACTCTCAAACCTACACTCGTGAATCAGAGAGATATAGCGATCGCTATACTACATATTATCCGGACCGTCAATCTGAATACCCGCTCTTCCAAAAGAAGAAGAAGAAGACGAACAAGAAGAACAAGGCGGATGATGCGTACGTGCAGCGCAGAGAGGATGAGTTTGTGTTTGTGAGGACGAGAGGACATAGAGACGAGGATGGAGGATGGATAAAGACGGAGAAGGAATGGCTCAGGGAACGCCGCTGGGTGTGAGGGGTAAAGTCTTGCCTTACTTGGCGACCGCCATCACGTCTTGTTGGATTCATATCGTTTGATCTAAAGGACTTGCTGTAGTCGTGCAGCCCAAGAGACAATCGTCAGCACGAAATGGGTAACAGATATCCACGAGTTCCCTAACAAGCAATGATCGAGAATATTTTCCACCTGGTGTTGGTGGTGGTGGTGGTGGCCTAAATGCACATAAGCATGCATTCCTGCAGGATTCGGCACAAGTACCGCGAGGATGGTTAATAACATAAGTGGACGTTGTTCATTTAGCCTTGCGGAGATCTTTTATTCGTGACAAGCACAGGGGTGATTGAATTCTCGGAATCGGGGCTTTGCCCATGTATGGTCTTGGTAGTTGGGGATTGTAATATACAAGATGCTCAAAGAAGACCAAAAACAACGTGGAGCGGGTATGTGACACATGCGTTGAGTTTTACAACAATGCATATTTCGTGAGTAGCAGGGATAAAAACTTAGACATGACAACCAAAATATGGAGGGTAATCGCAACGTACTCTACAGCATAAAATGCAAACAATGAATCGTGAGAGCATAAAGCAAGTAATCAGGGGTATCCGCCGTAAACAGTCATGAAATCGTAGCCTTCTTGCCCGTACATCCCAATGCCGCGCTATGAAGAAAAAAAGTAGAGCCGAAATACAATGATCGTGACAGAAAGACTGGGCGGTGTGGAATCGTATGCAAAGTAATGCGAAAGTTGAAAAATGCAAATGCAGGCCCAGAAGAAAGAAAGAGGAGTGAACAAAGCTAGCGAGTGGGTCAAATTCCCCAATCGCTCCAGCCCTTCTTCAAAATGCGTTCGATGGATCCAATGACACCCTCTAAAAGCTCGCCAAGCCCATCGCCAGACTTGTTGACCCAGGTGTCAGTGGCCCCACTCTGGTCGTCAAGTGGGACGCCGCGAAGTCGGAGTTTGACCCAGAGAAGTAGGCTTACGCAGCCTGCTTGACGACGTGCATGGTCTGCAGGAGACTGGCGCATCGAAACCGTGTTGTTTGAGAGGGCGAGGGTATCGTTGAGGAAACTTATGGTGTTGATGATGATCTGCGCATGCGAAAGAAGAGGATTTTCGGCTGTCGCTTCAATGATTGGTGATTGCGGCTGGCTGTTGGACGGTACCAGTGTACGCTGAACTGATGAAGATGAGGCATGGTCTATGGGTTGTGCTGAAGGGGTTGAAGAAGCCCAGACTGACTGGAAGATTGGTGGCGACTCAGAATGACTCTGCTGTCGGCTCTGCTGTTTGACTATCTGGTTGAGGCCTTTTGATCGTGTGTTCGCTGCGACAGTGATGATCCATAGAACCAGAGCGGCAAAGAAGATGCCCATATCCGTACCTATCTCCAATGGTACAGAGTCTCGCTGCTCCTCAACAGCTTGTTGTAGGATCTTGATTGACAACTTGAGTGCTTCCTTGACTGGTACACCTTCGGGCTCGCTCGTGGACCATAGCTGTGCGACCCATGTGCGGAGCGTAGTCTTCAATGCAGTAAAGGCTTGTGGGGTTGCGACCTTCTCCGAGAAGATCCATGACTCGCTCGCAACGGCTACAAGTGCACGGATAGGGGTCACTTGCACCAGCTTTGCTACGAGTAGCATTCGTGTGGTGGCAGGCGCAGAGTCGAGAAGAGACTCTAGATTCGATGATGTCGAGGAGGAAATGTATGGTATCGGGGGTTCGTTGCGTTTGTAGTGTACAGCGAGTATGACAAATGATTGGAAAGTATCAAGATGGCCTGGTAGAGACCCGGCAGTTATTTCGTCAACGTATGATGGTGTGTAGAGGTGCTGTCGGGCAGCCGTAGCCCATTCGGTCGAAGTCGTCGCATTCCAAAGAGAACTGTCTGCCGGCAAGGGAATGTCAAAATGACAGTCGTGTATTAGAGAAGGTAAGGATTCACGAGCGAGTAGGAGATGCTGCTGTGACTCGAGAACGAAACAAGACAAGAGCAGGCGTTGCCAGGTGGCTAGCTCAACCCAACGAGCCCAATGGTCCGGAGAAAGAGTTGCGACCAAATCCGCCATTTCTGAAGTCGTGCTCCTGCAATCTCCAACAGCCTGATTTTGTTAGCCGTCTGTCGTTATAGCGAACAACACTCAACCTACCTTGTGGTACAACTTATCGAAGCGTGACGACAAAACCTTCGCAGCCCGTCGAGCGCGATACTGGGAGAGTACCTCAATGAGAAAAATCGTCTGAAAATCACATAAACGGTCTGGTTCCATTGAAGCTTCGTGATCTCTCTGCTCCAGGTCAGTCAAGATCAGTAGAACATGTATCTAACCTACCCGTTCAAGCAACTTCATACACCGGTCGTGAAGGTTTCGGCCCTTTTTCTTGTCGCTGTAATCGGTCGAGTACTGGCTGCCTATGGCGATCATGGCTGCGCGCAGCATCGGGGACGGATTCACAAAGGTAGATCGATGGATGATGGGGAAAGTGGGATGAAAGAGCCTCCAGTAATAGTCAAGATATTGCTCAAATGGATGGGTGTGTGCGATCGAGGCCATACCATATTGTTCGTCTCCAAAGAGAATCGCCCCCTCCTCTTCGTCTCTTTGGATCATTGTCCGTGGACCAAAGTGTCCATATCCAGCCATTGCATCCATGCTTGTAGGGATCGACATGGTCGTCATTGAATAGGAACAGGCGTTCATATAGGCGAGGTTTGCAGCGGTCGATCCCTTGTCGTTCGAACCCCATGTGAATGCCATGGTTGAGGTGGTAGACGCCGGCGACCGGGATTGGTACGACCACGACGGGTCAATGACGGACGCATTCGAGGGTGTGCGCGCTCGATGGTAAGGCGCGCTTCCAAACGTGGGGAAGTCGGTCGACGCAATCGGCGATGCGTACCCACTTGAAGAGGAGTACCCAGGGGTAGGACTGTACGGCTCGTGCCATAGACCTGGTGTCATAGCCTCCATGGGCACAGGCACAGCTGCAGATGGTCGGTTGTATTGCGAACGTGGATGCTTGGGTTGACTGGAACAGAATAAGTGTGCGCTCAAGTAGAGAATGCGAGACGAGTTGAAAGAAAGAAGTGCTCGATCATGTGCAATGAAACTCACTTCGGGCTAGACATCATATGAAGAGAAGAACGAGGAATGAGACTAGAACTTGACGAGAAATTTTGAGGCGTTCTGGGAGTACGAAACGAAGCGTGGTTGTACCTTGTGAATGGCACCGTCTCCAGCATGGGAGATACGGGCTGGTAATAGGAAGTGGTTGGGGGGTTCGATGTTACCTCCATTATGGGCGATGCGAGAGCGGGTATAGAGGCAGGTATAGCGATAGGTGCTGGCTCTGGTGAGCCCTCTGGACTCTGCTGAGGAGTATCTCTTCCAGGCTCGTTGCTGCTCCAAGTTAATTTACTGTCTTTGGGAGTCTGATGGGTCCCGCATACTGTCTCTCTTGATGTCTATGCAGAAGATCAATCCGGAAGAAAGTCTTGCCACATCCTGGCACCTGGCAGACAAGTGCATCTTCCTGAGCATGGTTCTTCTGGTGCCGTCTGACATACGCTGTTAGTGACGCTTCAGTTTCTGGCAGGAATCAAGGCTAACCTTAGGTGCTCGGCCCGGGTATAAGACTAGTGGTTGGTTAGCAAAAGTACATTGCAAACATGATGGTAATATCTGGCGACCGAGCAGATACATTCGCTGCAAAAAGGCACAGTGCAACACCTGTAGCCCATACGCAGGTCGATGCCTGCCTGCATCGTGGAACGGATAGCAGTATATGCATAGTGGAACTTACTCTTCCGCAGTTTTCACAGTTGTGTACCTTCAATCCTTTCTTTGCTTTGCTGATACGACCAGTGCGCGTGTAGTGGATGGATGGGTTGTGAGACGACATATCTGTTGGGCTCAAGGCTGGCTGTTGCTCAGAGCGGGAGGAGCCGGTGTGGGGGCCGGATGGCGCTTCTTTGATGGTTCCAGGACGACGGCGAGGGCTAGTAGCCTTGGATCTCCTGGGTACGTTGGATACGTTGTTAGGTGACTGTGGTGTCTCGCAGTATTCGACAGTGGGTAGTGTTGGGTGATGAACAATGATGGCTCTAGGTTGCTGTTGCTGATAGGTCTTCGAGTCCAATGGGAGGCCTCCTGTCTTAGTGGATTCGGACATGACGGATAGACGAGGCGACGGATGGTATATATCTTAAGTTGGAAAACGATGGGGCTAGGAGAGATCAGAAGCTCAGGTGGAGACGTGGTTAATGTGTGCTAAACGTTCCAGATCTAGTGGTACGACAGACGGCTATGAACTAGCGATCATGTCTTGGACGAGTCGGTGCTGTTCCTACGGGATGATGATAGGCAGCCGGGGGACAGAAAGTTGAATTAAGGAACAACCGCCAGGGGAGACGGCTTAACGTGGTGTGTAGTTGACTAGATTGGGAAGGAAAGCCGGTCCAAAACAGGGCATTTACAACGATTGTAGGAGAAAATGCTGCGCCCGGATAGGTTTGTGGAGAGGAAGAGACTGTAAATATCTGCGGGCTGTGCCTGAGCCAACCCCGAACGAGGAGCATACTCGAATATGGGGGTTGGAAAAGCGACGAGGGTCATAGACGCTGCAAGCCGACATGTGCAGGGTGTAGACATGGTGCTTTCCAGGGTATCCGCCATAGGCAGTGCATTGGCCGATCGCATGGCAAGTCCATGGCTTGAGCCCACGGGCATGGCTGCGGACGTGCAGGCGAACGGTTCCGTTAGTCACACTGAGCAACAAGGCATCCGCGCACCAAAATTGGGACATGGACAGGATGTGACTGGGTAGTTGGAGGACACCGCTAGGCCAGGCTGCGGACCGTTCCCGCCTCAAACTTCACGCTCGATGCTAAGAGGAGCGTGGCTTGTGAGAGCCATGGGGGACCCGAAATAGAGACTCGCGTAGAGCATGACCGTGCTCAGCCCTCCTGCAACGGCGCCCATGCTGCCGCTTACACCAAAGATGCAGCAGCATCGCAATATGCTGTCATCGCGACGACACATGATGCCCCTTGCAGAGAAGCTTGTCGAAGGATGCTGAGCAATCGCGTCGGGGCAGGCGTCGGGTTTGCGATATCCGTCCCTGCAGTGGGAGATGTGCCCGAAAGTTTTGTGGTGCCATGTAAGTTAATTGGTGGATATGGCATTTGTTAGGTGCGCTGAGCGGCAGATGTGTAGTCTCGCCTGTCAACCAGCCATGCCAGGGACCCATGGCGCCAGAATACACACAGTACAACACGCAGGACAACGGCAAGACGTGTGGTCGCCGAATAACAAGTCGGCGATGGCAATGACGGCGAAAGCTGCAACGCATAGTTCCTGGCCGACGGCGTTGCACACCATGGTTTTGCGGTGATCATTCGTCAAGGTGGAAATGTCCAGGGCGTAAGCACAGTAAGCAGTCCCTCCGGGAGCACATGAAGCGGCTTCAGGTGGTCCTGCAGTCCCTGACCCTCGCCCAATCTCCACACGGCAGCCCGCTGTGGGCGTAGGGCTACTTGCAAGGGCGGGGGGCCTTATGGTTTAGTGCGTCCGCTCGCGCAAAGCTTGGGAACACGTCGACCAAGCTTGTTCAGCCTTTCAAGGCACAAGGCAAATGAAAGGCGCCGGACGACGATGGCACCCACTTTTGCATTGATTTGCACTGGCTTGCACAGGCATGGGGGACGACTGAGGATTTGATGAGGGTCGACGCGTTTTGCTTGGCACAGAGGACGACTGCATCACGCACGTCACGTAGGCTTCACCGGTTTCCAGGGCTCAAGCTCCTGCAGTTGCACATCGGAGAGTTGCAGCTCAAAACCACTCATGCGGATAGCTCCAGCCGGCAGAGCCGCCTTCAGATTGACGATGGCTGTCGACTGCACATGGGACGACCAGCTTGTTGCGCGTTTGGGCGCTGGCGAGCCTGATTGTCGGGCCAGGACCGCTGTCGGTTTCATGATGGCTCAGCTCCTCCGCAACCGAGACGATGGGTAATGGCGATGACCCTGGTAAGCAATCTGCAGTCTGACATGGGCAGACGAATCGCAACCTATGTGGTGGGTTATGTTCAGCAGCTATTAGCTTGTCGTTGGCGCGTAATCCAGGTCCAAGTCGATATGCTTTGGCGGCTCATGAAGTTTGCAATGCTCCGTCGGCGGCTCTCGCGATTCACTGAACAGCAACAACCTTGTCCGTTCCGTTAGCAACAAAGACCATGCCATTTGCTGTTTTGGTTCAAGCGTTGGGTGGGCGGGTCGGGTTTCGCTCGCTCCCACAATCTTTGCGCGAGGCTGCCAGCCGGCAGAAATCGCTTAATAGCACCACTTCAGCTTAGTGTGGTGGGAAATGAACTGCAACGTCCCGCAGGCTATGGAGCTGTCCCTTGGGCGCTTGTCGAAGACGCTGAAACTGAAGCGGTGAAAGTTGAGCCGGATGTGTCAGAATCAACGACATTGTTTGCTCAATGGGGGCGTAAGACGCAATATAGCCGGTAATCTCGATGAATGCAAAACTCGATCCGGCAGGCTCCACGCTTCGGCACGTGTCTGGGTTGGTGACTGTCAAGGTCTTGGGTCGCATCGGCTGATGAGCGCGTCTAGGGTGTACAGCGACAACACCAAGCGAGATAACTTGACTTGACTTGCAGCTGTGGCCCCTCTCCACGATGCTGGAGTTTGTTGACAGGTGGCGGGCCATGAGCTCCATGCTCAATAGCCGTAGGGCTAGACAATCAACGTCGTCCGACAAAGACCTGTGCGCTGCGACATGACCAATCCAAGGCTCTCCGCAACGACGAGAAGGCTAATGATCACCGTTGGGCCGCCCGGAAAAGTTCAAAGCGCGATGGTTTAGTGGGGGATGTTGAGAAATGAAAGGCACGTGCCAGCCGTCCGAGTTACCTAGTCTCGTCACAACCATGCCTGGGCTGTTGTCCAAAGTCTAGGGAGGACTGCCTCGCGTGGAGCATCTCTGGTGGGTCAGGGTGAGACAGGAAGGTCGAGAGCTGTTTGCCGCGACCCGCAGATGGCGCGACTCAGGCGGTTGCTCTGGCTAGGCTGGCTCTCCTCCCGTGAGATCAGGAAAGATACCGAAGTCACCCCGGCGGTACTCATCACAGATCTACAACGAATGCCTTCCCGCTTCGAGTATCTGGGGATGGTGTATGCCATCGGATCATGATCATTGTGTCGCTGTCGCGCTCGCCGAAATGACGTACGAAGCCATGCTGTGTTGGCATCGTCGGCGTCCCCGCAATCAGGTCACTGGGAAGAGGAGGCAGGTATCACACGGCAGGACAATTCCAGTGGGATCCCTCAGGCTGCAGATAATGTCCGTTGCAACGGGCATGGCTTGATCTCAGGATGCAATCATGGCGAGGCACGTGCGAACCCCACTTCTGTCGCGAAAGCTATCTGATTCGGCTGCGTAGTTTGATCCTTCATCGACCTACACCCACTCACTGCCGCTTACCTGGTCTGCATCAGTCAATATTGCGATATGCAACACGCACATGTGTGCAGCGGCCTCTATGTCAGTCCATCTACATGTCCCCCTACCTCATCACGCGCCAAACCATCACAGCCTCACCGCCCTCACACGGCTGTACATGTCTATCTTTCACATTTCGTGCGGGGGCAGTCGCACCAAGCGTATGCCCAAACAAGCCTAGTGCCGTTCCTTCCCGTTACTAAAGTTAGCTCCACCCACATGTCTAGCCTTCCGCCTAATCCTCCATGAGGCTGAACCAACAAAGTCTGCCTCGCCAAAAACTGTCATCACACCCCCAGCTCCCCATCGCGACATCTGCATCGTTCGTTGCAATGACGGCACCATGTGTACTAGCAATCAACTCCCGATCCCCGATAGAGCCGTGCATGCACCAGAACAAGGTCTGCAAGCAGCCGCATGCTATCACAACTTGTTTTGCTCTTGCACGTGCCTGGCTCCGCCATGCCCGGAATACCGTGCATCCACTCGTTCCTCTCGAGCCTGCTCCCGTCTCTGGCAGATACATGTCCCTGGTCGGCGTCCACGGAGTTGTACATGGTAAACTCCTGCCATGTGGTCCTCCGCCGACTGGATGAATAATGTAAAATGCGTAAGCCGTAGCCGACCCAAGTCCCCCAAGCACGAAACCTGTAAGCGCCGCCGAGCAAGCCACCACTGTCTCGTCCTCTCCCACTACACCATCAGAACTCTTGCCTGGATGTCGGAGCCTCATGCAGACCACGTAGGTCAGCCCTATGTGAAGCTACTAATTCGAGGTACTGGCCGTGGCAATGCTTCATGATTTACAATCTCTGGTCAGTTGCATGCGCGGTTCACTAGCCTCTTCTCGCCTTTTCCATATGCTTAGAGCGCGCTGCACTCCTACTTCTTGCTACAATGCCGCCTGACTACTGCAGCTTACCTCTTTCCGACCAATGAGAAATACCTCCGAGGAAATATTCTGTCTTCGCGTGTCGCAACATCACTCTAGCCAGCTATTGGGTTGAGAACCAACTCGACTACACTATCGATATTAGAAATCGTACCAATCGCAGTGGCAAGAACCGGCGCTTAGAGGTACGTTCGGCCGAACGGGTGGCCAACATCATAGACTGAAACCCTCAAATGCACTACCAGCGGTCGCAGATACGGTTGTTGAATAGCACCTGCCACCCTAACGACAAAATGACAACGTGTGACTGGACGCCGCATAGTCAGACATTGATGAAGACTAAGTTCTCAGTCTATCGGCTACATATACGGCCGGGAGGAACAATAGGCTCTCTAGAGATGAAGCCTCTGAGTTGGGTTCGTACATATCTCTGGACAGCGATGTGGCCATTTGTCACGAAGTGAGACATCCTGAATCCCCGATGTGTCATCACCAGAGGCTGCAGTAACGGCCATCACATGGTAGGATGCTTGAAGCACAAGTGCGCTAATGCATCGCAAGCAACACGTCTGCGCATCAACATGACGGTCAGAAAGCAATTCTCTGCCTCTTTCCACGAGACCAATACTTTCCGACCATCAATCGCCATAAATACGATTATTGGCTAGAGGACATGTTGCGAGTACCATATTCAAGCACTCGCGTCTTGCAGTTACAGACTTTACGGCACAGTCGCGCATGTATGGCGAAGCATCTGGCCTCCAACCATGTACGAAATACGGCGCAGCTAGCTAGGCTCAACTCTAGGGAACTTGTCCATCATCGCGTTTCAATGTAAGCAGAACCAACTGTGCCTCCACGGGAACGTCCGCAACGGTGAAGCGCTGCGTTCCGATCCCTCACAAGCTGTGCCCCATGCGAACACGCCGCCACTACCGCTCATCACTTCTTGTTAGAAATGTGCCGCAGTCAGACCGACAGATTCTGTCACACAGCGTTGTTCGGAAGCTCGAGCTCCGCTGTGCCGCAAAAGTACATGATTATAGCGGAGATCGCCAACATGATCACTTGGACTCAACAATGAGCTCGTCTACGACGTATTAGACCGAGCGAAAACCTAAACGGACCGCTGTACCCCGCTCTTGATCAGGCGATTTGTCTCCATTGCCACGTCGCCTTGATGCAGATGTGAGAGTAGAAGACCTTGCTTCGTGGACTGGGCAAACCCCGTTCGCACATTCGGATCATGTCTTTTCTCCATCGACTTGCATGACGAGATGCAAATCTAGCTTTGAAATTCCGGCATGCTCGTCGAATTTACCAGAGTGAGCGTTGCAGATGTTCTAGGCTGACATCATACAAAGTAGCCTTAGATGGAATATACATTCTGTGTTTGAGGCTTCAGACAAAGGCGATGCTGCGATACATAGGCTTTGTAACATGGGTTACTTTATTACGTATCCAGGTCCCAACAGCACTCACACTGTTTCAACTACGTTCTTTGCGTCCCCTAACCATCGGCTTATCGACTTCCCCTTGTGCAATCATGACTAAGATAAGGACAAGCGCCTCTTGGGCTGCATCGCGGTTGTGTTGCTCATCGGCGCTCTATATGAATATGGCTCGTCGCTAGAATGATTACTGTGGGTGTCCAACAGTAGAACAGGAGAACTTTTTTTTTGGCCTACTTCACGGACGAGTTGATGTGCATGCCAGATTTGTACATGTAAATATTGAAGGTTTAACTACTACAACCCACAATTTGGTAACTGACGGGGTATTGATCCAGCACTTAATTAGGTTCCGAAGATTCATTCATCTCGACTGTTCGTGACACTTACCCGGTCTTTTGCGTCGACCGGATTTTTATTCATCCGTCATAATCACATCACCATACCTGTCCTGAAGGAAACGCCCTGGCTCTGCTTCATCTGGTTCTCCCGGAATTTGCACACTCTCAAGCTCATCATCGTCCTTTAGCCGTTTTGGCCTTTGAGGATACACCATTTGCCGGCAATTGGGACATAGATTAGAAAATTTAGAGATGCCGTTGATCAGGGTACTGAGACAACCGTAGTGGAAGGCGTGACCACAATCGATTTTGACCGGGACCTCGCCACGTACAGTCTCATGGACGTTGAGCACATCACGGCAGATGGTGCAGTCTTCTCCCGGGAGATCAGAAATCTTGGTGACGGCGAAGGCGTACTGTTCGGCCTTGATAGTGGGCCCGATAGGTTCGAAGTAGACTTCAGGCAGATCGTCTAGGTCGAATTCGCCATCGGCCTCGTGCTCATCGTCCCTTTCCTCAGGTAGCCATATCCATGTATCATCTCTTGTAGCGTTTGGATCCAGAAAACAATCTAATCGGATCATGGAGAGCGCTGTTCGTACATGACCAAGGCACACTGAGCCAAGCGCACCAACAACGTGCATTAGACCGTCGACGAAGTTCTTGAACATGTCCCAAGAATGGCCGCGGGTGGTGTACAATGACCGGTTCAAGAGAATCGCCGCATCTTGTACTAGCAGCCTCGCTGTACCGCGGATATCGCACGATGCAAGTCGCTGACGTAGTGCCAAAGACAATTTTGAGAAGGGGTCGGAGATCAGGGAGCGATGATGGTCTACTAGTTCGTTGAGGTAGTCGTTGAGAGAAGGATGACCCATTGAGAACCATCTCACTTCTTGGTGATGATCAATCGTAACCTGAACCAGTCCGGCGAAGTGAGCTATTTCACTCTCGATCTCCTTGTAATCAAGAGGATTTGCGGTGATCATCCGAGCCACTTCGGGAATAGTGTTGGCTCCCAGCAACTGACGTGCCTTGAGCTGATCTTGAAGATCACCTGGAACATCATTATAGCGCGGTTGAGAGTTGATGATGTGCATGATCCAATCCTTGAAGTCAGATGACAGATTCATGAGAGTGTCGCATATTAGTATGATGCTGGGGTCGACCACCAGACCGTGGTAGTCGACATGTTGTTCCCAAAACTCCAGATTGTACTTGGCTGGATCTAGAAGCAGGACAGCGTCAAGAACTGCAGCGACTTCATCCCAAATTGTGTTAAAAGTTGGCAAGACCACCTTGACCGTCCCCGTCGGTAGGTCAGGTAAGCCAGACCGCAACTCGGCCCATTGCTCAGACGCTAACCGCTTGATCATCGAGCGTGTTGCGTCGGAATCGATGGCCTGGTATGATAGATAAAAACCGAGCAAATTGCAGTAGGAACTCAGAATCCTGGTGGTCGCCTCGAAATATCCTCGCAAAGGGCGGAGACACGTCTCTAGATGGGTCATTGGTATAATTGTCGGAGGAGCGGATACCCTCTCCATTTCCGCCAAGTTCTTGGAGGATCCGAATCTTTTTCGACTGAAGTGTTGTGACGAGTGAGCCTGTGTAACTGAATTCGAGTTTGGGCCAAGCGAAAGAAAACTCTTTACAGCCAGCAGAATTTAAGTGAGCGCCGCATAGTGGGTAAAACCTCTCTTTCACTTTGTGGTGCGCCACTGTGTCAAACGTACAGGTATTTGCGGGGCTTCTTTCTTCACCGGCAGCGCAATCGTCTTGAAGGCGCCCTCAAAGTCACCTGCAAGACTTCAGTAAGTTTAGACTGCCTGTCCAATACATGATATGATCCGAACGATGGACAGTCTTGCCCATCGCAAAGAGGCAAAATGGTGCGTAACAAGTTGGACCCATGTACAAAGGCTTGGGAATTCCTACCCTCGATGCGTTCACTAAGCTAAGCCTTTTCTGCTCGGTATCTGGGATTTTTTGCGTCCAGCTACCATGGCCGTGCATTGCAAGAGCGAAGATAAACACCAGATCAACAGATTTTATCTGTACTCACTGGCACATTGTGTGACAAACTCTTGCTTCTTTCACAGTTCACCGACCGAAGATGCTCATTGTGCTGATTTCCAGTATACCTTTCAAATACCTATTCCAAAAGAGAATTCCAAGATTGTTTCTAACAGGTATTGTCGGCGCTGCTCTTGCGGTCCTTGGCCATGGAACAATTTCTACCAGAAGCGCTCCTTGTAACAAGTTGGATGTGAAACTTCGCTCTGGGAGGTAGAATCGCACAAAGGCTGATGAAACGCCATTCGACAAATATTTCACAAAGTCTGTGTTCTTCACTCACAGCTATGGCACAAAGTATTGCAGAGCTTTGAGAACAGAAAAATATATATATAGGAGAGCACTCACACTCCACCTATCTAGTACTACGAACACTCAATTTCAACCACCTAAATCCGCGATCATGGGATCTTCCAGTCCTGTGGAACAGTTTCCAACGCCTCTAAAATATCTACACACTCTCCTCACTGCAACAGAAGACACACACGAAGCTCGCACCAGCATACTTTGTACCTACGACAATATTCTCGTCGCTGCGATGAGCCATAAGGCAGACGGTGACGAGTCCCGCGAATTAGCTCTCTCTATGTGGAACAAACGCCCACGAGAGCGTGTCTCGACGCCGTCTGGGTTCTTCAACCAAATCTGGCAGGAGTTGATGGAGCGACGTGACGAGCTATTCAACTACATCTATCTATCAGAGGAAAATCGGCGCGGCGAAAAGGTCTTCATGGGCCTACGTGTCGACCAACACACTTATTTCCTGTTACAGTCGTTGCAAGTAGGTTACGACGGGCAGTTTACAGATCTCGTTTTTAGGCTGGTGGCAGAGCAACCCCAATATTACGACCGGCCGAGCGGCGTCGACGAGATACCCACTGACTTATTGGTTCCGACAAATGGTATAGATGACGGCAAAAGCAGGGTTACCGACACTGTCGTCCTCTTCCTAGTGCACCACGTCGCCTACGTATGCGACCTCTTCAAGAAGACAGATTATGCACCCAGTGCACAAGTAGTAGAGGCGCTTGCAGAATATCGAGTTAATCAGTTATCGCGCATGTTCGCTGACCCGATGAGCCACATTTCACTACATGCCCGCATACGCTGTTCGAGAACCAACCATCGGACTATCCAAGATGCTGTAGTACTGCGGGCGAAAAAATTGCTTGAAAGCACAGAAAGAGAGTACCTGAACTGGGAAATGTATAAATGGCTACTGTGCTGTGTGGAAGGAGGCTTCCCGGATAACCCTTCTGAAGCAATAGAGCTTTTCCGCCATCTTGAACTCGGCGAGATTACCGATCCAGCCGCATCCCCACTACCAGACTATGTACCTGGTCAAAATACAGGCCTGGTTATCCCCGACCACATTATAGAGGATTGGCAAGATTACGACCCCGACGAGTTGAGCGACGTTGAGTTTGAAGCGACGGGGCCTCGCATTCTAGTCAAAAACGTTGCTAGACCGGTCCAGCCTAGGACTGACGCCACCTGCACGGTTTGTTTGGAATCTTTCGCCGTCCGTAGGTCGAGTACAGTGGCTTGGAAGGTTGCGTGTGGTCACATGTTCCATAAGCATTGTTTGAGAAGTATGATCAATGGCATTGAGACGAATAGCAACTGCTGTCCGCTTTGTAGAGCACAAATCTGTGAGGCGAGGGAGCGGCAGCGTATCATCTATGCTGAAGACGATGAGGAGTGGGAAGGAGATTCGCTAGGAACGGACGTGGATGATTAACATGCTACGAAGACGTCGAAGCAGACAACAGTTAAAAAAGGTGGCGGGAAGCTACAAGGCCGTCTGGTTCCGTCAACGAAAACGCGGTCCGCTCAAGATATGTTGATAGCACGTATCGCAAATCCGGGAAATCCCTGGAACCCGTGCGAGATGAGAATCAAGATTGAAGTTGTGAATGCCACAAGGTTCGTTGGGTAAAGACGTTGATTCTTCGACGCAGCGCAGCTAGACCAAATCAGGACTAGACGCAAAACGCGAAAGTGTCACGTTGTGAAACGAGAATGTAGAACGTGCTTCTGGGTCTGCTCTGCTGGAGGTCTGATTGGTGTGGCAACAGTCACAACTTTGTGTTTCGGGGAACGGTTTAATCGGATGAATTCGGTTCTGTTTCGCTGGAGTCTGGGTAAACTAGCCGGTGGAGCAAAGTAGACTAGCTGCAGCGAAATCGAAGGTGTGCACTAGGTTACCATCGAGATGACAGATACGTCGTGGAACGGACACAATATGTGACTCTATAGTTCGCATAGATTTTCAGTCCTGTCGCATGACCACTACCCATCTTTCCACACTCCTTCCTCCTCTTGATTCCCACTGTCTTCGCCGCACCACAGGTGACCACGTTTCCGTCACCAGTTTGTATTCTAACGGCATTGTACGGAACGCTCTGAATCGTTGACGATACTATAGCCACACCTCCTCTAACGGCATCCGCAGAGGCAAATGTACTGTAACTTCCGAGTTGCCAGTGGCGACAAATTCTTTTGGCTGGGTGGGTAGAGGTACTGCTTCTACCCGCGGTAGCCCGCCAAATCGTTTCTCTTGAGCTGTACAAGCGGGAGATCGATATCTTTCGTTTCGCGATTCTTTCTGGGCAATTATGAGCGGCCTAGGTGGTCCAGTATCGTGATAAGTCTCCAAGGTAGTCAGAGGCCCCCTAACATCAATACAGTTAGAGTGGTAGCTGAACCTCTAATCCGCAGCCATTCAACACTGATTCGTCTTCCGTGGGTCGAAATCAGGCCGCTCTTGCTTCACCCGAAGCTTGTATACCCCTCCATCCTATGCGCATTGCCATTTGGGCCTTCAGGCCCCATGCCCGCAACAATCCCCTTCATCCGCACTAGCAGCTCAGCAACCCTAAAGGGTTTACCAACAACGTCATCCATGCCTGTAGCCATGGCCTGTTCGATTTGCTGTTGGCGCACATTCGCAGTGACCCCAATGATTGGTACTCTCTCCCTCAATAAACCTTGTTCCTCGAGTTTTCTTATCTCTGCAACGGCCGTAAGCCCGTTCATAATGGGCATTTCCCAATCCATGAGGATGAGGTTCAGCTCAACAGGTGACGCATCGTTGTAGCCACTAGGTATAGGCTCTGTGGATGGGATGTGGTAGATTTCCTTTAATGCAATCGAGTCCGACATGTGATGATCTTTGTTCCAAAGCATGGTCTTTGGTAGGAAATCAAGAGCTTCCTGACCATGGTTAGCGACGCTGACAACGCATCCCAGATTGCGTAGTTGTTTAGCGAGAACACGCTGATTGATGAGGTTATCTTCTACTACAAGAACGTGTAGCGTATCTGGTATACTTTTTGTGCGCTTCAATTCTTGTAGGTTGGGACCTTCTGGTAGCCCGAGAGCTTCGGGGCGAACATGAGAATGTTCAGTCTGCGATGGTCTTGACTGTATATATTGGCGTCTTGCTTTTGGACTCGCAGAGTCGGATCGTGGACCATCCTCGCTTATGGGTTTGCATATTGGAGGAGACGGGCGTGCCATGCCTACGAGCGGTGTGGGCTGTCTGTGTTTGATATCTTCAGGGAAAACATGGGGTAAACTGCCTTTCCGAGCCATCATTGGTTTGGCTCTACGTGATCTGATGTAGAAGGAGAACGTGCTGCCTTTGCCAGATTCACTAGCGACACCAATCGAACCGCCTTGCAGTTCGGTAAGACGGCGCGATATGAAAAGCCCAAGGCCGGAGCCGCCGTAGTGTATGTGCGTGCGAGGTGAGGCTTGCGAGAAGCGGGTGAAGAGGCTACGTTTTTCCTCATCAGAAAGACCGCGTCCCGTATCGGTAACAGAGAATTGGAGATAAAATAGCTCTTGCGCGCTTTTCCAGTCATCTTCCAAGCGGGAGTCCTGTTCCACCAGTCTTTCATCATTGAACTGTATCCCTACAGGCGATGAAGTGGGTTCAGTTGCACTTGCGGTGAGGGTGACCGTGACTCGCTTAGTCGATTCCAAGCGCGTGAATTTGATGGCATTTGTGAGTAGGTTGATGAGGATCTGCAACACCCTCGTTGGGTCCAGAGACGCCCAACCGATATCCATGTCTCGGTACGATTTGTCCACGGCTAACACAAGGTCGATGCCGGCAGCTTTTGCTTCCGCGGAGAACATTTTTACTGCATGTTTTGCCACTTCAGTGATAGAGATGCTAGGTCAGTGTATGTTTGATATGCGTTCATGCATCAAAGACTTACCGCTTTCGGGCTGCGCAATCACCGGTGTCATATCTAGAAGACCGGAATCCAGTTTAGAGATAGTGAGGATGTCATCGACGATATGCTTCATGTGGGTCGCGCAAACCCCTATGGTCTGGGCAGCGTCCAGGGTGGAAGCTATGAAAGCTGCCCATTCGCTTGGTGTAATACCTTGTTCGCCATGGCGGTCATCCTGGGGATAAGACGATGTGATGGAATCCGCGCACTGCATGATAGCGCTGAGAGGATTTCGCATCTCGTGACTCGTTGTGTCTAGAAAGTGCTCTAGGTGCTGTTTCCCTTGAAGCGCACTGTCAGTGCGAATCTTTTGAATACCTTCGGCCCACTTCTGCTCTAAAGTGCGGTTTGCAAAGTCAGTATACGTTTCAGTTTTGATTTCTGCTCGAAAGCGCCTTACTTGATATGTCCGTGACATTTCCAACGATTTCCTCAAGCTCGCCGTTCGGACTCAGTTCAGGGTAAGCTGAGCATAAGATCCATTTAAAGTGCTGAGTGTCTTCAGATTGTGGCTCATTAGACCCGGATGGCGGAACCCATGGCATCCTCGTACGTAGTTCGAAGCAAACAGATTCATGGTTGGTGACGAGCCTCGAGAATATGGATTGGCAGTAGGGCACATCCTCTGCGAAAGCGATGCGGTACCAAGCCTCGGTAGCGTTGTCATCAGCACATGCAACTTCAAACATATCGTACCAGCGTTGGTTTCGATATGTATAGGTGCCTGTCGGATCGATGATGAAGATGCCTACATCAGACCGTTCCGCGAAGCGCTGAAACTTGCTCTCTTTGAGCTGGATCTGAGCCATGAGGTGTTCTTGAATCTGAGCAGCTTGGATGATAGCCTTTTGCCTCTGACGGACTTCGTCTTCGAAAAGAACAATGGACGCGAGAGAGGTAGCGAGTAATCGCACCATGACCTGGAGGTATTGCTGGTACTCACTGTCGAAGGGCCGGCGGGGGTTGATGCCTATTATGAGGAAGCCCTCTACTTGGTTTCCTGTCGTAGGAATAATTGGACATATGACCAACGTACGACAAGGGTCACCGTACCCTCGCCAGTCAATGCCTTCCAATGCCGTTGTCGGAGCAGGGAGATCATCGAGATGAACAACAGTGGCTTTTCCAGACTTGGCAGCCCGACTTAGATACTTGTACAGAATGTAAGAGTCCTGATTGATGTTGACAGTCGCAGGCGCGATGGGGTGGCCAACGGAAACGCCAATGGTGCCCTTGAGGACGCAACCCTCGAGTGGGGGAATGCTGCCCGGTGACGACATGGAGGGTATTTGAGCGCTAACATGTCGCTCGGCAGCATACAACAGAGCAAAGGGTACATCCTTGTCATTTAAGCTTAGAGAACGCAGCGTAGTATCCCAAAACGACGGGAAATCTCTCGCGTTTGCGCTTTCGGTTCCCAAGGCGACCAGGCTAGAGATGCGGCGCTCGAGAATACGATGATTCGAAACCTCGCAGAAGGTCTGGTAGTAGGCCGTTACTTGGCCATCGGGGTTCAATATAGGTACGAATTGGAAGGACCAGTGCGTCTCTTCGACAAGGCCGTCCCTCTCTATGAAGAGCAGCATATCGGGTTCGGCTATGGATTCGCCAGAGGCTTTGATGTGGTCGACCATGGGTTGGAAAGAAGACCAGTGATCGGGTGCCTTGATACGAACGCTCTCCCCCATGCAAGGATGGAGGCTGCCAAGCAGCTGAACATAGGGCTCGTTGTACAACATGATGGCATGGTCACCCCAGAACATGACAGCAGGTACATTGTTGCTCAGTACAGTGTTTGCTATGCAGCGCAAATCGCAGGGCCATGAAGTCATTGGTCCCAACGGTGTCTTGGCCCAATCGACACTGCGGAAGTAGTCGATGTGCGGGCTGGCTCTCATGCCGCTCGTGAGCAAATCAGAAGTACAGTCGAAAGATGTGTTGTTGGTTGCGGACGGGTCAAGATGAGAGCTGGTGCCGGGCTCAGGCATTTGGGGTACCTGGGCGAGGGACAGGTGGGGTTTGATGGGTAGAGCGTCGGCGCGAAGCTGGCCTCGACGCGCATTCGGCTCGGGCATGATGGTGCGGTGGCTCTTTCCTCCCGGTGCAGTGTCCACCCACAGCAAGCGCGTCGGTATTCCGCTGACGATCTTGTATCGCCCCAGGACGGTGGCGTTCCATGTGTGCGCTTCAAATGCATACGCGTTGCCGCGCCGTTGTTGGTCGCCCTCGTTCACATGCCCGCGAACCCAAGTTCTAAAGGCGAGCTGCGCGGCCGAGCTCTCGGTGAACAAGCTCATCGCATCGTTGCCCGATATCCTGGCCAGCAGTCCGTTGACGGCGTGCAGTGCCGTGTTCGCATACACAAGGTCGAGCGTTTCGTCGCCGCGGCGCGGGCACGGACAGGTTTCGATTGCGAATGAAGGGCGGTCGTCGCGGTCGAGGGCGTCGAGGAGCGTGATGGATGCCAAATCTCGCTCTGATGCCTGCAGCTTGGGCTTGCAGGCAGCCAGCGGTGGCTGCGAGACATGGCCGGTTGTCCCGTAGTAGTTGTTGTGGAGCGCAAGTAGCTGCCCGTTCGAGGCCATGTCATGCGGCGCAGAGCAGGATGGGCGGAGAGTACAACAAGACACACGCCCGGCGCATTAGACAGACGTCTGAGTGCTGTCGGTACAAACGAGGATTACCTCCGCTTCCCACTGCTATCTGGAAAGCTAGCGCAGCCACGGCCTAGACGCTGCGTCTCTAGCCATGATGACTGAAAAGCGTCTCGGTCCGCTGGGTGGCGGCTCCACGCTCTCGCCGGGATCTACAACATGGCGTCATTGTAGATCAAACTCGATCAAAACTACTTCACCATCGGCCATCGTGCGGTACGGTGCGCGTGCAGCTCTACGGTCGTGTCGCTGCAGCATCGTGTCGCGTCTGAGGTTGACCGGCTTGCTGCCCTGCGGCGATCACACACACCTACCCTTGCTGCTTACTGGAAAAGGTCCGCACTCAGGGCGCCAAGTCGCCTTCTCAGGAAAGCTGACCGGGCCGACTCCGCAATTTCCTCGGTTGGCTACCACGACTCTCCACATCGTACCATTCGACGCTTCTTGTCAGAAACAACAATGAAAGTGCTCCAGTTGAAAGACTTCTTGTTAGACAACAAGTACAAGAAGAAGCCTGTCATCCCTTATTTTCTCCAGGGAATGTCGGTAGCGGCCGCCCGGCATTTAATTCGTAGCAAATGGCAGAATAAATCCCAATCTGCACATACGGCCGTGTGCTTTCAAATGTATTGAAGTACGGATCAGCGTTGAACCTAATTCTATGAGCTAGCGGTCCGGACGAAACCTGCAACACGCATCTCGTCAATGTCTCGCATCAAGCATGGCAATCCGATTGGCCAAGTATCATCTGATCCAGTAGTTGGTTTGTGTTGCCTACTCTTGCCTCATGACTTTGATGTTAATACTTCTTCCCGTCGCAGAATTTGTACGAATTGTACAACTTACCTGAATGTATGCTAAGATTGTACATCTACATGCAATCCTGCAAGGCCGTGAGCGTCGACGATTACTTTAGAGCTATAAATGGATGGAATCCAAGCAAAAAGATGGCCAAATCCTGCTCAGAGAAACAGGTGATAAATCAGTGTTGCGACAAGGTTGTGTCACAGAAAACAGCAAAAAGAAATGTGGAGTACAACGTATTGTGACCTAACCAGGGGTCGCTGGATGATGGTTAGTGTCTGTGTTCGAACGGGCGGGACCGTTGAGTGTTACTTACAACCTGGAATCTCTTGATATCGAACGAATCGTAGTCAAGCGCCTTGCCATTGGGCCATTAGGCCGTTGTTTGATTGATAACGAAAATTCCTCCTAAGCCAAAGATATTCTTGATCTTTTCAATCACTTTCAATGCAGCAGCTGGAAACCCATCTTGCCATCGGCATACGTAGAGGCTGTGCAACGTGAAAGAATTTGCGCTTGGGTGGGGTCGTCGGAGCACTTCGGCATGGCGGGGCACAACGCGAAAAGTACTTGGTGGAAAAACACATCACCATGAACTACCACAACACACGATAACAGATAGCCTTGAGTACCACTATTTCATTAAAAGCACGCTATCTGGTCTACGACATCGTCCCCGTGAGGCTGCTCACGGGCGGTAGACAACTAAGCCCTCGCTGCGGGCTGCGAGAGCGTGCTTCCGCCATCAGGGTACAAGACCTGCTCGTTGTAGAATACACCACCTGGTCCAGCCAGCATGAGGACCGTCGCAGCCATGTCAGTGTCAGCACCGGGGCGACCTGCAGGATTGCTCATCCCAGATTCGATGCGGCTCTTGTTATCCTCGTCGGAAGAGCCAGTGGTCATCTGTATGTAGTGTTAGCTCAAACAACGTAATGGTAAGCTATGCGGAGTATGGCTACATACCTCACTTGGGAAGACGCCAGGAGCGATAGTGTTCACTCGCACCTTGGTCCCAACAAAGGTGGTTGCAAGCATACGACTTAGGTGTGTGGCGGCTGCCTTACTAGACGCGTAGGAGAACTGGCCATTGCTGCTGCCCTTCATGTACCCTGAGATACTGCTAACGTTGATGACTTGCGAACTGTACCCAGGAGTCACCTGGCCGCCCTTGGCCAATAGAGGCAAGAAGGTCATTGACATCCAGAAGATGCTCCCGACGTTAGTCTTCATGGTGTCTGCCCAGTTCTCGGGCTGAGACTTGAGGAAATGGTCGGAGATGGCTTGGGCATCCTCCATGTCTGGCTGACCGTTTGCGGAAAATTTGGTGTTGTCATCACGAGCGATACCCGCGTTGTTGACTAGGATTTGGATTCCCTTTGGCTCTTTTTGACACATCTCGTCGTAGAGGCGCTTGACATCATCCTTTTCGCTTGGTATTGTTAGTGTCGTACTCTTCATAGAACGGACATGATTGTGCTTACCTAACATCTGCCTGAAGAGGGATAATCTGGCCTGGGCCGCCACCACTGTATAGCTCCTCTGTCTTCTTCAAAACTTCATCGCGTCTGGATGTGATGTAGACTTTTGCACCGTTTGCGACCAGCGCTTGTGTGATCATCAAGCCGATTCCAGTTCCTCCACCAGTAACGAGAGCGGTGACGTGAGAAACGTCGAAGAGCTTAGAGCCCTTAAGGTCCTCAGTGTTGGCCTTGCCGTTACCCATGTTTCTGACGATCTGGTAAGTGGTCCTTGGAATGAATCGATTTGTCCGTGTTGTGGATATGATAGATTTGGTAGCTGTGGGAAGGCTTCTTGAGAAGAGTCTGAGCATTTTGGGATATGGTTGTAATGGCTGCTTCCTTTATGCGACTTAAAGGCGGAGGAACGATGTCACAGTTGACATACGAACATGATGACGTTGAGACGACGCATTACTCCAAGATGGGGTCCAATGAATTAAGCACTGGCGCGACGGGTAGATGCATATTATGAGCGCATGCAAGTATCGAAATTCCACATTCTCCATATTAGAAGCGCAAGCCACCAACAAATAGCATACCCTAGCATCGACTAATGCTTGAGAGACGGCTCTCACGGCCAGGAGCGAGCTAGGGGTGGATGCAGTTGCGAAGTGCCAGATGCCATTAAATATGCTGGACTTTGGTACTTGCCTGCATTGTGGGAATTTGAGCTGCATTTGTCCTGAACCAAGACTACCATTGATCTGTACAACTGCGGGCGCTGTGAAGCTATCATTGCCGCGTCGTATGTAGAGCCAGATGGCTTCAATTGTCTCTAGGTGTGGTGATGGGACGTATCCGATGCTACACTATATGTTATACAATCTAGTATTCGGATGACCTCTACGTACAAGCAATACCTCAGTGCGGATGCCTGGAAGTGAAACGAAATGTGATGGTGTTGAGCTGCCACACATCTGCGGCTATGACGCGACCATCATTCCGAAAATTCTCCGCGCCGTCTCCGGGCGCTCGGCCCATCTGCTTTGTCAATGGCTTAGAAACCACGCGAACAGTTGCAAATCAACATCTTAACCATTATAACAATATACGCGCATGGACAAATGGTCCTATCCAGCACGCAATATGTGTATTTTGTCAGCATGTGGGCGATCATTGGACGACAGGGCATTAGTAACCCAGCTTTGGCCTCGGGAATAGAGCTATGGCATCATCGCTACAGAGATGTCGAATGAGGGGAAGCATCGGCGGATGAAGGGCGACCTGACACCTCAATAGCAGGAAGCATTTCTAATCGCGTAGGCGCATATAACAGCATCCAAGCTGCCCAGTCTCCAGTTCATACTCAAGCAACTTACCATACAGCCACTAATCCAGCAAACCGCCATCTTCCTCCACGACTTTGCATCTGCAACCTCTCCACAGTATAGTTTCCATTTCAATTGCGAACGAGCCTAGCACCCCAGCCATCGTAATGACGACCACCGCGTCCCTCCCGACACCCGCACACCAACTCTCCAACCCGACGCCTACTTCCAACAACACCACCTCTTCCGACGTCAATTTCCAAGGCCTACCCATCCCTCGCGGCCCCGTCACAGCATCGCTATCTTTTTACAAAGCCCCAGAAGATGGTGCGCCACCACACAACTACGTCGAGCCGCTCCCAGGCGTGCCACAACGGAATTGGGGAGATACATTGGCCGAGGTCACGCTCAACGACCTACGAGGTCAGGAACATAAGTTCACGTTGGATAACAACGCCTTCGACACATACCAGAACATCAAAAGCGGGCTGGACAGGGCCGGCTTCGACGACGATGAAGCAATAAGACGCGTATACTATCCCGAGGTGGAGAACCTACTCTTGCAGAACGTACAAGGCGCACAGAGAGTACTTCTCTTCGACCATACGATCCGCCGTCCGACTGGCAATCGCACCCCCGTCCAACGCGTGCATATCGACCAGACACCTTTCTCGGCCGCCGAACGAGTCAAGCTGCACTTGCCTGACGAAGCCGAACAACTCCTACAAGGTCGCTATCGTATCATCAACGTTTGGCGCCCACTCAATGGGCCCGTCATGGGCAACCCACTTGCAGTCGCCGATAGCCAAACAGTGCGCGATAGCGATCTAATACCCATCGAGCATCGCTATCCCAATCGCAACGGTCAGATCGCAGCTGTAGCATACAACCCGGGGCAGAAGTGGTACTATTGGTCTGGTATGAAGGATGAGGACCGTCTGCTGCTCAAGTGCTTTGACAGTGACGAAAACGTAGGCCAGTGGGGACGTGTACCACACACAGCTTTCACAGATCCTCGGACGCCTGAGGGCGCAGTTGGCAGAGAAAGTATTGAGGTTAGGGCGCTGGTGTTTGGATGAGCGAACTATGATATCTTTTTCCTTGGTCACGATTCTTTGGTAATTCTGTTTTAGCCATGCTCGTCTAATGTATGTTTATGGGTCTGATCCATTTGTATTGTTTGGCAGGTGTCGAATGTTGAATTCCTTCTGCACGGA
Source organism: Alternaria solani (assembly GCA_002952155.1). Classification (NCBI taxonomy): domain Eukaryota; kingdom Fungi; phylum Ascomycota; class Dothideomycetes; order Pleosporales; family Pleosporaceae; genus Alternaria; species Alternaria solani. The sequence continues at coordinate 857,039 of CP022032.1, read as the reverse complement.
GTACACTGATAACATCATATGATCCACACTAGCTAATGAAAAGAATGTGGTTTGTCCTAAAGGTCACCGGCAAACAATGAGTCAAAAGTGTGTTGAAACACCATGGGAGAATATTGTCATGGAGACTGTTGAAGTCATTCATGACTCAGCTAACGGTCACTCTTCAATAGTCATCCCCTCGGGAGATAACCTCCTTACAGTTGGGCCGAAGCAGCACGGTCTGTTGGAAATAGCGAGTCAGTTGTGAGCTATACGTTCGAAGAAGCATGACTTACGTGTTCAAACTGTGCAATAAAGGAGCCGGCAACATCAACAAGCGGCGCATACGCTTCAACAATGCCACTATTGACTAGCGTTCGCATGCCGAGATGGTACTTTTCAACACCAGGTAGACGCTCAAGTTGACGGCGCGCGAAGACCAGAGTTCCAAAGTTCTCATCAATGGTCTTCAGGAGCAACTTTGCAGATGCATGGTGGAGCCCAGCGGCACTGACATGCTCGTTGCGTCCGTACCCATAGACGCCAACACCGTCGTGAAGATAGGCCTTGCCCGTGCTGCCAAAGGTTTCGATAGCGAAGATGTCTCCTTCCTCCATACGCTGAGTGGTCTTGGTCTTGACGAAGGGAACTTGCTTGTCGCCGTGGATGTGATAACGTAGGATATTATGGCCGGTGATGTTGCGCACCGCCTTCACTGGGACGATCTTCCCTTTGATCTCCACTTCATAGCTCTCCATCACCTCTTGAATCATCTCACTGATATGATCAATTCTCGCATCGATTCCGGCTTCTTTCAAGCCTGTGTTGGTAGCTGCCTTCACAGATGCTAGTAAATTGTCGTAAACCGGATTGGCGGCCACAGTGAAAGCACTGTCCACGATTCTGCCATTGACATGGACACCAAAGTCGACTTTCAACACATCGTCATGCTGGAGAAAGACTTCCTTGGCACCGGCGTTCGGTGTCCAATGCGCACCTATATTGTTCAAGCACAACCCGGTTGGGAAAGCAAGACCGCCTTTCAGTGCATCTCCGGTTTCGATACCTTCGTGGCCGACGAGCGCGCGAACACTATCGTCAATCTCTTCGGCAAGGCGAGTCATAGACACGCCGGGCTTCGCGATTGTCTGTGCATGATGGCGCACCTGACGGTGAACCTCGGCAGCTTTTCGATAGTCTTTCAGGAAGTCATCGTCCATGTTCTCCACGGCGGCTAAATGACGAAGCTCGCCAGCGGTAGTGCGCTGCAGGTTGTCATCTTTGACGGTATACTCAACAATCTGTCCTTGCGGATATGGCCGACCAAGGAACAATTCGGCGAGGGGAACCCTAGGAGGCGCCGTCTGCTGTTTTTGCGACACATTTTTCGTCTTCTTCTTGTTACGCTTTCTTTTCTTCTTCGCGCCTTAGGCAGTCAGTCGTAGCATCACATTTGCCTATCATCAGCTCACCATCGTTGTTCTTTACGTCAAGTCCAAGCTTCGCGTTATCATCGTCCTCGTCACCGTCTTCATCTTGGCCTTCGAGAACGCCCTGAAGTAGTCCACTCGCGGCGGCTGATTTGGGCGGATTGATGATAGCAATTGCGGCGTTTGGTGAGGACCCTGAAAGGTATTAGCATCTTTCTCGTTCCTTCATCCTGTTCAATTTACTGACCATCGGGTCCTTGCTGATGATCTTCTGGAGACTTGGACCCCATGACTGGTTCAAAGCGACGTTCATCAAGGTTTCAAAGCGTTGTTGATGTTGGTCTCGGTAACCGTTGATGCAGCGTGAAGCTGAAGGCTGGGTGCATTGGTGAAAGTGGGGTCCAACAACGCTATACCCTTCTGGCTATTGGTCCGCGTTGTTCTGTTCCGCACGACCAACCTGCATTCAACATCACTCAATTTCGGCTGGTAGTTCGAGATTGGCGATGCTGCAATAAGCATATTGTGAATTGTTACAAGGTACACCTTGTCCTAGCGGGCCCACAGAACTCAGGTACCTAACATATGCATGGAAACCTGAGCAAATAACAGCTTGCAACGAAGGAAAGACCCGTGAATCAGTACACGGCCAGCGCGTTAGGTTCCATTGATCTTCAGGGCGTCAGATGATCCTCCGCTTTTCTGGCTCCTCGCCCGATTACTCCATATGCCACATATCCAGGCCGTAACCTACTCTACCTGACGCCCAGCGCATTTGAAATAATATCGCCCAACCCAGCTTGAAGATGTGTTTCCCAAACAGTCAAATCCTCGAGCCGTGCCTCTTAATCGTACGATTGTGGACGACGTATCTAGCCCCATTTAAGGAACATCGAGGAAGACCTTTCCTTGGTCGGTTTGTGAGGGAACTTCCCGCGTACCTATAACACACGAATTCGATTCAGGAAAGATTGACTAGTCAGAGAAGGTATCTGCACCTACTGATGACTTTATTCGCTTTAGACCCGTGCTGACGATCCAGGACTTCGATAGGATTCCACTTGTAGCTGCTTGTCTTAGTTGTTCCCTTTCCGATATAAACGGTGCAGATGCACTGCCACATTGTGTGGTTGTCGGGTCAGTAAACGTGGACAGCGGTAGTATTTGCTCGCGAGGAGTGTTCCGAGGACAGGCACAAAGACACAAATCTGGAGCATTAATCTTTATACCCAGCATGAGTCACGACTAATGACCAAATGCAAGTTGCCCTGGTGCACTTCTAGTGACTAATCACTGGTTGCAGAAGCACAGTTGAAAGACTGGTGTTGGCGGCATGGGCGACAAGTAAACCAACAAGTCAATGTGCTACAACGTTCCATCATCGGCGTCCGTGTAGGTCGATCTATCCGCCGAGCTGTTCGATTGTTCACACAGATCCACGGGTTCTTTTAAAGACCCGTAACCTGCCAGCTTACATATTACACGTGCCGTAGAGAGACAACTTTTGCACCGTACTTGCATTCACAGGAAGCCGTAGTCGGTGCAAGTAACGGATACCGGACATCTACGTTCGTGACCTTGATCGCTCATGGCTTGGGAGGGATGGCTGAGCGGCTATCGCGATTGGAAACGTGAGCTGTCCTTCGTAGCCAACGACATGAACCCCGCGAATACAGACGACGGACATGAGGGAGGTCGTGTCGAACATCCGGCCGAGAAGCCCTAAGAAGCAGGTGTGTTGAGCGGAATTGCCGAGGGTGACTGTTCATGTGTCGCCAAGATGTTGTTGCCCTTGTCATACGAACGCCACCAAAACGACACCTGATCTCATTTCTCGCAACCACCACACTTGACCATCACACAACCATCACCAACCTCGTCGTGTTGTTGGCCAGGATGCGCCCAGCTTTTATCTTATGCAGGTCTTGCAGTAGGTCCACAGTAACGTCATTCGTATACGGCAAGGCTGCACTGCTCAGTCATGGTCGGAGTCACCTTTTCAATAAAGGCAAGGGCAGTGCAGCCCTTTATCCTTCTCAGGCGCCCCATCGACCCCTGGCGGCGACTAGTCTGCCACGATCCGCATGGACCCAAAGATAGACGGCTCAATGCCGCTAAACGTCTAGACTCTTCGCGGGATTGGCTGACTCGTATCGCGACGATGCCATGATTGGTTCAAAGAGACGGTCCCTGAAAGAGGCGCAAGGCTGCGTCGGTCGCTTAAGGGGAAACGAAATGTAACTCTGCACAGTTTGCACGACCGGTGAGCTAGCAGTGTCGTTGTTCGGCTTGACAGCGCGGTGCATGGTGCTGCTTAAGATGAGGGCGTTGTCCCAATGTTTGGAGACAGCCCTACAGACTTTGCTAATATCTAATTTTCGCGTTTCGCGACCCACGATCGTTTACTTTCGCAGCGCGTAGCATCATGGCTGCCCGGTTCGTCTTTATGGCAATCGCTAATGCCGTTATTGCACGGGCACAGTTCTTTTCTGATTACACTACTACCACTCCTTCTACTTCTGCATACTGGACATACACCTCCCGTTATGCGGAATCTGTGTCTGAGAGTTTGTACACATACTATGACGGCAGTGTCACCACCGATAGCTATACCGTAACCCGCATCGTCAAGGACGAAGTCACCCCCACGGTCTCACCATACACAACCACTGCCGAATATGGCTATTACTACGATGATCTCCAGATCGTATACGCTTACTACACTCCTGGCGCAGTGGCAGAGTCTGATCTCGAGCCTGATTATGATTACTATGCGACTGCAACGGCGACTTCGACTTCGACGACAACTACAATCACAAATATCGATTTCAGCATGCCCGTCACCATGACGGCACCTGCCTCGTGCCCCACACCATGTTAGTAAACCATTCCCTGTTCGAGTCTTCATGATACTGACTCTGAGTGCCTCCCTAGTCACCGTGACTACTTCCGCCTCTGTGGATGTCCCGACCCAGGTAACCGCACAGATCTCGCCAACTTCGATTGAGACGTACTCAAGCAGCACTGCCTACGACAATACCGTCTACGTTTGGGAGACATGGTATCTGTCTGAGAGCGCCGCGCCATTCACCGCAACATCGGACTACTACTACTCATACTACATTTCGGATTGCAGCACGCCTCCGGCACCTTATCGCACTGATTCCTCTTCCGGTGGTGCAGGTAGTGGCAGCCTAAACGACAGCGATGATGATGATAGCTCATACGATTCGTGCTACTATTACTACTGCACCTCTCGCATTCGCATATGGATCATCGTCATTGCAGCTATCATCCCCTCTCTCTTCTTTCTTGGCTTCCTTGAATCTTGGTTCTGGTTCCGTCGCCTCATGCTCGGCAAGAGTGCCATGCGTTTTGGTACATGCTGCTGGGTACTCATCTCGCTCTGGGTGCTCTGCTTCACTCGTATGCAAGACCGTCGAAGCGCTGAAGACCAGAAGCTGTTGGCCGAGAAGTGGAAGAACATGTGCAGTGGCGCAGCCTTCAAGGCTTGGTGGAAATGGGGATTTCGCCATCGGTACCCAGAGGAGTTGTTGGGTCAGTTCAGCAAGACAACCGTTGGCATTGTACCACCGGGTCAGCCGCTGTATCCCGCCATGGCACAAACACCAGGTGCTTTCCAGCCTGGTATGCCTGGCGGCGGTGCCCTGCAGCCCGTACCTGGTGCTCCCGGCCAGGTGTACTACTATGGCCCTCCACCTCCAGGCTGGGTCCAAGCACCAAACGGAGGCTTCGTGCCACCACAAGGCTACATGTATCCTCCCCAGCAAACTGGTTACTACGGCGACATGGCCAAGGATGGAACGGTCGTTTCACAGTCTTCTGTCTCTCCCACAAGCCACCCACAACCGCAACATCAGATGGGAGACGTGTCGCCTTTGACCCCTCAGGCCCCTCAGCCAATCTATTCCGCCCCTGAGAACGCTGCGCACGCGCCTACGCCGTATGGTGGCCCATCGAATGCAGGAACTACGCCACCGCTGGCTCCAAGTCCGCCACCCCAAGGCCCTCTGCCGACCTCCCCACCTCAAGCGGCAGGGCAGGGAGCACCGCAGCTCCCACCAATAATAACGAGTGACGCTTCTGCAGAGGACTCGGCTAGACAACAGCCCACTGCCTCTGCAGCTGATGCTCCTCTCAAGAATGATTCAAAAAACAGAGATTTGTATGAGTAGGCTTGTTGGTCAACTCGAGGTAATGGTCATTAATGAGTCGAGGATAGTAGAGTGCGAATGGCAAGGAGGAGACAGCTTCAGCTTTAGCATAGATTTCCTTGAGCATTACGCGTGCAGATACCCCAGCTCGAAGTCAGTTTCTTCACGATGTCTATGAGAAGAAGATAATAAACAATGTAGTATGCGCTTCTTCAAGACCACATGTTCCTGCGTTCGCTATCTTGTGACTCATTTTCCATGTTTAACATCATCACGAGAGGCAAGAGATACAGAGTATACGGTTCATGGTGTACTAGATGCATTGAATTGGAAAAGTGGTATCGATTCTTGTCTTCGGACCAAGGAGAGTATAAAAGGGTAGCGCACGAAGGCGCGTAAAGAAACCGATCTACGCAAGCAAAGGCTATGCAAGACATCTTGTTAAAAGGAGAGAAGGAAGGAAGAAAGGAAGACTCCGACATGCCTGGCTCCAACGTCCAGACATCGAGCAAAGAAACAGAAAAGGAAAAAGAAGTCAAGGAGCAGCGCTTCTTCCCCGGTAAAACATTATCGTACAACGCCATGAAAAGCGTAAAAGTGTGGTATGAAATCTTCATGTTGCCATTAGAATCCGTACTGTCGTCTAGTCGTAGTTCTTGGTCTGCGCCCACCAGAGCCAGGTCCAATGTCAATGCTCTGCAGCTCCAAGCTGAGTGCCATGTCTTCGTTCTGTGCGCCGTAGCCGCCGTTCATATCGATGGGTACCTTGGCAGGAATGGGTGGTGCTGCAACACTATGCCTCTGGGTACCACGTCTGTCATAGCTGGGACTGCTGCCGTAGCTGTTGGGGTTGTCGCGCTCGCGAAGGGCCTGTCTGTCCGGTAGATTATACTGCTGTGGCGTATCGTAGGCAGACACAGGACGCTGCTGGTCTCGCCTTGTGGGTCTGCTGCGTGTTGTAGAAGTAGGAGGCGCATTGTATCGACTCTGGCTTGCAAGAACCAGCGCACCTGCGTTGACGGGCGAATTGTAGTCGTTATTAAAGTCATGTCTCGTAGTGACTAGAGCATTGCTGTTGTCAAAGTTCATGCTAGCTGCATGGCGAATGCGCTCTCTGTCAGCACGCTCGCGCTGGTATCGCTCCTCGCGTTGCATAGCAGCCTCGAGATCTCTACTACCGTTGAGCTGCGCTCTGCTGCGAGGAGCCTTCTCCTTGACTGTGCCCTTGGGTACTGGTTCGGGTGCCCAGTTGTCGACAGGCAGATGGTCCGACGCATCGACTACCCGGCCACTGAACGTGACAATCTGACCCTTGTCATTGTACTCCATGCGGCTACCGGGTCGTTCCAACTCGTCATCCGAAGGTATGGGAGACTTGGATACTCTGGGGTTATAGACATCGAAGCTGTCGGGATTGAATGCCACTCCAGAAAGTCTTCGTTCACCTGTGTCTTCCCTCGCGGGTGGTGGGCGAGGTGACACTGACTTGCGGGTTGGCATGCTTCGTGCAGGCATCCTAGACGAGCGATCGGCAACCGGGTTCGGGGAGTAACGCTCCATCTCTGGGTTGGGAGAATAGCGGTCCATTGTCGGATTGGGAGAGTAGCGGCCCATGGGTGGATTGGGAGAGTATCGCGGGTTCACACCAGGACTTGTGGCACGAGGCTTGACGATAGGAGTGGGGTCGTAAACAGGAGGTGACATCTGACGAGGCTGCTCGGGCGGGTCATGGGGATAATAGTCGTTGGACTGGTAGGCGGAATGATGGACCAGCTCCTGTGACTGGCTAGGAGCCTCAAACTGTGTGATGGCTCGATACTCTGCCGGCTCAGAATAGTGGCGCAGTTGCGGCGGTGTCTCGTACGAAGGAGGAGCTTCGTAAGGTGGCGCTTCAATCTCTTGCCTCACTGGATTCAGCCCAGCAATGAGACTGGTTGGCAGTGCCGGTGGTTCCTGTCGTAGTGTTTCTTGACGTAGTGGGGATGGCACCATCGCATCACGAGACACAGGGCGACTTGAAGGCTGTGTCGGCATGCGAGGGTGAGTGTACCGTCGCTCAGAAGGTTGTCGAGGCGCGTAGTTGTCGGGCTCGTATTGCTGAGGCGGCATGTCGTAGCTGTACGGAAGTGAATCTCCTCTTGATCTTGATGCAAAGCTGAGTGGCGCCGGGCTGTCGTTGCGGTAACGGTCAGTGCTCTCTTGATTAGGGTGAGGCAGGGTGCTGGCATTGCGCTTGTGCATGGGCGGCGGCGGTGGCATGTCGTCCTCGTCTTCCACCATGGGCTGCATCGCACTACGTCTCCGATGGGTAGGGCTTTCGTCGTGTAGGGGTGGTGCCTCGATGAATCGCTGACCGTAGTATTGGTCGACTGGAGAGGCTTGCTCCTGAGGGTGCTCGCGGCTACGGCTGCTTCGCAGGGGCGCGACCTGGTATGTTGGATCTTGGTACTGGTCTTGCGCGTACGATTGAGATGACTGGACTGGCCGAGCTGGCTGCGGGGCCGGCTCAATGCGTTGAGGCTCATGCTGCTGGTGCTGAAGTAACTGTTGCTGTAGGTACTCAATCTGCTTCTGTTGCTCTTGGAGCTTTTGCTGCTGCGTCGGGGATTCATATGTGTGCTGTGTCGGGACTATTGGAGCCGAGTGAGAATGCACTGGTTCCGGATGTTGCAACGCTTGGCTTCGAGGAGACTGGCCCTCTTCCTGAGACATCCTCCTCTGCTCCGGTTGCCGCATGCGCTGTGGCAAGGGATCAATCGGCTTCACCTCGTATGGCTTGGGGGCGGCATAGGACATGTCGAAGCTCTCTTCTCTCGGCAGAGGCATCCTCTGGGCTGACGGGCGCGGGTTTGAAGGTGTGCTGTACGAGCTATGCGGCGCGGGGCGCTGCGGGGTGTGCTGGCTCGACGCAGACGCGGGATTGAGGGGGGACGATTCGGGCACAGGCCTGCGTGAAGGTGTATCCGACTGTGGCCGGTGTGCTGGCGATGGCTCGTTTGGGGTTCGTTGGTGTCGCGGCGAGCCCAGCTCTCGCGGGCCAGCCCTAACGCCCCGCAGTCCTCGTTGGTCAGGAGTGTGCACAGGCGATGGTGTGGCGCCTGTCGGGTCGCTGGGGAGCGGACGTCGCTTGACGGGCGTCATCTCGCGCGCTCCACCCACAGTGGCCTTGCCTTCTTGCTTGGCCGACTCTCTCCTCTTCTGCTGTACCGGCTTTTCGTTCTTCTCACGCGTGTCGTAGTAGGTAATCTCCATCCGGATCTCGCCGGCGTACTTGCCCTTGCAATTGAGGCCGAGCCATTCATCGCTCTGTCCTCCGCCGGGCGTGATGACGGAGCTGAGATTGGCAAAAGCCTCGCCAATCAGCTCCGTCTTCTTGTCGTCGTTGAAGACGGAGACCTTGAGGCGGTTGTAGTCGGGCGAGTCGTGGACGGTGAAGCGCAATTCCTGGTCCCTGCATATGTCAGAGAGATGGAGTCGGAACAAGTGCAACAGGTACGTACCATCTGGGCGTCTGGCCGCCTCGCTTGTCCGTCTTTGTCTTTTTTGCTTCCTTGCCGAGCCGGGCAGCGCAGTACGGGTCCTGCTTTCCCATGGTCCGCTTGTTGGGCAGGTTGCGGGCGCGGTCCATGATGACAACCAGGGTGCCTATGACGGGCCCGTCGACCGTCATGTCGGAGAAGATGCCTGCGGCATGGGCTCCGCCAAAATTGGGGAGGTTCATGGCCTTGGTCGCCATGCTGAGACAGTCGCCCGGTGAGGGACTTGGAGCGGGAAGGCGCGTCGAGCGAGAGCGGGCGGTGGACGTCAGTGGCCGCGGGTGCAGCGTCGTTGGCGGCGATCAGGCGCATTCGCTGCAATTGCGAGACGGAGGCGGAGCTGCAATGGGGAGCGTGAGAGATGGAGAATGAGGGAGAGTGTGTCGGAGAGGCAGAACAAAAAAGAGCGACAGTGCAGCAGCAGAGAAATGGCGTGGATGCCAGATGCAAGCGTGTTTTGGGGGGGTGCATCGGGTTCGCGGGTGTTGTTCTATCCCTACGTTACGCATCCTCGTGTGGCTGGCTCCAGCCTCTCCGAGCCCCCCGCTGCAACCAATCACACGCCGTGAGCCACCATGTGGACCGACCACGCCCTTCCCCGGTCAGATCATTAAGGCTGAAGGGGTCGTCCCTTGCAGACGCGAAGTCGCAAGTTTCTTGTTTAGCCCCATCTCGCTGCGAACGCCTGTCGCGCTATTGTTTGCGCTGCTTTGGGCTATGTCATATTCCGAGGCTGGGCCCGCGACTCTGCCCATCGCCTCACTAACCGCGACACCTGCCGTCTGTGACTGTTACACACGCCGTGCACCCGTCGGCAGTACGTATACACTCGTATTGCCGCCATTCCATTGCGCTGCACCGAGTCCTTGGCCCGCCTTCGCCGCCCACTCTGCGCCAGCCGCATGCAAGACCCCAGCTGTCAGATAATATCATCCTCCCTCCGCGCTCAACCATGCATCTCCAGACAAAACACTCTTGCCAAAATCTCACGCCTTGCCCACTTGGTTGTTCCCTGCGCGGCGCCACCCATGCGTCTATTCGACGCTTCTGTGCCAGGTTTGGCGCATGTTCCTATGGAGACGAGCGTCAGCCAGGATACCGTTGATCACCCGGCACCAATCGAGAGATCACCCCATTGCATTCCCACAGACCCGATTCAGGTTCTGCAAAAGATGGCTGGTATCACCGGATTGCCAGTTACCGCCCAACACCCATACCCCGATTCGCCCGGCTTCCAGAAACATCCTTGAATCTTTTGTTTTGTGGAGATTGCGCGTGGGATGCTATCCACGCTTGGATGCAATCCATCCTTGGAGTGACAATTGACATGCAGAAGACATCTAAGCGTGCTGAAGCTTATCTCTGTAGAGATTCCCGAGGTTCCAGATACTGTTGATGTTTAGTCGCTTCGATACTGACATGTGATTCGCGATTGACGCTGCAGCTACCCACGCAACTATGTGGTACGTTGAGAGCGTTGCGTCACTTGTACAGAAGCAAAAGAGTGTACAACCTTCTATAGCGTTGAGGTTGTTGTTGAGCGGTCATGAACAGTTGGCAAAACGTAGGAAAGCCCTAGACGCGTCCGTTGTGAACGCGACGCACATGTGGCGTTCCAAGCACGTGACTGCGCGCTCCCGTGTTTTCGCGACTGCATCGCGCTTGTGTTGGCGTTGGCTGCCTCGCCACCGCCATCATACGTCTGTCTACGATAACCTCCCCCAACGTCGCCTACCCGCCATTTTAAAGCTGCCCGGATCGCCCATGTTACTCCCACCATGTCGGCCCACACGCCCTCCCCGCACCGCTTCCTAGCGCCCAATCCGCCCTCGACCCAAAAGTTGAAGAAACCTCAATCTGGCCTGCGCAATGCTCTCGCTGTACAAACACCGGCATCCACGAAAACAGTGCGGCCAGGACCTGAGCTACAGCACAAGAAGCTGACGCCTGCGAAACGTTTCGTGCTCGCGCCGCCACGACCAGCAACTAGAGTCGCCAAGGAGAAGCGTGGTGAGGCACAGGAGGACACATTCACCCAATCCACGCCGCTTGCGAAGCCGCGAAGGAAATTTGAACGCATTGAAAGCATAGAAGAACCGTCTCAATCGAGCCAGTCAGAGCAGGATGAGAATGGTGAGGCTATCATACAGTCGATTGAAGGTGGTCACACACAACTGGGCCATTCGGTAGAACAAGGAGCAGACCAGGAAGATGAGATGCTCTTTGAATCTGTCCAGACGAATAAGCGTCGTCGCATCTCTCCAGCAAGCTCTCCATCGCTTCAACGACTGTCTGAACCCCCTACACCAGTTCCCGGGCCAAATGCAACGACACACCGCTTCAAAGTCCCCCCGCCGCGTACCCCTGTGCCTTTCCCTAGCATCGCAGCAGTGACGTCTACGCCAGCCGCTGTACCGCAACGCCCGCATTTTATACTTCCCGCGCAACCTACATCGCCACAGAAATCCTCCCGACCGCTCCCTGAGATCTTTTCTCCTTCGCGCAAGAACGGCAAATACATACCCAACGGTCTAGCATCGACAGTGACGACTTGGATCATAGAGACGGCGAACACTGGTTTTGCGGCACAGGACAGGAGTGGTGTCGTCGGTGCTCGCGATAAGGAGGACGGCGTCAGGTTGCGAATAAGAGTGACTGGCCTGTCCAGAGGCGGAGATCAACCGCAAAAAGATGATGCCGTAGAGTGTGTTTCAGGTGGCATCGTCTTTGCGCGCGGCAGTACCGAGCCTGGCATGTATAATGCTTCGGGAGCAGGGAGTGCTGGCGCGGAAGATAGCCAAATCAGAGTCGTGCTAGCCGGTCAAGGCGGAGCTAGAGCCTCAGGAGGCGTGCTCGTTAAGACGGGGTGCGTGGTTGGTATTCGTGCACCCTTGTGGGACGTCGAAGTTGGAGAGGAGAAATGGACAGTGGCTGTGGACTGGGTGCTGTTATAAAGGCACGATGAGGATTGTCATTTACGATGATATGATTGATGACTTATACCCACATGTACGGCAACAATGCGATTTGCTACCCGAGATCTACCAGGTTTAGTTTGCGTAGTATGTATATGTAAATATGCATATGTTCGTTCTACGTCGTTCCTGACAACTTTCTGGAGTCCTTGTTTTGTTGTCAAAGCGATATAGACAGTCTCAGAGACATCGTCGAGCTGACTCCCCCAGCCAGAATCTCCCTGTTCCGACCCCTCAGCGAGCATAAGGAATGCTCGTGGCATCCGAGTGTTTACACTTGGCTTCGTCGTTTGTTGTCCAAGGCTCGGGGCTGGACACTCTAGGTGCCTGTTCATTGCTGCTCTTCGAAACATCGACATTCCCAACACGCTTCATGGATCGTGAGTCGTCCTTGGCACCCCAGATTTGGGTCACAAGATTTTGAATGCTGTTGGCAAAATCTTCTTCGGAAATACAATCGCCTTCGTCCAGGCTAGCGATGCAGTCCGCAACAGGAACGCCAGCGCGCTTGATCAAGGACCGCATGCTCTGCGCAAGAAAACGATCGGTCTCATAGTAGGGTACTTCTTTGTCAGAAGCCGTTTCAGTATTTGAGCTCTCACGCCTGCAATGACGCTTTCGCTCGGACATGCGCATGCCAACTACTCGCTCCATCAGTACTTCGATGGTTAGACATGTAGCTGTAGAGCACCTACCGTTCGCGCCAGCTCTTCTCTTATTCATGGAGCTCTGTGGCGTTCCAAGTACACCGGGCTCACCAGTGACCCTGATGACACCAGCTTTCTCAAGGGCCATGAAGACATCATTCACGAGACCGCGTCGGAACCGCATCGTTTGGGCAAAGTCAAGGCCGAGCTGGACGAAATCAGGCCACTCGTATTCATCGTGAGCCTCGTGCCAATTGAGGACGTTTAGTACATCTAGGCGACCGGCGTCACGCGTGGTGTACGACGAGACTGGCGCGTCGCTCGAACGAGAGAATCTCAGGGAAGCGACGACCATGTGAAGAGCCCAATCCGCTGTAGTTGTCAGGCACAGCCCAAACAAAATTCAAAATGGAGTACCAGGACAGGTGCGGTCGAGACCTGGGGGTGAGTGCTCACCTGGTTTAGTCAACGGCGACACATCTTGTGTTGCAGAGGTGGTATTTGCCATTCTTCATGAGCGAGCGCGGAGACGAGGGCAGGGTAGATGAGAAGCGTGTCAAAGCGGCGTTGGATGGAGAAGTGAGGGTCGAGATGGATAGAGGCCTATCGCCCTTGGTACCTTCCCATTCCAAGCAGTGGATCATAGGACTGCGTCGTAGGAGCGACTGGGAAATAACAACGCCCATAAGTGAGGAGATGACGCGTTTGACAACTGCAACTCAGTAAACACAGTGAAGGATTTCAGCTGCCGTCACTGTGTCGCCTGAATGCCTTTGTGGTGTGCGTGGTAATGTATTCACCAGAACCATGGTTTGCTCCATCTTTACCCATTTTCGCACCACACAACACCCAGGGATCCAACAGATTCGTAGAGCGGAACTGGCCAGGAATATTCGACAGCTGCTTTATGTTTCCGATTTCTCTTGCTTTCTCTCCGTCTTCTGCTCCCAAGTCTTCGGTATAGCGACGCATTCCGCCTTCACACACTCCACCACGTTACATATATAACCCCAAGACGAACGCCATATCTTCCGACACCACGCCATGCTGGGCATGTTCTCAGTCCGACCCAGAGGACCAAGCAAAATGTCAGGTCTGCTCTCCATCCCCCTCATCGTCATTGTCGTCGAAAACACGTCCACTCGGACGAAGCACAACAAAAGCACGCTGGACCCTACCCGCTATCAGCGCCACGAAATTACAGAAATTGTAGCAACGCTGTGGCTCCGGAATGACGCAAGAATGGAGAGAAGCGCTCGACTTGATAAGAACACTCAATCCGTCAACACGTTGCACATCGCCACTGAAGGTAGAAACGTTCCTCCAAGCACAAAGCCCACCGACTATATTGTTGCAAGGAAGCGATTATTTCGAAAAGACACCCGCTATAACTCTTACTTCTGCTTCTTCAACCTCAGCGCCAACCATGAATCTCGTTACGTGGCATACATTTGAACAGAATCTGTGGTCGACAACCGACGTCCATGTCACAACGACGCAGAGTAAGAAGAAAAAGCACAAGGGGAACAAGACGAACTGTGAGCTTTGCAAGAAAGACGTAGAGGTCAATCGGAAGTGGCTTGAGGCCATGAAGATGAATACGACTGTGGAGGCAGGAAACAAGGCGGAGATACTTGGACAAAATGACTATGGTGAGGTAGGGACGACGATGACAAGCTTTTCGTCACGAGCCTGTACACCATTTGGAGGTATCGTCATGTCGGATAGCTTAGCCGAGGTGAACACGTGACGGGAAATGGTGCTGGATACTCTGGGCCGTTCTAGGTGTTCTAGATAGGCATATATCGCTTCACGTGAGCGTCGAATGATTCTCCGATCCAAACTAGGACACACACGTGACCTAACTTCGGCTCCAAATGTCTGCTTACATGAGCGCATCTGACGACATGCTTGTCTGCAGCAGAGTAATCAACTCATCTAATGTTGATTGGGGCGCGGAGCACTGAACTGCGAACACGTACTGACAATAGATTCGCCCGCCACCTTGGGTAATCTTCCTCATCCTTCTCGCCTTTTCGAAAATCCTCGATAGCCGCTGCATAATCGAGTCCACCTATTGTCGGTTGGATGCACGTCACCAACGCTCCAGGTCGTAGATTGGACGTGGCGAGAGAGTCTAGTCGCGGCATCGCGATCTGGAGCTGCAACTAGAGTCGACGTCACCGGATGCCCCTCCGTACCGCGATGCTTTTGCTTTGTTGTACCAAGGGTTTGGGAGGTGGGGTCAGGACGGTGTCTTCTTTGTGAGGGTCCCACGTCGCCAGGTACGACTTGGATCGGGTCGGCCTGGATGAGTTAGTTGGTCGCTTAGTGTTCCCCGGGCCCCGTCTGCGTGCCACGCCACGTCACTCAGCCCATCAACCACCTCACTTTTCCTTCTTTACCATGACTCTCTTATGCGTGCCCATGCGTGCCCATGCGTGCACCTGCAGCGCCGGCCCTCCTTTGGGTGTCGAGAAGGTTGCTAGAAGGGGGAACCTTGCTAATTGATGCTTTGCCGCACTTTACGCTCTCAGACCTTCCGGTGCCGCGAATTTGGCCGTTGAACCCAACGCTGCACTACGATCCACGCTGGCGACACAACTGCAAGCTAAAGCGCCATCGAGGCCATCGAGCCAATAATCGAAAAGCCATGGCAGCGAAAACCCCACCTTCCGGGCTCCCAACTCTATCAACCTGAACGAACTGTGTTTCCCTACGTGGACCAATTAGACATACAGGCCAAACTCGCCTTCTCAGCATGAGCCTGCGGGAGCATGCGGGCACGCCAATCCGAGGCTTACCGAACCATTGCGCCCACAATGCGAGGCATCTCCTTACGATTTCCCGCATCATGCCCTGTGACAGTTGTCCTGCACCTCTCTTTCGTCTGATCTCAGCGATGCGTCCAGCTTTGGCCGATTGAAGCCACGCACGTTGCACACCTCCACCTTTTGTGCTTTCCGTCTAGACTGGCCTGTTTCTCATTCGTCTCTCCGCAATCAATGCTCGCACCCCACGTCTCATGTCGCCATTGCATACCTGCCTTTTGTTGTCTTCAGCTATGGAACGAAGAAAACATCTATAGCATGTAGCACGACTTATCGAATATTTGGTTTCAAAACACCGCATTGACTTTGTTTGATCCACCATGCGCCAGTTCGACAATGTCTCGATATCGCCATGGGCGAACCCATACTCCAGCGCCGGCACAAACACCGGCAAGAACTTCTATGCTACCGCGTCACCACCACCGGCTCAGCCTCTCTATCGCCGGGTAGTTGCGCCTCCTCCAAAATTCTCTTATACGGGCGTTGCACATGTAATTGATGATACGCGCACCGATGACGATCAAGCAGGTATGCTTGGAATATGTTATGTCTAACGTGTCCAATTGACCACTGTAGAACCAGCAAGTGCCTCGACGGCACCAGAGGCCTCAGATCCTCTACCTGTGGCAGAAGCCACACCAGCAGAGGCCGCACCTCCAGCCATACCAGAAGTACCTCCCCCAGGGGAACCTTCTATAACAACAGATGAACCTGTAGCAACAGTCCCAGCAGAAACGATACCCGAAGACCCACCAACACCACAAGCAGATGCTGCTTCCAGTAGTGGAGACGGCGTTGTGGCAGCGGAAGTTGTGACTGAGGATGTCAAAGACGAACCTCCAGGACCAAGCGATGCCACGAGCGTTGAGATATCACCGCCTCCGCCAGCTTCACCAGTACCGGTAGCAGTCGAAGCAGTAACGCCACCAGCACCACCACTGGATGCAACACCTGAGCCTGTAGTAGTTGGGAGTGAGAAGAGTGGTGAGTCCGAGCAGGCCGCTCAAGAGCCCCCGAAATCCCCAACCCAGAAGTTTGTCCATTTTGCCTCTGACACCAAAGACCCAGACGCCGCGAGTATTGGCAAGAAGAAGATACAATTGGCGTTTGGTAAAGGCAAGGCCACCGCGTTTGTTCGTCCCAGAAAGCCATCGACATCCGGTCCCTCTCCGTCACCGCCGAAGGATGAAAAGAAGAGGGTTATGACTCCAATCAGCATTATCAAAAAGGAGCGAAGGGGTTCAATGTTCTCGGCATTGGCTAGCGAGAAATTGATGTCCAACAAGGGAGATGGCAGGAAGTCACGAGGGAAGAACACCAGCAGTGATGATAACCTATCATCAGGTGACGATGGGTCAGTCGTAATCATTGATGGAGATGCACCCTCTTCAGATATTTCTGGAAGCGTCATCATCGAGGAACAGACCGAAGACGTTTCAGAATCGATCGTAGTCGAGACCGTGCCGCCACCACCGCCGTCGAACGATACTCCAACCGTGGAAGACGAGGTCGCTGTTGGCAAGGATGCTGTGGAGGTACAAGATGAACCAACAGTCATGGACAGCGAGCCTGCCGCCGCCGAGTCCCCTGTTGAGGCCGTAACAGAGGATGCTACCGCAAGTGATCCGGTAGCCGAAGACACCCCTCCCTCTTCGGACGAGCCGCCACCAGAGCCGCCGGCGGAAGTTCCAGGTGCTACAAGTGACGATGCACAGCCACCCGCCGAAGCGGAACCCGAACAAGAACAAACTTCGGCAGATGGTGGGGATATGGTCGAACCTGAGGTGGCATCTCCAGAGGAAGAGAAGCCAGTCGAACCGGAGAGCCCTGCTGAAGCGGCATCGGCACAAGCAGAAGAAACAGTCGCCGTAGATGAGGCAGCCAGTCAGTCGGCAGTGGAAGAAACAACTACCGCCGAGGAATCGACAACCGTTGAAGTGCCACCCCCTGCTGAAGAGGCGCCCCCTGTCGAGGAACAAGCTCCTGTCGGGGAACAAGCTCCTGTCGAGGAAGAGGCTCCTGTCGAGGAACAAGCTCCTGTCGAGGAACAAGCTCCTGTCGAGGAACAAGCTTCTGCCCCGGAAGAAGCTCCTGAGACTGACGATTCGCCCACTACTGAGGAGACTTCTGCTGTTGAGGAGGTCGCCATCGTGAACGAGACATCGACAGTTGAAGAGGCACCCACTGCCGAAGCAGAACCTTCTAGTGAAGAAACTACTTCCGCGGATGTACAGACACTGGCTGAGGAGGTACCTGCGGCGGACGAGACCACTGTTTCTCCAGAATCAGCTGACGCTGAGGCACCATCTTCATCTGGTGAAACTCCAGCCACCGAAGTCACCTCTGCTACTGAAGAACCGTCCTCGGCTGAAGAACCGCCTGTGAGTGAAGCGGCACCGGCTGCTGACGAGACAGCTGCCGCCGCTGAGGAAACTTCTCAGGCTGACAGTACTCCTGATGATTCAGAAACGCCCGCTTCTGAAGAGACTCCTCCTGCAGACGGTTCCGCCACTGACGATACCCCACCCACCGAAGACATGCCGGTACCCGAAGATGCCTCTGCTGTAGATGTTACTCCTGCTGCTGAAGAGACATCTGCAGCCGAAGAAGCACCAAAGGCTGAGGACACCGTCGTTGTCGACGACACACCTGTCACCGAAGAGATTCCAGCCAGCGAGGCCACTACTGCCACTGAGGAAATGCCTATTCCTGATGAACCTCCAGCTGCCGAGGAGATACCTGCTGCTGAGGAGACACTCGTTGTCGACGAGACACCCGTTGCTGAGGATACGTCTGCTGCTGAGACACTCGTCGCCGACGAGACATCTGCTGCTGAGGAGACACCCACTCCCGATGAATCTCCAACTGCCGATGAGACACCTGCTGCTGAGGAGACACCAGTTGCTGAGGAAACATCTGCTGCGGAGGAGACACCCGTTGTCGAAGAGACATCTGCTGCTGAGGAGACATCGGCTGCTGAGACACCCGTCGCCGAAGAGACATCTGCTGCGGAGGAGACACCAGTTGCTGATACACCAGTTGCTGACACACCAGTTGCTGAGCAGACACCAGTTGATGAGGATATACCCACTCCCGATGAATCCCTGGCTGTCGACCAGACACCTGTTGCTGAGGAGACGCCAGCTACCGAAGAGACACCAGTTGCCGAGCCTTCTGATGCTGAGACGGTAGAAGATGCTACTGCGTCAAATCCAGAACCAGATGTTGCTCAAGAACAGCCGTCACCTGACGAGAAGAACGATGTCGAACCATCTTCTGTAGCAGATCAGGAGGTCTCAGTTGAGGCCTCACCGGCTGAAGAACATGTGGATGTTGCACCTCAAAGCACTCCGAACGAAGGAGAATCTCATGAACCTAAACCTTCAGCTGTTGAAGATGTTGTCTCTGAGCATCCCGTTGCTGAAGAAGTCCCGGAGCCTGAGACAGTGGCTTCCAGCGACCCGCCGTCGACTGAGAATGATGATAAGGTCGAAGTCACAGATGCCGGAGATGTAGAAAGTGCCGAGTCAGTCGTGGTTGTGGCTGAGTCAGACAACTCGAGCGCTGATATTACAGGTGAGTCAACTTCGGTTCACCGTTGGATTGCAGCAACATGAAGCCGCGTGTTTCCGTAACCAATGCTAATAACATGTTAGATGTATCGCAAGCCGATAACGCGATCGAAGAGCCAGTCGCAGTGGACGCAGACGAAACTACTCCGCCCGACAACGCCAGCGATACAACGTGCGGTGAAGCCAGCAGTGAGCCAACAACTGTGCCGGATGAGGACAAGGTGCCCACGGAAGAACTGGAGGCTACAACGGCGCCGGAAGAGGTAGTCCCAGTAATTGAATCTCCGTCGACCGACGACGAGGTGGCGACAGCTTCTCCCGAGAACACCCAAACGAATGAAGGCATGGCTGATGTAGCACACGAGGAGCCTGTTGTACCAACGGAAAGCGTCGCTGATGTGGAAGATACCAACGATGAGCCAGGCAAGGAAGCGATCATCGCGCCCATCGAAGTCGTGACAGTGGAGACTGAAGCAGATGATGAGGACATGGAGATCACAGAGACTATGCAAGACATTTCCGACTGGGAGAAAGATGATGACAATGCCAGCGACCAAGATATATCCGACTGGGAAAAAGACGATGACGATGCTTCATCGCAGGCCGGTGAGAGTGAGACCAACCCTTCCGAGCACCAAGACTCTGAAGACGATCGCATCTCGCAAGAACCATCCGAGTCTACTCCAGAGACAGAGAAGCCATCAGATCAGCCAGACTCCGAGGCTGCAGAGCAGATTCAGCAGATCGACACCACAGCCTCTGTTCCGCCCGCCAATGTCGCCGTCGAGGACGATGCAGTCTCGAGTGAAGTCACAGAGGCAGAGCAGACTGTCGACGATACATCGACAGCCCTTGAACCAGAGGCGTCAGAGCAGAATGATGCTCCGCAACCACCCCCAGAAGAGACAAAAGACGAGGAGTCCCCAACCTCTGACCCGACGGCAGAGTTATCTGAGCCACCGGAGACGATCGCTTCAGCTGATACAGCCACAGCTGATCAAAAACCAATTCAAGTCGATGCTGACACAACCGACCAAGACGATACTGGAGATGCAAAATCGATTGAGGGTATTCAGGATGTCATTGGCACAGCTGAGAATGTGTCTGCACCACAAGAACCGGACCCAGATGTCAGCCAGCCAGACGCATCAGAGGAAAACACCATCACCGATTCGAGCATCGACGCACAGGGAGATGCAGCTGCACATGAATCGCCAGCAGCCAACGATCTGGAGCCGGCGGTGAATGGCGAGGCTGCCAAGAACAGCGAGCAAGCTATGGTCTCGGCTACACCCGATGACGTGGAGAATCCAGACGCATGCACAGGTACGTATCTGATATGTTTTTTTGTGTTTCACATCTTTATGTCGTATGCACTTCTTTTCGCTGGCTCCATTACGCACGTTTGCACGATAGCGCGCCCTTGGGCGGCGAATCGGGCTAGCGAGCAGCGGTGGGACTACCCCATTGGACGCCCCATATTTTCCTCTGGCCCACCTGCCAGCACATTCTGCGGACTTTCTGCCACCGCTGCGACTAGCTTATCGTCACGTGGAAGCCTGTCTGTCGCCATGAAATTCGGGCTGCCATACATGCGTCGCAAGTGTGGTTTTGCTCTACGCTAGCCCTGCCGCTTGTGATCTGGCTCCCGACATCCCCGTCACCTCTGAATCTCAACTTCTTTTTTTTTTGTCATTGTACTTCTGCTTGCACACCAGCGACATTCCTCTCTTCTCAAACGTGGCCATGCACCACAGCCGCTGACCGGTGTAGCCGAGACTGAAGCAGCACTACCCAACCCTGACGACAACCCGGACGAATCATGCGCAAGCATCCTAGCTGACGCGACCAGCGAAGTCAGCCCAGACCCTGTCTCAAAAGAGGCTGACGTTGAGACGCCGATTGAGCAACCCACGGCTGAAGAGAATCACACTGAAGACGCCGTGGGCGATCCGACTGTTGTTCAAGTTATTCCCGAGGAGACCGATCATGATGTTGTAGCGAACATTGCGCTAGCAGAAGCCGAGCACGACTCTGCACCAGACATGCCGGCTAAGAAAGCGCCGGAAGTGGTACGTACGGGGATGCGAGTGATCTTGGACTGTCATACGCAAAACGCTATTCGTCGTTCGACAATGTATACTAACCACTTGCAGGTTCCCGAGGACGATGGGTCGGAGGTGCATCAGTCTTCAGAGGTTTCGGTTGATTCTAGCACTGGACCATCGCCGGACGATGAGTCAGCAGAAGAGCAGCATTCTGATGCGGGAAGTGACTCTGGCTCTGAGTCCGACGATGATGACTGGTCAGGGTCTGAGGTATCTGCTGCGCCTTCTGCATCCGAAGTTCCACAGGTCGACGACACGCCTGACTCGGCACCCGCTCAAGATGAAACAGCCAACGCCGAAGATGCTCCGCCGAGTGATGACGCTGCTGTCGATGTCGTCGAGCCTGAAGATGTTGAGCCTGAAGCTGTCGAGCCTGAAGCTGTCGAGCCTGAAGCTGTCGAGCCTGAAGTCGTTGAGGCTGACGCTGTCGAGCCTGACGCTGTCGAGCTTGAAGTCGCCGAGCCTGAAGATGTCGAGCCTGAAGTCGTTGAGCCTGAAATCGTCGAGCCCGACGCTGTCGAGCACGATGCTGCGGCGGAGGATCACCAGTCAGCTGTTGACGATGACGCTGGATCGGATGACGACTCTGCTTCTGAGCTTTCCTCAAGGGCCCAAGAAGAGGAACAGAGCTCTGTGTCGGTGGAGGAGCCTGCCAATCCCGACGAGGAAGAAGCTGCCGAGAGCCCAGAGTCACCAGTAGAGTCCGCCCCAGCCACAGATCCGCACCCAGAGTTATCGCTCGAAGTCAACGTCGCAACATCTGAGATCATCCCGGAGGCGGAGGCCCCTGCGTCAGAGGTTGCCGATCCATCTGCCCCCGCACTCGAAGCGGTTTTGGAGGAGCAGGCGGTCGATGAGGATGATGCTAGTGCTGTCAGCCAGGAAGACTCTGCGAATGATGATTCCCTCATATCGACAGAAGGCTCCGCTGAGCCGGAAGAAGAGGTGGCCGCAGTCGTGGAAGTGCCCGAGCCGGCTGATGAACCCCAAGGTGAAGAGGAAGCGCCCCAGGAAGACGAGGCTGATGATGCCTCTCTGGTGAGCGAATCCGACAGCGAAAGCGATGCTGGAGAGTCTGTCTCGCCGCCAGAGGACCATGTGGAGGCTGAGATCGACGACACCCAGGATTCAATTGAAGCGGAAGACGTAGACGCTGGCGTACCGGAAACCGAACAAACAGTGATCGAAGAGGTCGCTGATGCTGAGCCGCAAGCATCCGAAGCGGGAGATGCGTCTGCGATTGAGCAAGAAGCAGAACAACCTGCTGAACCGGAGACGACGGAATCAATTGCAGTGGAACCTGAAATGGAGTCAGCCGAGCCAGATGCTGATGTGGACAACACTGATGAAGCGCCGGCTGATGAGGTCGATGAGACGCAAGAGCCGGCAGCGACACTAGATGAAGCCCCTGAAGGGGAACCTGATGCAGTAGAGGAGGACGAATCCGCCGATCTTGAACCAGTGGAGGAATTGGACGCTGTTCAGTCATCACCTCCTGTCGAAGACGCCCCAGATGCACCTGCTGAAGAGGCTACTTTAGATGTGGACCTCGAAGCTGCGGCAGAGGACGCTGAACCATCAGCAGTTGACGTGAGCGAGGAGATGGATGATCAACCAGAGGAAGTCGCATCAGTACTGGAGCCAGCACCAGCAGAAGAAGATACACTACCTGAAGAGGCTGCTGCGGAGGTGGTGGAGTCACCCGCGGAGTCCACTGAACCAGTGATTGAAGACGACGTTGTTGAAGAAGAAGAAGCCGCAATCGTACAAGATCCACCTTCCGATCCAGAGCCGGAACAAGCCGCCGAAGAACCAAAAGATGACGAAGAGCCAGCACCATTGCCTCCAGCTGAACTCGAGGAAGAAGAGCCACAGGCACCACCCGAGGAAGCCCCTGTTGAAGATCAACCAGAACCTGATTCGCCGGCCACCGTTGAAGAGCCCGAGCCACCAGCTGAAGCAAGCCCAGAAGAATATGCTGAGCCGGCCGAGGAAATATCAGCGCCAGAGCCGATTCAAGAAGCTGAGGAATCCGCTGGACCAGTGATAGATGCGGAAGCCGAAGAAACCGCGGTAGAAGACTGTGCGAAGGAAGTCTCGGTACCAGAACCCGAGCCGGAGACGGAAGAAGTCGCAGCGGAAGTGGCCAATGACGAGATTCCTGAACCTCAGCATGCTGATGACGATGCCCCCGCAGAGAGGTCCCTCGATGTTGGTCCATGTCCGAGCGCACCACCACCACCACCACCTGTCGTTGTTGCCGCATCGGTCGACACCACTGACGACCATATGGTCAGAGAGCGCGATTTCGCAGTGGAAGACGAACCGTCAGCCGATACTCCCAGTCGAGAGAAGACTCGTCGCCGACATTCGCACTCCCGTCGCGAGAGCCAGCATCAGTCGAGCCGCAGACGCGAAAGTGGTGCTAGCACCAGGGAACGGCCAATAATGCCATCCTCGGCCGTTCTGGATGCGCCAAGGACGAGACGGCGCGATAGCATGACTGAGCGCGAAGCTGAGCGAAGAAGGGAAAGGCTTCGCGAGGCTGAGAAGCCCAGTAGTGGCAGCGACAGAGAGAAGGCGTATGAGAAGGCATACCCCGAGTACCGTCCACGCCACCGAGAAACTAGGGGTGAAGAGAGATACAGCAAGCGCCAACCCGCTGAGGAAGTTGACGAAGAAGCTGAGAAACAAAAGCGACGCGAACTGCGACGGGCCGAGAGAGCTGAAAGAGAGCGACTCGCTGCCGCAGACGCTGCCCGGCTGAAGGCTGAGGAAGAAGCAAGAAAGTTAGAGCACCGTGAAAGACGACGTGCGGTCAGGCGTGCCGAAGAGGAGCTCATGAGAGCAATGGAGGAGCGTAAGAAGCTCAAAGAGGAGAAGAGGTTTGCGATGGAGGAAGAGGAGAGACGTCTTCGACACGAGAAGAGACGGCAGCGACACGAGGCCGAGAAGGAGGCGAGACGCTTGGAGCAAGAGAAGATCGAACAGGCTGCGCGCGAAGAAGAGGAGGCTCGGAGGCTACGACGTCAAAAGAGGGCGGAGCGAGAAGCAGCCAAAGCGGCTGGTTTGAAGCCGAAGGAAGAGCTGGTGGAACTTTCCCGCGATGCTGCCAGACGAGCAGCAGAGGAAGACGATGACAATGCCTCCCCTCCGCCCCCGTTGCCGCCCGTAGGCGACGAAACCCCACCTCGCAGTGCGCCGCGTAGACGCTTGAGTACTCGAGAGACTCCACCGAACGTGAAGCGCGGCAGTCTCTTTGGCGGCATCTTTGGTCGCTCAAAGCCTGATCCTACCCCGCCAAGTTCGAAGCCGTCCAGATCGTCTCGCGCCCGTGCGAACACGCTTGAGACAACACCTGTCAAGCCATCGCGAAGGGAGCTAGAAGTTGAACGACCTTCAAGTAGAGATCAGTCATCAGATCAGAGTCGAGAACGACCCGAGCGCATGCACCGTAGTCGGCGTCACTCTCACAGCCAACGTCGCTTCGCATCTGCCGAGGAAGAAGCCGATTACTACAGATGGAAAGAAGAGCGACGCTATATGCGCCGTCCCGAACATGAAATGTCTGGTGGACGAGATGGAGGAATTTCTCTTCCGCCGCCACCTCCGCCGCCTGAGGATCTACCACCGCCGCCACCGGAGCCCTTCGAATATGAGCCCGAGCCCGAGCCCGAAACGTTCGAGCAGGCTGAATCGCCGGTGATCGAGGACGCAGCTGCCGTTGTCGGTGAAGTTTCAATCTCAGACGAGGAAAGACGCGAGCGTCGCCGCAGTAGGCGTATGTCGAAGCCGGAAGAGCGCCCCAAGGCACGCCGCATTTCAGTCGTCGAGAAAGAGAGGCCGTCCGGTCGCCGAGTAGAATCTGATCGGCCCCGCGCTCGAGATCATGGTGATGAACGGTCAAGGCCAAGACGCGGCGAGACGGACCGACGTGACAGGAGGAAGAAGAAGGAAGAGTCCAGCGGCCTTAAGGGTTTGTTTGGAGGTTTGAAGAGGAGAATTACATGAGCTTGCAGTATACAATAGAACCACAATTGGGTAGGTCCTTCTTAGGGCAGACATCGGGCGTTTTGGATTGGGCGGAATTGTTCTATACCATTGACGGATTTCGTTTCATCTTGATCAACAGGGCGTTGGCGTTGGGTGCAAGCATATGATGGATGGGCATCTGTACGAGTATGACCGTATGTCCTTTTCTTTTAGATCGAATGACCGACCTCGCAAGAGGCACTTAGTTAGTATATACGACTCGCTTGAGCGGTAACAAGATACGTATGATCGTTCGTCAGTACAAGACGAACACCTGCAATCCCGGTGTGTGAACTGCGTTAGACGATATTTACACGCCAAATAATCTGCTGTCTCTTTCTTGTTCAAGAGACAAGTTCGTTATCTACTGTAGTCCGTCGGGATGAAGCTACTGAGGACAGTCCATGTACAGTCGATGCACGGCATAAGAAACCTTAGGAACGACCGACAAATTTTCACAGCCTTGAGCCCAAGATCACGGTACCCCCGGCCAGAGTTGGGATACCCTAGCCAAGGACATTGTACACACTCTAGTGGCACTGATGGTGGGACTTCTCGGCGCGGGACGCGGCGTTCGATGCGTTCCAGCCGCGATGCACGATCCACTTGGCGCACAGGACTACAGTGCAATTATGTCAACTCGTGGACACTACACTTGGAAAGAGAAGAGAGTGCTCTTTTTCCGCCATGAATGTTAGAAAACATTGGTAACATGTTTGACGTACTAGGGTACGTGAGAGGACTTACATGTTCCTTGGGCTTTCGTGAGCCTGAATGAGGGAAAGGCATACATAAGTGCCGTATAATGAATGCATGTGCTACACTCCACCCCAAACTGACGACTCGGTGATCTCCGTCAGTGCGTCTAAGCTTAGGCACTTAACCTTTCGTCATGCGAACCAACTTCTTGGAAATTATGAAAGCCATAGCTAGCCCGCCGGATAGGAAGAATTAGCTCGATGTGCTTTGCCGGTATCCCACCGCGCGTTAAAAGAAGATCTGCAAGATCAACCAGAAAAAAAGCAGATGATGGATGAAGGACAGAGGCTAAAGTAATACTCCGAGAAGCCTTGTGTTTAGCATGTGATTCTGGTTATAGTGATCCGATCTTGGAAACATGGAGCGAGTTAATTACACTTATATACGGCGATGTTTTGTCTAGCATCGGATTATACGCACTTGTGCTCTTCCAGATTGGTTTTACGAGTCGACTAAGCTACATGGATACGTCGTATTTGAATGGGAGATGAAAAGATGGATCGACATGAACACATGGTCAATAGTCAACGGAACACCAAAGCAATTCCCAGCTGAACTTTACGTGTACGCACTAGCCAGCGGTCTCTGCCACTCTAGAGTCTGCCATTTACGCAGGAATGATATTGGCCACGCTCCTCCAGAAGTCACACCTAATACCACGTCCATCCTCCCACGTATACGCGTTGACAAGTGTGAAGTCGTTCATCAGACCTGGTCCAACAAAGTAGGTAGTGTTGACCGGAGAAGCGACATTCAGCGAACCAACTGCCGTCTCACCGCCTGTCTGGTTGAGATTGAGCTGGTACGGTTCAGCGACCGAAAAGGCTGGCCATTGGGTCGCAGCAATAGTATTTGCAGTACTGTTCGGCGAAGTAGAGCCAGCTGCGACGGAAGCGGATATTGATGGGTTGCCTTGAGTGACGAGATTTCCCCATATGTTCATGAATGCGCGTTGGAAGTCGGTACTTAGAGATGGCACTAAGCCTAACGGTCCAAAGTATGCTTGCAAGTCCAAGCCGTGGGTGGCTGGGAGAGGGCTGAATTGGTACTTGTATGATGTACGATTGTTGCCGGTGTACGCTTCTGCCATCCAGTACGACGGGCATACGAAAGTCAGTTCAGCGTAGAGGTTGTTGGCACGCTGCTGCTGTCCTGTGGCAAGCGAGCTTTGATCGAGCGCACTAGGCCCAGTGACACCGTTCGTCGCGAACTCATCTGCACTAGAATCGTCCGCAGTGTTGCTTATTGGGTAGTAGCGTAGCACCTTTGCGATATCAGATTCGGTGAATTCGGGCAAGGTGTTGCGAAGCCAGGTGAGGAAGTCGTCCTCAGAGGTGATGTCTTGGGGTACGAATAAAGGCCCCTCGTTCGCATTGTTTCCGATTAAAGCGTTTCGCCCATTCACGCGATTCTCAAGCAGCTGGCTGCTTGGCTCGTCCTGAACGAAGATTCCGTCGGTCACTGGCAAAAAAGCCCAAGTTCCGAATGTCGCAGTGTTTGTCAATTCAACAGAAGCATTCTGCAATGTCTCCGTATCTTGTGATACCAAGCAGTCGAAGATGGTGGAGGATGCGTTGCCGTATGCAGTTACCGAGCAGTTTGCACGGCTAGCAAAAGCATAGTAGTTCTGCGATGGAACCCAATGATCGTAGGCGTACTGTTTGGGGAGGTACGGGGACGCGGCGATGGTGCTTCGGAACAGAGAGTCGCCCAATGAGCCACCATAAGCCATATCTTGAAGCATGACTGATCCAGCGCCAGCACTTTCGCCAGATATGGTCACAGCTGAGGCGTTGCCTCCAAAGTGTTCAATGTACGTCTGCACCCACTGAAGAGCGAAGAATTGGTCCAGGAGTCCCGCGTTTGCAACACCTTTTCGTACTACTTCGTCAGATGCGAGAAACCCAAACGGTCCCAACCTGTATTGGATTGAAATAACAACAAAGCTGTTTCCAGTCGTTGTAAGGAGTTCAGTAAAGTCTTGCCGGCCATTGCCAGTGCCATATCCACCACCATGTATCCATACAAGAACAGGAAGATCTGACGCGTTGGCTGGGCTTTGAACGTTCAGGAAAAGGCAGTCCTCTGAGGTTGGTATTGTTGCACCACTTGATGGCAAGCTCGGCTGTCCATTGAAGCCGACCTGTTGGCATTGAGGCCCATAAGCATTAGCGGAGATGGTTGAAGTTCGATTGACGAATGGTGTTTGGGGTGGTTGCCAACGTAGAGTACCGGTCGGTGGTGCAGCGAAGCGAATTCTTGAAGCAGTAGATCAGCATCGGTTCCTCAAAAGGGAGAGATAGGCATACCCTTTCCATGTGTTGATACCAGTACTCGTATTGCTGGAACCTTGGTAGATTCCATAGCCCAGATCGACTTCTAGATCATTGCCTGTAGTACTCTGTCTTTTGCGCGAGACCTCTCTAAACGGTTTGGATTGAGGTAGCGCAGCAACCGCCCCCGAAAAAGCAATAACGCTTGCGATGAGGGATGACAGTAGCATGATGATGATCGAAAGCGGTAGGTACAGGTCTGAACTGGTGCTCAACTGCGTGATGCAAAGGCATCTTTAACTTACATATGCATGCTAGATCACAATTCTTGGATGCGTAGTCCCCGAAGACCATCGGACTTTGATTAACCAAGCATTTCGTCCTCGGGTGAAATATCGTGCGTCCTGCCAAGATGTGCTGGATGCTACGAATGAAGCCACCCATTGATCCGCGAGACTAAAGAACAAGCCTTGCCCCGGAATGACGATTAGCTCTTCCAGGTCGGATCCAGAATACTAGCTATTGGCTGGCTGCCAAAAAACGGCTACTATAATGTGCCGAAGAGCGGGACCTAAGACTCCTCGATCCCTAGCTCTCAGTTTGTATCGAGAGGACAGCGTAATTACCGAGGATCAATCCCTCAAAAGGGCGCTGCAGTCGCAAATTGCGTATTAGACACCCCACATGGCACTCTTCAAGTTTGAAGTCTATCTCATTTTTTGTGTCCTTGCGGTCGGCCCTTATATCTTGGTTGCTAAGCATCTCGTGTTCGCGCTCTCTCTCGCTCTCTCTGCTGTACCGATCGGCATCGGAAGTCTCAGACCAGCATATGCTTCGAAAAGCCAACGTTCTGCTCTTTGTTCATGTCCAGGAGTTAGTATGAAGGACTACTGACTTTGCAAATATCTCGTGCGCGCGAGCATGACGTCCGGCATCTGCGTGTCCCGTCTGCGGAGTTAGGAGTTGTGGGTATCTTGATTCCGTGATTGCATCATGGTCCCTCTAGCGTGTTGGGATCTACCTCCGGAAGCCAGTGTCGAACCTACCGATTGTGCGCTTCATGGTTTTCTTCAGAGTCTATGGTTAATCTAGATCTCACAGACTGTAGATGCAGAGATCAAGCGTGATGGTACGCGTCCTGGATACGCGTCCCGATCAGAGCCATTGTCTGTGGTGCCTACCAAAGCCGGTAGATGCCATCTCTTCCTCGGCCTCATTTTGGATGCGATGCCAACGAGAAGAACAACGCGAATGCCTGGCCTGCAAAGGTTGGTTGCAACACGTTCAACCCGCGAGGATGTGTTGTTGCGATGGCATCGAGTCGAGGGCTTCACGTCAGCTATGCCTCTCCGCTTGTTCCTACCTGCAGTCACCTAGCGTATTTTGCCCTGTGCTTTGGAACACTGGCTATAAAAGATAGAGGCCCCAGGCTGATACCGCTAATGCTAGCACGACTCTTCGACACTGACTGTTGTATCAAAATCGCGCAGGTTCGCCTTTGATAAGAGGTTGGATCGGTCCCCGGCAGACGCTCATTGGTTGATTCTACTAGGTCATTCTATCCTGCGCCCATGGGGTAAGTAGTGCTCGGAAACAACTCTTGACTTCTCTGGCGCACCATCGTCAGGCGTCAGGTGTGAAGATGGAAATAAGGAACTGTACAGCTCTGCGTGCTGCCAATAGCTTGCTGCCAAGGGTGCATGTAGCCGAGTGCTACGGGCGGGTAAGCGAGGCATTGCTATTGGGCTGTATGGCCGCTGCACCTCTCGACTCCGCCACCACGCCGGAGGATACGGCACCAATAGCTCATGCCTACAGTCTGACGATGGAGGCTGAGCACTTACCCGATATTATGGCCTCTGCCGCCCATTCCTCCCCCGTTTGCCTTGCGAAGACAAATTCGAGCCTGAGACTTTTCCCTCCTTGACCCTACTGCTTCTGTTTTCGCTACAGTAACATTAGCGACATCATGATCTTTGGCGGCCTTGAGCTTGTTGCAGGTGGCTACCTCATCCACCGACACTACCGGAAGAAGAACGACAAGGAGCAGCTTGAGGCAGAAGCCCAGAAACGACGCCATAACACGTTTCCTGGTGCCAATTCAGTGAAGCAGAATGGCTGGAACACCCAAGCTCATCACCGTCCCCAACAGCAGCAGCAGCAGCAACAACCTGCAGCACCACAGCAAAAGTACGCCTGCTACGCTCCAGCGACACGGCCTCAACCCCCGATATACCAGCCCCAATGTCAACCTCAGGCCCAGCCTCAACACCAAACCCAACCTCAATCGCGACCGCACGCGCTTCCCCATACTCGGAGCTTCAACATCCCACGGCGGCCTGTACCGCAGCGGAAACCTCAGATCATCATACAACCTTCTCTCCAGCGCACCGACTCTTTCGCAACGATATCGCGCATGCCTATCGCGAACGGCTCACGGCCACAAGACGTGCCTGAACAGACTAGCCCCGCGGCCGGTCTTTCACCTATACCACAACACGGCATCTATGGCAACGCAGGCTTCTCGGTGTCGACACCAGCTTTCGGTGCGACGCCTACGTCTCCTGGACTGACCTACGAGATGGCTACTGAACCCCAGCGCGGTGCTGGTCGGACAGTTGATGACAATTGGGAGACATATGGACATGGCCACGGTGGTGGTGGTGGTGGTGGAGGGCTACATTACGCGCCCACCGTGTCCACTGAATTGGGGGAGCGGGATCCGCCGCCTCCATATACGCCTTGATGCATGCACGAAACATCTCTATCCTTTCTTCTCTTCTCTTCTTTCCACTTCATCGCGCCATGTTCTACTTATTGTATACTTTAATACATATGTCAAGTACACATGTTCCCTTGCAAGACTTTCGTATGCCATCAGGTCTCGTAGCTGGACTTGGTGCAAACTTGGTAGATATCTGTACGCTGTCAATGAGCCAAGTCTCGCCCGCAAACAGGCGCCGTTGTTACACAATAGTCATGGAACGGCATATGGTGACTATCTCGCAGCAATTTCTTATCACCCTGCAACAACCCAGCAGGCGTTTGCGCGTGGTGGAGGCTATGCTTTAGCGGCGGCACGACTCAGCCTCCCCGCATTCGGTTAGTGACAGCAGGCCTTGGGTGTTTTTCCTTCCCCTTCCCCTTGTCTTGTCAGCTTTCGCAACGTCACCAAAAAACAAGGTGTGATGCACACAATCTTTTGAAATCATTTCTTACGGTGGTTCTTCCGTGATTATGCGGTAATACCTGGGCTCGGCGACACTTGGCGCTATATCGTGTCACTGTTCAGCATTTCGTATCTAGTCGTATCTCCTTACTTGATCACACTAAACACGGATACGACCTTAATGAAATACTTCTGGCCAAACTCACATGACGACTCACTCGAATGCCGAATCAGCGATGATACCAAAACTCCAATGCTGTCTATCTGACGACATCCCTAGCCACCCTTGTTCATGTGATTCCACCAACGTCCGCCACCTTCCACGCTTCCGCCCACTCTTTAACCGCGTCGTAATCCCTACACACTCGCGCCGTGTCCCAGCCTTCAGCCTCGATAGACATCTTCCCAGATTCATCAACCCTTTGGTGAGTTACTTCTAAATTGGTATCAGCAGCACACATGAGCGCTTGACGCAGGTACTCGAAGCAGTGGATGGTGTGACCAGGGTCGTGGTCAGAATCTTCGTCGGACAGGAGAGTCTCTATAAATGGGTTTGGCTTGAACACTGCGTGAGAGGCATGACCATGGTCGTGTCCGGCGGGATGTTCGGGGAACAGTTCAGATTCTCTGTGAGGAGCACCAGTCTTGGGAAGTGATCTTGCTTGCGCTTGCTGGTGTTGGAGTTTGGCGAGCTTATATGCGTTCTTGTAAAAGGCTGTTCGGAGACCGTGCTATTGGACTCTGGTTAGTACAGGATCGTTGTGCGCTAGCGGTAGGAAACCTCACCAGACAGTGTATCTCGTGAAACACGGCAACAGCTTTTACTTCTCCGTCTTTTGCTAGCGTGGGATGTCGGATGAAGCCTCTGCCTTTCGCCATGATACTTTCCCAAGCTTTTTGCGTCTCGTGGCTAGGCTCCTCGCCAAAGCTGGCGTTCATCGACCACCACACGTTTTCGATATTACGGCGCGAACTGCCCCATGGTGCTAGTGTCTAGTTAGTATGGCGAAGCATGCTGGGCGAAGGCTCAACCAACTCATGCAGAGAAGGCAATATGGAAGAAACGTACTGATAAACCCGTCAACTTCGTGCTCCAAAGTGAAGAGTTGGCTGAGGCCAAGACCGATGGAAAGGCTTAGCAAAGCAACCAATAAGTATCCGCACGTGTGCATGCAGGACCGATGCCGGGGTTGTCGAGACCCTTTAACGACCAGCAGGTCTTTGTCTGCATCGCCTTCCACTTTCTGGGCGGACACGTCTGCTGAGATGCATGCCTCACCTTCCCCCTCGGTCGAGCTTGATAAACGACGATACGACTTGGCTCTCTGCGCAAAGAGATTGAGGCTCTGCATTGTTACAGGGCGAAGAAAAGCGGTGCTATGCCGTGGTATTAAGAGCAGGCTCATATGTGCATGTGGCAAGGCACATGCTTGAGACATCAAGCTGGATAGATTGACTGTATTGTCAAGACTAGAAATTGTATTCAGGATGGAAAAGGGTAAGCCCTTGGACACGGCAT
Organism: Alternaria solani; assembly: GCA_002952155.1. Lineage (NCBI taxonomy): Eukaryota > Fungi > Ascomycota > Dothideomycetes > Pleosporales > Pleosporaceae > Alternaria > Alternaria solani. The sequence goes on along the minus strand of CP022032.1, from coordinate 824,034 downwards.
GGACGTGCTAATTTGTGGGCGCTGGGGGTGAAGAACATAGGGATGCCTTGATTCGGTAAATGATCAGAGAACTAGCCTATCAATTCTCCGCGCTGGCTGCAGCATCGCTACTGTCACCAAGGGGTGTCGGACAATTTCTCGCCTTCTGAAGCTCAGTCGCCGAGTGGCTAAACATACTCATGTCCATCCGCGTCGTGTAGTTGGTCGGCCATAGTTCGCAGAGGTTGGGTTGTATGAATAGAGGCTAGTTCAGCTTCTTGTTGCCGACCGTGACCTGTTTGCCTTGACTGCGCTGGTACTGCAGGAAGCCAAAGACGGCAGCAGCGACGACGCCGAGCATAAGGACGTTGCCTATCGCATGGTTAGTATTCTCGCTGAGCCTGGCACGCGAGTCGGGGGTTTCTTTGCCAACTTACCGAGTACGAAGCTAACGATACCGCCAGCAAGGTCGACGAGCCCACGGAAGAAGTTAACAACGAGGTCGATGATCTCGGTAGCGAAGTTAAGGGCGAACTGGGCCGTTTTCTGGACTAGTGCGCCGGCAGTGGTGAAGAAGGACCATACGAGCTCGACTAGGGACTTGAAGAGGTCGCTTAGAGCATGGACGATGGAAGACATGTTGGATCGGTTGTGCTTGTAGGCTATGGTGAGTGGTGTAGTGCAACAGTTCTGAAGTGGGAGGGTTAGGGGGAGATGATGTGGTGGGGCGTTTGAGGAAGTGTCTTGTTTGTGAGAAAAGCTGCGTTGGTTTGTGTGCGACGAGGCGCGACTGCCATTAAGACATTTCGATGACTTCCAAGACACGGAGAATGACGCGAGCCCTACGTGGGAATGGGCGAAACTTGCTGTTCCCCACAGCTGTTTCCGGAAAGCTGGAGGGCGACGTCTGCGTCTTGCCTGCCTTGCATGGAGTTGCTGGTTGGCTATGCGGGTGAATGGCCGCTGGTGTGGTGAGATGTGACGTCACATGTGCAACACAGGTGAACGCCTGTTTGTGCATGAGAAAACGACGAATCAGAGAATACGAGAGAAGAAACGCATTTGATTGGCAGAGAAAGAGAATTTGACGACAGAGAGAAGCAGAGGAGGATTCCAACAAAGACGCGTCAAGATTCGGGATGCTGGCTCTTGGGAGGAGATTGCAGTGGTCAGCGCATACCGACCGTTGGATGTTGTTCTAGTATCGATGTATGCATCATGTCTTTTCGAGCGAGACGGTAGGCTGATGGTTCGACGTGTACGCGCAGAGGTGTGTTGTCGTTGCCGTGGTGTTGTTGCAGAGGTCGCGGCCATGGCGGCTCGGCAGCGCGGCTTGAAGCGGAAACGTCGTCGTACCGTGGCTTCCTCTGTACCACGGCAGCGCGACAAGATGCCCACCTTTGACAAACTCTTAGCGAAGGGCAAGGCGAAGCTCTCAGAGTTTACCGGGCAGCCTTCAGGCGGCCACCAGCAACAAGGCCACCCAGGCCAGGGCTATCCGGGCCAGCAGCCGCCTCAAGGTTACCAGCAGCCTCCCCAAGGTTATCAGCAGCCGCCACAGGGCTACCCTCCACCAAACCAAGGGCAGTACACGGGGAGCCCATATCCCCCACAGTATCCGCCCCAGAACCAGCAATGGGGAGCCCCTCCGCAACAGCAGCAGCAGTCTTTTGCGCCGCCCGTCCCCCAAGGTAGCAAGCCACACACCCCTCAACCGGGCGGACCGCCGCCCATTCCACAGAACAGGCCGCATTCTGCGCAGCCTCCGCCGCCGCAAAACATCCCCCCGCCACAGGGCGAGAGTGTCTACTGGAAGCCATCCTTTGACATCACCACGCCCGTGTCCCAGAACTTCCGGCACGAGATTGGCGACCATGGCTGGGGCAACGATGAAAAGCAAATGTACACGGACAATCCCGCCAACTCGTTCCACCACGACAACCGCCTCATTGTGCGCGCCCTCGTCCAGAACGGGAGCTACACTTCGGCGCGCTTGACCTCGCACCAGACGCTATCGCGGCCGCGCGGATACTTGACGGCCACCTGCCTACCCCCTTCGGCGCCAGGCATATGGCCTGCATACTGGATGCTGCCCGCCGACCCCTTCAAGTGGCCGACTGACGGCGAGGTTGATCTTGCCGAGAGCTGGAACGGCGAGACCGAGAACCACTCGTGCTTGCACTGGGGCTCATACACCGGCGAAGACGCGCAAAAGCATCGCGTAGTCAAGACGTCCCTACCGGACCTGGCGCGGCAACCACACACCTACGGCTTTGCGTGGATCGAAGAAGAGGGCATACCTGGGTGGAGAGGGCGCATGATCTGGTACATTGACGGTCGGCCAGTCATGAAAGGTACCATACCAGAGGGCACGCGACGCATGGAAGATTTCAGGATACTCATCAACATCGCCATGGGTGGCACTGTGAACCAAGGGAAGCTGCCCGCCGATGGCTACTACGACTTTGTCGTCAGCGACCTCAAAATGTGTGAGGAGCCACAGGGCGGATGGCAACAATTCGAGCATGCTTGGAACTGCACGCCTGAAGGCAAGGTCATGTAGCGACACATACTTTCAGCTAGTTGGTATACCATGTTGTGTCTTTGGCGTGGTGTTGTACTCTCAACCACCAGCTAAATGCATCTGTGCAGAACACACAAGCCTGAGGCACTTTACTACAATCATCACTACTAGTGCAACGCCCAACTAGCATTCTAGCCAAGCTCTGTATCACACAAACAATCGAGTCCGGGTGGATGCACGCCTGATTTGCAAGTTCGCTCTACAGAAATCGGAACAACCCATGTCAAGTCGTTCGGATCCTCTCAGTATTTCGCGGCCATTTCTTGGCATCAAGTTCGCTAGGCAGCCACCATGGGGCTCTGTCAAGAATGCTACAATCCTTCGCTGGACTGATCTGGAAGCACAGGCGTTTGTGAAGGACGCTGGTTTGACTGACATTGTGCTATTGCGGTTCGCACGAGTTACCGTGATTCCGTCACCGCACTCCGTTTCTAAATCGGGGGGAAACCCTTGTGTCACCAGAGTCGGTCAAGAAGGAAACGAGATGCTCAAATGAGGCCACCAGCACTAGACAATAGACTAGTCAGATGGACTCTAGCGCTCCCTCATCCCTCCAGTTGGTTACCATTCAAAAGGCAACATTTGCAATCTCACATTTCCTCGAAACAAACATCTAGCCGAGAGTAAATACATGTACCCTCGATATCCATCTTCCTTCTCCAGGTCTACAACATCACAATGGTCGCTCCGCCGCTCCTAGCATTGCCTGGCGAGCTTCGCAACCGCATCTACGAATTCTGTGTCGAACCGAAAGCTCTGTACATTCCGCGGCACCCCAAACGTACAAAGAAGCACTACGCACATGCCCGTTGGGGACTGTATGGCAGCCTTCGGAATGTCTGTCGACAAACACGAGCAGAGTTCGGATCGTCGTACATGGCCAAAAATGTCATGGTCCTCCACCAGATTACCGCAAACGCTTTTCTCAAGACTTTCTATCCCGACCTGAGGCAACCGAAAGTTTCCAGCGGAGAGCCGCCGTTGGAGCGCGGTACCGCTGATTCTAGCGCACAAGGCAACATCCTGATTATGTCATACTTCGGCCAGCCATACGATGCTACACCACTCGCTCGCCTTTGCATGAAGTATCCCAACTTCAATGTCACTTTCACCGATGCCAGTGCGTGTCTCCGTCTCGCTGTCCTCCTCGATGGCTTCTTCGCCAATATCTCGTCCGGTACATTTCGTCCGGACTTGGAACGCCTTGTCCAAAAAGTCGAGATCTCCTGCAGCATGCAGCCTGAGATGCGCTTCACTTTCCAATCTAGACGCGCAATGGAAGATTTTGTTGAACAAAGTGGAATCGCGGATCCACGGCAGGTGCTGATGAAGATGGGTGCGCCGCCAATGAATGGTTTCACTATCCTTTTTGGAGATGATACTGGGCATGTGTACAAGCACTCTGCACCTTCACTTTAAGCCATCATGTCTGAAATTCACTGCCCGCATCTGTTCATCACTCACTTGTCCAGACTAAATTGGTTGGTTTTGTGTAGCTGAACAGGTTTCTTGTCTACCAAACTGTCTAGCGTGTTTGCACGTTGATTACGTACTGCAAGTGAAGGTGAAGCCCCGCCCCCAAACACCAGGCAGGCACCCGGCATTACGCACGTTCCCCCGTTGCTCGGCGGCCGCATGCTCTTCTCCACTCATTCATCTCTTACACACCATTACCTTCAACCAACAACACTCGGTCAATACCACCCATGGCCACCGTGCAAGCACAGAGGCAGCAGATTACAACGAGTACTCAGAACAGTCGGCTGCTTGCCCTTCCGGGTGGTGCGTACCTCGTTTGGATAAATCCAAACAGGGCTGACCTATCATCTAGAACTGCGAAACAAGATCTACAGCTTCTGCGTAGAGCCGGTACCTGTCCCGCTACGCCTCCGCCATGAAGACGAGACTCAGCCAGTGGGAAAGTTCCGCTGCTTAACGCAGACGTGTCGACAAATCCGAAACGAATTTCACTCCATCTATACGACTCAAACCATCGTTCAGCTGGGATCCATCTACCATTACGCTCGGTACATTCGCGATTTCTACCCCCCAGCTGACGAGGAAACTATGATGCATTACCGCGGAAGCATCATCAGTTCAATCAATCACAGCCCAGATATAGATGGTGGGGATGAATTTTACGATGCTGATATCGCTCGTGTAGTCCAGCTTGTCGCACGTTCGCCCAATGTGCGATTCAAGTTCGAATTGCATGATCGTTTGCAAAGATACAGTTCACGACACGCTGTGGCACAAGTGAACAGCATGCTACTATTGTTTGCTGATCAATCCAACTCCAAGTGGCGCGACGTGGCCAAGGCAATCAAAGAGATCAGGCTCAGGATTCGGAACAGCGACTCGAAGATGAGGATCACCATGACCGAAGAGATGGCTAGACAGTGGAAGAATACGGTCTTTGGTATTTGGGACGACGCAACTCAGCCCACGCGGGGTATACGTGAGATCAGGCTTGCCTATGCTGATACAAATGCAACTGGGCGCCCTTACATTCATCGCCACGGGTTCTCTTTCCAAGACTATTTAGACAAGACCATTAGCTGGTCATGGAGTGTTCCTTGAATCGACACCCAATCACTGAGACGGGCTACGTATCACGTACAGATGCCGCATCATGGAGATGGCTATTAGCACAAGGATATCCTTGATGTCTTGGAATCTTGGGATCGGTCTCTTGGTTTACTGCTCAGCGTTGCGTATCGGGTTGCGAAGGGGTGTGTTTCGTGTTCTCGGGATGGCTTCTCGTCAATAAAAGCGATGCGATCTAGGCAAATTCTGACAACCCTAAACTCTCCTCTTTTCCATCGGTATTGCCCGGCGGAAGGTGAGGCGCAGTAGTAGGATTAGAGTAGACACTTTACCCAATTAAGCACGGGAATGCTTCTACCTGACTGCGCGTTGACTTCCCACCTCTTGGAAGAAGCATGATGGCCTAGTGCATTGCGATTTTTGGTGGTTCAGTGGTTGCGTGATGCTCAAGTGTGTGCTCACAAGTGCGGGTTGTGACATCACACACAGCAAGCTCAATGTTGCCTAGTTGATGAGACCCTGCATGTCTACCGCCCGGTTTCTACTCGTCGCGAATCACGGTACAAATACGCTAAGCAACGTTGATCTGCCAGTCCAGAACACATCATCTCGAGCCGCATCATACCTAGACAAATGTCCGCCTGAGTTGTCGATCCTTCGTTTGAAGCGACGCTGTGACGATGATCAACAATGCAATCACTACCCGACAGTGAAGACGATCATGTAAATTACGCCTTCTTCCTTTACTTCACGCGGTTTCTGGTGGGTAAGCAAGTCTTGTAATCAAAACATCGGGCTGTGAGATAACATTCGCGTCTAGAGCTCCGCAACCGGGTGTACAACTATGCTGCTAGCGAAGCACCTTCTCAGCCCCTAGAACCGGTCGAGAGCTTCCGGATACAATGCCTGGACCAACGCGCTATCGGAAGAGCAATGACGCAAGTCTTTCCATAGATCCGATCTGAGTACCGGCCCATATGGCTCAAACACGCAACGTTCGTCATCGGCTGGCACGCTATACACGCGTTCTTGGAGGCTTTCTAGCCAACTGAAAGTGATTACGACAGCAGCTCCAAGAAATTGGTCCTGCAGTACGACGAGGAACACGACTATACAATTAGAAAGCCCACTGACATCACGCACCTACTACGCCTAGACTTAGCATTTACCGGGTTGCAGATACACTTCATCAGCGACGAGGAATACAACAATCAGGACGATACTGGGGGCGCTCTCACATATTTGATACAGCTTGTTCGCATCAAACACGACAAACGCCAACAAGACGCTATTGTGGTTAATGAAGCTAAGCGCACACGGCGACAAGCAATACAAGAACGAACGGTCACCAGTGTCTTCGCTGCCAGGGACCTCTCGAACAACAATGTAGCGTTCGAAAACGGATTTAGTAAAACGGTCGCTCTGGAAATAGATACCTTCTCCTTCCAAGGCATTGGCAAAGAGACTGATATTATGGCAATGCTTGAGAAATCACAAGCACTTTGCGATCATTGTCTGGCCAGTTGGGCTTCTGGGAGCTCATCGATGTTTCCCAGTTGGACGAGAGAAAATCAGAACTGAAGCGCGTGATCATGGGCTTAGTATCATGGGTTTGTACTACTGGTAGGTTTGCTGAGGAGTAGTCCTTCGTATCTCGTCTGTACCCAGTCACTCTCGTTTGTTCATATGGAAGATCCTCGTAGCACTGTGATGTAACTGAAACGAAGCAATCTCCTTTTCGGTAATTGTTCTAAGTAAGGCGTAAATAGTATATGGCTTCAGAGCACAGGTCGACGCTGTAGTTCTGCTTCGAGATGCGACGAGACGGGACTGACGTGTATCAATCTTCTTCGTCCTATCGTCGGAGGCAGCAAGGCACATACCTGCGGTAAATTCATGATTCACTTCCTCTTCCAGGGCCTGCCGAGGGTGTCTGGCGCGATTCACTCGCGCATGTGGAGGCCTAGCCAGATCCGCTTTCAGTGAGCTAACGACTTGCCTTGCAAACACGAGCACCACTCGGGTACTAATACCACGCCAATATCGTTTGGAGGAGTTGCTTTACCAGACCCGCCCGCTTCCCACTCCTCAACTCACTTGACCGATCTCCACATACACTGATCGCTACCACTCATATCTACCATCACCACGAAGTCCCTTCAATGGAACAGCCTAGTACCAATATGAGTAGACAAGAAGACCACTCCCGCTTTCTGGAGCTGCCAGCAGGTAGGCGCAATTTCTTTTATCTTTCTGACGGCTGAGACTAACATGTCTACCTAGAGCTGCGTAACCGCATATATGACTTCGCCGCCAAGATCCAAGCCGACCTGCCTCGCCGCGTACTCCCATGTCTCGCACTTGCCCAGACCTGCCGAAAGCTTCGTACCGAGTACCGCCCCATCTGCATCAAGCAGGACGTCATCATCGATTGGCAAAAGGTTGAAGGCTACATGCGCACCTTCTTTCCCACAGTCAACGGCAAGATCCAAAACATTGAACTCGTACCATTGAGCATGACAATCGTGGCCCCCTGGCGTGTAGAGGGAGACAGTAGTCTTCACCTCGACGTACGCCCAATGATCAAGATCGGGCTGTGTCAGCCCGGTTTCACCTGTACACTCATCATAGATCCTGAAGGCCTGGTAAAAGAGAAGGAAGCCTCTGCTCACGGTTCCGAAGACTTTTTCGATGAAGGTACCGTGCTGCTGAGCAGCGTGATGAGATTTTACAGCGAGGAATGGATGACTGACATCGAAACCGGCAGAATGACCAAGATAATGTTGTCTGGTATCAGTGTGCCTGCAGAGCAAAAAGCCTTGTTATTTGTTAATATTCACTGTCTGAGTTGGGGGGATGGTTCGGATGACGCGGAAGAAGTTGAGATGGTTACGGAACACATTTACTTCAAGAGGGTAGAGATTCTCAAGATCTGGTCAGGCGAATTTTGCGACTCCGTCTGATTTGAGTGGAGCTGGATAAGCATTATGACAAGTGTGCATTAGCCGGTTTACAAGCCGAGCCGTCTCACTTGGTAGCACATCACATGGACAGATCCTGATATTTGTCGGGAAGGAATTGGGTTCTTCATGGAAAGCGCATTCTCAGCTTAGATACCCATTTGCATAGGAAATAGAAGGCATACTTGTAAGGGCTGCAGACAACCACGGGACTCCCGTTTCATGTGATTACAACGACACGGTCTCCTGATCTTGGCAGGAAGTGAGCGCCATAGGATGAGTATCGGTAACAAAGTTGATCCCGCATCATCGTCCATCCACTTCTACTTCTCTTTCTCACACCGTTCATCAACTAATCCAACCCCAACATCGAAGCTCACATCCTTGCGCAGTACCACCATCTCGAAACTTGTCTTACAGCTCCAAACTCCGGGCCCTTCTACCTTCTTGCGCACCTCTTGATACCCTTTTTTACGCCAGTACACTCCATTCAAACACTCCGCCGCCAAGATCCAGAGCGTCAACGAACCCTCGCCCTGTTCTCCCGCTCTTCGAAGCACAGCTCTCGCGTTCGCGACGAGATACGCCTCAAGGAATTCGAGCAGCTGGGCAGCGAGGCCACGATGGTGATAGTTTGGATCACCATCAACACACACGATTTTGATTTCCCACCCGCTCTCGTCCTTGGCGCCTTCTCTCGCCCACCCGCCTTTCCAGGGTATTGCTGCGGCGCATGCAACGACTTTTCTGTTTTCTTTCTCATTGTTCTTCTTAGCCTCCTTTGCGTTGTCAACTTCGTCAAAGATCATTGCGATGGCGCTGCCTTGATCCCCGAGTAGTGTATGCAGCGCCTCTTCATCCGGAAATCGGAATGTCGTGTTACTCCATTTCACCGGATCGACTTCTTTCGAGCGGTAGAACGCATCATTGACGAGCTGCGTAACAGACCTCGATAGTTCTGGATTGGCCTTCAATTCCGATGGGGTAAAAAGAGTTGGCGTGGATAACTTTGGCGTCGTCATACTTGAAAATCGTGTTGCTCGATCAAGCTCTGTCGCTTTCGAAATACAAGCCTTGGTGAAAACGGCTTCTGCAACTTAAAGAAAGCCATTGAGTCATACTGTAGGGCGTGCATGATGGACAAGTCTGCCGTGGAGGCTCAGAGCGTGTTTTCGCTGGCGCTTTGTCGGAATCGGAATAACCTCTTTTTGATTTTGCTTGACTCCGACGGCAACGCACCTTCTTCTTTCGGCTGGTCTATGACCGGTCCAGAATTTGGATTGTTTTTTAGCACTCGTTTTGCATCCTTCCCAGGTACGTACTTTCCTTGAAACATGTGATTAACTTGATTGTGAATTAAGTGCTGTAGAATGCTAGGGGCGAGGTTGGATGTCCGAAGGATGCCGAGGTTCCAGCGCTCGGGTAACAGCCAGTACCGGAGCTTGATCCGCAAGGCTGTCGTTGAACAAGGTTAAAATGAAGTCTCATGTAATGACAAAGTCCATGGGTGAGAGAATCAGGGATGAGTCATGCACGTTGGATTTGAAACAAGCATGTATTTTGGTTAATCTAAAACGTGGTTTTGTTGGAGAACAAACTAGCGAACATGATGGTATCATAAAGTGGACATTACACCGACGCTACAGATACAGAGGAAAGCATGACGATCTTGCGCGATCAACGTGACAGATCCTGTTTCCAGTAATGCAGGTCGACAGGGGTATATTGGATGGTACAAGTGTTTCATGCAGCATGCTCGACACGCTTCATGACCACGACTGCCAGCTTGGCTTCGTCTGACTTGAACCCCGTAGCGGGTAGGGTGACTGATGTCTGCTCGGTGGCGGAATCGGCGTCGCGCTCCTCTCGGTCTCGACCTCGTCGCTCAGTGCAATCGCCGGCAAGGGTGTCAATGATGACTCCTCCGTTGGTGTATGGGGACGAGACACAAAGGACGCAGAGCTGGCTGGAGATCTCGATGATGCAGGAGATGTGGGTAATGGGGGAAGTGCGTGCAGGTCGTGTCCTTCGAGGAGCTTGGTGGATCGTATGCTGGTTGCACGCGAGTTGTGCGCCGTGGTGTAGCGACCGAGCTCGATGTCTTCATAGTCGCGATCGCAGATCATATCCGTTGTGATGGTCGAAGATGGCCGGATACTGGCGGTCGGAAACGCTGTACTCGTTGGCGAGCGTGTGACTTGTATCTCCTTCTGGACATATACGCCACCGTGTGCGTCGACAGTCACACCCGTATGAGAGTCGTGATACCCTTTGGAGCTGTGTGCCCAGCTTCCACTTACGAGGTTTGGGGCGAACCTTCTCCATGAGTTCTTCGACTTGGTTTGCGCGCTGTCCTGGCGATCATCAGACCCTGCTGGTGTCCTAGTTCTTGACCGCTGAGTAAGCTTCTCTTGGAAGAAATGCTTGAAGAAGACCTTCATAGCGGGAGCGTTTGCACACAGGCATCCGATATGTAGCTCAAGCATGCAAGTGAGAAAGAGGTTCCACGACGACCATGTGACATCGTACGTGCCATAGAATGTGTACCAGCTGTAGTATGCTCGTACGCATCCCAGAGCGAAAACGCCGTAGCCAACAGCAAAGATACCAAACAATGCTAGCTTCTGTCGAAAAGGTATCTGGAGGTTCCAGTAGAGGAAGGTAGGTAGAACGGCGGTCAAGAGGTCTTGCGCCGCTGATATGATGCTAGCAGCGAACACATCAGCGCCTTCGTCGAAGCAGTGGAACTCGTATCCCTGTAGCACCTTGACGAGGTTGAATTGATCCCAGAATGCGGAAATTGGTTGGCATCCAAAAATTGGGGCCAGAGTCAAGGCAATGCTGTAGGCGATGATGAAGATGATACTGGCCCATGTCACCCAGATGAACCTCTTCGAGACGGCCCGCGATGAGAGACGTCGGTAGAAGAGCAGAATGGAGACCTTGATGAGACCGGTTGCGACACAGAATATACACTCGCTTGCCAAAACGTACTTCCGGGCGATGACGATGGTTTCGGGGTCGAAAATGTAGTCCACGTCCCAAATGTGTCGATCGAACGCTTGATGACTCGCTAAAGAAAGACATTAGCTTTATCATTAAGAAGAGGTTGGAAGGATTACCGAGAGGATAGAGAACTGTCAATGCGATAGTTGGAATCTATGATAGTTAGCATAGCCATGGCGAGGCACTACGGGCAGCTTACGAGGGCAGCGAACATCAGCCAGTCTGTAAATGTAGAAGCACAGAGTCAGTGCATGTCCCACATGCATTTTGTATATTGTTGACTTACCGTCCCAACCAGCACACCGTTGGTGGAAAACTCTCACCCACATTCTTACAAGAGTCATCACGATGGTGATAGGTCCCATGATGCAGGCCAGCAGCACGACGGTGTTTGGTCGAAGTTCAGGATCGACATAGTTGGGTTTTGGCCAGCTAAGCTGGACTTCGAGGGGAGGATGCATACCGCCAGGCATTGTGTAGGCGAGTCAGAAAGTCTTTGTCTTCCGCGGAATGTGTACAAAGTATAAGAAAGTTCAGCAACGGCTTTTCTAGTGAAGGGATGCCTACCATATGTGCATGGTGGCTTTTCAACTGTCTGACATGTTAAATGGAGTAGGGGCGTGGGGAGGCGTAACAAACCCACCAGGGCTTGGTGGGAGTGGGCCAACCACGAAAAACAAAAGGCATAATCGACCAATGCAGGCTTTGGGAATCGTAGCCGTTGAACGAGCGCATAACGGCAGTCGAAAGCCTTTCCGGCTGTGTACTCACTCGCATATACGGGGCCTCGCCGCGGAGATGGAATATACTCCGTATGCAATAGTCCGCATGGGTGCTATCAGTGTCCAAGATACTAATCGGTCGGGTGTATTGACTCGTCAAGCTTTACGACACGAACTCAAGGGACCGTAGCCTGCTCTGGTCATTACTGATCAGTGATGTGATTGAAGGGCATAGTGGACGGACTGCAGCATAAAGACTTGACGTTTGGATCCTGGTATTCTTCCCGTGTGGGTAGCTGCGAGGAACCTACCGTCGACTCCCGCTTCTTGCGCGTACACTATGGATCCTGGGAAGAGCAAGAGGCGTTTTGACGGTGTTGGACTAGGTTCGCAGGGCCAAGGGTGCTCTTCCTTGCTTGACCACGAAAACACATGGGGATATTGACGAAACGCGAATCCGAGTTTGAGTTGCCTCACCTGCATCGTAAAACAAGCGCAACCAACAGTTTTCGAGCCAATGTGAAAGTGCGGAAGTCGGGCGCTCCCGCCACGGTGGTCCCTGTCAAGAATCTACCCGAAGTGGCGCCTTTTGGATCGATATCATCGTACGTGATTTTGTCGGTTATCGAGCTTGAAAATTCCGCACGCATGCAGGCGAAACGGGTCTGCAGTCTGAAGTGGTGTCAAGGACCCAGATGTGACATAGTTGCATATGGTGGCGAGTGTATGCAGTCACTTTCGAATTGGGAAGACTAGGTGGGATTTTGACTGTGGTCCAAAAGGAGACCAACATGTCCGAAAGTTTAATGCGGAGATGACGGGAGGGTGCAACATGCCGTCATGACCCTTGCACAGTAACAGGCTCACGGCTAGGCGGCAGACATGTAAGCTTCCAATTTGCAGGAGGAGGAAACAGAGTTGAAGCAAAAAAGTAAGGCCGGGCAGATCTGGAGATGTCAGGTACCGATCAGACGACGAGGAAGCGTTCGCACCCCCTGGCAGGTGTGTATCAGATTTGGCGCGTGGTGGGATCGGACGGGTCCGGAAAGTGGGGGCTGCGTGGAGTCTGGAGCACGAAAGCGGACGCGAGAACTGCAACAGCGGCCTGCCTACCGAAGGAGGATAGAGTATTGTGAGCGATATGTGATGCTTGTTGGCGCAGCTGCACAAGTAGAGCGAAAGACTTGCGCATCCGCGCGTACTCAGGCGGGTTTGGCGAGTCCAGCCTTGCGCTAGCACCTAGAAGGGCAAGGTGCGAAGTCAATCTGTGAGAGAAACGTCCTCAAGGGTCTTGAGGATAGCTGTGTTTCGTTCCTACAGCGCCCTGCTCTCGTATCGAGCAAGCAGAGACCCTCTTGTGAGTCAGGCAAGAGGGTGAAGATGAAGACCCTCAGATCAGATGCACGCGGTTACACGGGAATGGTTTCTAGAGATGAGGTTCATAACTAGCAATCCAAACACAGCCTACCTAAACTGGACGCAGGCAACATGTCAACCCCCATTTCTTTCGATGACGCTTTGTTTCGGCAGTTGCACCTGGCCCTGAGCGTCGTTTGCCAAGTGTGGCTCTCGCTGCTGCAAGAGCCTTTCGAAAAGGTATGGTCTAGTCTGGTGTTGCATGTTTGCTTCTTCCCAAACACTTGCCAGGGCCGTTGAGTTTAGCGTGCGTTTGACAGCGGCACGTTGACTGGGCAAATGCAACCAAGCGATCGGGTGCTGCCAGCCGTTTGCACCGTCGGCGACATCGCCTATCATTTGTGTTTCTGTTACACGGCCCAGCGTTCGCCGCTGCCATATTCCGCAGCTGATACTTGAAATACGGGGGACTTTCTTGCTGCATATGGCACAGTGCAGCTGGACCCCACGTCGCTGCCAGTGTCGCCCGAGACGACCGTCTACTGCCTGAATGGAAGAAGCCCATGATGCTGACTGGCTGGCCGGACAATGAACCCGTCCTACGACCTGCAAAAGAAACCATCACATTAAGAATATTGCTGACGCACATGAGTGGAATTGCCCACGATTTTCTCTAGCCTAACTTGACGAGATCGAGACAAGTCCGCAAAGAAGAAATTTTGTCTATGCGAGCAGCCATGACAGATCTATACGACGCTTCTTCTCTTCGAGCCCTGCTCCGGCTTCGCATATGGAGGCGGATTTGATTGTGTAGGATTGATGATCGCGAGGGCCAACAGCAGCACACTGGAAGCATACATGCGACGCAATGTCTTGGACGTATGGTGTATAAGCTAGATTTCTTTTATAGACACAAGGATACCAAGCAGCCCTACACCTAACGCAGCTCTCGTCTCTGGCGAAGTATCGGACACCGCGCTGGCGCAGCCGCTGGATGCTTGAGACGAGTATGGTGGCGCAGGCTTGGTTAGCAACACGGAAGAATGTCTCCGACTTTTGAAGTCTCTTGCCTGCAACGACGGCAAGCTCGTTGACGCGGAGAGTATCGACCTCATGTTACCCCATGTGTTTGGAAGTCGTCAAACACTCTGGGCGGGTGAGTAGCATTTGGAAGATGATGCCGATGGCGGTTTGAAGGCTGGCACGTTGCGATAGGAAGTGCGACATGCGCATCTAGGTAGGCTGTTTGAGAAGGGGGATAGTCGCAATGCACGCTTGAAGGCTCTGCCATGTACGGGATTGCATTCAGCTGGGCTCGAGCGAGAGAACGAGCATCAATTGTATGTATTTCCCCCTTTTGTGACGGCAATTCCATTGGAAACGACGGCATGTCCCATTTTGCATTGTGCCGCTAGATGATGCACGGTGATGATGACGGTCTGCACGACGGCTGACACAGCAAATTCTGCCCATGACGTAGGCGAGCATGTATTTGGGCCGGCAAAGCTCTTTCTCGCCGCCGCCCAATCACGACAGGCAACGGAGCTCACCGCCTTTGGTGCGCCCGGCTAGCGGTGGCTTACTCAGGCTGCAGATTCCGCATGAGGTCGCGGGTGTCGGCAATAATGGGAAATATTCTCGCCATGTCGCATGCGACGAATGCCGGCGATGGGCAGGCCAGCAAATCTTTCGCCCATGGCCACGCACGCCAGATACATAGGGCGGCGGCTTCCCACCGCGAGAGGGGCTGAAGCTTGTTTGTCACTATTAACAGCAGCCGCATTAAAACTCCCGGAAATACGGCCACGGCTAGTTGCACTGTTGCGCATTGGATCCACGCGATCCACAACGGCCTCGACGTCAGGCTCGAACATTCACGAACTCGCTCCCAACTGCCGACAGCTGCTATTTTCCCTCGTTTTAGGCGCAAGTGAACCCGTGGGCTAAGTTCCTCCAGGAGAGAGTAAGAATCAGAAGAGGAAGAAGAAGGAGAAGAAAAAGAGCGTGGCCAGCATGCAGGAGGAAGACTTTGAGATACTGCGCAGTGAGGCGAATGCGAGCCCTGAGCGCTTCGCAAATTGGGACCCGCACCATCAATTCCGCGAGGAATACCACCAACGACATTTGCACGACCAGACACGCGACGAGCGACTCCGGAACATCGAGGCACACGAGCGCGGGGAGCGCACGGCGAGCGAGACGTCGTTTCCGCAGGAGGCTGTCGCATCGCCCATTGGAGACAAGGAAGAGGAAGTCGCCTCGCCTCTCTCACGACACAGCACCTCGTCGGCCTCGACAGCCAGCTCGGCCAGCTCAGCTTCGACACACAGCGCGCGTCTAGAGGAAATACGCACCGCCCGCTCAACCCCGCGCGACCGCCGACCGACGGTCAACTCGCAAACCTCGAGCGGCAACTACCTGACACTGCACCCTACCGAGCGCGATCCCGAAGCCATTCGCCGCATCGAGACACACAGGAGCCAGCATGCAGGCACCGTTGGTGCATCGCGCGTCGACTCGCGCTTGTCGAGGACCCTCACGCGCCGTCGCACCGAGAAGCCATTGCCCAACATGGGAGCTGGAAAGCCCTTCCCGCCGCTCTTGCCAGACAGGGAAGAATACGTCGTCGAGTTCGATGGCAAAGATGACCCGCTGCATGCGCAGAACTGGCCCATGAAGAAGAAGATTGGTATTGGTGCAATCCTGGCCTTCGACGCCCTTACGGCGACCATGGGCAGCAGCATCTTCTCAGCCGCTACTGGCGCCGTGTCGCATCAATTCGGCGTGGCCAATGTTGTCGGTACTCTAGGAACGAGTCTGTTCGTCTTTGGATATGCTTTCGGGCCTCTGGTGAGTCAACGCTACCCGCAGACAGGTCGTCATGTGTGCTAACACTTCTTAGATGTGGGCGCCCTTCTCCGAGCTATACGGCCGAAAACCTCCCCTCATCATCGCTGCATTCGGTTTCGCCATCTTCAGCATCGCCGTCGCCGTAGCCAAAGATCTCCAGACCATTCTCATCTGTCGCTTCTTCGCCGGTCTCTTTGGCTCTTCCCCACTCGCCATTGTCGCAGCTGTCTTCGCAGACATGTTTGACAACAGGCTTCGTGGACTCGCCGTAGCCGTCTTCTCCGCGACTGTCTTCATGGGTCCTCTGCTGGCACCCTTCATTGGAGGCTTCATCACGCAGAGCTCCCTAGGATGGCGGTGGACCGAATACATTAGCAGTTTCATGGGCTTCGTGTCGTTTGCCTTGCTCTTCTTCTTCATGGAAGAGACATATCCGCCGGTGGTACTGATCAACAAGGCGAGTGAGCTGAGGAGACGAACCAAGAACTGGGGTATACACGCAAAGCAGGAAGAAATCGAAGTCGACTTCAAGGAGTTGATCATCAAAAACGTCAGCAGACCTATGCGTATTCTCTTTACCGAGCCAATTGTTTTGCTCATCACCATCTACATGAGCTTCATTTGTAAGTTTGATCCATGCACCCATGCACTTGTTCTAGGAAACCGGGCTAACGACAACAGACGGTTTACTCTACCTCTTTCTTACCGCATACGCACTCGTCTTCCAGGGAGTATACGGCTGGAGTGCTGGTATTGGAGGACTTGCATACTTCGGTATGGTTGCTGGTGAAGTCATTGCCTTCATCATCATTGTACTTGACAACCCGCGATATGCGCGAAAGCTGGCAGCCAACAACAACATCCCCGTCCCCGAGTGGCGACTGCCCATCAGTATGGTCGGTGGTGTGCTCTTCACAGCAGGCCTCTTCTGGTTCGGTTGGACAGGCTACACCGGTCAAATCCATTGGATCGTTCCTGTTCTGAGTGGTCTGCTGACCGGCTTCGGAATCTTCTCCATCTTCCTCTCACTCCTCAACTACATTGTCGATGCGTACCTCATGTTTGCAGCCTCTGCCATTGCAGCGAACACCTTCATGCGCTCCATCTTCGGCGGTGTCTTCCCACTCTTCGCAACCTTCATGTTCAACGGCATGGGAATTCAATGGGCCAGTACTTTGCTTGGCTGTGTAGCGGCTGTACTTGTACCAATGCCTGTGGTTTTCTATCTATTTGGTAAGAAAATCAGGAGCAAGAGCACCTTTGCCCCTGCACCAGATATCGCGCAAGACAAGAGGAGGGATGAGGAGAGCAAAGGCGCCGAAGGCGTTGATGCTGGAAGTGGAGAAACAACGGAGAGGGAGAGCTTAGACAGGGCACGGAGTAAAGAAGAGTAGTGCCTTTGGTTTTGTTCCGGTGTTTTCATTTTGCAATTAGCGGTCATATGTCTTTATAATTATAGATCATTTCTTTTCCTTGACGACGGAATGCTCAGGACGAAGCGGCACAGTCATAGATGGGTTTGCAACAGTATGTGTTGGTCAGATTCCTCCCTCGGTAGGGAATAGTTTTTGGTATCAATTCTTTTCTTCTCCCACTGCTACCCGCCTATGGCAGTACGTATCCACCATCGATGATACAATCGCTACCGGTCATGTAGCTCGACGCATCACTACCCAGATACAAGAACAATCCCTTGATCTCCTTGACATTTCCCTGTCGTCCCAGCGGGATCATCCTCAATCCCTCATTGATAACCTGTGGCCCAGCACCCATCTTTGTGTCGAAGAATCCCGGGCTCACAATGTTAACCCTAGCAAACTCTCTCCACTCTCTCGCTAGCGACTTGCCCAAATGTGACACAAAGGCCTTTGTGCCGTTGTAAATGGGCTGGTCAACAGGGACGTTGACAATGTGTGCTGATATCGAACTGGTAAGGATCAAGTTGCCGAACCCTTGCTTCTTGAACACTTCTCCTGCGTACTTGGCGCAGAAAACAGGGCCGTCGACATTGACCTTCATAAGGTTGTGGTAGCTCTCGAGTGTCTGGTCGAGAAGCGGCTTGCTGTCTCCCGTACCCGCGTTCGCGACAAAGACATCGATGCGGCCGAAGTCCTCGACAACCTGCTGAACCGCTTTTTGTACGGCGGCAGCGTCGATTTGGTTTACGCTGTAGGCTTTTGTCTTTACGTTGTGCTCCTTTGCGAGGCTCTCTGCGCGCGTGATGGCTGCGCTGTTGGAGTTGTACCAGAGAGCTACGTTGCCGCCTGCTTCGGCCATGGCGTCGGCGACGGCCCCACCGATTCCTTCTGCGGCGCCAGTTACGACAATGGTCTTTCCTGCCATGCTGAATTGTTGCATGACATTTGTGGGAGTGTTGGGCACGGGCTTGGGGAAGCCGGCGCGAGGCGTCTGGCATTCTTCGATTGACATTGACATGTTTGCGGTTTTGCGGGGAGGAGACTTTGCTGCTGTAGAAGCACGAGAGGAGGAGCTGAGACCTTTGGATGATGCTGTATAATTGAATGTGTAAGAAGTCGGAGTCGGAGGTCAAGAGCTTATGTATCTAGACGTGTGGAGTCGAGCTACGGCAAGTTTGCCGAGTGAGGCTCAACGGCCGAAAGCTTCCACGGAGCATAGTTTACCCCGCCAAGGGACATGTTGGATCGTGTTGCGTCACGGGGTGGTGTTGCGGGGCAATCTGGAGGACTGTCGTCCGGAGTCGGCGGGATGATTTCCGGCTTGGGTTGGCGCCCGGCCTGTTCGGCTTACCTTCCTTTTGGATTTGCGCGGCATCCATCGCCGGGTGTCTGCTCACGACTGCCTTCTCTTCCACGGTGCGAAGATGCTGTATAGAACCCTCCATTCGTATGTGACTCTTTCTCGGCATTTTCATTTTCATTTTTATTTTTATTCTCATCCTCTCAAAATCATGTGCATATCGAAGCGAAACTGGGCTACGAGTTCATGGGACCTCTTGCCTTTCATCAAGGCCGAGATCGTTCACTCTGCCTTTTGGTGCGGTTTTGAAGCGGATACACATCAGCGCGAGAAAGATCCATAATCTCAC
This sequence comes from Alternaria solani, assembly GCA_002952155.1. Lineage (NCBI taxonomy): Eukaryota > Fungi > Ascomycota > Dothideomycetes > Pleosporales > Pleosporaceae > Alternaria > Alternaria solani. The sequence continues at coordinate 804,963 of CP022032.1, read as the reverse complement.
ATTATCGGTCGCATACAACAGATCAAGTACCAGAAAGGTTGAGTAGCGGCGCTGAACGAGATGCTGAGCAGGCTGGAGCAGCAAGATAGCGAATGATGAGATCACCGCGCTCAGACTGCACTTCTGGGCCTTGCCTTTCCATGGCCTCCATGTATCTTTTGCGTCTGGTTACATTCATCAGGGCATCATCGCATTTTGTACAGGTGAAGGAATGATAAGAAAAGAATGACGGAGTTCTTCAACCCTATGTAGGAGTCCCGGAGGTTTACTCCTAACTTGAGGAAGTAACTTGTGGTCAAACACTGCAAAGAAGGAAATGATCTCGGGCATGCTTGAGGGTGCCTTTCGAAATTCGGGGCTCTTTTTCCTACCGTGTTCATACTGGCCACGTAATAAGCTTAACGTTAGTCGTTGGCGCAAGCTCTTGCCTGCGTTTCGCTCCTCTCAGTCCTGCTCCGGTATACACGTCATCGACATACAATCGCGCCCAACCGTCTTGGCTGGTTATCACATCATTCGGTCTGGATACCCATATCCGCAAAGAGTTGCGCGTCGTCACGGCGTGGCTCGCTGCTACCTTCATAATGGCAAGCTGGCGGAAAGAGAGAGCTTTCCACCTACTTCAGGCAGTCACCCGATAACACCTGCCTTTGGTTTGCTGTATTCTCAAGGAGGAACGATCTGGATACGCAGCTTGACCGCACTCTCTACCGGCGCACAGACAATGGATACTTTGTCAGCTGACAGCACATTTCTTGGACTCAAGTGCATCCGTGACTGTTTGCGAGATCGGGGCCGGAACGCTCAACGTCCTTGACTAAACACTACGACAAACCATGTTGGCAAGGGCCCAGAACTCTCCTTCCTGTCGACTTTCCATGCTCCCTTGACTATGGTATATCGTAAGAGTGACGAACAACGCTGACAATACAATGGAAAGCACCACCCACAACCACGCGACTATGCCACGTGACACCCACCAGCTACTGTACAACGATACAATCAGATCTCTTGACCACTTTGCGATCTACAGCATTGCGAAAATGGTGCCAAGCACCGCTGTTCTCTTACCTTGAGCCTAATTTTGAGGTGACCTTCGATTCAGGCGGTTTCCCCAGTCACCGTCAGAGCAGCTGAAGACAATCATCGCTCGCGCCATCCTCGCTCACCTTTACTTATTGGGTAGATATAACCTCTCCCACAGTCAGCTCTCCTTTACTTCTACACTCTGCAAGCACTTTCATGAACGACTATTGATATCCTTAAGTTATTGCAACTTCCTGAGGCACGAAAAACAAGATCAGAAAACTACGAAGCAATGGCGTAAGTCCCACATCCTCACACAGAGACATAAACCTACTAATACAGATAGTCCCATTCGCCCAAGCACTCCACCTCCTTCTTCCAAGAAGCTCAACCACCCTCCAGTTGGCCCTGCCCCTTTTACTCCCAGTCCCCGCCAGCATGTTTTCAACGACACCTCCAACATCATGATGGGTTCCGAACATGCCACCGTCCCCCCGTCCCCTGGAGTTCCTCTTCCTGGCTTCGAGGCGCTCAGTATGAGTGCCACACCCCCACAAGCTATGCCATCCCCCAGGAACAAGGGCAAGGGCAATGCACGTACTGGTGCTGGTGTCAAGAAGCAGGTCAAGAAGAAATCGTGTGACAAGATGGTGAAGCTCATGGATGCAACTCTCAGTGAGAAGACCGGCACCATTACCCCAGCTCTGCAGAAGTCTTTCCGATTCATGGATCTCCCGGGTGGTAAGTACTTTACTTCTGAGCAACTGTGACATCAACTGACTGTTCGTAGAAATCCGGAACGAGGTTTACATGCACACCTACGGTCGCCCTAAACAGGCTCTGCTCGTGTATCGTCCTCGGATCGCCTCCCTGCGTCCACGAACCCGTCTAGATCGCGGACGTACTCTCGCATCTGACCTCGCTGGTCAAGAACAAGATGAAGAGATTTCGAACGCCACCAGCAAGTCTGGTCGTCCGGCCAAGTCCAAAGCCAAGACTGAAGTCCGCGAGACCAACCGTCCCTTCTGGGGTCTCACCCAAGTTTGCCGGCAGATGAGGACTGAGTACCGCCCGATCTACATGGCCAAGCAAGAGATCGGTATGGACCTCACTGAGATCGTCGACTATCTGCAGACATTCTATCCCACAGCTGCCGACGTCGTCTCCCAGCTTGCACCTCCGGGAGTGCGCCAGAACGACGCGCACTTTGTTGGAAACCTTACGATTGCTGTAGGCGACAAAGCCAACGATCTGGAGCGTGCTGCAGAGGGCATCGAGGTCTTTCCACTTCTTGACATATGGTCCAACAGCGTCAAAATCGAAGCTGGGTTTGGACGTTATCTCAAGGCCAACTACATTCCTGAGACTGATGGTGAAGCCAAAGATCTGTGAGTCACTCTACTTTTAGCATCAACATGATGTATCCACTAACCTTTTTGCAGCTATCGTCTCTTCGGTCGCCGCGTCCTCAAGAACCGCTCTTGCTCAAGCATGAACAATCTTTGGCGCTCAATTCTTCGCAACAGGTCCCTCGCTTCAGTCCGCATCCACCGCAAGCCTGCTCTTCGTGCCGTCGCCTCAGCCCCTACCGCCGCCACCGCCACCGCCACCGCCGTTGGGGCCCAGCTTCCTGTTCCTGCTGTGGCCAAGCCCTTCATTCACATCATCTTTAAGACACACGCCGCAGAGCCATGGATGACAGAGCTTGAGTCCGTCATCCCAAAGACACCGACTGATTGGCTGACTGAGCGCGGCTTTGGCGCCATGGAGTACTTCGAGGTCAAGGTTGGTGTTGAGCAAGATGCCTCCAACTAGCTGATGTATCCGAGCTGTCGTACCTTGCTTGAACTGTCTGGTGCGACGTTGACGTTCCCTTCTACTTGCTGTCTTGGTACAGACACACAGGAAAAATTCCTAGCCGCTGAACCAATATCCCTACGGAGTGTTGGTTGACATGCTCAGAACTGGTAAGATATACGAGGTGCCATATATGATAGCATACCGAGGCTGAGGGTGGTGGACGGGTATACGTTGGCGATGCGTCTCGTACGTCACGTCACGCCTCGAATAACATCTAACATGAATCAATACATGGATTGAATATATTCTAGTCTTCGTCTCCACCAACGTGAGTGCTGATCTCGGAGCATATACTTGAACAGGTTGTCAAGATGGAGCGGCTGATGTAGTTTGTTTCCGAAAAAGAAACATTCGTGGTTGTTTTTTATGGCAGCCAATCAACGTTGCAGGAAGCTCTACGAAGCCCTGTCGCGTTTGGTGCGCTTTTTCGAGGCGTCCACAACACTTGAGACATGAACAAGTGACACATACTGTCGATGCATGTCAATACTCGTGCGCACAACGTTTTTTCAATGACCCCATGTGTTCGCGGCCGCACGTGCACAACGTCATGGCTCGCTTCCAATTGCCGCGCCAAAAGCTCCGCCCACAGCTCCGCGCCGCCGTCGTCCATCCCGACGCTATCGCACCGGCTATCTTGTCCCAGGCGCCGCGCTCCCCAAACCCACCCATCTGCAGCGGAAGACGTTCCTTTTCCCCCCTGAGGTCGCCATCGTGATGCGCGACCCCTGCATTCGCGAATGAGACAGGGTCCGTTTGATGGGTAGCACAGCAACAGCATGCGCGTCAGGTCATACTGGGCCGGCCGCCGCCCTTCGTTCGCTGCGATGCTTTTCCCGCGAGCAGGGTGAGCTAGTGATGGATGATACATTGACGTCCATTGACGTCTAGACTTCCCGTCTTCCGCTGGTACGGAGCCCACAAGCGCACGCGAATCCCGGCAAGGCCGTGGTGCTGTGAGGTCATCGACAAGGATGACGGCCAGCCGCGACCCTCAGACACTACCATAGCTCACAAACCCCTCCCCGGTCGCTTGAGGTGTTAATTGTTCTTGGGCGTTCGGGATATCCAGTCAAGCTGCCCATGTCTCTTTATGTCGTTCAGCTGTCACTTGGCCAATAACTTCGACGATACTTTCTGCTGCCACCACACTTCCGAGCCCCAATTGCCCGCTCACCCAGACATGTCGCGACCACAGAGCATGCCTGACTTCGCCGCGCTCATGGAATCTTCCATGTCGCAGACCGTCTTCGAGTCGTCCAGTTCGAACATGGAGAAGCGCATACATAGCCGACGACAGACTTCACCAGAACGAAAGCCCCAGAATATGCGCAAGAAGCCCAGCATTTCGCTGGCTGCTGGCCTAATGATGAACACCGACACCCCGCCAGCCACTGGATCCCTTTCGCCGCGCAAACGAAGCCAGAGCCGACCCATTCAGGACAAGAGGCTTGAGATGGAAGAGGGCGGGAATCTGTTCTACGCGTATGCACAGAGGGTGAGCGACGCCACTTGCACTGTACACCAACATCCGGGCAAGAACGGCAGACTGACTTGAGCTACAGAGCGATTATCCTGCATCCCCTCCGTACATCCTCACATTCGCCTCGGCCGCCGTCTGCTCGCAATGGTGGAACCTTGTACAACACGAATACACGTCGTCGTCGCGGCCAAGCCTGCAGTATTTCGTCGTCAAGAGTGAGGACATGGAACTCATCATGGATGACCCAAAATTCTTCGACATCCGCAACAAGTGGTTCTACACATGCCAGGATAGCCCGACCTGCCCACCAATAGTTCTGCCCTTGCAGCATGCGAACGGTGCACCTGCCATTGCGCCCCCACAACCAGCTGGAGAGAAGATGAGCACATCAGCTATCGACAGCTTGGCAGAGAGCTTGGCCCGGCTGGCACACGTTGTCGAAAGCAACGCAGAGCAGGTTCACGCACTATCGGTGGCGCAATCGACAGGCTTGCAGGCCATGCAAGAGATCAACGAGTCAAACAGCATTCAGATCAAGGCCATCGCCGAGTCCCAGATCAAGCTACAAGCGCTCGTCGACCAAAACGCATCACACTACATCGCTCTATCCAACACATCATTCCAGTCGCACGAACAGAGCAGAATAGCGCAGGAACAGACTCGAAAATCCCAAGAGCAAACACGCAAGTCTCAAGAGCAGACCAAAGACATTCTCAAGACCACCGTATCCCAACTCCAGACCCTGTCCAAGAACCAAGTCGAACTTTCGCAAACATGTCAGGTTATGATGCGTAGCATAGAAACTCTCGGCGACTCAGTCACCCAGTTCACTTCGAATGTCATATCAGACACAGCGAGCAACCAATCACTCTCGACCAATTCATTCAACGCTCTCGCGCCGGCACCGCGCAAGCTGAACAGAAGAGTAAAGGGTGTTTGGTACGAGTACGACAATGTGGGTTCACCAAGCGGGACACAAAGGAAGAGGATAGATTCAGTCAGTGTGGACACCCCGCCGAAGAGCCCGGTCATCTTCAAGCATGTCTGACGGTGGTACGGCTGGCTCCGAAGCATTCGCTTGACACCCCCGACGGAAGAGGAGCTCAACGAGGAAGCGCGAAATGCACGACGACCATTACTCGCCGCCTGAAGCCTCCATGAAAATGTCCTCTACCGAAAGACGAGAAGCTCTGCCTGGGCCAGCCGTTTGTATTGTGCATAATATTGGCGTTTGGAGCGAACGGATTACGACTAAGAGCGGATGTCCTAATGAAAGCGAATTGTTCGCTCGCTGTTTTCTGGCGCATTGAAATTGAGATCTGGGCTGTTGAAGCAGCCGCCGATTGCTGACGCACCTTGGGCTGCTCTTTCCGTTTGAATCTTTTCTTGGCGTATCACACAGTCAGTCGTGCTCTCCACATCTTAGCGGGTCTCACCTCGAATCAATCTCTCTTCTCTAGTTCAGTCTCCTGCTAGAAGAGCTCCTTTCCTCATTGTGCCTTTCTGCAGAATCATATATCCTCAAGCCATCACTCAGCCCACAGCGACTTAGTAAATCACGCACGTGCAGCAAGAAAAACGACTTGGCCTTGGCCATGAAGCTCTTCCACACCGCCCTGGTGCTCCTATTGAGCCTCTGCAGCATATCTGCCGCTGCTGTGCTACCAAACAGCTCTCCCGCTATCGCCAAGCCGACCACTCCCGCCGTCCGACCTTACTCACCTACCCATGGCACGTGCTTTATCCTCCTCGGCATCGTCGAGAAGAAGCCCCATTCCGTGATTGACCGCGAATCTACCGCCTGGGTTAGTCTATGGGATGGTGCTACCAAGGAGTTCAAAGGTCTCACGTACGTAACCCACATTGAGCAAGACCTTGCGATGACAAACTCTCTTGCGATATTATATATTCCATGTTGGGAAGTAAGAATGTAATGCTAACGCAAGGCAGGTGGGGAGACGGCGAGCCGGTCCGTGGCATTGTCACCGCGCACTCAATCGACGGCGACCCATCCAGCGAAGCCCTCAGGATACATGGGCTCTTCTCACCTACCGACTGCTTCAGCATCAAATGGATCAACCCGAGCCCTGGCTCCCATCAGGAGTGGACGGCCTTCAATTACTCTGGCAGCATGGTCGGTGACGTGGAGTTTGATGATACAGACAAGCACTGGGATGTTGCAACGTGCAATCGTACAGCGTGGACCGACACTGAATGGGATCAGTACTCTACTGACCGAATAACTCGTTGCTGGTTCAAGTGCCAGGCACTAGTCCTGGAGACTCATAGCCTTTGTGGTGAGAAAGTGAAGCGCCAGGATGATGTACGAGTCTATCTGGAGACATACACTGTCCCTGCACCTGGTGTATATGTCAGGTTTTCGATAGCTGTGGTCACGACCAACACTACTTCAGATCATACATCTTCTGCTGTTGAAATCGCTTCATACACTTGATCGTGGTGGTGCTTTTCTTTTCGCTTTCCCTGACGCGTCGGCGATGCAAGTGAAGGATGTTTGACGTTCTATTCCGCTACCCAATTTGGATACGGAAGCCATACTCCGCCTCGAAGCAATATCCGCCCAATCTATCCCAAGTCACGCCCACGCCTTCTGGAACGACTGTGGAATAATCCACCAAGAGACGGCATACGATCTTGAAACAAGCATCGGTGCAATCTACGGAAACCAGGTCGAGCAATGTAGCACGGTGCACGCATCTGCATGGGGTGGAGATATGAAGCAATGTTGAAGCTATATAAGCCACTGCCTGCAGCAGAAGTGTCAGAGTCAGAGCAATTAGACAGCTAAGAAACCATTGGCTTCACCATGTTCGTCAACGCGCTCACCATCCTCGGGCTTGTTGCCACCGCGTCCGCTCACGGCTACCTCAAATCCATATCCGTAAACGGCGGCGCCAACTACCTAGCCTGGCAAGTAGGGCAAGATGACTACCTGACCCCTGAGCCTATCCGCTACGCTCGTCGCATCAAGGATAATGGACCTGTTCCCGACTTTACTTCGAAAGACATAACTTGCAACGTTGGGGGTAACCTGCCAGCCAAGGGTGTCATACCTGTTGTGCCAGGGGACAAAGTGTATGCACTCCATCTTCCTTTGTCTCTTCGATATAGCCTTTCATGACACGAACTGTTAACAACATGCCTTCGATACTGACATCCGTCAAGCAAGCTTCAATGGGACCAGTGGGGCTCCTCGCACTCAGGCCCCGTGATGAACTATCTCGCCTCCTGCGGCACCAACTGCTCCACGTTCAAAGGAGATACCGGAACACCGTGGGTAAAATTCGATCAGATGGGCTACGATACCACCAAGTCTCCTCCATGGGGTTCAGACTTTCTGGCCAAGCAGGGCGCGAGCTGGACCGTGACGATACCTGCTGGACTGAAAGCAGGCGAGTGTAAGTGTCCCCGTGCGAAATACATGTGAGACATACGTTGACTTTGCACACCCACATTCAGATCTGCTCAGACATGAGATTTTGGGACTGCATGTTGCAGGAACGAGAATGGGGGCGCAGTTCTATCCTGCGTGTGTCCAGATTAGCGTCGGCGGAAGTGGATCAAAGGCGTTGCCGTCTGGAGTCGGGCTACCGGGTGCGTATAATCCAGATGACAAGGAGGGAGTGCTTGTGCAGCTTTGGCAGGTGCAGGCCGGGCAGAGGGGTTATACACCGCCTGGCGGACCTGTCCAGACGATCTAGGGAGCAGCTGGAGAGGATGCATAGGGTAATCTTCCAACATTGAACAGAAACCAATTCACTTGTCCTTTGATTACGTTTGTATGAATGTTCCAACTTATCATAGGTCTACAGCGAGCAGATGCTCGAGAAATGGTAAGTATGGCACAGCTCCCAAGGCCATTACACGTCCAATATCCTAAGAGCGTGCAGCAAGCTCTGCAGCGTCGTGAACTACCTCCTCAAGGGTCACCTTGGGTAGGCCCAGCTTGTTGTTCCATACCTCCTGCTCAGCCTCGAAGTCATATCCGACATCCACATCCGCACCAAAACTGATTGCCAATAAAGGAAACGTGGCATTCAGATCTCCAGCATCGAACTGATGTCGGAACTTCTTGATCTCCGGACCACTCTCACTCTCTTCAACCAGAAATTTGGCCTTTGTCTCCGCTTCCAGTGCACTCACAATCTGCCGCGTGCTAGCCGAAAAGTCACACAGGAATATCTGCTTATTCGCCGTCATGACTGGGTTGAGCAGAGCTTTCGCGACCGCTAGCCCTGTATTCTTGCTTGTTGTGACAGCGAAGCGCTTAGTCCCAGAATCGTACACCGTCGCCTTCCTGCCTTTGACGTCGATGCCGAGGAAGTTGCCAGACTTTGAAGGATCGAGTGCCCAGTCTAGCCAGCTCCCGCAAGAGATGCTACTCCACGTCATCTTGCCTTGGCTGTCTTCGCATGCCTTTATAAGATACTCCAGCATCTCGCCCTTGCGGTCGTAGGTAGGGACGAGTGCGCGAGCCCGGGGGTCGAGGTTGTTCGCGCCAAACTCGCTGGGGATGAAGCGTCTCACGCCTGCCGCGAGCGCAGCGTCGATGAGTCGAAACGCTAGACCATCCTTCTCGCCTGTGATGACGGAGCCGGTAGAAAGTGCAACTACGACTGCGTCCTGGCCTTTGAAGGCTTTGGTAAGCTCTTCGGTTGTGAAGGCGTCCGAGATCCTGATGACTGGGACGTTGGGGGGAAACGAGGCTGACGAAGATGTGCGGCTGACGATGGTGACGTTGAACGAGGGTTCGGCGAGGAGTGCGTTGAGGATAGGTGCGCCGACAGAGCCGGATGCTCCGAGGATGAGAACGTTCTCGATGTGGCTCGACATGGGGAGATCTGCTTGATGTGAATGGCTCTTCCTGTGGTATGAGATCAAGTTCTGCTCGATGATCTGTTACCCAGCTCTGTTCATCTGTTCTTATAGAGCATCATCCATATACTGTGACGACTTGGTGCCATGCTTCATAATCGTATTGCGCGAACGAATACCTTTTAGATTCCCTCATGGTCTCTGATGCATCGGCCGCCGCATGCTGGAGGGATGCGGCAGTAGTTCCCATTATTACTCACCAAGCACTTTGCGCGACGATAGGTTCTGGCATGGTGTTGGTAAGCAGCACGTGATTGCGATCCATACTTGCGGTATGGTGGATATGCGTGGTGTCGGCCGCTGCATCTACCAAGGCGTAGTAATCGTCGAGCCAGGTAAGCATACGACCTTTGACGCCTTCGCGAGCTTGATCCAACCGGTCGTCGAATGGTATGATGTGGAGTCTACCGCAGACTGTACGACCGGTCGCAAGACTCACACGAAGCGAGAGACATGGCAAGCATGCTCAGGTCTGTAGGTACAAGGGCCACTAAAAGCGTGGTTTCGAATGCCAGCCGAGGGCAGTCGTCGCGCAGTCGACATGGTGAGACCACACCTTGTTAGCATCGCTGCGTTTTAATAGTAGCCTCCTTCGGGCGCAGTACTCCAGGGTCGCTAGAGGGGTCGTGAATGCATCGTGGATACTCGACATTTCGCGATGGTTTCTGTTGGGGGGGTTGGCGGCGCCATGTTGGCTGTTGTGGATTCGGGCCGCTGCTGTCTGGGGTCGGCATCTCTTATCCTCTGATTGCTACAGCGTCGCGACATTCTCCTACGCTCAACCCCGGCCCCCAACCCTCGTCCTTGTCAAGCCAGGAGCTCCGCACACCGAGATTTCTTGTGAAGCGGTGTTAGAGGGATTCGATACGGAACGGCTCGACCATGTGCATTGCAGAGCAAGGCTAGGGCCTGCCTGGTGGGTCCCCTAAAGGATTGCCCTCGGCATCCCCTATACAAGACGATTGTGCTACCTGTGCGATCTCCTCGGTTTCCGCACCGCTACACAAGCGCTTGAACCCCGTGTTCTTTCCGAAAGGTCCCCACCCTGCGCGACATCCAGCGCCGAAGGAGCATAAGATATCTGGTTGGCAGATCAGGAGCAGCTTCATCTATACGCCACCCAAGGACTCTACCAGGCGCATTTCTTCGATGATCGCCTACCCTAGTCATCATTGCAGGTTCCAAGGATGTTCGCTTTTGCATTGCCGTCATGGTATGCCTGCCACTGAGCTAGTCCGATTCCGTCATCCTCGCCATCGAGCTAACATCTTCGTGACCTTCCCCCGTCTGGCCAGCCGTGCTGAAATGTCCGACAATGAATTACAATCGATCCTGTTGAATCGAGCTGCGCCCACAGCTAGTTGCAAACCCACATCTAGTTCGAGATATGATAGAATACCAAAGGCGGAATTGGCACGCTCACTGAGCAGGCCCAGTCGATGCCTTGCCAACCCTGACCTAGCAAAGTCGTACCAGCTTACCGGACCAGCATGGGCGTATGAATAGGCCCCAACACGTTATACGGCAGCTTCTACGCACAAGGCTTATTTGGGTACCGCAAACACGCGAACATGGAGACATACGTGTCTCGTATTATGTACAAGCTTGCGGGAGTTTACAAGAAGGATAGCTTCACGCGATAAGACCCAGAAATACCGACAGGGCCGGTGGTGCACCGGATTTGACTATACGCTAGTAGCTTGGATGCCATGTATTCGCTTCTGGCGCAAGTTCTGGCGCCTGAAAGCTCGTACCGGTAGAACTAACCACTTGGCTGCTCGCGTTACTGGCCTGCAGTTTTTCTGGCGAGATGCAATGCACCACGCTATCAATATCATCACACAACTACGCCTGTGATGTTGCAAGGGTCGAATCGAACGATAGAGCACCCCGATACCGAATCACCACATGGGATGGAGATGCGGCTTCCAAACGCCAAGGGTTGGAAAACATGACCGGTGCTCAGGTAAGTTCTGACTGTACGAAACGCATATAGTGCATTCAGACCATGGCAGACCTGCATCCATGGCATACAGAGATAGGTTTCGCCTCGGCTGTTCCTATCCTTACCTGAACTCGCTTACTACCACCTTGGTAGAACCGCTCTGCTTTGAGCCACCCAGCTAAGAAAACACAGGACACTTGGCTGGTATGTTTCATGTTTCCCGCATGAGTTCGAGTTACAAGCTTTTGTTACCTAATAATCTCAGAGTGTCAAATTCGTTCAAGTGGTTTAGGCACAAAGAGCGAAGCTCAGCCAAGGACATCCTGCGAGTACGACCACAGTCTGTCCTCGTGTATCCAAGCCCAAGACGCATGCAAACTCAAGGGTGTGACCCATTTATCCGCACGGCTAGGGAGATCTGATGTCGCAACTAATTCCGCGGAACTCTATTGACGACCGCATAAGCATATCGTAATCTAGACCCAATATAAGTTCTCAAAACCGCGATCAAAAGTTCCTCTCGTTTCTCCAAGGCTGTCTGGAACTGCTCACAGCTAGCTAATGCGCAAGACTTCCCTCCTTTATCTTCTGCCGCTATTTCTTCATTATCATTACATATACGCGTATCGTCATGACATCCGAACTGGGCAAAGTTGGAACGACGGCCACGAGCCATGAGCCAGAAGCTTCGTGCACGTCGAACACGAACGGAATCAACTCTTCGCGAGAGTTGGACCCAGTTAACAGCGATAATATCTTTACAAAATTCTCGAGTTCGTGGTCAAAGGACAACACACGAGGAAAAGCACGGTCAAAGCAGCAGATCAGACCTCCGCATCATATACTGCCCGCTTATGTTGCACTCTGTCTCTCCATATTTCTGGTAGCACTCGACACGGTACTTATACCAACGGCTCTACCCACAATATCTCAGTCTTTTCGCATGACCGACTCTTTATACGCCTGGACTGGATCTTCTTACCTTCTCGCGAATGCTTCATCTGTGCCTTTCTGGGGCAAGCTTTCGGACATCTTCGGCAGGAAGCCAGTCATTCTGACAGCCAACGCCATATTCCTTGGCGGGAGTATTCTGTGCACCATCAGCATAAATGCTCCCATGCTCGTTTCTGGTCGAGTGGTCCAAGGTCTGGGCGGGGGCGGCGTCGTGGTTCTAGTACATGTATGCGTCAGTGATCTGTTCACCATCCGGGATCGGTCCTTCTACATAGGTACGGTTGGCGCCGTCTGGGCTCTCGCATCCGCTCTCGGGCCCGTCCTTGGCGGCATCTTTGCACAACGTCTTCATTGGACGTGGTGCTTTTACATCAACATACCAATCGTCTCGCTAGCGATCGTGGTTCTCTACCTCGCGTTGCACCTCCATACCCCTCGCATCCCTCTTATGGCCGGCGTCGCGGCCATGGACTGGCTGGGTACTATCACAATCATCGCCGCTACTGTACTGCTCCTCGTTGGTCTTCAAGTAGGCGGTGTTACCTCATACTCGAATCCGGGAGTTATCACGTGCTTGGTGCTTGGGCCGATCGCGTACATTACCTTTCCTTTCTCGCAATACTGGGTAGCTCAACATGGCGGAAGCCCCATTATGCCATTGCGAATATTCAAAGACATCAGCAATTTCTGCGCATTGACTGTCTGCGCATGCGACACTCTGGTCTTTACTTCAGTGGCTTACTTTCTGCCCCTGTACTTTCAAGTTGTCCTTGGTCGCAGCCCTAGGTAAGCTGTAATTTCATGGAATGCATGTGAAACATACACTGACTTCGTACGCTTCTATCTGAAGTATCACAGGAGTGTATATGCTCGCAATTGCGATACCGTTAGCGATAGTTTCGTTTGCGTCTGGTCATGTCATCGAAAAAACTGGTCGCTTTCTCGAACCACTCCAGATGGGACTCTTTATCATGACACTTGGCGTTGGCCTGCTTGTGTCGCTAGGTAGTTCGTCAGATATCGGAACCGTCGTTGTCGTCTCGATTGTTATCGGACTGGGCTTTGGACCGAATTTCGGTTCACCGCTCATTGCTCTCCAAACACGGATTCAAGAATCGGATATCGCCTCTGGTACCGCAGCTTTTGGCTTTGTACGCGCAATTTCAGGTGCAATTGGCCTTGTCATCGGCCAAGTGGGATTCCAGCTGCTCATGGCGCCATATTGTGAGGAGATTGTTGACAGTGGAGTCGCGCGGGATATCGCTTTGAAGCTTACTAGAGGCGAAGCTATGTCTCAGAGCGTCATTGTCACTGGACTTACTAAATCTCAAGCCCATGTGGTCCGTCATGGGTTCACGAGGGCCCTAAGAGGGATGTGGATTCTCTACACAATCGTCGGCGCAGTGGGTCTAGTTGTCTCTTTCGGTATCAAAAGAACGAAATTGCATCGGGATGCGATCGCCGAGCTTGGCAAAACAGAGTGTGCGCCAGGCGATGAGGCATCAAGTACCAAGTTGGACGCACGCAGGTGATAGCTCCCTCGTCCGTTTCACGCTTTCGAAGAACACAATCAACACACGCAATCTAAATCACCATGCATATAGTACAATGACGTCAAACGTACATATATACGCTCTTCCATCACGATACTTGTCACAGTGAATTGGCAGCTTGGCAGCCTGGCGGCGTTGCCAACTTTTGCGTAGACTTGGGCAATGAAACCAGCAAAGGTGTCTTGGGCTGAGAGGATAGTTTTGCCGGCTGCTGGGCTGCGACATTGTTACTCTGAATGAGCCGCGAATCATGAGAAATAAACAAACATGATGGGCACATCCGTTGTATGGCCAGTGTTAAGTGAGGTTTGAAGTTGCTCGGCCGAGCTACATGATGATGTCATCACGGCTTCTCGATATCTCGTCCTCTAGTCTCCAACCTTCCCCTTTGCTACTCATCAACACAACAAACATTCGCATTTATCAGCTTCTTGTCAAACCACTAAGCTCTAACATGTACACGTATTGTGTTTTGGCGCAAAGCACGTCAGAAGCACGATGTTATCACAAGCACGCCACTGCTTCAGTCCTGCAGTGGATGATCAGTAAACAAAATAGCGAGCCTCGGATCGCTAGCACTCAGCCAATCAATGCCGCCCATTTGAATCTAACTATGGCCAACGCTATCTCTTATTATACCCCAACGGTTGGCGAGTTTTACAAACTACCAGATTTGATAATGCGGCGCTTGATCTTGCGGCCTTATTGCCGGCTATGCCCAGCAATCAGATGGCAAAGTCTAGTGAACGATAGGACGTGCACTTTTGCCCTACTACATATCTCGGGAAGTGCCAACTTCATCCGACCTGCGTTGTCCTCGACCTCCATACCGGACTCCCCGTCATGAGCTCTCATCACCACCAAGACGGACATGCGACACTTACCCATGACCCAGAGAGCGCCCTTGCTGAAAAGCAGAAAGAGTCCGATTCTGAGCATCAGCCTCCATGCCATACTGCGAATACCCTGGAAGAACAACGCGCCGTCGACCGAGTAGCGGATGAGGATGAATCGAACGCAGTGCCCGTTAGCTCTTTGGACTGGGATGGCCCCGACGACCCTGACAACCCACACAACTGGTCCACATGGAAAGCAGCTTACCATACCATGATTCCAGCCGCCTTTGGGTTTGCTGTGTAAGTTCTTGGCCAATTCTATTATATTACCGGAAAGGACTAACTCTTCAGCACGTTCGGCACGTCTGTATATTCGCCCGCAGTCACAGATGTGATGCGCGAGTTCCAGGTATCGCGCACCGCTGCGCTCGTCGGAGTCACGGTATATACGTTTGGTCTCGCGTTTGGGCCAATCTTTTCCGCGCCCTTTAGCGAAAGACAAGGCCGAAAACCCGTCTATTTAATTTTCTTTCCCCTATTTATGCTATTTACCCTTGGTGCGGGCTTCTCAAAAAGTTTTGCCAGCTTGATTGTATGCCGGTTCTTTGCAGGCACAGCGGGTAGTCCAGCGCTTGCTGTTGGTGCCGGGACGAACACAGATCTATATCCACCACATAAGCGCGCCGTAACTACAAGCTTGTTCTTGATGGCTCCCTTTGCTGGGCCTGCAATTGGGTAAGTGGTACCAACTATCATGAAATTTGCAATGCTAATGGTAGTGACAGCCCTGTCGTTGGAGGGTTCGTTGCGCAGTACAAGACTTGGCAGTGGACACAATGGTGCATCATCTTCCTTGCTATGTTCGTGTATGCCCTCGCTATCCCATCGAGTGAAACCTACAAGCCGATGATTCTGAAGAAGAGAGCAGCAAAGCAAGGAATCGCAATCAAGGACAACACCTCAGATCTGAAGAGCGAGATATTAATCAGGTCTATTCGGCCTCTTCACCTGATTTTAACGGAGGTATGTCTGCCGGTTCCTGTTCAGTCCCCACTATCCTTTGGCTAACCTTATGCAGTCGGTCGTATTCTTCTTCTCGCTCTATACAGGTTACGCCTTTGCAGTGATGTTCCTGTTCTTCGCCGCTTTTCCCTACGTCTTCACGAGGCCGCCGTACAATTTCACGCCCTCCCAGTCTGGACTTGTTTTCATACCCATCTTGATCGGCGTCATTTTTGGAGGCTTGACTACCATTGTCGTCGATCGCACGCTCTATCAGAAGAAATATCGGGAAGGGCTCTCGAAGGGCAAGTCGAATGTTGATCCGGAGCATCGCTTGTACGCCGCAATGGGTGGTGCCTGGGGCATGGTCATCGGCTTGTTCTGGTTCGGCTGGTGCGCTGATCAGGGCGTTCACTGGGCTGCCGCTATAATGGGAGTTATACCGTTTTCATGGGGTAATACCTGTGTCTTCGTACGTTGTATCTTGACTCGGACTTGCGATACATTGGCACTGACAAGCGTTTGTTTAGGCATCCTCTGCACTGTACCTTTCGGATGTATATGGCTCAATGAACGGTGCATCGGCTATAGCGGCCAATGGAATAGTCAGATATATACTTGGGGGTGTCTTTCCACTTTTCACCGTACAAAGTATGCCGTTATACGCAGCCATGACGGCTCGCAATCATAGACGATATTACACAAGCTGACATTTATCTTAGTGTATGACGCTCTCGGTATCGGCTGGGCGACGTCTCTGCTCGGTTTCCTCTCCCTAGGAATGCTACCCATCCCGTTCCTATTCTTCAAACACGGGCCCGCAATTCGTGCCAAGAGTAAATTTTGGGTCGAAAAATGACGCGATTCTGTGGAATCCGCAGCGTTCAACTCCATGCTTGAGTTGTCAGCCACGGTAGCGATGCTAAAGGCTTTGGTTGGGCCTGGAAGCAGATTACCAGAACGCGTTGCCGTTCGCGCTCATGCAATCATGCTTCGATTTGTCTTTCGGCATAGCCTATGCGATCACGCAAGCTCTGCGAGATACTTGGGGGTCGCATTGATGTGTCAGGCCTGTCGGTAGAATGGCGCAAGGAAGAAGACCAAGAGACGTGGCCTCGGCCGAGAGGTGGATCACCATTTTGAAGTCTGTGCCCACTGCAATGTAATCACCTAGCACAGGAATCTTGCGACACGCGGCATTACGTTGTATGGCATTAAAGTAATAGTCAGAGTCTACTCGAGTCCATAATCAGTATAGTTGAGTAGCTTGATGATGACAGGCGGCTCTATCGATTACATGATGAACACATTGTTAAGGCACTGCTATCCTACCATTTTCTAATCATTGCTGATTACTAGTGAGAAGTCCCGATATCGTCAGCCAACGCTTTCAAATGGATTCGAGCATTGAGCATATCTGTTAAAAGCACCGAGTTCAGAGGCGGATGTGAGTCTGTGGCTAGGGATCGCTATACCCGAATCAGGATGACAGCTGAAGACATAGCACCAATGTCGTTGAGATCCGATCTTCAAAGAGAACTAGCTAGTTAGATTTTGCTGCGGTTCGGCAAAAGGGTTCGAGGTTCGGGATGCTCACAGGTCTTCGCGCTAACATGCAGAATGGATCAACATATCGGTCTTTTACTTGTCTTATCATTGAAAGGCTTACTCGTCTCGCACGAGGTATGTTAGTATTGCAGCTCGCCAAGTGCTTGTAGTTGCACAATCAAGCAAGCACACCGGTCACATCCGAGAGGCTTTGCGTTGTTAGTAGCCACGTTACAACGTGTTATCGCGACTCACTTCTTGTCCTCTTGCAATCGCTTCCGCAGTATATTCTTCCGCTCTTCGGGTTGGTTTTTGACCTCTTCAATCCTCTCCTGCGGCAACGGCGCCGGCAGGCTCTCTGGGTCTGGCTCGTACCACTTCTCCTTGGGCGTCTTGGTGCCATCCGCAAACACCGAGTCTGTCATTTTCGCCCTGTACTCTTCCGGGAAGCGACTAAGAAAAGCTTGGATAAGCTCAGGTCCTGTATGACTGAATTAACAACGGGCCGTTACCGTATAAGGGAGGCTTACGGAGGCCTTGTGCAGATAACACTTTTCGATCTGCAGTCAGTGAGCGCAAGACGCCGTCGTTGCCCAGGAATGTGATGCCGAGAACATCATTCTTGAAATCCTTGAGAACGCGCGTAATCTCCTGCTGGAGTGGATCACTGGTATCGTAATTGGGTGTGCATCTTGGGGCTGCGGACTGCTCTTCTTCTGGTTTCTTGTCACACATAATTGCAATAGCTGAGATGAGGAAAATACACTAGGTTGACTTCTGGGTATACGGAGAAACATAAATAGGGACAATCCAGTGAGGCCGCCCACAACAACTGCGGATCAGCATCATTCGTCATGGGACGCCTGACGCACTTTTGACAACGTGCGTCTTCATGTACATTGCCCTCCCATTGAAACATTACAAGTAAACGGGCGCTGCGCCTCGTAGAAATCATAAAAGGCTATACCCGACATAGCAGCCGATCCACACGCAGGGTGCGGAACGTAAGCACTAGGAGTTAGGCACGCTCTCGATTGAAACATTATCAAGTTATCATCATGACATGCGCGGGGCTCTGTCAATAGACATGCGAGCGGCTGCGATATCCATGGAAATGCGAGGGGCGCGATCGATTGAGTGCCTCGAGAGCTGGTAGCTCATGCGCCAATCAAGGGGCAGGCGGCCTTCATTCGTAGTCCTTCGAGAGGCGTGGCCAACGACAACGTGCATCTCAAACTTGTCCAATCCGGTCTTCTGCAAGTAAGCTTCATAGCCTTCAGACTTGGAAGCCCGCTTCATCCACTCCTCGCTCACGGCTGATGGGTAGACGACACGCAGGAGCGGCTCGGCACCTCGGAATCGGTAGTATTGTCGGATGTCATCGTGGGGGAATAAATGCAAATCGATCCTCTTCATTGGCCCGTTGACCGCGGTCAACCAGCTTTGGTTGCTGTTCTCGGGGCTTGGCAGAAGCTTGTTGAGTTCGCCAACAATCTCGGAGATGCTGCGGAAGACGACTCCCTCAGTAGACGCGAACCGACAGTCGGTTCGGCGTGTGCGGACAAGGCATCGAATGAGCGGCAGCAAGTCGATGGGCTCCATATCAAAGCACGCCGCGTCAATGTCCAAGGAGACTTGGCCCTTGAGGAAAACCACTTTGACGAGGTTCATCTTTTGGCTCCAAAGGTCAATGATGTAGTGCGTCTTTTTCGCGTATATCGGCATAAACTCATTGCGGATCTGCTGGCATACCTGGGTGAGACCGTAGTACTGTCTACGCGTGGTGCGCGCAGGTTCACCTTCGCGTTGAGCCAGGGCCGGGTCATCGTGTCGACACATCCTGATGGGCGCCTCCTCACTCATGCGCTCGTAGATTCGGTTCCTGATCTCTGTGGTTTGTTAGCGTATGTATGAGCAAGGCAACTATGGTCTGACATACCTGGTGGCAGGTCAAGCAGCTGAACTGGCGCAGGCTTCTTGGGTGTCGGAACATGCTCGACGGCATCATCGAGTTCAACAACGGACGAGGCGGCCTCGGTGAGCGCGGGTTCCGAGGTCTCATCTTGATCGAGCGTGACAGCTGGCTCAGGTGTTTGTTCAGATACTGTTGCTGCATCTGTGGTAGCCTCATGAGTCTCTGGTTCGGGCGTCGCGCACCGAACAGGAGAAGTGATGGCGACGTCGGAAACTTCAGGCTCTGGTGCTTGGGCAACAGGGGTTGAGTTCCATGGTTCCTGCTCCGGCGTGGCGCAACGAACAGGTGGGGTAGGTGCGCGTGTCTCGTCTTCTCGCTCGCGCTCTTGTTCGGGCTCCTGGTTTGGTTGTGGCACGGATGTGTCCTGCTTGGTGGTGGGCGTAGCTGTAACAAGCACCCTCTGCTCGACCATCCATCCCGCACTCGGCTTGGATTTTTCCGCCATGACAGCCAGCTCTACATCGTCATGCTGGGTTAGCCCGCTGCTGCGCTTCTCGTCATCTGGCTGGACATGGGCTTGCGATTGACCTGCGACGCGCTCGATACCGTCTTGATGGAACGCAGGTACGGCGCTGGGCTTCTCAATCGTGGGGTCCACCGTGGTTGCAGTAGTTCCATGCGTGTTGACGGGCTCGGGCGTCGCGTCTTTTGTTTCAAGCGGCTCTGTCGACGTCTCGCGCGTCCGTCTCGCGCGACCGCAACTGAAAAGGTCGCCCAAAAACGACATGGTTACTCTCCCACACCACCACGTAACGTGTGTGGCTTCTAGGATTAGCACCGTGCGTGGGCAGGTCGTACAAAAGTAAGGAAGCCGGCACAATCTGCCTTGGGGTGTCTGCTAGCTATTATGTTTGTCCGGCCAGGATGGCGGCATCTAGTGAAAATGAGGGCTAAGCCTGTTCGACGATCGATGAAACGCATTGGGCGAATCAAGTCGCCGGTAAGATTGCCATCACAGCGGGATGACCAGGCTGGGGTACGTGCTTTACCCCTGATCGGCACCCATATCTCCACTTCTGACCGTGGTTATCTTATCTACACGTGCTGCGGCACTTTCGCATCTCCATCGGCTGGCATCATGCCCGCATTTTCTCTCCCTGCCGGTAGTCCTCGGAACGGTGCGCGCGGATACTGCGTCTGCTCGTTCCCTGCAGCTTCACCAAGGTCGCGACGCAACTTTATTCGTGCGCCCACCCGCGTTCAACCACCACCTCATCTCGGATAGCATACTACCAAGACTAGCAAATTCACCGAAGACAGAGCATCGGTCAGCTGAGCACCCGCAGTGGAACTATCCAGTTCTCCTTTCCTAGTTTGACCCAAGGCCATCTGAACGCGTGCGAGCTTGCCCACATATCGCACCCTAACCCCGCTAGAGGTGCGGAAAGATCTTACCCCCGACGTCATGACATATCACGGCCCGCGGAGAGGACCTGTCAGGCGAAAGAATTTCATGAACCCCTCACAAAACACACGGATGCATCGCACATAATCCCAAATGACAGATACGCGATCAACAAGCACGTACAAAGCACGGTCCAACGACCTAGTGGTTGAACATATGGAAATGAGGATGAGCAACCAACGGCCCAATATGAACCTAATCCACCTCCTAAGCCTCTCTTCTTCTTTTTTACCTGAGGATATCATCTGTTTGTCGCAGAGCAATAACAAGAGACAAGGCTCTGTTGTTCACAGATACGCACAACCGTCCACAGGTGCTTCGAGTCCGTTCGTTGGCAACACTGTGCCAATCGACAGACTCATTCTCGGCGGTCTTGATGTACGACACAGGCTTCTCGCTCTCCAACGCGCAATCTCTGCCCTGGTGTCGTCTGCTAGTGTCTCGGCGACTTCTAGGGATCGGACGTTGTTTCTCCACGTGGAGAGTATCCAGTTAGAGGCAAAGACACCCACTCCGACTTGGCTTGACTCCAAGTAGTGCCGGGAATGTCTATGCTTAGCGGTACTAGTTCTCGATTCCGACTTGGCCGTTTGGCGGTAACAATAGTACTATTTTAGTAAACAACGAATTGCTAAAACATCCAATCTCAACGTTGTCAGATAACCGCCCAAGCGTAGATCACGACTGGCGACCACACTGGGGCAAGGAGTGGCAACACACAGGCGGAGGACTGAGACTTGCTCCGCCAATTTGGGCGCCAAGCAAGACGCGAACAAGATTGGTTCTATGAGTCTACCAGGAGCTGAACAGTTGAGAGTTAAAATGTCTGCTGCATGGCGCTGACTTCCCCTTTAGAGCCGCCCAACGACAGTGCTTCATCAAATATCTCGATGCAGGCCTGTAGGAATCATATTCTTACTGCATACACCAACACACTAACATTACCTTTGAACAAGAGGTATCATCGAATTAATACTACATGCTATCTTCAAGTCACTTCCCCGCCATGTTGCTCTCCTAACCCTGCTGCCACAAACTCGTAGTATGGCCTTGAAAGCTCACACTATCAATCACCCGAATCTCCTCGTTACTCAGCCTCCACCCCAACGCCGCGCAATTGCTGACCGCCTGCTCCTCTTTCCTCACACCGCAGACGGGCGTAATCCCCTTACACAAATTGTAGTTCAACGCCACAGCACTCAGTGGTACACCGCGCTTATCCGCAATCTTCTTCAGCACAGCATTGACAGGCTCGATATCCTTCATATCATAGCTAGAGAAGCGATACGTCTTTGGCGGCGGGTTATCTACCGTGTATTTGCCTGTAAGACGGCCTTGGGCAAGCGAAGAATACGACTGCAGGACAATACCGCGTTCTTTGCAGGCTTGAAGGAGACCAGAGAGTTCGGGTTCACGGCGGAGCACGGAGAACTCGACTTGGTTGATAGCAAGGGGGACGCCATACTTGGCTAGTTCGTCCGACATCTTGATCATGTCTACGAGGCTGTAGTTTGCTACGCCAACGGTCTTGGTCATGCCCTTCTCTACGCATTCAGCCATGCCTTTGGCGATCATGGGAATGGTCTGCAGATGGATGGGTCCATGGACGAGGTAGATGTCGATGTAGTCGAGGCCGAAGTTCTTCAGTGAGGTCTCGAGCTTCTTCAGTGGTGCCATTGTCGGGTGAAGAATATCCTTTGCTTGTGGTACGACGAAGAACTTGTCTTGTATGACGAAGCTGTCTCTAGGAAGGCCCTGGATCAATCTTCCGCAGATTACTTCGCTCATTCCTGTGCCGTAGACCTGAGCGGTGTCGATGAAATTGACGCCTTTGCTGAGGCAGTGCTTCCAGGCTGCAGCTACATGGGGCTCTTCCTCGGGCTTCCAGTGCCAGGTAGACGTGTCGCCCCACGACCACGCGCCGATGCATAGTGGTGGTGCGTGGATATCGCCGTTTTTTCCCTTGTATACAACCTTGGTGTCTGCGGTTGGGATCCAATCCTCTGGCATTATGGCGGCAAGGCCATCAAAGGAAGGGTCCACCGGGTTGGGTTTGGTGTGCTTGCCGCTGTGGATGCCACTTACGGCTGACATCCCCGAGGAAAGACCAGCTTGTAGGACGTGCTGCATCTTTGCGATTGCACGTAATTGGAGTAGAGATATGTAGTAAAAAGTAGTGCTTGGATATGGTTTCGATGCTTCGTGGCCTCTCGCGTATTGTTATACTCGCGCGTCAGCCAGATCGACGCCACGGCAAGTCGTCGGCAGCATGGGCGAGCACCTTGTATGATGCGGCAATGATCCTTACATTGATTCCTAGCCTATGCCCAGCCGTTGTTCCTGCATGGGTAGCACAGATTCGGAAGTAGGCAGACTAGACCCTGAAATATGGGAGGCAAAACGGCGCGATGCTTGGAAGCGGATGGTCGGCATGATGTAGCAGTGATGTAATTCCTCGACCACGTTTTTTTGCATGGGTGCTCACGACGCAGACATGTCAAATCCGTGTCAGAACTGTAGGAACCATGTCATCATAGTCTGGACGTATATGCTCGAACTTCAAGATGTGTCCAGGGATTTGGTTCGGCAGTTGCGGCCGTTTTGCGGTGGTGGCCGGGAGCTAATCTTGAAAACCTCCAGCAGGGCTTGTGCGTTCGGCGCCGACGCCAACGTCTCGCGAGGCGCGAGACAGTATTCTTCAGAACCACTGGGTCGCATCATGGATATCGTGTAGATAAAGCCAAGATAAATGGTATACCGAGTAAGTCAATACAATATGGCGAAAGTATTTGAGATCGGCTACCATGTAGCCGGTAGAAATTGAAGTATTGATTCGTCTATCTTGTTGCATTAATCATTTACAAAATGCTGTTGTCTGCACACGTAAAGGCACCATTGACGTCCGTTGTGGCAAAAACGTTCAACAAGGCGTCGATACTGGCATACATGCCTGGAACCACCATGAAAAGGGTGACACACATGATGAACACGTTGAATGCGGCGGTCGCAATCTTCTTCTTGCTTGAGCGCCACTTGCCGTTCCAGTTGAGATGGAACCAGAACAGCACAGTGACACCCCAAGTAAACCATGACAGCAAAAGCGCAGCCGAAATGTTGAGCAGCGAATTGAATACTGGAATGGCGTTGGCGAGGATCCAGACGACCACCCAGAACAGGGTGACGGAGAAGATCCAGACAGCCCATTCGGTTTTCTGACCTATGTGGCTCATAGCGACGGAAGCGCGGCGGCCACGCGATGTCTCTGAGGTAGACGAGCTTCCTTCGTTGAAGCTTCCATTTTTCTTGGCCTGCCGAGTGCCCATTCCGCGCAAGAAGAAGACCTGCAAGTAGCGCGCGGCGGTCATACCGAAGACCAAACCGGTTCCAAGAAGTCCAATGAAGATGATTCCGTAGGCAACCTTTGCCATCAAGGGCTGGAGAGATCCTAGCGCTGGTGAGGCGACCGACTCGCCAGAAAGTGCGTAGACAACAGCCGCGACAACGGCATAAATCGTGGTAGCGGCGCACTTTTCGATTGTGACAGCGCGTGGGTAGTCACGAGAGGGGTTCTCCATCTCAGAAATGACGGTTGGAAAGGCCTGGTTCCCACTGAAAGCAAAAGCGATGTTCAAGAAAGCGGCGACAGCTTCCGTAAAAGTGGGATTTCCGATGGCCTTCAGGTTGAGTGGTACTTCTGCGTTCCGGGGACCTTGTACGCCAAGGACGACCATGACGAATATTACGGCCGCAAAGACTGATATGGTGCAGGGCCACGACGCCCATGATACGAAGCGCATGCTATGGGGTACGCACATAGCCCACATAGCAATGGCTGCGATGACCGTGAAGGCGACCGTGCAGGTCGCGTGGTCGCTTACAGTGTTGAGGCCGATGGAGATGGTGACGACTGCCGATGCGCTGATGAGGGCCATGTTAATCAAGAAACCAACGGCAAAGACGGCTTCGAGCCAAGGACCGCCAAGGACGCGTCCATAGTCGACAATGTTGAGCATGTAAGGGTACTTGCGCCAGTACTGAATGAGGTTGTAGGCGGTGTACAAGCTAAGCATTCCCATGCCGACGATGGCTACGATGCCTGGGAAGAACCCGAGGGTGTTGAGAGCGGCTGGCAATGACAACATGCCGATTCCAATCTCATTCGTCATGAAGATGATGACAGTTTGTGTGGTGTTGAGTTTCTTGGTGTCAGCACTGCTTGTGGGTCGTTTGCTTGCATTCTGAATATCGGATACGTCGCCTAGGTTGGTATCGTTTTCGGAATAGGTGTCGAGTTTCTCGGGGTCTCCGTGCTTCTTCTGTTGCAGAGGGTCTTGCGGATCGTGGGTCGCGTCTGCTGCAAGGGCAAGTGTAGGTCGCTGGGCAGATATGGGTAGGGCAGTGAGAGCATTGGGCTTGTCGTTGAGTTCATTCGGGTGTTGCTTGGGAATGTCGCCGTGGGCAGATGCGAGATCTTTGTGGTCCATGGTTAGGAGTTCAACAAGCACTTACGCCTGCATGTGTCGTTTTCGTACTAAATATGGTGAGGATGGGAATATTGGAAAAAATGACAAGGACGGACTCAAGAAAGGAGCTCGTTGATGGACAAGTTTGATGCAGGCTAAGCTGAGCAGATAAAGAGAAGGATGAAGAAAGAGAGATGAAATGGTCTCGGCGCAATGTGGAGGAATCCAAGTACATGGAGAATTACGTACTGCTGCACATCGCACTCGGACCAAGAACAGTAGCTGTTGATAGCGTGGTGAGAAATGCGTCCGAACTCTAAATGGGACTGTGCACCCAATAGCTGGTGGCACTCGCTGCAGGGTCTCTTGGAAGCGTGGAGTCCAAATGGCTCTTTTATCCACTTCAGGCATGTGGACCTCCCCAGATGCCGTATATATGAAGCTGTTAGTAAAGGGACCGAGTTGGTGTTTGGCGAAACACGCAAGTGCGGCACGCTGGGCCCTTCCGGACGATGCGCAGCCTTGCCACGATCCCGTTCCTATCAAAAGCTGCATGGCATGCGGAGAAGGGTCGTGGTGACGTCTAATGTTCATCCACGTCGGGAGCGAGGGCGCTAGTGAGAGCCGCATTCGATAACGCGAGACGGGTGCCGAAGCAGGCCGGTGTGGCATCCGGTAGCTTGGCTACCATCGTCATAGGTCTGGGCGACTTGTGATGAATGTCCAAGTCTCAGACAGCGAGTGGTGCAAGCGGACTTCCAATGCCAGCCACTCTCCGAATATTCAGACGATGAACAGACGTCGAATGATCTTTCTGGGCCAACTCCGCCGGGAGACGAAGAAGACATCCGGGACAAGGTTACGCTGCATCGCACTGGCAGTGGATGCAAAAACTTCGCACGGTAAAACGCCGGGCGCAATCCTCAATCTCACCGTGTTACATCCATTGAAAGTGAGGCAGTGGGAAGCCTAGACGCACGGACGTTTGGCATGGCGAAGGAGTTGGGATGGCCAAGGGCGGCGTCGCGCGACGAACCTCGAAGCCAGATGTTTGCGATGCGTTTTGACAGCTCCCCAAGTCTGTCGACAATCACCCCCAGAACGAGCCAGACGACGCGAATGGAATTGCGGTGCTTGGATGGGAAGCCATTTCTTCTTCATCGATGTCGCTCTTGTCAAGTACAGAGCTGCAGAAGCCCTCGGCGTTGGCCTACGAGTGAACGACATGGTAGCCAGTACAGCTCGTGTGGGTTGCGATACATCAATCATCACTCCATTTCCGCTGCAAGGTACCAATTGACCGTAGATGGAGTCGCGTGGGAAGTCGCATGGAAAGTCGCATAGGGATCGCGCAGTGTTCTGCTGCTGGCATGTCGCTCTGGATGACGAAAGTGTTGCTCTTGGATGGCCCTGTTAGGTTGGAAAGCTGTCAGATCAGTCAGAATATCGTGGAGAATGCCGAGTGATTCTCCGCGACCTCTCGAGTGAGCAGGTCAGACGAGGAGAAATTGCGATCATTGGGGAATGCCATCGTGGGTATCCTCGGTTGCGTGCGTGGAAGGGAGGGTTGATGGGAGACCCCTTATTGAGTGGGCACGCATTTCGGGTTACGCGTCAAGCTGAGTCATGTGCGACTTTGATTTTCTCACGGGTCCTTTACAATCTCCACCTGGCCCATCTGTACCGTGGGATGTTTTTTTGCAGCTGGCGCGGTTCGGTCGCCTCACAAAACACGTCTTTCGTTTCTTCGCCGTACAAGCGTCGCGCCTCGTCCGCTCGTATCGCGCGCTCGGCGGCATGCCCAAGGTGCGGCGCTGGTGTGGCTGTGAGGCGGGCTGACAGGCGCCCGTGTGCACTAGCAGCCGTTCTTTCCGAGCGGGAAGGCGCCAAAAAGCTTGGCTGACGGCTATCTTGACCATTCTCAAACCATTCAGGGCCGCGGAGGAGTATCAAGCACGTCGACTGTCTTCTTGGCGTCTCCCGGTACGCGCATGCTTTTCCCCAGGAACGCCAGGAGACGAAACAAGAGATGGGTAGCCCCGTCCAACCCATCTTCTACGTAATGTCTCTACTTTCTCACCTTCCGTCGTCGCCTTTTCCCTTGTCGTCTGTTCGAGCAGACATCCCGCCCATTTCCCTGTTTCCTCCATAGACCGTCTCCGAGACACGTTCCGCTCCACCTACCCTTGCCGAGTCGCTCTTTCTTACGTCGCTCACTCTTGCCTTCTTGTTTCTCCACATCCACCATGATACCCCGGATAGCGCTCTCGGCGCTTCTCTACGCCTCCGCCGCATTCGCTGTGTGCACCAAACTTGAAGACTGTCCACAATTTGAAGCCCTCAAGACGGACGAATGCCAGACGTACCATCACTTCCTCGCCCGCGGCTCTACCTCGCCTTACCCAGGCCACGTCATCGAGACTGTCGGCAAAGTGTGCAACGCTCTCAATACCAAGGAAAACCCCAAGGCCTGCGGATATGAGGATGTACAGTACTGGGCCATGAACGGTGGAGAGCGATGGTGCATATCCTCGCACGAGGGCGCCATCAATGGCGCTGAGCAGATGAGGAACTACACTGCCCGATGTCCAGACAGCCACTTGATCGTCATGGGCTTCAGCCAGGGTGGAAGCGTCATGCTCGATGTGCTCGGTGGCGGTGGTGGTCCGCTATGGGGTTGCACTCAAGAAGAAAACCCAGCCATGGACATTACCAGTGCGCCTGGCTCCAAGAGTACGTCTCGGCTATCACATCGAACCCAAACTGCACACTGACACGTTTACAGTCGCAGCCGCAGTCGTCTTCGGCCCTACACGACGTTCCGCAAACCAAACCTTCACCCACGGCGGCGGCGAAATCTCAAATGGCGGCGCACCACGAACAGCGGAGCAGAATGCAGGACTCCAGCCCTATGCTGATGCTGGAAAGCTCCGCGAATACTGCCAGCCTGGCGACCCGATTTGTGCACCCCAAAGCGAGAACAAAGAAATGTCTAAGCACTTGAACTACTTTGATCTGTTCGGTGATGAGGCAGCGCAATGGGTCATTGACCTCGCCAAAAAAGCTGAGAGCGGTGACCGCACGTCGGGTGCGAAGAGCATGCTGCACCAGACCATCTCCCACCCCGTCGCCAACATCTTCGTTCTCATCTTTGTGCTGTTCGTCTTCTAGTAAGTCTATTTCTACATAGTCACAATTGGTTCCGTGGAAGCGGCGCGATAGACGGAGCGGCGTCAAAGAGTTTGGTTTTTCCAATCGTGAGAGAATGTAGACTTATACTGTGCAGTTTCGCAGTGAGGAAGTTCGCCGTGTGGAAGACGTCGCGCTCCCCCATGTACACCCGCGTCAACTCGACCGAATCCGTATGAGGCACCACTAGCGCAGTCCCCCCGCTTGATCCGAGTTCGATACACGCACTACATGTCTTGGACATGCTTGGCACGATAAGGTGTGGCTCAGCAGAGCCGCATAACCGGAAGGAAGGGGCAAGTGCCATACTGCCGGTGGAGAAGAAACCTGGTTCCGAGGAGTAAGAGGCAAAGGAGGTCTTGAGTGCAGGACGTGCGGTTTATGTACCCTTACCTCGGATGTGGAGATACCCTTCATTGTACCATACTGTATGGATATAGCAATATTTATTACCTACCAGTCGGCTGGTTCGGCAAATCACGATACCTTAGCCTCACACCTGTCGAAATTCCACAAACCTCTAGTTGCCACCTGTCACATTTGCATAAGAGGAGTCAGTGGCTTCAGCCAGTTGCGAAATGCGTATGAGGCTTTACGTGTTACTATCGTGCTATCATACATTTGCCAAACAGCGCGCTGAGCGCATAAGTTTACTCCCCATCCTCGGCATCAACAAATGCCTCCTCGTCACTCGATGCAAACCCTTCGTCCTCGCCTTCAGAGTCGTCGACATGCTCAACAGCAGGAACAAACTCCTCCTCATCATGATCATCATGTTCCTCCTCCTCATCCAAAGCATCCAGTTGACCGGGTACTGCACGGGCGACATGCTGACGTAGGGTGGGATCGTCTCCGTGTGCTAGTTTGCGGAAGAATGGATGGTTTTCCGTAAGCGGCTTACCAGCAGTAACGAAGCCCATGGGAGTATGCTCAATGTCCTGACCTTTTCGGCGGAGAGCCAGCCACTCGTGTACTGTGCTTATATTAGTAAACCATTACCTGCTACGTGTCCAACATACATACCGAAGGTGAGAGGCTTCTTCGCGAACGCATCCTTCTCGGGATGCTGAGATAGATTCTCATCAAGACCAAGGTATTCAAGCAATAGGTAGTACTCATCCCACTCTAGGTAGAGCCGCCCAGCGAAAAGACCCATCTCGACCCGAAGCCAGATAGGCGCTTCAAAGGTGGTGGGTAAAGCTGGCATCGCGTAGTAGTCCAGCTGGTTGAAATGAAGCATCCTTCTAGTGACAGGTGCAGCGTAGACGATAAGGTGAACGCTACCGTCATTCAGCGATGCTTTCTGCTGCTCTTGCATGATCGGTATGAGCTGATTGGCTTCCTCAGGGCTGATAAGAAGCGCTTGTTGACCGACTGTACTCCAGAAAACCCAGTGGGAAGGTCGGATATAGTTGTCATTGGGCGCGTAGATTTCGATGGTACGGGAAAACTCGGCTGAGATCCACAGGCCTGACTTCATGGATGAATTCACCGTATGCTTGTGGCCCAGTGAAGTCGTTCGTCCTAGCACCGAAAACATTGGCTGATAAGCATCGCTTCCTGGAACAAGATGCCCGAACGCTGCGAAATGCTTGATATCTTCGTGCAGCTTTTTGGTCTTGTGGGCGTTGTATAGTATGGCTTGTTGAACCTCGCGAACGTTTTCAACCTCAATCTCCACCTCACGCTCGGCCTCACGCTCTTGCTCAATCTCCACTTCCTCTAGCGCTGATGCATGGACAGCGGAACCTCGATCCTGGAAGCGTTTCTTACGATCCACAAGCTCAGCGTAGATGCTGTGTAACGGAGGTTTCCATTGGATGGTGGCTGTATCAGCAGCAGCACGCCGATGGAGCTCGCCCTTTGGCTCATAGAGCTGTTTTAGAGAAAGAGCCTCTTTGATGCGAACAGTGGCGAGGAAAGCCTCTCGTGATGAAGGATCCTGCAAATATTCTGGATGCTCCAACCTGGCCTGCTCTTGCTGCAAATACTGCAAGGTTTGAGCGAAATAAGACGGTTCTAGCTGTTCCATAGTGTCGCAAGTCTGACCGAACACCCAGCGAAGCACGTCACCTGATGTCGGTTGGTGGTAAACGCCAGTCCCTTTGGGTAATCGATCCAATATCCCTTGGTGAACCTCAACAGGAGAGAAGAAGGTGACTGATTGGGTCTGGCCAAGAAGTCGTAAACGCATGGCCGCTTGTACCAGGGTATCTTTTGTCAGATGTTGCCCAAGAGTCAAAGCAGCCCTCGCATTTGGTGGGAATTTGATATCAGTTCCTCTACAATGACTCTCGTCTAAGTATACGACACATCGATCCAGATCGTCGACAAATGGAGATGCTACGAGTGGTATACATCTACCTGTGCGGTACAACACCCATACACGGTGATCACTGTCGAAGTACACAGCCGCCGCAGCTTCTTGATCGGCATCTAGCCAAGCTTTGGCGAAGTTTTTATTCGAGTGCTCAAGCACTTGCGCACCCGCATCGATCAGGATCCTGATTCGCCCGACTTGATGAGATCCGTTTGAGTAGTGGCCGTTATTTGGCATATGCCTGTAGGAACTTGCGAGGTTGTTGATCAGGTCTGTCTCGGTCCAACGTGCTCCATCCGCGAAGGTCATGCGCACATACGACTGGTTGCGAGGTGCTAGTAGATAATATGGTACTTGCGCGTTTGTATGCGCTAACTGGGGAAGATCCTGCTGTTGCACCAGTAATGGAAGTTGATGCCTGGAATCATTCGTACCAGAGAAACCGGTAACACGAGGTCCCTTGTTGTCTTGAGAGGATGGAAAAAGGTTCCAACCCGAGGCCTGGAGCTTGAGGCTAAAGGTCTTCGCATACTTGGGAAACACAAAGTTGTTCAAGTAAAAGTCCATGAGAGAGGCGCTATAGCGTACGACCTGAAAAAGCTCTCCCAGTTGCCGCATATCCTCGGTATTGATTGCCGCATAATCATCCAATTCTTTCGGGATGTCAATTCCCTTTGGAAACCACTTTTCGTACTGGATGCTCGGCTCGTCAGTCTTAACAAGATGAGCAAAGGCTTCTTTGAACTGCGGGACGCTGAGGCCTTGATAGTAGAACGACAAGCATGTCAAGGTGATAGCGACATCGGGATGTCCCCACTCGGCCGTAGGAGAAGGTACGCCCTTCGCTAGGTACGGTACTGCTATCGGTGCTCGTGTCGGATGCAGTCCATACTGTACGTTCCAGCGCTTCTTGAGGGTTGTTATCAGAATGCGATGTACGAACATGCCACGGAGCAAGTTCACAGTGCGTATCAGAGTTGGTTTGTCCCGGAAGAAGCTAGTTATTCTGGAAATGGTTTGACTGCGCACGGCTGGTTTCGAGATGTAGCCCTGTACGTCTTTCATGAGAGCAGCTGGGTACTCGGCGCAAGGAAGTATCAACGGAGTTTGCCCCTTGCAGATGATCTTGACCAAGAGCTCGATCAGATAGTCTTCGGCATCTTTGCGCAAGAAGTAGAGAAGAGGGAACCCGGCAGCCCCACGGTTAACCACTTCAATGCTACAAGGGTAGCGTGATTGAACACTCGAAGAGAAGTCCTTGACCAGGTGGAGTACAGCCTGCGTTACTTGCCATCGCATTGGGTGACCATCCACTGTCGCCTGGGTACCAGATGGATAGATAAGTTGAGTCCTGATAGCTAAGGATACGTCGCATTCATCCAGAACATCGCGAGTATGCTCATCCAACCAACGCTGTGTCTGTATCATCACAGAAGCTGATTCGAGTTTGTCGTCACAAAGCTGTTGCAGCCCACTCAGCTTGAACGAGAGGATATGCTCTGGCAATGCGATGAGTATACCACGGCGAGCCTTCAAGCGTGCGTGCAGCTTTCCGTATAGGCTCATCAATGCTTTGGCAGGCGATGTCTTTCGAGAGAAAGGTATATGCATCAGTTCGCGATCAACTAAGCCACCGAGTTTCGCTTGCATCACTTGCGCCGACTGTAGTAGAAGAGCTCTCGGTACCACGACGCGAGCGAGGTTTTCTTGGTCAGCAAGGAGAGCTGCGACCATAGCTGTGAAACGTCAGTTTATGATGACCAGGATATCTAACTCGGCACTTACGGAGGATACAAGACGTCTTTCCCTTGCCCATCAATAGTTGCAGGACTGAGTTCTCGTTTGTCTGCGGTGAGACTGTTGCTAGGGCGACTTGTACCTGCTCATCCCGCAGAAGGATATCGCCATCGATCTCTAACAATAACCAATCCGGAAAGGTCATGGGGCTCCAATTACCATGGCCCTTGTTCGCCCATTCATCCCGCTCTTGCTGGCTCTTGCACCTCTTCTGAGCATCCTGAATACGAAGTAACCGCTGAAGCTTGCTTACAGCCACTCCAAAAGCCACAAGTGCTTCTTTCATACCTATACCAAACGTAGTACCCGCAGTCATTCGAAGCTCCCTTAGGAGCTCAATCGTTGTAAACTTGTGGTATGCATCCGCCATCTGCAGCCACTTCGCTTGCGGATCTTGAAGTGAACAACGGATATGGTCAGCAGCAGCTGCTATGAGATCTTTGGCTGGTAAGATATCCGCTGTGGTGATCTGAGGAAATGTGACATGAGCTGTATCTTGTGCGTGTAAGACGTGCTTCTGGAGAGCATCAATACTCGCGTCCATCTCTTTCGCATATCTACGTTGCACGAAAGAAGACGGATCTTTGAAGTTGGAAACGATGCTCCTAAGCATCCCAATCTCTCGTGGCGGCGGATGAGTTATTCGTGGATACATTGGCGCCTTTTTCGTTTGAGTAACACCCACGAAGTTGTGCGTTCTGGTAGGATGTTGCGTAGTGTTGCCCGACTTGACAGTCAAAGCTCCTGCATACGACCGGGAGGTGTGAGGAAGCGCTGTCATTCTGCACCCTTCAATATCGACTACTCGAGCTTTCATCAAGGCTGAGAGTGACTGGTCGTCATACTTCCTAGATCGTACCGGATACAAGGAAGATGGCATTGGTTTCGTGTGAGATTTTACCTCTAAGACTAAGCTGGCCTCCGTTTGATGAGCAGCCAAGCGCGAGAGAACCTCCTGAACCTGCTCTAGATACAGCGACAGTTCGTGATTGCGAGTAAGGCGGGTCCATTCTGAAGCCACATCGGCAAGAGCCCGATCAACGTTCAGATATGCAGGGTCAATCGCAACCAATCTCCGCGAGTCGATGTCGGAAGCTGGCCATTGTTGTATGATTGAGTCAGCCAACAATTCACAGGCTTTATCAACACCCGGACCATGCAAGCTCTCAGCTTTGACTAGCTGCGAGCGCTTCCTGAAGCCCGTCTCGGAGAACGGCATCCGTGCTTTCTCTATCAATGAGATCAGGTAAGATGCGGGAGGAGCCCCATCGGCTCGGAAATGAAAGTATGCGGCGTGGCTAGGGGCTGGTATGGCACGTATCTCCGGTATCATTGCGAAAGATATGAGAACACGCAAGAGATCCAGGTCCGCATCCGGCGAGAATGTAATGGTTCCGAGAAGAAACATTAGGCTGAATCTATCATCGACACTACACTGGAGTGATTTCTGAGCGAGCGCACCCCACTCGGCTTTGATGTCGACAGCGAGGTGATCACTAAGCAGGAATTTACGGTAATACTTGTCGTAGCCACCCAGAACTGGAGCATCATGGAGAAGGGTGATCAGTGAAGTGTTTGAAGAGCAAGTTGACTCCCAGTTAAGGAGCAACTTTGATACCTCGAGCACATTCAAGCGATCCCGCGAACTTCTACGAGAATCGCGTGCGCTGTAGGGAAAGTCCTGGCTATCATTGTTCTTGCTCTTTTGAATGTTGGACCTCCCAGCCGCCCGAGCAGCAAGGTGGGTGATATCGGGTTCCAGTTTGATGGTCTCTTGGATATCGCGGTCGAGGAAAAACTGAGATAAGTCGGCAGATCTTCGCAGTATCGTCGCGACAACAGTGGCATACCGATCGTCTTGCATGTAGATAGTGCATTCGGGCTGCCACTGTACCGTCTCCATGCATCTAGCGTCTGGCGGATAGTACCCTCGCTTTGGCGATAACTCTGCGATGCGATTCAATGTGGCTATCTCATCGCGCAGCAATGGGTTCCAAGGCTGGTAAGTCCCCGTTTGAAGAAGGTAGAGGGCTTCCTCCGTTCCGGTCCGCCGCGTCAGCTGGTCGGCGATAGCGTGGGACGTGTAAGCGTGCAGCAGAGCTTTCATGTAAAGCAGGCGTGGTTCAGGCGCACAATCAATACGTCCCAGAATATCGTTGATCGCGTATTTGAGGTATACGCCTTGCCCCATTTCGATGTCAACAGACACATGAGGCCCGTCCTTGGAGACCCGGATTCCGCCCCAAGGTACCAGTATGCTCTTTTGGCGATGATTGGCGATGGACTGAACAACAATCTTGTTCATCAACCCATACCAGGTGCCCGCATCTTGGTTTTGCAGAATGATCGCACCCAGTCTTGGTGACTGTAATAAGCCTTGATGGTTGATGTCGAAGCTTAATTCCATCCGCTTCAAATCCACATGGACCTTTCCATCGACCGATGCGAAAACCAGAATCTGAGATGGGAATTCGAAATGAGAGAAAATCCGCGTGACGCTCTTGACTAAATCGCTCCCCGTATCCAACAATGTCATCTGCAATGGCTCTTGGAATCGCCGGACAGCATGGTAGAGACCTGAAGAGTACCGGCGTATCCACCAATTGATCGGCTTCGATGCCCATTGACTGCTTTGGCGAATCTCGACATGCCCGCTGGAGACATGAAGCCAGTGGTAACAATCTTCCACCAATGGTCTAGGAAGATCGGGTGTAGGACCTTCCAACCCAAAGACATGCCTAGGAATGAATTCGAGGACGTGGCCGTCATGGTCTGCTCGAATAATCAACCGGTCGTTGCGATATCCGAGATGAATTCGATGGCCACGCACAGCTTCCGATAACGCGAAATCCATGCCCTGTAGAGGAGAAGGGTAGACAATCGGATTCTTGGTACCGAGAATGTGTTGATAGGTTTTGTCCATACGGTATGACTGCGGAAGTGTTCCCATCTCTTGTCCGTCGATGAGCAAGGTGCCATAGACATAGTTGTAATGCACGAAGTAGGGATGCTGCTCGGCCAATGAGTGCAGCGTGTATGACAAGTACCAAGTGCCAGGGACAACTTGAAAGCCGGCTTCGTTGAGTCTGTAGTTGCCAGGTATATACCATACTGCTTCTAAAGCTGCTCTAAACGTCTCTTGGTCTGCTAGTATGGCTCTCCTCACAATCTCGCGGTGATCGTAAGCGAAAAGGGTGTCCTGTACGATGGCGTTGCGCATGTTGTATGGCATCGCGTCGAAGCTACCAGCCAGGTTGTACTGCAGTGAGACAGAAGCATCAAGATACATGCGAAGGCTTTCAGGGTCCTGCCATTGCGGATCGTCAGCGTGCATTGTCCGCTTGCACAAGAGAGAAGCCCATATAGCTGACTGCATCACGTTCGGATCTTCTGTCGCCATGGGTTGTAGTTCTTTACGCCAGCCATCGGTGATCTTACGGGCTCTTCGGAGAAGGTCCATGCCTTCGTTACGGACCGCTGTGCTTGGAGTCAGGGAGGAAAGTTTGAGCAGAATCGTAATCAATATTTCCATCTGCACGGGCTCGCGCCAATTTCGCTGAATCGCTTCGAGTCGATATTGAACCTGCTGTAGGAGCTTGCTGCAGAGGTCATCGTTTGATAAAAGGCGATGAACGTCTGGGTAGAGAGAATCTGCTGCCGTGTCTGGTCCTAGCTGCAACACCAGACGCAAGACGAGCACCCAGGTGGACTCTGACGAGAAATTGAGACTAGTCGAGCTCATCTCCCTGAGAAGATCAAGCCATCTCGAATGAGTGCCGACCAAAAGACCTTGAAGTGCAGTGAACTCGTGAATACTAACGCCTTGAGGACACCTTGCTTGGCTTGCCTGGACTTCATTTGATGTTGGCCACGTGGCATAGTCAAGTTCAAGAGACACCAGAGGCGAGTTCAGGGGAAGTCTCATGGGAACGTGATGCCAGAAGGATGCCTTTGTGGACTTGTTCGTCCAAATCGCACCGAGCCTGTCATAGTACCTGGGCTTGAGGCCACAGGTCCGAATGACCTCTTCCAATCCGATTGGAAAACCCCAGTTGGCGTAATGACACTCGAGATGGGCCTTTTTGTGTGAGCCCAGAGTCACTTGACAGCTGGTCTCGTTGACGTATTGACGAAGCTGTGAGTATTCCCGGACGAGCGATATTCTATCGAGCTTCTCAGTCGTTTGGTGGCACAGGGTAGACAGCAGGAGCCATGTTGCGTCCCTATACGCAGCAAATACCTTGGGACACTGTAGCTCAAAGAGTGCTGCTTTGACCGCTGGCTCGTAGCTTGGTAGCGGATGTTCATGAATCCGAATCCGAATTGCCTTAGCTTCGTTATGGAGCTCATGCCAGTCGCAAGGCCGCCGATGCCGTGACTGAGTCATGCCGTCCTGACCGATAAAAGTGTCATAGATGCACTCCTTTTCGTTTCGCTTGTCGATGGTTTGCGCATGGTGTTGGCTCTTCTCCTCCCATTCGATGCTCTTAGCGTCACACGCAACCTCGGCCGCCTGTTCAATCTCTTCTCGGATGACTGGAAGCTCACCCTGAAGGTCTTCGCGGTCGTAATACTGCGCAGCGAAGCAGTCATCGGAAGGATCATCGAAGATGGTTTTGGACTCGGCATTCGACCGTGCACGATACCGAGAGTGTAGGTACTTGCGTACCTCTTGACCGCGTATCGTCTCCTCGCGCGTAAGCAGTTGAATGGGATCCAAAATATCAGCGTCGAACCCAGGATGGTATTCCCCCAGTAAGGGGTAACAAGCTACCGCGTCCCGGTCCATAAGAACCCAAAGTTCCATTACGTGAAGGAGATGCTGGCTCTTCTGGTTGACGTACGCTTGGTCCATGGTGCTGATTCTGGCGACGTATTCACAGATGACGTTACTTATTTGTATCACAAGGAGGCCTTCAGATTGCGTTGATTATTTCGTGGGAAGGATCACATCCTTGACAAGCTTTGACGAAGCGATATGGCTAGAAACAGCTTTCATGTAAGGCTTGACAGAAGCTTTGGACTGAAGGTAGGACTGCAAGTGTTCGGTAGATGTCCGCTCTTCAGATTTGGAAATGGTTGGACGTGCAGATAAGACATCCCTCAAGAACCTGCCGCTGTTCGTCATGCGGAGTTGCAACTCGCGAGGATGGGCGATTTGGCGTAACAATGGAATGGATCGTTCCCGCGATTCCCTGTGATTGCGCCAGACTCGCTTTAGATATCCGCCAGTCGTGGCCAGGATCGTCTCGAAGCTGCCTTCGAAAGATGACAGGAGATTGGTACACCTGCCTGCGGACGACCTGCTGGCACTGTGGACGTCAGAGGTGAGCTTAGCGAGGCGCCGGCCTAGTTTCTGTCGGAACGAGAAGACTGCGTCAAGAGGTATCCTCTTGAGCACGTTTTCCAGTAACTGTGCATGCAAGAGACACATCAGCGTCTTGTAGTAGAGTCTGCCGACCTCTGCGTCTAAGTGATGATATAGGTAGCGCTGAACTGCTACTCGTAAGACCAGGTAGAAAGCGGATCTCCTCCAAGGCCTAAGAGCATTGTCAAAGACGACTGTGTCGCGCACGCGCTTGCGTAGACATGGCACCGAGACCGCAGTGCCATTGGCCTCTAGTATAGTCATCAACAGGCCTGAGATGAGAGCGGGGTCACTGGTGTCTCGAATCTCTGGTATGGTTGCGGCTGCCTTCCAGGTGACCGCAGCAAATTTGGTAACAGACTCGCTGCTGGCTTGCTCGATGAAGGTGGCGAGAGCTTCCTGGAAAGCCTCTTCGTGAAACGTTGAAGCCGGTACAGATACCGCGCAACCAGGGACTACAATTGAGGTTAATGATTAGCATGCAGCATCGAGTCCAGGGTTCTGTCACTTACAGTCCCATTGCAGGGCGCCTTTGGCAGCAAGCACCTTATCAGCTGTTGCGGATGTCTCAAAAGCTTCAAACACGATTGTGTGCTCGCCAGGGTCCCTATGAAAGTCAGTGGAGTAGATGTCAATGTGTGAAGATTACATACAGTTCTTGAGAGTATACCAGCAAAGCGCAATTTTGAGGTGCAACATGCAGAACAAGCATTTTGCGATGGCTCAGGTGGCGAAGCTCCTTGATCAGCGCCGCCTTGCCGATGGTCCCGTCCACGTTGAGTACTTGACATGCGAGTAGTGTCTCCCGGAGTCCTTGGACATGGAAAGCGACATCTGTAGCGACATGAGGTGCGAGTCTGGCGACAGCGTCCAACATGCGCTCCAACAAGGCTTCTTCGACGCGACGCAAGTTTCCGTCTTCTTTGCCAGGCACATTGCGGGGTAGCGCGACATGGTAGTACTGCTGTTGCAGAAATGGCACACGCGCGGCGGCTGCCATGGCGGCTCAGGGTGCCTGCTGCAACGAGGCAGCGGGCGGGGTAATTGCGGATGCGAAATCTTGCAAAACGGCGGAGGTACGGTGTTGCGATGTTGCAAGAGTGGCAGGTGGTCGCGTTGTTGCTGGAAACGCGACTACTCAATGAGGAAAGGAACCTAGGTTGATGTGGACGCCAAGCATCGCCGTGTTAGGCGACAGCACTGCGCAGTCGGCCTCTCCCAGCGATGAACGATGACCGGTGAGCCTTGCTCTCGGGATGCAAGAACGACAGCCTCATGCCGCCGGTAAAGGGGTTGCATGGGAATGAAATGCTAGCCAATGGATTGATGACTGGGGCGCTGTACGGCGCAGCGAGAACGCCTCAGTCTCGTCAGCTCCAAGAGGACAGAAAAGGCTGGGTCTCGCGATTGGGCGTGACACTCGAATCATAGACGCCTGCATTTAAGGTTGTTTCTACCTTCCAATCATGAAAAGACAGAGACGCGGAAAAAGCCACGGAGTCGCAGCATTTCGCTATGCTGTGCAACGCAACGGAACTGGAAAGACAAGGAAGTGATCAATGCGTAAAGGCTGGACGAGGAGAACAGAACGGAAATGACATGAAGAAACCTGGACGGGTTGGTGTGCATATTGCGAGAGAACCTATGCGTGTTAGTTTAGATGCGATGGCTTCCATCGTGAGCTACAGGGCGGAGACTCATTTCAGCAGTCTTCCGGCGTGTGGAGTGAATTCCTTGTCGGCAAGGCGCTCATCGAGGACGCTCAGGCATGCCCGTCGTCAGAGCGCGTCGTGGCGCGGCATGAGTGGGTATCGGCAAAATTGAAGACACGATCCACATCATAGTCTCTAGATAAAACTCCACGACGACCCTCTGCGAGCCTTGCGACAATGTGCGATGGAGTTGAAGACTCGATAGCTGAGAGAAGAGTGGTAGTCAGAGGTTTGACGACGGGTGAGGCATCTCGTGTTTGCCCAGCCCCTTGCTTAGATCTAAGACTAGCTAGCTGCATAGCGCCTGCCCCTCACTTATCCAGAGCCCTCGGTCTCGCTGCCCCCACCTCTCTGCTCCAAGACAATGCAGTCTTCTCTCAAATTTACCCAATGAGACCGTTAGAGGACGACGAGCCCTTGATGTATTTGGCGCCGACTTCGCCCTCCCGGCGAGGCAAACATCACCCGCAAACGGAATATCGGCTGCAGCACCTGCCTTCCTCGGTTAACCCGCTACACGCTCAGGCAAGCAGTTATCACCGCTATTCCATGCGGGTTTATTCCCGCTAGATTAGTCGTCGCCACAATGAAGATGGGAAAGTGCGAAAGGGCGTTTGCGACTAGCCTGTCTCGAGCTGCATGGCGCGACACTATAGGTTGTGGTTGAGTCTCTGCTTCACGTCCCGCGATCAGCTTGGCTTGATACGCCCTGCCCTCGTTTCAATTATCATTACCCCGTGGCTGCTGTACAAGAACAGCACTAAAAGCTCGTCGTTTGCGCCGCGGATTCGCTATTAGTACTTTGTCGCGTCTTGATCGGCGCCGTTATCTGCGCCATGTCGCATAGCGATTTCGCCAAAGACACGGCCGTCGCAACAACATCAGGAAGAGACGAACACGCCACATCACCGTCCACCAAGTCGCATACGTCAGACAAGTCCCGCGTCATCGAAGAGACCGACACCGACGATGATCGCGCCTCCATATCGTCAGTGTCGACGCATTCCGACTCGATCAATTCGGTAGCAGATCAACGACCGGAGATACATCATACCTGGAGTAGGAACACCGGGCACTCGTGGCCTGGCGACAAGGAGGATGCGATTGCGGCAGTCACTACGAACGCAACGCAAGATCCGCGCTTCGAAGTTGACTACGAGGAGGGAGAGGACCCGGAGGAATGGCCCATGTTGAGGAAGGCCCTTGTCGTCTTCTTCATGAGCTTTTCGACACTAGTCGTGGTTATGTACTCGACGAGTTACACAAGCGGCATACCGGGTATGATGGAGACGTTTGGCATACGATCAAAGACGCTGGTAATCTTGGGGATAACAACCTACCTTTGTGGTCTGGCAATTGGATCGCTACTCCTAGCACCACTTAGTGAGATGTACGGCAGGAGACCTGTCTACCTGATCGCAGTCGCCGCATTCACCATTCTCATCATACCATGCGCTCTGTCGAACAATCTAGCCCAGATTCTCGTCATGCGCTTCTTCGGCGCAATTGCAGGCGCAGCCATGATTTCCAACGCCCCAGGCACGGTTTCCGACATATCCAAGGAAGAATATCGCGCATTATTTTTTTCCGTCTGGAGTCTCGGCCCAATGAACGGGCCCGTCATTGGACCGCTTATCGGCGGGTTTGTCTTTCAAGCCCTGGGTTGGCGATGGACAAACTGGGTCGTCATGATCGGCTCTGGCACATCCTGGTTCATGGTCTTTATGATCCCAGAAACATACAAACCAGCGATCCTTCGCGCCAAGTCAGCAAAAAAGCGCAAAGAAACCTCCGATGCACGGTACCACTCGCGCTACGACGACAAGAAAGCCTTCTGGCCTCTGCTACGGGAGAACCTCTACCGACCCCTTAGCATGGCGGTCAACGAACCGATATGCATCTTCTGGGACGTATATATAGCATTGGTCTATGGAGTCTTGTATCTGTGTTTCGTCTCTTACCCCATCGTTTTCGGTGAGCTCCGAGGTTGGTCGGCTGGATTTGTTGGACTGGGGTATATGGGTATTGGTGTTGGAGGTGTCATCACGATAGCTTCAGAGCCTCTGCTTCGCCGTATGATCAACAGTCACAAGAAGGATCCAGAGACTGGCAAGCCATACCCAGAGGCCATGGTCAGTGTGGTTGTCATCGCTGCTGTCTGCGTTCCGGTCGGCGAGATGATCTTTGCCTGGTATGTACAGTTCCACAATCGATCCTCGCCCTTAAAAGCTACATCACTAATACATATGGCGTAGGACATGCACTCCCAACGTCCACTGGATCTTTCCTATCCTCGCCGGAATTCCTTTTGGTGCAGGAAACTGTGGTGTCTTCATTTACGCGTCTAATTACCTCGTACACTCATACGGCATCTACGCCGCTTCTGCTCTCGCTGGAAATGCCGTCTTGCGCTCTGTCATGGGTGGCGTCCTTCCTCTTGCAGGCCCAAAGATGTATCAGAGCCTTGGCCCGCACTGGAGTGCGACAATGCTCTCGCTCCTCGAATTCGCAATGGTACCCATCCCTGTAGTCTTCTACCTCTACGGACATAAGATAAGAGAAAAGAGTGCGTTGATCAGGCAGATGAGGGAAGATAGGGAAAGAGTCGATGCGAAGAAGAGGAGGGCTGCCGAGAGGACGGAGAGGGTGAAGGGCGGTCTCGTTGATGAGAAGAAGTTAGACGTCTGATGGACTTGCATAGGTAGTGCTCATTCGAGTCTTGTATCATGTTGTTGTTCAACCATGCATCACTACCTTCGTGTACCATCTCTATAATGGCATATTCGCCTTCTCATGTCCTAATAAACCGAACGCCCATTGTTAACAATTATCCTTTCGAGGTCTCTACATTTATGCCTGCACGCCATACAAGGGAAAAATCGAACACCCTAGTAGGCAACAACAGGAGAGCTAATAATCTTCTTTTGTAGAGCGATACTCTACCGCGGCGACTACAGGGGTGGCGTTTAATCTCTCCCTTGTGTAGCGTGAGCAGGTGAATGCTTGTGAATTATATTGTTGTTTATGAACAAGGCCTTTCCTCAACACTGCTAATGATACTCCATGCATCACTATCCTCGTGTATCGTTTCTAAAATGTCATATTCGTCTTCCAAGCAGTTCCCGTTCTCGCGCTCTTGACCAGGATCAGCTTCGAAGACTACTTCGTCCTCATTCGCTGTTCCCAGTAGCCTCCACAGGACGTCGTCTCGCTCCATCTTCTCCCTCAATCTTCCACTTACCCATTCCACAAGACTACATGTCTGCACATCCTCCGGCGCTGGCACCTCCCAATCCATCCCCACACCAAACTCCTCACAGTAGCATTTGTCCAGCATGTGGCCCCAGCACGGATATGTGCATGATTCCTCGCAGTTCTCCTGACATGCATGCCCGTAGCCAAGGTACCAACACCCTGACATGTTCCTATGCCATTGCCAAGTGTATTCGCCCCACCAGCCGAAACCATGAATGACTGGCAAGGCTGGCAAATTGCGGCTTCGACAGCGTTGTTTGAGGTTCTCGGACGGTGTAAGGGCGCAGGCTAGTGTGAGGTGCGCGTGAATGTCGGAAAGGCTCGTGGGTAGGGTTGTTCCGTGGGGGTTTGCATAGGGCGCTGTGAGGATGGTGGCGCTAGTGCGGCCGGGACGTGAATCGTTGCGCATTGTATGCGGTAAAACGAGTAGCGGTGAAGGGCTTGTAGATTCACCATATCCGTGTATGCAATGTTCCTTGACCCGTCGCATTTCTGCGATGCGTCGTCGTGCCCAGGATCCAAAGTCCTCGCCAGCCATCATGTCTCCCTCGTTGTTGCATTCGAAAACGTCGGCGTTCTTCCCGAAGAGGTAGTAGGCGGCTATGTCGTCCATGCTCTCCATATCCACTGTATGTGCCGTATCGGCGTGCCAATCGCCTTCCCATTCTTGACTTTCTATTCCCTTGTACGTATGCTTGAGTGCTGCTACTCGTAAGGGTCGAGGTTTATCGGAGCGACGCCGCTTGTTGCCGCTGTAGATACGCTCGGGGTATCTCTTGGAACGTTGGTGGGCATGACGGGCGGAACGAAGGTCCTTGAAAGGGTGGTCTGAAGTCCGGCCAGCGGCATTCATCGCAGGTTCCGAAGGGAGAGTAACGAGACCGAAGGGGAGAATCACGTGCGTCTCTTCGGTCTCGGGAGAGCAGATTACACACCAGGGGCCATAGGGACCAGCCCATCCGAGTATCTTCTGCTTCATCGTAGGGAGGTCGAAGAGCAGACCGAACGCCTAGCTGTGTAACTCGGATGAGGATTAGCCGTCATTATAACAATCGCTGATGACGATACATGATGCTGAGTACGCGAGCACAAGGCATTTCGCCATCCTTGGAGCTTCGCCCTTGCGGCATAGATGAGGGCGCATGGCTGTGCAGAAGGGCGGATGTGGACGGGGGTGGTGCTAAAGGATTCAGCGACGACGTTAGTTTGTGATCAATGCGCATTCGCGATGCCTCCCATTTGATGCAGAATTGCGAGGCACCGAGAGTTGTTGTGCTCAGGCTGATGGTGAGGGTACAGAGGAACGGCTGGGCCAGCTGTTGCTGAGGCGGAGTAGCTTATCTCCAAGGCTACATGCACGTCTTTCTCCATAGCTTCTACACTGCACGCTACACGAGGGAAGAATCGAAAACCATGCCTAGACAACTGCTGTACAG
The DNA here is from genome assembly GCA_002952155.1 of Alternaria solani. Taxonomy (NCBI): domain Eukaryota; kingdom Fungi; phylum Ascomycota; class Dothideomycetes; order Pleosporales; family Pleosporaceae; genus Alternaria; species Alternaria solani. The sequence continues at coordinate 760,940 of CP022032.1, read as the reverse complement.
AGGGAGCATTCAATCTTTCCCATATACGCCGATACTCTATCTAGGCAACTACAGGGGGCGTTAAACTTCCCCTTACATGGCGATACCTTACCTAGGCAACTATAGGGGACCTCGGGAGTATTCAACTTTCCCTTGTATGGCGAGCTGCGTACATGCGATGACGTCTCGACAGATCTTTCGATGAGCATGGATAGCATACTTTCTGAACCTCATGCGTCACCTGCGAACCATGTGATGCCCGTTAGCATGCCATTTCCCTTGCTGGCGGAATTGCTTTCATCTGCCGTAGAATGATCGCCCTGCTAGCCTTGCGATGACGCCATTTTCCCCATGTTACTGTATACCACGCCGTTGAAATACGGACACTTCCCAGAAGAAATCAGGGTCTCTGGTAAACAGATTGAACGTAGTCTAGCAACCGCATACACTTCATCACCGTAGTGCGGAGGAAGCTAGAAGAAAAGGTTCTGCCTAACATGTCCTCCAACACGGACTCCGCGGTCCCCCTCTGGATCGACAACCAGCCCGTCCACACCAAAACCACCATCCCAGTAACCCAAGCTACATCCAAGGAAATCGCCCACTACGCCTCTTCTGCATCCCCCACCGAAGCGACACAAGCCGCCGTCTCCTCACTCTCCGCCTTCAAATCCTGGCGTTCAACCTCGCACACCACGCGACGCGCCCTTCTTCAACGCGTCGCAACGCACTACAGCACCCACGCCGACTCTCTCGTCGCCGCGCAAATCGCAGAGACATCATCCACAGAAGCCTGGGCGCGTCAAAATGTCAAAATATCGGTCTCATACCTTGACGAAATCGCCGCGCAAATAAGTTCCGTAAACGGCGTCATTCCTCCAACCGAAAAGCCCAACACCCAGGGTTTCGTCTTCAAAGAACCAGTTGGACCGGTGCTGTGTATCGCGCCGTGGAACGCAGCGCTCGTTCTCGCGACTCGCGGAATAGCGAGTGCCATCGCTGTAGGCTGCACCGTGGTGTTCAAAGCAAGTGAACTATGTCCGAAGACGCACGGGCTCATCACACAAGCCTTCTCGGAGGCGGGCTGTCCACCTGGGGTGTTGAATCAGATCCAATGCGGGCGGGAGAGTGCAGCAGAAGTAACCGAGACACTGATAGCACATGAAGCGATCCGCAAGATTGAATTCATCGGTAGCGCGGACGTCGGCAAGAAGATCATGGGGATTGCGGCAAAGTATCTCAAACCCGTGTTGATGGAACTAGGCGGGAAGTGTCCGGCGATTGTACTCGAGGATGCGGACTTGGAAGAAGCAGCAAAGCAGTGTGTGATGGGTGCCGTATTGAATCACGGGCAGATCTGCTTTAGTACCGAGAGGATCATCGTGATGGACGGCGTGGCAGAGAAGTTCAAGGGATTGCTTGTGGACGCTATGTCGAGAGTCGAGGGAGCGGCTGGTTCGGCAGTATCAGAAAGTATTGCAAAGCATGCCGAGGACGTTGTTCGAGATGCGCAGGACAAGGGCGACGAGGTTCTCGTTGGTGGTGTTGATGCTACCTCTTCGAGCAGTGGGGCCGTGCTCAAGCCTACGATTATCGTCAATCCCTCGTCCTCATCCCGTATCCTGGACGAAGAGACCTTTGGTCCTTCCGCGTCGCTATATGTCGTTTCCTCAGACGAGGAGGCCATCGCGCTGGCGAATCGCTCTGCGTACGGTCTCAACGCTACTGTTTGGACACGCGACATGGGTCGTTTCATGAAGATGTCGCGAGAATTGGAGTATGGACAGGTCCATGCCAATAGCATCTCGGTTTATACTTCGCCCACTGGAAGCCAAGGTGGCGTCAAGGGAAGTGGGTTTGGACGGCAGAACGGAAAATGGGGACTAGACGAATTCGTTGTCGAAAAGTTTGTCACTTGGTGTGGGTGAGGAGAAGGCATTGATAGGTCTCAAAGAAGAAGATTCTGAAGCAACGCGACATGCAGATACGGCACAGAAGCTGGGTTTTTATATTTTGTTGCTCGTCGTGAAGGCCACATTGTATCCATACATACAGAAAAGCCAGGCACACTCCATACATTAGCACCCTTGGGTGAGTCATTACTTCCTCCGCCATTCTCTCCATCATACAGATTATGTTTTTTTTTTGGAACAAGGCTTACCAAGTAAATGTCATCAGCTGCGGGTTAAGCACAATAGGTAACAAAAAGTGGAAAACAACCACCGTACCCATAGGCCAAACAGCGATGAGTTCCTTGATCCTCCAGTCCTCTTGCAGCGCAAACGCCATGGCGATCATAGTGGCGGTCATACCAATGCAGAACATGAAGCTCCACTTGAACTTTCTCAGCACTCTGCTGATGGCAACAAAGAAACTAACGCGTTCGCTCTCCTTGGACGTGGAACCCCACTCAAGCGGCCAGCTAAAGAAGTGGGCGAGAAGGGCCTGTGAAATGTGCAGGGAGATGCCGCCGAGGAAGATTGTGAGGAGAGGGATCCACTTTATGTTTGTCCAGAGGCCACGGAAAATGTTTTCTTCTTCGATGCGATGACGGAGGATGGCGAGGGCGATGTTGCCGAGGACACTGAAGACGATCACAATAGCGAAGTATACTGGGAGACGTTAGAGAAGTACGCAGTAAAGAGTTGTAGGAAACTTACCGCGGAAGGAGTTGATGTAGTAATGGTCAAGCCATCCGTTGAAGAAACCAATCAGAAAGTAGTTGAGCATAGTAAGTGCCCATGAGCAACCGAGAGCGTAGTAAGTACCGATGTAAGCCATGATGGTAATCTTGGATGCAAGCGGCATGTTGGAGCTGGTATCGGAGGATTAGCTAAATGCGTACGTACCCAGAAGACGGGACCCGTGGTAGTCCCGAACACAGTACTTACAAGATAAAAGTGCGGAACAGCTGTGTAAAGGGACCCTTGGTAAACCAGTAGATGAATGGGTTGAAAATAAGCTCGTTGCAGCCGTATGCGTATCTGAGGAATTTGTGTTAGTGTTGTCTTCAGAAGGTAGAAACGGGTAAGCCATACTTCTCCCATCGAGCAAGCTCGTCGTACACGGTAAGGGAAACGCCCTCCTTAAAGCCATCACCTTTATAAGAGGCTAGGCGAATGATATAACCCACACTCTGAAGTCGAAGACTCATGTCAAAGTCTTCAGACACCGTCTCCTCGGACCAGAACTTGTCGTACTTGTTACCTTTGTCGTCCGTGGCTTCGTACGCGATCTTTTGTACCGCTTCCCATCTCAAGATAGCGTTGTGTCCAACAAATGGCGCGACGTCTCCGCCAGCGACGGCAAACTTGATCATAGTGTAGATCATATTAGTGAAGAAGGTGATGCCGTTCTCGAAGAAGGTGTTGGTAACGTTCATGACTCCGGACGAGTATTGTAGGATGGCAACTTCTTGGCCCTGTTCCATCTCACTGACGGCTTCGAGTAGACAGTCGCTGGGCACACGGGTGTCGGAGTCCACCAAAAGGATATAGTCGCCAATTCGGATGTTGCCATCGGCCCAAGCTTCGCCCTCGTTTTCAGCCATGACTGTTTCCATGACCTCCTTGTAAAGAGCATTTTCCTCGAGCTGACTCCAGCGGTCTCCACGTGGCTGTTGTACCATCAGATCTTCGACCCTGCAGCTGATTCGGAGGGCATAGTTCATGTTGGATGCCTTTTTGAACTTTCCAGGTCGGACGAAAGGCTTCGCCCCGTGCTCACCCTTGGGATCGTGCCTTGGGCGGGCGACCCAGCCAATGCCGTGCTCGTCGTAAAATTCCTGTCGTTCTTGTGCATCCTCGGCTCCAAGAAGTTGCACTACAACAAGTCAGTGTAGCTCGATCCATAATGCGCAAAGACTCACTTCCGTCGTCATTTACAAAGATGTTGGCACTTCCTCCCTGCAGCTCGTACGTGGAGATAGCTTGCTTCAGCGATCTCACCGTGGGCTCGATGACGGTGTGCAGGCCCTCCTTATAGACAGGCATCTGTACTGTCACGTGTGGGAGCGGCTTGCCAAAAGTGTCACGGTTGATTTTCCTGGGCGCTTTGCCAGAATAGTATCGGCTGTTCGATTTCATCTGATGAGTGGGCCCACAGATTTGGGCAAGATTACCGACGAGCGCTTGGAAGAAAAACTAGCAATGTCAGCAGCGTAACGGCAGATTGTAGAGGGATGGCTTACCAGTGAGAGCCAAACCTGGGCAGGTACGCAGATTAGGAAGAGTAGTCGAAGCCAGTGTTTTGGGGCCTGGAACTCTTCGATAGCAATCTGCCTGCAGCCAGAGCCAATGGCAGCAGTCAGCAGAAGGATGGATATTCCGCAATAGGCCGCTTGCCACATCTTCATATCTCTGGGTTCGTCCTCTTTGCCGTCACCGGAGTAGGATCCGTCGTCGTAATCCTCGATTGAGACCGTGGGATTCTTGCCTAGTGCCTTCTCCAACTCCAGGTCCTGCGCGTCATAGCCATACTCAGCTCCGCACATCATCCTCATCAGGCAGTTGATGATGAACTCTGCGCGTTCAAGTGTCAACTTGGGGTCGTCTTGCCACACTATCAATATGCCTCGTGAAGCGATAAAGGCAGCGGACTGACCCCTTTGACAGTATGGTAAGGCTTCGAAGTCGGGTACGACCTGCAACCGGAGACCGGTTTGGATTTGAACGTATTGAGACTGGGTCCGCTCAAGGATGTACTTGATTACTCTGGTGTTGACAGTCATGGCACACTGTATACGTCAGTGATCACGATCCGCAGGTACTGTGCGTATGCTCAACATACCCGGACGTTCAACTCTGTTACTGCCTCATACAGACCTGTACCATCGTTTTGGAGCGCATAAGGCGCGCAAGAATAACTACCTTTCGACCTTTTCATGAAAACGCCTTCGCCAGCGTCTCCAAAGGTCCATACTCGCTCCTCTTGCTTGGTGTGGAGCCAGTTCGCCAGAATCTCGGCCTTGACATCTCGTACGGCATCTGAGCTTACGGTGCTACTGCTGCAGTTGATGCTATCAGACGAGCCGGAAGAATGAGCGCTGGATGGGCCAAGTTGCATAGGTGTGAAGCTTGCCGGCTTAGATCCGGATCGTATGGATTCATTGCTGGTCCTGGTTGTTGGTGCAAGAGGGTTCTCTGGCGGTGGTTCCTCCTTTTTTCGACCGTCATCGCGCACTCGAGAGCTTTCACCATCGCTGCGAGAAATGAAGTCTTTTAAGCCCATTGCTGCGTCTTGGATTACGATTTTGATGCGATAGGTGCTTGTGAGGTTGGTATGTCCAGACCAGGACAGTGAAATTCAGAAGGATGACAGGTAGCGACTGAACAGAGGACGAGGTATTGAAGGTCAAAGTAGAAACCGATGCACACAACGAAATTGAAAAAAATAGAATGGTTCTGGAGCCAGTGCACATCCAGTCGGCAGAATACCCACGGTGTCGTAAACGATCCGCAGCTCTGCGATGAATTTGGCAAGGATGGTGTAATGTAATGCGGGTCAACGGGTCTTCTGGCAGTTGCTTGCGTTGAGGTTGTCTGGATGGACCATGCGAAATAGGGTGGACTTGAAGCTTGAATGTGCCACAGTACCCAAGATAACACTAGTCCAGCTGCCCTGTAACAGGCAATCGTGTCTTTGTTCTGTTACATATGCGCTATCACATGGTTTCCTTTTGGTTCAGAGCCAGAGCTGGCGCTACACAGTGTCCAACCAATGAAGTCGCATCCTTATACTTCCATATTCTCTCATTGAGAGAACCTGTTCGTTCAGATCGTTGGGAATCGGAAGTCGCGTGTGGAAATAAAATGCACCACCGTCATCAGTATTGAGGCTCTGTTGAGTCGGAAAAGCCAGTAGCCTTCATAGTTGTTCCAGCAAGGACTCGTTCGTAGGTACAGGTGGCGAATGCAGCCAAGGCGTGCAAAGGTGTTGAAGTGGTCTGGCGAACGAGGGGACGGAGACACAGCACACGCCGGTACGCAGGGTGGGACGTCCCGATACCGACCAGTGCAATGTGGGTACCGAGGTGGCAAGAAAATATCGCACATCCAGGAAAGCCATATGCCCACTTTTACGGCGTACGTGAGAAGACATCCGTCGTGCCTAACCACACAATATTCGATTGAGCTATAGGTATGCGGATCCTCACAACGTTGGGCCAAGCGCATATGAAAAGTTGCAGAATCTCGTCATAGTCGCAAAGCCGACCGCGTAGCCACCTTGGTATCCAGTTTGAAGTTGACAAGGACTAGTGTCTTTGTTAGCGAGACCCTGCGCTTGACAAATGCGCATCGCTGATTTGCAAGGACACAGTCGTAACACCACCAACACAGGTATGAACCGAAAGAGAAGGAAAGGAAATTTTGTACGAGCCAAAGAAGCCACCGCAACCGCAAATCACCGCCCCACCACCGGGATGGTGCCGGTACAGCAGCAACCTCGTAGGAGACCTCTGAGGTCTAGGCGCATGGCCAGGTTTGGAAAGGGCGGCGCCTGGAGAAGCACGAGCACAGCTGTGTCATTAAAATTGGTGTATGAGTATGCTCGCTCGATAGATGTTGAGGAATGGTGCAATCGTGTTCTTTGATGCCAAAATACAAGCTGCGGCCCGTGTACACCGTGCGCCCTGGCGAAGAGTTTGGAGAATGAGATATTGAAACACAATGAGGAAGGTCCAGAAGCTCAAACGCAGCACAATCTAGTCGGCAAGCCTGAATAATTAGCACATCACCCTTGTAGCTGGCCGGTGTCATGGTGTCACTCACCTGTAGCTCACCAGCGTGTCTACACGATGGTTACTAGTGCTGAAGCTCCGCAGCTGCACCTTCTCCCCGTTCTTGATTTCCTTGGCATCGCTGTCACCCCATTCGAGAGGCACGTCCGAGTCAGCGTCAGCGTAAACCAAAACGTTGAAGGTACAGTTTCCGTCGAGCATGGGCAGGAAGGTCACTGATGCTGTGATCTGCCGAAACACGGACTGGATCTCGGCCTGGATCTCAGCCTCGGTCTTCTCTTCTGATGCTTCGCCGGCGCTGGGAGCTATCAGTACACGGCCGAGATGGATGAAGTTGCGCACTCACTCTGGGACGGAATTCTCTTGGTCTGTCGTCTGTTTGGAGGATTTTGCCTTTGCGTTCTTGCCGTAAATTTGAACCTGGGGCGCTATCAGAAACGGTGCAGAAGTAGACTTTGCATCACCTACGTCGAACTGCCAGCGCTCAACATGCTCGCCAGTCTCCTTGCTCGTAATGACAACAACAAGCTTGGAGATCTTGCCCCCGTACATCCACTCCTTCAACTGACCCATGATTTTCTTGATGTAAGCCTTGACTTGGTCATCGGCAGTCACTGTGGGGGTTAGAGAGAGGCTGACAGCCGATCTGGCAGGTCACGTACCCATCATGGTCAAGCCATATTTCTTTACTCTGCATGTCGTTAGTAGATGATTGGCGCCGTCGTGTGAGACAGGCTTACGCGGTGAAGTCCTCTGCAGGGTAAACACCTCTTTGGAAACTTGGCAGGGGTTAGTTGTCTGAGCAGCAGGCGATGCAAGAGCACTTGCTGCTTACAGTATGGTGTTGACTGAATACTCGAACTAATTGGGGTAAGCGCAGGATGCGATGCTTGGCTCGACTGACTTACGAATTCGTTGACGACTTTGGAAGAGCCCTTGAGAGCAAGCTTGTGCACTTTGGAGGCATCACTCTTTGAAGATTTGGACTTGGAAGAGGTCTTGGAAGAGGTCTTGGACGAGGTCTTGGTCGAGGTTTTGGGTGCAGACATGGTGGGCGGCGGTGGGCGGTGAAGGGCTGGCTCGGTGTTGTTTACGGGGTTTGTTGATTGGGGTAACTGCAACGCAACCTTGGGGGCGCGGCAGACGAGGCAGCGACGAGAGAGCGCAATGAGGCCGGCGAGCGAGGGGCGTAATTGGTAGATGGGCAGGTGAGAAGATCAGAGTCAGGCCTAGTATGCTTGTGGAGCCGGAGATGGAATGGAAGAGGTCTGGTCTGGCGGTGGGTCCCTGGGTGCGGTGCAGGCAGATGCAGGAACCGCCCGTAGCTGATGAGATGAGATGAGATAAGATAAGATAAGATTAGATCAAATCAGATCAAAAAAGTCGTCGACACCATCGCCCGGCGCCCGAGCAACGAGCAGCCGGAATTCGACTTCATGCCCACCCATGCGATCATGCGTCCGAACTGCGAGCAGCCTCCTGCACGGCTGGCGGACGCCTCCCATCTCTGCCTCTGTCTCTGGTCCAGCCCGAGGCCGTGGCTTCCCGCTTACCTCAGGCCTGCTTGAGCGCCTGCCGCCCCTCAGCAGCCTCAGCAGACGGTATGCGCAGGCCTTCCGCCCCCAGGGAGAGCTCGAGAAGCGCATCGCCCAGATCCCCATCGACCGCTACCGCAACTTCTGCATCGTCGCCCATGTCGACCACGGCAAGTCGACGCTGTCGGACCGGCTGCTCGAGATCACGGGCACCATCCAGCCCGGCGGCCAGAAGCAGTTTCTCGACAAGCTCGACGTGGAGAGGGAGCGCGGCATCACCGTCAAGGCGCAGACATGCAGCATGATCTACACGCACGCGGGGCAGGACTACCTGCTGCATCTCGTCGACACGCCGGGCCACGTCGACTTCAGGGCCGAGGTGTCGCGCAGCTATGCCAGCTGTGGCGGGGCGCTGCTGCTCGTCGATGCCAGCCAGGGCGTGCAGGCGCAGACGGTCGCAAACTTCTACCTCGCCTTCTCCCAGGGCCTCACGCTCGTGCCCGTGCTGAACAAGGTCGACCTCCCCCACGCCGACCCGCCGCGCGTGCTCGAGCAGATGCGCGACACCTTTGAGCTCCAGCCCGAAGACGCCGTGCTCGTCTCAGCCAAGACCGGCCTGAACGTCGCCGCCCTCCTCCCCACGGTCGTCGACAAGATCCCCGCCCCCGTCGGCGACCTGAAGAAGCCCCTGCGCATGCTCCTCGTCGATTCGTGGTACGATGTATACAAGGGCGTCATCCTGCTGGTGCGCATCTTCGACGGGCAGGTGCGGCCCGGCGATACCATACGCTCCTTCGCGACCAAGCTCAAGTACATTGTGGGCGAGGTCGGCATCATGTACCCTGACCAGACGCCGCAGACGGTGCTCAAGGCTGGCCAGGTGGGCTACATCTACTTCAACCCCGGCATGAAGCGCTCCCAGGAGGCAAAGGTCGGCGATACTTACACCACTGTCGGGTCGGAGAAGCTGGTAGAGCCATACCCCGGCTTCGAGGAGCCCAAGAGCATGGTCTTCGTTTCTGCCTTCCCCACCGACCAGGACAACCACGAACATCTCGAAGACAGCATCCAGCAGATCATCCTCAACGACCGCAGCGTCACGCTCCAAAAAGAGTCGTCCGACGCCCTGGGCGCTGGCTGGCGCTTGGGTTTCTTGGGCACATTGCATTGCTCCGTCTTCGAGGACCGCTTGCGTCAGGAACACGGTGCCAACATCATCATCACGCCACCCTCCGTACCCTTCAAGGTGGTGTGGAAGGATGGCACCGAGTCCATCATCACCAACCCCAACGAGTTCCCTGACCAGGACCAGGCACACTTCAAAGTGCAGGAGGTCCATGAGCCCTACGTTTCGGCCACCATCACCATGCCCGACGAATATCTTGGTGAGGTCATCAAGCTGTGCGAGGCCAATGGCGGCGAGCAGAAAGAGCTTACCTTCTTCACTGCTACCCAAGTCATCTTGAAGTACGACATCCCCCTGTCGCACCTCGTCGACGACTTCTTTGGTAAGCTCAAGGGCGCCACTAAGGGTTACGCATCTCTCGACTACGAAGATGCAGGCTTTCACAAGTCTTCCATCGTCAAGCTCAACTTGCTTGTCAACGGCTCCCCAGTCGATGCCGTATCGCGCGTCCTGCACACATCACAGGTCGACAAGGTGGGTCGCACATGGGTCGAAAAGTTCAAAGAGCACGTCGAGCGACAGATGTTTGAGGTCATCATACAGGCTGCAGCCGGCAGGAGGATCGTGGCGCGGGCTACCATTAAGCCGTACCGCAAGGATGTCCTCGCCAAGCTGCATGCTAGTGATCTCAGCAGACGGCGTAAGCTACTCGAGAAGCAGAAGGAGGGTAGGAAGAAGCTGAGGGCTGTAGGCAGCGTTGTTATTGAGCAGGAAGCGTTCCAGAAGTTCTTGGCCAAATAGTAAAACCAATATTCATCTCATCTCGGCTCGGCCTTTGTCTAATTGCGGGCACTTGACAGAACTCGCCGTTGGCCAAGACGCCCGCTCGTTCGTCACAGGACGGCATGTCCGGCGGCTTCCAACCAATGTGTGAGAGCCACAATAGTGCAGTACTGCATGTGCATTTCCTCTGGAGCTTTCATATCTGCTGCAACGCATCCTTCCCGTTGGAAGCTAAGTTTGATTCGCCGGCCAAACCTTCCGATCATGAAAGCTACGCGACAAGATATCTGCTCAGCCGTTTCGGCTAGTAGCGAGTCATCTCGAGTCCGGACAACTGGCGGGATGTTGAGCCCGTGCGGCGTATCAACGCCTCGATCTCGTGCTTGATCGGCGCTAACAGGTCCATGACATCAGCGGGCTATCGCGATCGCAGGTATCGGCTTTTCTTACGAACCACTCGGCTTGCTTCACAGCTCGCGTACCTGACAGCAACGATTCCTGGCGGCCTTTAGTGCAGCTTCCATCTCTCGCTAATCTGTCTCGAGCTTGGTGTCGCAGTACTCGACCATGGGTTGCATGATACTTCGAACGATACGCTTAGAGCAAGTCTGTAGCCATGGCGTTTGGCTAATTGCGGACTCGCATCCGCATTCGAAGCAAAAAGGGACTTTCGAAACAAGATTGTGAGCATCACCGCACGTATAGTCAAACCTACACTGCGAAAATATCCTCGCTTCCAGCTGGTATGCTCGCAAATATGCTTCGTCTGACAGGCCGTTGGTTGTCACCACAGTGCCTAGCACATGTAGCGTGTCTTGACAACGCTCGCTAATCTCTTCAAAGCCTAGCTGAACATGTCGACGTCAAGGATGCCATGGACTCTCGAACGGCACGCTTGCGATGATCCTGCAGGCATGACGTTAGGGTGATGGCCAGACCAGCAGGCCTGGGGCGGGCGGGCAACATGGGCAAATGTTGAATCTAAGAGACGTGCCGCTCCGGGACCCAACACCTGCGTTGATATGAGTTTGGGTCGTTCCTTGCATCCGACAGCCCGCAGGACGGTCCTTTCAACCTTCTTCCTTCTCGCGTGACTTGTTTAGGCTTCATCAAAATGGCGAGATTTCTAGGTCTCAGAGGGCGTAGTCTAGCGAGTGCCATCAGCATCACGTGTGGGCTTTGCTTTTTGTGAGTTACCACCCTTTCGGGTGCCTTGCAGATGATTTGTAGACTAATCTGTCAAAGATGTTTCGGCTATGCCCAGGGTGTTATGGGCGGTCTCTTGACCGTTCAGCAGTTCTTGGACAGGTTTCCCCAGGTGGACATTGTAAACGAGAGTTCATTCCACAACGCGTGGGTCGCAGGTACGTCAAAGTGATCTCTACCAACAAACTGGACTGGGAAGTACAGGGTCCTGACACATGCAGGTCTTACCGTTGGAACATGGCATCTGGGCTGTATTGTCTCAGCCATCGCGACAATCTTCGTCGGTGACTTGCTTGGGCGTCGGCGCACACTCATTCTCGGCCTGACCTTCTGGGTGATTGGCGAGATCATCCAAACGTCTTCGTACAGCTTCCCACAATTCATCGTCGGTCGCGCGATCGCCGGCTTCGGTAAGGTTCACCCATGCACAGCACAATTCAACTCCGGACACGAGAACTGATGCTGTAACAGGCAATGGCTTCACCACTTCGACCGCCCCTGCCTACCAAGCAGAATGCGTCAAGTCTCATCGCAAGGGAACAATCCTTATGATCAGCGCAGGAGCGTTCGTTTCCGCCGGTATCGCGCTTTCATACTGGTTCGTCTTTGGCTTCGCATACATCACCAGCTCCTCGGCATCATGGCGCGTCCCTATTGCCCTGCAGATCATGTTCGCGCTCCCCGCTATCGCAATGCTCTTTGTCCTTCCTGAGTCTCCTCGATGGCTGATTCTTACCGGACGCGAACAAGAAGCGTTGACCGTGCTTGCGGCGCTGAACGACGACGATCCCGACAGCCTCGAGACCAAGGACGAGTTCCTACAAATCAAGGATGCGATCTTGATCATGGCGCAAGGATCAAGCGCGGGCATGTTCTCAAACAAAGAGCGTAGAGGCTTCCACCGTGTGGTATTGGCATACTTTGTCCAGGTGTTCCAGCAAGGTACCGGTATCAACTTGGTTCTGCAGTACCTCTCGTGGATCTTCCTCACACGCATGTCTTTCGAGGCATGGCTTGCACGTCTTCTGGCATCTTGCTCAGCGACTGTGTACTTTCTTGCCTCGTTCATTGTCGTCGTTGGTATCGATCGCTTCTGGGGCCGTCGCTCGCTCATGATGTTCGGCGCTGCGGGCATGTCAGGATGCATGATTCTCATCACTATCATGCAGTACCTATGGTTTGAGCATAGCATGCAAGCCGGCAGGATCGCCAGTACTGTTTTCCTGTTTATATTTTCGGTTTTCTTCGCTATCGGCTGGCAGGGCATGGCTTGGCTGTACCAGGTCGAAATTGTACCCCTCCGGATCCGTGGGCCTGCGAACGGACTTTCGACGAGTGCCAACTGGTTGCTTAACTTTGTGTGAGTCACTCTACTGATCAGTGTGTTTGCCCGCATCACTAACGTCGAACAGCATCGTCTTCATCACGCCGATTGCATTCCAGCGCATCTCCTACCGCACTTGGATCATCTTCGCGGTCACCAACTTTGCCATCCTTCCTTTGGTTTACTTCTTCTACCCTGAAACTGCCTTCCGATCGCTCGAGGAAGTCGATGTCATCTTCCAGCTGGCACATGATGCACCCGGAAATCCGTGGCTCACTGCTGTTGGCTTCTCCCAAAGCGAGCCGCTTTGGTTCGGAAAGAGAGACCCCGAAAAGCGACTCAACTTCAACTACGCAAACAGCTCGTGGCATAAAAGACTCGTCGAGAGCATACTTAGTCGTGAAGGCGGCAGTGGAAGCAACACCAACAGTGGCAACACCGAAAAGAGACCTTGGAGCAATGGTGAGAGTCCGGACTATGGTGAGATGACAGCACCCACAACTCCACATGGACGGAAGAGGTCGGAAGAGTCACCTGTGGACCCTCGGCTCCACCGTTCACCACCACTGAGCCCAGCAACAACGATGACGACAACGATTACCAGCCAAAATCGCCCTCGCAGGAAGCTGCAAAAGCGCAACAGTAGCGCCAGCAGCATGGCCAGCCGCATGAGCCAGTCCCAGCCACCACCACCTGTCTTTGGTCTATACGATAATCGCCCTCCAGTGGAAACGCATCAACCCACAATGGCACACCACCGCCACACGCGCAGCACGTCTACCGACTCACTCAACTCCGTACGGCCAGAATGGTGGACTGATGACCTTGCTCCGGTGCCAGTGTCACAGTGCAGCAGATCCTCAAGCAGAACGGACAATGCAATGGAAACCCGCGGTCGACCTTCCTCTCGCATCTCTCAAAGGAGCTTATCAAACAACGCCTTGAACCGGCTCGTAAACCGCGATCTACTTGTCGAGCAACAGCAGCAAACCCGGCCTCGTAGAGCAGCTAGCAACTCGTCTTTCCAACATCAAGCCAATGACTACCGCTCTGACGCCATGGCGGACGCTGATGACATCGACTACCCCGGTATGCTAGCTGGCGACGAGCGAGGAAGAGGAAGAAGTGGTGTTGTGAGGACGCAGAGTGAACGGGAGACGTATCTTCCCGACGGAATCTACGAGGTCGTTGAGGGGAGGGTGAGGCAGCTTAGTGCGGGGCCTGTTAGCAGGCCGGGTAGTGTGGCGAGCGGAAGAAGGTACTCGGCTAGGGATGCTGGATTCGCAAGATGAAAGAGGTGTAGCGGTTGAGGGCTTGGGAACTACACGGCGTTCTCTTTGACATGGGTGTCAGGGCCATTGTATTTGGATCTCGGCTTCGTCTCTTGCTTGAGAAATGATAATATTTCCTTTGTAATTTCTACTAATTGATTCAAGTCATTGTCATTTTTCGCTGGCCTTTATGCTCATTTTCAGAAAACGAGCGACAGATTTTGAAAATCTGAGTACGTGAGGTATCTTTCATTTGTGTCGTTACATGTGTGTGTGTGTGTGTGTGTGTGTGTGTGTGTGTGTGTGCTCATAAGTCTTTCATCAACAGTGAATATGTAGATGCTTTGAAGCGTCCAAACGAGTGTGATGAAGGGGAAGTATTCGAAACGAGTCGTCAAAGAAACTAGATATATGGGGATACCTGATATGGAGAATACGGTATGGGAACAGAAGATGATCATCGGAACCAGTGGCATGAGGTTGGCTTTTGTTGTGAGAGAAGAGCCGTGCGCAACTTCGGTAAGCTGTAGTTACCAAAAGTCTGACGAATGCTCAAGCGGTTTTTTTTATAGCCATCTGGTGTTTTCGCAAATCAGATGGCCAGCTACGCTCGGACAATCTGTACCATCATCTGCACCGCATTCCGGTACTGTAGACATGGGACGCAGTTCTTCTGAACGAAGCCTTGAGCATTGCACGAGATGCATATTGGTCGACGGTGACTATGCCTTGGTCAGGACGGTGTACTCGATAACAGTACGATCATATGTAGGCACTTACGGGTGTCCTTTACATAGCGGACAAGTGGACGTAACCACTGCTTGTGGATGATTGGAGAAGCAAGACGGTGGGCTCAGACTGGTCGCCAAAATGGGATCCGGTACGTGTGGCATCGTCGTAGACATTGGAGGATATACAGAATTTCTGACTTGATGACGATGGAGTTTGATCCTGTTCAGAAATGGAGCTTAGAGAAGAGCCAACAGTGCGTATCGGAGCAGGCACTGACTTGTGAAGCTATCAAACATCATCTTTTATATGCCACTATTAGGTGGAACACATACCAATCGATACTGTATCGATGTTCTGCATGCTTACGATTCGTCATTAGTCGCGGTGTGTATTGCAACAGCTTCCAATATCATGCCCAGCCATCTGTCGCGCTGTCACTCGCGCGACGTCAAGGAGCTAGATAAGGTGATATACGTGGCTATGTCCGTTGAGAAGTCTGATTGAAATCGTGCGCCAGTTCGTTGTTGCACTTGCTGGTCTAGAGGAGAATCCAGTCCATCACGATCGTTCCTGAGCCGTTCCAATCAATGGCTCGTGAGATCGCGTCCATGAACGAGAAAGGCAATCCGCCGATCACTCTTGTACTCTCGACCCTGTTTCGGTAATTGTCGTTCCGCTGCAAGGACATGGTCAATCCAGGCTCGAAGCAGGCTTCAGAACCGGTCAATGTGGCTCACCCCATCGCTCACGGCTTCGCCGAGTGAACGAGTTTTCTTGTCTGTTACAATGTGTAACTCCTGGGGCCCGTGAACGGCTTGGGAACTGCCTGCAGATTTACCTTCCCGATACAGCGGTGAGCGCGCGGTCCGGTGTTCCTTCGAGCCCAGTATGACGTTTGAGAACGGTTCCTGACCACCTTGCATGTACCTCGTATTTTCATGTTCCACGGATACCCATGTCCTGGTTGATATTCCCGATAAACAGACCGCGTGGCACATCCTTGGCTTAGTCGCCGTTCCGTTGACCAGAAACTTGACATACTGTACGAAGAACTCGTTGCGTCTGACCGCTCCTTTTCCTTTGTGAGCCAATGATCTTCTAGTTGTTCTGATAGTCTTGTTAGAAAACAAAGCCGTCGCGTCAGGTCGTAACAAGCGTCTGGATTGTTGCACGGCGTATGCTGCGATCGATTTGTCGGGTTGTAACCACAAAACCGGAAGTCTGCAACAAGTGAAGATGAACCACAGTCAGGTTTGTTCCTGAGTTTAAGGTTACTTGGTTGTAAAGTAAACGAAGCTATCCGGTAGGAGATATCCGACACGGCGTTTTGCTTACAGGGACCCCTAGCCTCGGAACTCGGTCGCAAGAGCCTCGTGCAACTTGCACAACGTATAATCGTTAGGACATGTTTTGAAGCTGACATCCAAGTATGCGTACTGTGACCGGGTAATTCGACCGTTCGGAACTTGTTCTTGCCATCTTGCGAGACCTTGAGACAGCGCATGACCCAAAGCGTTTGTGTCTGCAGCTGCATTTTGGCATCTTTGCATTAGATTCTGACGAAATACATGACAGGTGCATAGAGAATTTATGTAGATAGCGCCATTATAGTCCGACATTGATGTAACGATGTAGGCATTACTGACGAAACTTCTACCAAGGGTAGCAGAATGGTTGTGGGTATGACATGACTGCGTTCGTGTGACATCCACGTGGACGACCCGAAGTTACAAAGACTATACAGCGCAGCTGATTCGTAAGAGTTGAAGTAAACAAGCTCTTGTTCAATATTCCGGTCAGTCTTTACCACTCAGTAGTACTGATGCAAGTGTCCAGTAACGGAAGAATCTGCAGAACGTCCTGAGAATCATAGGATGTATTTTCCGAGGTCTCGTTGAGAGACCTCCAAGTATGGAAAGGCGAAATGCGAAACCTGATGCTGTCGTGAACCGTAGCATGGGAGTAACGTGGCCGTCGAGATACCCATTAAAGGTCGGCGAAGTGTACCGGGCGATTTGTCGCTTGTACTGAGGCAGTTGAAAAGCAGTTGGGCCTCATGGCCCTTAACCGCTCAGCATGCCGTAAATGCACAAAAAGTGAAGAAATGACTGTACGTTGATACCACGTCGATACAAGAATGAGTGGCGCGGGAAGACAGGCCAGGAAAGAAGCAGAGATTCATTAACTGTGATGTATCCCGCGAAATGCGAAACAAGACTGTAGCATGCTTCCCAAGGTCTGCTATCAGGAAAGAGGATTGAGGGTTAGGGCTGGAAGTGTGCAATGTTGGCACCGACGATAGCATTGTAGCGTCGTGCAAGCTCACCGCCAAAGATGGGAGTACAAGGGTTGGTGTTTTGGTCACCTGACGTCTCGGTCCGAAGCTCAACTCATGCCAGTCACGCAGTGGTGACGCGATGCATGAACTTGGCGTCCTTTTTGGAGGGAAGCACCCCTAGAGCCATCTACAGGCTGCAGATTGATGTCGTATCATAAGACACTGATGCGACCACCAGATTCGTGATCTCCTCACCTCGGGCCACCTCGCGACCTTGATAAAGTCACTGCCCAGGTGTATTAGTCCACCTACGAAGCAGATCGCCTCCACAGCTGCAAATCTCCCGCATTCTCAACCACCTTCACCCTTGGCTTCTTCCTAAGTAAAAGGAACGGACAGCCTGCAAGCCTTAGACAATCTCTTACAATCCGACTTAGAGATCCCAAATCTCACGAATATCGTCTTGCATTCGCGAGCCACCGTGTTCTATCTCGAAATATGGGGGAACTTCGCAATGAACCAAGAAGGGTATTAATGTCGCGCTAACGATGGCAAATACCACAGTCGGAAGTTTCCACAAGGTTGGCGCCGTTCCGATGACCAAGCACTTCAGACCTGGATTTTGTGCCGCATTCGTTAGAAGATTCGAACGAGTCAAGTCATCGCTATGTGAGTTCTGAGACCCATGAATACGTCCGACGAAAGGCCATAAGGGCGTAGGCCAGAACGGTCGAAGTCGTTGCGCGACTAGAGGTCACAAGGAGGGCAAAATCGGATTTATGACTCCTATTGACTTCATAATATGAGACATCAAGGCCACATATCGGATTTGAATCTGGTTGATCGTGGAGCGCTCCAGCGCTTCCTGATGCAAAGTTTGTGGCACCAGTATGTACCCTGATAGTATTCGTTGCTTCTGCTTTGTTGGCTCGTCTGGGTAGAACCCCGTGGAGGCTCGAGAGCGTCGACAATGCAGTCTGGACTATCAGTCCGATATTCTTCATCTTGCTATTGGTTTGATATATGGCAATGATGCAGGTGTGTGCCTAGGCAGGGTTCTCTGAGCTGTACTACCTAGGTAGGTAGGTAGTGAACGACGGGGTGGCAAGGCATCTTCGTTGAGGACAGGGGACGCAACCCAATGATCATCGCGATACAGTAGGCCTCCACCGAGACCGAAAAAGTGACTTTACACTCTCGTGGATGGGGGACGCTGTGCAAATGTATCTTACTGAACTTAATGCACGGTCCCGCAAAATCTCACCAATCGGAGTCAATTCGGCCCGCAACGCTACCTAAGGTAGTTCCCATCTTCAGTAGTGCCCTCACCCTCAGTCACTCAAGCTACTTGCTCATCCATCTTCAATATGCGCCATGCCTCCCGGATTTTGTCCGCGAAAACTTTATCCCCGTCGTCCTTATCTAACGATGCCTTGTGATGCTTATGGTCACCTGTGCGCTTGTGCTTGGCATCCCAAGCTTCCTTCGTGGTCCCTTGAATTTCCCCGGATTTGATTCGAAACACCCAGAGCCAACTCCACCAATAACACAGCAGGCACACCATTACTGAACGTACTAAAGTCGGAGAAGTACTACAAAATTCTGGAGAATATATACCCATGCTCGGCTCTTGTACCATAGCATTCATGCACTACTCCGCAAGGCGTAGGTGCTCCTTTCTGATCGCGGAGCCTGCTCGATACAGTTACCTAAAGCATATGTTAAAATATTACCACCGAGTAAGATCTTATTAACATGGTGTGCAGGCATCATGGTCACTACAAAGGCTATGGGAAAGGATTACTATAAAGTCGGTGTGTACGTAGGTACAATGCACAGCACCGCCTGCGCTCAGTCAGTCGCTCAGGATGCGTTTTCAAGCCATTATCACTGCTCTTTTCCTTGCCCCGACTGCTGTTTCCGCAGCGTGGGGCTACACCGATGACGGCAAAAACTATGTTATCGATACGAATGCAAACCTCGTAGTCAAGGTCAGCAAGACGAACGGGGATATGACCTCGATCAAGTACCGCGGCATCGAATACAATGGTCAGACCGGCAGAAACTCGCATGTGGAATCTGGATTCGCAGCTGGAACTGTCACCATCAAGCAATACACCACTCCAGCCAACATTATCAAGGTGACGATGAAAGTTGGCACTCTCATCCACACTTTGGTCTTTCGCTATGGCAATCCCAACGTCTACATATTCATGAACAAGAAAGACACCAGCATCACTGTGTCAAGATACATTGTTCGCATTCCTCCGAACATCTTTACCAACAACATCAACGAGGACACGGACTGGGTCCCTAACGGGGCCCCAGCCATCGAATCTGGTGACATCAATGGTCTAAACGGCCAGACGTGGTCCAAACATTACTCCGGCAAGAAGTACGGTCGCACCATGGACTATGACTGGGTCGGATATACGAACAACAATGTTGGCATGTATTTGATTCGCTCGAATCATGAGAAGGCGTCAGGTGGGCCATTCTTCCGAAGCTTAGTTCGCCGCTGAGGTAGTGGCGGGCCGGATCTATATGATATCTATCACTACAACATGGGTACGTCGGCGCTTCTCTCCACTTTCAGTTAGTAGGTTCACTAATGTGCTACAGGTCATACCGATGTGATGCGCTTCGGCCTCCAGGGTCCATCCGTCCTTCACTTCACAGATGGTGGTGCTGCACCGAACAATGCTCTATTTGCGCGCAATGCCAACTGGGATTGGTTTGACGCTCTCGAGATTGAAGGCTGGGTCCCGGCTAGGCAGCGCGGCGCTGTAGCTGGAATTGGTCTAGCGAATGTGAAGAACGGGTACCAGTATGTGGTCGGCCTGAAGAGTGCCCAGGCGCAGTACTGGACTATTGCAACAACCGGCGCCTGGAGGATCAACAAGATCTTACCAGGCTCGTACACCTTGAACGTATACAAGGGTGTAAGAATATCCTCACCTTTCGTTCAAGAATCCGCACTAATGTGGTGTTTCAGGAGCTCGAAGTTCATACCAGCACTGTCACCGTCACTGCCGGAGGAACTGCGGCGCTGAACACAATCACCTGCAATGACCCTTCGGATACACCAGCCATATGGAGGATTGGGGAATGGGACGGCACGCCCAAAGGATTTCTCAATTTCGGTGATAGCCCTATGAAGCCCACGTACATGCATCCGTCTGATTCACGGCTTGCAAAGTGGGACACGGGAAACTACATCGTAGGCACAAGTACCGCCGCCAACTTTCCTGGATACATCTGGAGAGACATCAACAACGATCACGTCGTATACTTCCGCCTCACCAATGCGCAATTGGCCAAGGGTGCAAAGATCAGAATCGGTGTCACAGAGGGTTCAGCCGGTGGACGGCCGACTATCGTGGTGAACAATTGGGTCGCTCCTTTGCAGTCTGACAAAGGCCAGGCAGACACCAGAAGCCTGACTGTTGGAACGTATCGCGGCAACAACTACGTCTATGAGTTCAACGTCCCGGCAAGTGCCTGGGTGAAGAGTGCGACTGATTTCCAGCTGCTGAAGATCTCCGTGATCTCCGGGAAAACTTCTACTGGTTACTTGAGTCCAGGCTTCAGTGTCGATGCAATCGACATGATCGCAGCCTAGAAGCGGTCGATTCATCGACCCGTTTTACGTGAAGCATCCTTTTACTTGCGAATTCTCTCATTTGAGAGAACCTGTTCGTTCAGATCGTTGAGAATTGTGGAAGTACGTGAAGCTTGCAGTCAGGTGGACTTAGTAGCCAGGCGGTACATAGTAAGCAGATCTACCACACTTATAAACGCTTCTCTTGCGCCCCGAAGCTCTCTGCACCGTGAAGGAGAGTGACTATGATTTTTCATGCTTGAGTCCTCGCCTTGTACACAAACTTACGATACCAAAGCACGAGCCTTGCGAACCTTGGCAACCACAGTATAACCAAGGCACAATTGCTTCTCCCTTTTCTTCTTCACATCTTACGGTGACCTCTTGCTGTCCTCCATTCCAATACAATATACTGATGGCGTGTAAATTTTGAGCTCACATTCATAAGGCCCCCACTGGGTTGAGAATGGCGATATACCAGCCTGAAAGATGCACTCCCGAGACCAGAAATAGAGAGGTGGTCACCATGGCCTACACTACATTGGCGGCAAGGTCTGGACGAGTTACTTGCTATTCTATCGCCACCATAGCCCAAGAACCATATATGATAATATATGGCTCAAGAAAGAGGAACTTACTTGCTATTCTACACCCAACCAAATCGACGAAGCGCCCAAATTTCTACAGGAATGCAAGAAAGAAGGCGCTCTTCAAGAACATTATTTCCAGACCTAATTATACCTAGCTTTCTCTCTATGTTAGTGGGAGTACAAGTTGGAGTAAACAAAAAGACTCGTGGATGCTTTTATGGTGCCTCATGACTTCACTTGCAGCATCAAGCACTTATTTATCCATTGATTTAATCAGGCATGGTCTTTATTAGGATGATACGCGTCAAAGTCGCATTGATGATGAAATTTTACGCCGACCCGTTGACTTGTCAAAGCTATCCTTTCCCAATCGCATGATCTCGTTCATTTACCATTACGTGTCGTACTGATTACTCTCCTCACATGTTTCCCGACATCATATTCTTTGTATCTCCTGTTGCCAACTCTGGTGGTTCTGGCCTTCTGGGAACATACTGCTAACAATCTTGCCCGTCTTCATATCCAGATGTGATCCCGGTGGTAGCTGGGTATGCATACCAGCCGAGTTCGCACTCCCGCCTCCACTTCCGCCGTTCTGTCTGGAGTCTAGGAACTGTCCGTGTCCACTTACGCCGGAGCCGGGCCGCTGAGGCTGAGAACTGGATCGCTCGCGCCACCAGTGACTCTGCTCGTCTTCTCGACTGAATCGCTGGTACGGACTGGGCATGCGGACTTCAGGCTGGAACGTGGCGGCGCGCAATGGTGCGAAGGAGGGCGGTTCCCATTGACTTTTTCCTGTCGCCCTCTCAATATAGTACCAACGCTGACTCCTCGCATCATACTCTTGTGCCCAACCTTGGGGTACTGGTGATGGACCGCCTTGTAGCGCAGGGCTGCCAGAGTAGCCACCTTGATGCTGATATGTAGACATCTGATGGTATCCCTTCGCGCGGGGTGGTGACCTATTCCCGCGTCTCTGCTGCTCGAACTTGTGGATTTGCTTTGTGATGTAGTCGTCTGCGCGTTGTATGTAGGTTTCGAAGGACATGGCGGCGTTCGTCTGCAGATCCCGATGAAGCTAGCTCCGCACTGCAATATAGATGGACTAAAAGGGTAACCGACGATGGTGGCCGTAGTGTGTTTCACACAGCCACACATGGGGGCGTTACGCTATATATACTCTACCCAATCCCTTCCCACAGTATGCGTAAGCCACTCGTTAGCCACATGGTGTCAACTGCTCTACCTCACAATGCAGGACTAGCCGCGCCATGACACTGCAGAAATCTCATTAAATGGGCACCACAATTGCCGGGTTAAATACGGCTTGTAAGGTGCAGGTTGCAACATGATTGGTGAAAGGAGAAGCGGTGCGGAAAACGCGGAACTGTGGCTCGCGTCATGTGGCTTTCGGATGTCGGCTAAGGCCGGCTAGTTTGCCGGTTTCCGTGGCGCATGCGAAAGCGATAATTGTGACAACAACTTTTCGTGTTACCAACAGCACCTCGGAGACCATGGTTTGACACCTACAAAGACCTCTGTAACTTGTTCCTCGTATCTGAAAATGTCTCAAACTCGTTCCTGCTCTTCCAATGGTGAACTCTTGTTGCAGCTTCATGTCGTTGTACCTAGGCATTCCACCGAGCCAGCAGGATAAGAAAAAGAAGTTTAGTAGTTCCTTCGCAAAGCATTGGTATGAAGTCGAACATAGCGCAACTATCACGGTTGGTAGCGTAACATTTACTTTCTTTTCGAGCCATGCCCAAGTGGTATGCATGATTGGGCATGGCTCGGCCAGAACACAGGCTCAAGGTGAGTGTCGTAGCCCTAGATGATCCGGAGAAGGCCCTTCTTAATGGAGGATTGCCAGGGCGACTTGCTCTCTCGAAACGATGCATTTAGGCCCACGGCATCACTATCTATGCGCTTTCCCGTCGACATGTTCGCCGCAAAGCCAAAAGTGATTCGCTACGAGAACATCGCTTTCATAATGGATAGGAAATTAGTTGCATGCGCGCGGAGGTATCATGACACGGTTATGAACGCTTACTGGGGTCAGACCATGGTTATACTGTGCAAGGCACATACTGTCTTCGTATCGCCGCAGTAGACGGCACATGCCCGGAGGGGTACACGCAGGTAGTACTTCCTTGACGTCCTCGATGACGAAAGAATAAGCAATGTGGTGCGACCCTATTCTCCAACATTTTCAGCACCCGAAAATCATGGGCACCATCATGTTGATTGGCAGGGACACGTATGAGCAAGAACAGTATCAGTAGGCAAGGACTTGGTAAATGGGGCAGAGAGCAGTGTGCTTGGTCACTCGGATCGACGGCTGAGATCCGCGGCATACTCGCGGTGGGTTGGTTGTAGAACTTCTGCATGTAACTTGGTTGCATACCTCACCGTTGCGTACGCGGAATGACTGCACGTGTGTGGTCTCTCCTATGTTGGCTTTGATGTGATTATACGTAATCTGACCGCCACTCGTCATCATCACATTCACGGTCCAGATGTAAGGCTGTCACAAAAGTCAACATCAGTATTCAAATTCTTGACAAAACCGTATTTTGGGACCGCGAGATAGGTTCCCTTGTGCACCCAATTTACCTTACAATGCCTATTTCGAGCCCTTGATAAAATCCCCGCGCAGCCACTTTGGCGCACCTCTCCTTACGAAAATCATGTCGTTCTCCGTATCTAACCCAAGTGCACTGAACCACTCCAAAGCATCCTCCGGTACGTGCGGCAACCTCGTAACAGAGATTGGACATTGCTTGACCCAAGGGATTTGGCTCTTGGGATTCAGTACTAGCCTCAGTCCAAAGACACTAGGCTCCTTCAGCTCCACGCTCTTGAACACATCCTGCACTGCGGCCTTCCACTCTCTTTCATAACCAACGAACAGTTCGTTGAAGACTGCGCCACCCCTGCCCGTAAACTCGTAGTCGAGACCAGGCGTACAGAAGAGGCTTAGTAAAAGAGGTCGGATTTCGATGGGTGTATCGTATTTGCCACGGCGTTCGACATCAGTACGAATCGTGAGCCAAGCGACGATGGTATTGCGATCGACAGCACATTGGCCAGACGAGGGGTAGATGGACTCCAGGTAATCTTGCGCATCACGAATGTGCACCGATATAGCACGATCTCTGAGATACAGTTCGCGAAACTCGCGCCGCGTCTGTCGAGACACTTGGGTCAAGCTGTAGTAGCCGCGGGCCGCCCAAAAAGCTTCACTTGTTGTCGCGACATTGCGCCGGCTGACATGCTGCTCAACAAGGCGCTGCTTGTCATTCGCAGCAAGCATGTAGATCCTGTTGCGCACCTCTGCGCATCTGTGAGCTGAGAACGAGTTGTGCCGAGGTTGGTTACGGTACCTTGCGGAAGGTCGCTAAAGCCACGCGCAGACCTCGCATGGGTCACGGTGGAAGGGTTTGAAGACATTGTGACACTCATTGTGATGTTGTTACAAGCTTTTGCGCAAAACAAAAGCTTTCTTGGGGGTTGGGAGATTGATGTGGAGAGAGGCATATCAAGAAAGGTGTAGGGCGGAGGATCAGCATGCTAGCCGCAATAGGCAGGACGTAACCTGGGGCCGCCTGAAGATACGTAATTCGATTGTCGACCGAGCGACGAACGACCTACTTACTCACACGTCGTGTTTGATCACTTCTGATTGAGTAGCGGGACATTCCCTCTAACACCTGCATCCTGTCAAAATGACATTCTTCTCGTAAAGCGCTGTGGACGGCCCGCGTCTGATGGAATATGTCTCGCACTAATGAATGATGAGTATCGCCTGATTTAGGCAGTCTCACTTCTAAGAAGCTTTGACCATTAAAACACCTTAGCTTTGCGGCTGTACAGGTCTGGGTAGGCCATTCGGCTCGCACTGGTGGTGAGCTGAAGGGTACAGGAATGAACGCGGCAATATGGGTTATGCTCGGCCATCCATGTCCTGACAATTGGTCAACTCAGCACCATGATGCGAGACGTGTAATATAACATATCATGAGGTCAAGCTTTAGTTCCACCTCATCCGAAGTAGTATAAATGAAGCGAGAGAGACTTCCTATCATAATAGTCAACGAGTAGATTCGTGGCAATCTTAGCATTCCACATTATGCATATGCTGACTACAAGATTTTTGGTCCAAGACGTCGTGTATATGCCCCTCTCTGTGTACATCTGAGACGGCTGGTGACCAACTACAGGCCATCCTACATACCGGTCTGTTTGAACTCATTACCGCCAGACGAATCGCTCTCCGGATTCGCCATTTTCAGGAACGCCAAAGCATCCCTTCCCTGCCTATGCTCGAGCAACACCCTTTTCATGACTTGCACAAAGTACGCACGACCTTCGATTGGGAGATTGTCCTTGAAGTTTAGCATCCATCGATTTGCCTCCTCCCTGTACTGAATGGGTTGTGAAATGTTTTGAACAATCAGATAGCACTGCCAAAATCGTGGGATGTAGCGGTTGATGTTCGCGTACAGCTGTGCAGGGTTCTGAGGGGAGTTTTGGGTTGGGCGTTGCTCGAATGGCCCTTGAGCTTGTTGCTGTGGCTGGTGATGCGTCTGGAAGCCTTGGGTCGTAGACTGTTGAGGCAGCTGCATTTGTTGAGAAGCTTGAGGAATAATGTAGTATGGTTTCTCTGAAGCTGGCTGCTGGAATGAGTGGGTGGTAAATTGCTGAGGCAACTGCGCTTGTTGAGAAGCTTGAGGAATACTGTGGTATGATTCCGGTGAAGCTGGCTGCTGGAACGAACGGGCTGGAGATGACTGGGTAGGTTGAGGAGACCAGACACCTGGCTGGGGCTGGGAATGTGCGTCCCCTGACAAAGTGTGAAGTGTAGGCTGGCGTTGTTGGATTCGTTGCATGTGGTCCGTCTGTAATTTCACTGAAGCCTCGTGCATTTGAAGCTGCTGCACTCTCTGCTGTTGCATATCCGTCGCAGCTTGTACGCTGGAGCATGAGTTATTGACCATCATGGTGATATTTCGAATATCTGATATGGCCTTTGCTCCTAGAGCATCATCTCCAGCAGGGTTCCTTACGACATTCCAACGGTCAGCAAGGACCCTGGCAAGTTCCAAACGCTGAGCTTGCTTAATGTAGTAGAAGCGTGGATGGTGGATGAGATCGTTCGGTTGAAGGAGAGGGCTCTGCTGGCTGGGTTCTGGAGAAGCGTTTGGGGCCGAATTTGGAGGCAAGTTGTTGTACAGTCCTGCAGCACGCTGGGACTGTTGTTGAGATAGGTCTACGGGTGGAGACAGCATCTTTGGCTGTAACAAGAGAGGCGAGAGCATATCAGGTTTTTGATGCAAGCCCATGTGCGCTGGGTTCTCGTCAATATCAGTAGTAGAAGATGAGCGCAAGAAAGATGGCTGTTGTGGCTCAAGGTCGGATCTGCGTATGACTGGCGTGGTCCTGGTGTGCATCTGCTGTCTTGTCGTTCTCACAGGCTGTTGCTGCTGCAAAGGACTGGAAGGGGCTTGTGTCTGAGACTGACGGCGGCGCTGTGATGTATTCAATGCTTTCCGTCGTGTCGTCTTCTCAGAGACAGTGCTATCGCTTCGTGTCGGTAACAGCGGATTCAGAGGACTACCAATCTGCGAGCCCACACCCAAGCCGGGCGTGACTCTACCACTGTTTAATCCGCCCGTGTCGCTGTTGCTAGGCTCGTTCTGTCCAGCTAACCGCAATTGCGCAGCCGCACTTTTCGACATTTCGATGCCTTGGGTGGTCTTGTACGACCAAGAGCGCGATGGCATGCTGTTAGTGTACCGAATAGGCGCAAAAGGACCTGTGGGATATATCATGGGATGTAGCCCAGGCTCCTGCGTCACGACAAGACGCTCGTCCGGACCGAAGATGAAGTCTGAATAGGCGGGGAAGATGTCGCAGTCGCGCTGCAATTCCTCCCATTCCCGGTCGTGGAAAGGCATGACTAGAGATGTCTGTTATCGATGGCGTAAATCGAGTGGTGTTATGGTGGTGGTGGTGGCGGTGGTGTGGTAACAGATAAATTCCATGCGCTGGTTAGGTGCGCGACCACGAGGAAGGTGCGGTCGAAGAGCGGGACGTTTAGCTCTCACTTCCACTCTACCGTGATTTCTGCAGTGGAGCCTACACAGTCATGTCTATCTATCTTTTGGGGGGTATTAGTGGCAACCCGATGGCTTTCTGTCAGGATTATTGAGTTGAGCAGACCAAGTTAGGTGAGAGTGGTGACAGCAGCAGACATGAAAGTCTCACCACACATGACTGTGTGGTCATATCGAGGAGTCTGGTCCCATGATATAGGTCATGCCACCTTATCAATCCTACTTGAAAACTTGACCTGGTGAGACGCTCACATCTTAGTGATGTCGGGAAAGCATAGTCGCAGTGAGATTGAACGCCGCCGAGCTCGGCTCACTCGTCGAACCGGGAG
Source organism: Alternaria solani (assembly GCA_002952155.1). Taxonomy (NCBI): domain Eukaryota; kingdom Fungi; phylum Ascomycota; class Dothideomycetes; order Pleosporales; family Pleosporaceae; genus Alternaria; species Alternaria solani. The sequence continues at coordinate 733,331 of CP022032.1, read as the reverse complement.
CAAACTGCATGTAGACTCTTGTAACGGGGAAAGAGGGAATTGGCGATGATAGGCCCAAATGATGCCTGCTCGAACCCATCTCTTGCGGTCAGGACCGATGGCTGGATAGGTAACAAAGTTTAGTTGGAGAACACGTGGGATTGCTGCGGCCTGTTGAGTGATTCAAGGAAGTACCCAGGAGAGATTTCAGTTGTGTACCGGGCACTGAGTCATGATCTACGCTGCCAGGGCAGGAGAGACGACGGGTTGGCGCGGACAAGGGAGTGAAGCATGACAGTTCACGTCGGCAAAACCATTCACCGAGGACGCCAAAGAATGTCGCGCTCCCCACCACCCCACCATTCTCGTGCCGATCTTACAGCAAATAACCCACGGTCCTTACTTCGCGTCGATTCCTTTGTTTATCAGCCTCCGTTTTGTCCTACAACACTCTCTATCGTCACCATGAGCGACGCGCTGCCTGCATCGGAACCAGAAACCCTCGAAGCGCTACAGTCTCGACACCGCAAGGAGCAACGCGACCTCGTATCCCGTATTACACAGAAGAAGAAGCAAGCAAGCAAAAAGACACGCAAGGGTGTCAACGACGAGTGCGAGCGGCTCGAGCGCGAGTTGAAGGAGCGTCAGGCGCGTGAACTCGCCGTGCAGAACGGCGAGGCCGCAGATGCCGACGAGCATGCCGAAGACGCACAGAGCTCTGGGGACAAGGTGCAGGATATACAAGACGACATTGCAAACCTCGGCTTGACTGCCTCTGCCTCTGCCTCTACCCCAGACAGCAAAGCGAGCAGCACGAATGGCGATTCCACCGAACCCAAGAAAAAGAAGCCGAATCGCGCAAAAGCCCGTCTCGCCCGCCGCGCCGCCGAACAAGCCTCCATGATCGCCGAAGCAGAGCGCGAAGCCGCCAACGCACCGAACCCACGCGAACTAGAGCGCGAGCGCATGACGACACAACTGCACAAGCACGGGCTGGCGCTGCATGAGATACGAGCGGACGGTCACTGTTTGTACGCGGCGGTAGCGGATCAGCTGCAGACGCGAGAACTGGGCCTGAAGCCGAGGATAGGCGTCACCATGGCCGGACAGAGCGACGAGGAAGCAGACAAGAAGCTACACGGATACAAGATGGTCAGGCACGCAGCGGCAGACTGGATCCAAAGTCACGCCGACGACTTTTCGGCCTTCATGGAAGACCCGTTGCCCGAGCACGTCCGCAAGATCAGAGAGACGGGCGAATGGGGTGGGCATCTGGAGCTGCTTGCGCTGGCCAGGACATATGGCCTGCGGATATGCGTGCTGCACAGCGACGGCCGCGTGGACAAGATAGAGGCTGAAGATGAGGCCAAAGAGAAGGAGGACATCTGGCTGGGATACTACAAGCACAGTCACGGGCTGGGCGAGCACTACAACTCACTACGCAAGGCCGGCTGAGCACGGGAACGGCGATGCGAACATTGGTAGCCTCGTAAGCTGTCTACTGGAGCTATACAACGTCGTCCTCCTAGCCTGCTCTGCTCAGTGCCACCTCTGATCATCCGGACAATCCGCCTTGTGCCGCCACATACTCACGCAGTCTCTCACGAGGCCCTTGACGACGCCAATCTCGTGGGTCCGCTTGGGGGTATAGTGCGCAATCTTGACCAGCGCGTCGTCCGTCTCCTCTCCATCTGTCTTGGTCACGACCCCTTGGTCGTCATACACGATATCCTGACCCGGCCGTTTGAGCAGCTCGCTGTGTACAAGCGAGGGAAGCGACCATGGAGGCCCACCAGAGGATGCGGGCTTGTGTGTTGGGAACTCGAGACAGATAAGCACGCCACCAGTACTAGTGGTGTTCGGCGAGGGATGGCGGAGGAGCGAAGTGGTACGAGAGGCCCACTTTGGTCTTAGGGAGAGAGGGAGTGCGCAAAGAAACTGTCCATCGCGTCAGTACACGTTACCAGACGCACTTGGCGAGCTACATGTAACACTTTACTTACCGTGTTATCGTAGATAATGTCAAACCCCTCATCGCTTTCCCAGCCCTCCACATCTCCTAACCAATCGTCCTTGAAATAATCCCCACACACAACCCTCATCGCGCCCTTTCCAACCTTCTCGTCCTCGACCACATACTCTCCTTCCAATGGCCCCTTCCCGGGTTCCTCCAGGTACTTTCTTGCAGCGTCAGCAGCATGCGAGGACACTTCGAGCCCATAGGCGTCATAGCCATATGCCGCAAATAGCGCTACGTCATATCCTTTTCCACACCCTGGCACAAGCACCCTCCTCCGTTTCCCATCGTCCTTCAATGGCCCGGCGAGAGAAGCGTAGCCCGCGGACTCGCTGTTCGGTGGTGGTGCACCAAGGGAGGGATTGGGGTCCGGTGAGGAGAGCGGGCGACCACGTTCGCGGAGTATGTCAACTAGTGCAGGATTTGCGTAGCCACGATCCCAAGGCAGGAACGTAGACTCTCTCCAGAGGTCGTCCCAGCGGTCGTTGTGCTCTGCATCAGGAACTGAGGCGAAGTGCGAACGGAGGCGGTCTTGGTTCTGGGTTGCCATTGTGTGTATAATCGGCGATGCGGTACCTGGAGGTTTAGAGGGTTGTGTACTGAATGTCAATGGCTTGACGGTATCGTGTGGCTGCTTTCGAAGAATGACGGAATGGAAACTGGGAATCAGGAAGCCGAGACCCGTCCACGCTGTTGAGCTAACCCATCTTTACCCCGCCACAAACCCGTTCCTGCGACAACGCTAACAGCGACGTCAACGGCTGTGCAGATGGCATCGGATGCTGCAGTGTCAACCTCGGCCGTCTTTGAACTTGGTTGCAAGTTGCTCAAAAACAAATACCGAGAACTTTGTTTCTCAACGCGGCCCGCCTGACGACGGATGTGTCGATCTACAGGTTCCCACGTGACATCCCGTACCATCAAGCTCCAATTACCCGGATCGCATGCATGTATCCTTCGGGCCCCACCATAGTTTCGGATATAATTGAAGCGAGTTGTTTCCCCATGGCAAAGCTCCCGTTCTGGCAACCCGTTGTGCTTATTTATCGCTCAACAACGGCGTTTCTCCTGGGCTGCGTCTGGCGTCATGGTGAGCTTCAGCTTTCCTTCGTTCGCAAGCCACTTGTTGAGGCTACACCGTTTTGAACACAGGGTACGGATGCGCGGTGAGAGCATGCTGGAGAGCTAGAGATAGCGGCTGTCGACAACCGAGGCATTACGACGCATACGGAAAAGCGACAGGGCATGCGGAAATCGGGGCGAGCTTTTGCTTGAACGAAAGGCTCGGACGTCTCGTTATCTGGGCTTCTTTTCTTCAATCTCTGCAACAGTCGACGATGGCGCATCGTGATAGATCGAGATCGCCATCAAGGAAGCTGAAACAAGAGGATGAATCTGGCCGAGGCACCGACAAAGACGTAAAATCTGAACGGGATGAAGGCGTACCAGAAAAAGACGTCATGGAAACGAGAGATCGAGGAGACGCAGCAGAAACAATGTCAATCTCATCATCACGAGCCTCGACGACGTCAGAGCATTCTACCAATGCCGATCCGCCCAGAACATCGAATTCGAGACAACGTCCACCAACCATAGCCAGAACTACCTCAGTCCTGCCCGACGCTATTGTGGTTCCACGCTCACAGCGCCGCGGACTTCTTGCTCGCTTCACCCTCATCCCGGAAGTCGAAAACCCAGAACATTATGCGCGGCAAACGAAATGGTTTCTGACCTTCATTGTCGCCTTTTGCGCCATGGCAGCACCCATGGGCAGTGCAATCGTTATGCCAGTGCTGCAGGAGATCAGTACAGCTTTCAACGCGACAGAGACCGTGACCAACATGAGCGTTGCTGTGTACATGCTTAGCATGTCCATCTTCCCTTTGTGGTGGAGCTCTTTTTCGGAGCGACTGGGTAGACGTACCATTTACATAAGTTCGTTCATACTCTTCGTAGTATTCGCCATTCTGTCTGCCATCAGCAAAAGCATTGCCATGCTCATTGTCTTCCGTGTTCTGTCTGGCGGCGCAGCAGCATCTGTACAAGCGGTAGGTGCAGGGACTATCGCCGATGTCTGGGAGACGAAAGAGCGTGGACGAGCAATGGGTATCTTCTATCTTGGGTCAGTAGTCCCCATGTACGAAATGCATCTGAGATATCAACTAACCTCATGCGTACTCATCCAGACCTCTTTGCGGCCCACTCTTCGCGCCCATCATTGGTGGTGCTTTGGGCTCAGGTCTAGGTTGGCGATCAACACAATGGTTCCTGGTCATCTACGGCGGCATGACACTCATCTTCATCATCTTCGCACTCCCGGAGACCCTGCATAGGAAAGAGAAACCATCTGTCGACCCGACAGTACTGCCATCTGGTAACGAAACCGAGAAGGGGCAAGGTACAACGCTCGGACGAAGCACAACTCGCGCCTCTACTGTCCAAAAGACTAGGAGCATACTTCTCCACCTCCGTCATATATTCATCGACCCATTGCGCATCATAGCATGGCTCCGTTTCCCACCAGTCCTCTTAACCGTCTACTACGCCAGCATAACGTTTGGCAGTCTCTACATCCTCAACATCAGCCTCCAGTCCACCTTCGCCGCCCCACCCTACTCCTTCTCCACTCTTATCGTCGGCCTACTCTACATTCCTAACTCGGCCGGCTACCTCCTCGCCTCACTGTTCGGCGGTAAATGGATCGACAGCATCATGCACCGCGAAGCCCGAAAAGCTGGACGTTATGACGACAAAGGCAAGCTTATCTTTCGCCCCGAAGATCGGATGAAAGAGAATGCGTGGATTGCTGCTTTCCTTTGGCCTTCGGCCCTGATCATTTATGGCTGGACAGCAGAGAAGGGCGTGCATTGGATTGTGCCTATGATTAGTAACTTCTTCTTTGGCATTGGGAGTATGCTCATTTTCGCGCTGGTCAACACTATGCTTACTGAGTTTATGCCTCGGCGGGCGGCCTCTGGAATTGCGCTGAACAATTTTGTGAGGAACATTTTCTCCTTCACGGGAGCGATAGTTGCAGAGCCGATATTGAGTGCCATAGGGAACGGATGGCTGATGACGATCTTGGGTATCTGGAGCGTGGTCACAGGGTGCGCGGCGCTCTATGCGATGGGCAGATGGGGTGGGAAGTGGAGAGAAGCTATGGTCAAGGTTATGGGCTGAGAGATTGGAACTCGTATGTGCTTATCGCTGTGATTCGATGTATCGCATTGCTTTTCTTGACTGCAAATCGAATGAGTTTGATATGCAGTCATCGGCCCAGTCAATCTCCCTCCAAACGTCGACTGGGCAAGCGACGTCCTCCGCACTGTCATACCAACACGGGCCCATTCCAGAGATATCTTGCGATATAGTATCGCAATCGAAAAATCTCAACGGCAACAGGTGCCCGCGAATGCCTTTCGCTTGCTCAACGGCTCTCAGTCGACTTTTCCTGAACTCTCTTTGCTTACGTCGGCCTGCCGATAGCTCTGATTCTGGCGCCCCAATACCACAGGATTGCGCACACTGGTAGTCCCAAACCAACTGCGACAAAAGCCAACATACTGTTACCCCACCCGTATCCTAGTGTTTCGTATAGATTAGGCGCAAAGATCGGGAACACAAACGCAAGACCATAGGAAACCGACCGAACACCGGCACCTGCGGAAGCTGCGAACTGGCCGAATTCCTCGATCATGTGCGCGACTGTTGCCTGGTTCACAATGAAACTGCCGAGCGTGAAGATTATGACGCCGACATCGACCATTATCCAGTGGATCGTACGTTCGGCGGACCAACCATACCAGAAAAGACCGGCTGGCATAATGATCATTCCAGGAACCATGTACGGGATGCGGAACTCGGGAACACCTTTGCCACCAGTCCGTTTGGTCAGGTCCCGATACCACCAGTCCATAATACGACCGCCCAACTGGCCACAAAGCGTCGCGCCTATCGCAATCGATATGTAGTGCAAGCTGCTGGTCAGCTCGGATTGTCCGTACTTCTCGATCCACAGCGACGCATACGTCGCGAGCACCAGGGTGTAGACAGCGAAGGACAACGTTGCGGTGAGTGCATTGAGCCAGATGATTGGTCTCTGCACAAGAATGCGGACCGGACGCAAGAGGTTCTGCGCAATACGAGCGCGTTCGACTTTGGCAGTAGGGACGTCACCACCATTAGCTAAAGCCTTCCGACGTAGCAAGACTGGCGTATACGATTCGCGAATCCAGAAGAAACCAATAACCAGTATGAAGGCGTTGAAGATGCTCATGATCCAGAACACCCACGACCATTGTATAGAGTGTGTGACTAGACCGCCAACGATGGGGCCAAGCGCTGGACCAAGAAAGGGAAGCAAGTTGACCATGGCCAGAGATTTGCCACGCTCTTCTTCACCATACATATCTGCCATTACGGGACCGTTCAGCTGCACCAAGTTAGCTGTCGTCCTGTCTGGATTGATCAGCCTCGGCACTTACTGTCACACCAACACTCGCCCCAGCTCCGGCCATAAACCTCCCAACAATCATCAACCCCGTATTTCTGCCCACTGGGCACAATGCGTTCCAAGCCACGTACCAGGCATTGCAAATCATTCAAACTGGCTTCCTTCCCCATACCTCACTGGCACTGGCGATCAGGAATGGCGCAAAGGCCATACCAAGGAAGTATACCGACATGGTTATCTGGGCTGTGGAAGCGCTGATGGCAAGATCCGAAGCAATTGCAGGAAGCGATGGCGCAATCATACTCGCAGACATGATTGGGATCAACTGGCCGAAGGAGAATATCGTCCCGATGACGAACTTGCGCAAAGGTGTCCAGTTGTAAGGATCGGACGAATCTGTTGGAGAGGCCCATGTTGCCTGGGCTGTTAGCAAAATCTCATCTGCCTAGAGAGGTAACATACCCCGTACTCAATGTTCAAACGTCCTAGACGGTCATTGGTAAGGTCGACAATTGGAGACGATATCTCCGGGTTTTCGCCATCATAGTCTTCATGCTTGTTCCGAGATACGTGGGTGGTTGGATAGACAATAGTAGGATGATCAACTTTCTCAATATCGCTGGAGTGCGACATTCCATTCAACCTCTTTATGCTATTAGGATCTGATTGCAATCATCTTAAATATCTTTCACATATTGATACATTGTAGGCGCTCGGAGTTCGGATCTAATCTTATCAGATCGGAGTCCGCATAGCTCGGATTTAAGGGTTGTTGCCTAGCAGGATCTGATAATGCCCTACGTGACGCTGCTGACACTTTGACCTTCCTATTCGAGTTGCGACAACGGCACAATCAACGGTTAATATGAGAAGGCGTTCGCGCCAACAGAGCGTTAGTGTAAAGGCACTCTTGTTGCATTCCGATATTCAGTAAAACACCGTTACTACTACTGCGTCTTCATTCTACCTTACAACGCTAGTTCCATCAGGCCAGTCAGGATGCTGTGTCCAAGCATTGTCATCTCTCTTTCCAACACTCACTGAAGCATCGTCTCCGCCCTAATGCACTAGTAAGCCTGTCCTGAAGGAATGTAGAAGATCTTAGTCGATCCAGATACTCTCTCCCAAGTTGACGTAATCATCAACGAGAGTACGGCCATAGCTTTTGATTCGTGATGCAGCCATGTACACGCCTCTGCGTCCGCTCTTGTCAACAATCATCGGATGCAAGTAGTTGTGAGTAGCACGATCCTGGACGGCATAGGTGGCATCTTGCATGGATCGATCGAGGCCAAGTACCGTGATATATCCCGTTGGGGAGTTTGCGACGGCGACTACATCGTCACCATCGAACGGTGCTGCCGTAAGCTGACCTTCACCAACTCCTTGCCAGCTAGCTCGCGCAGCGACATCTATCACCTCGCCTGTTGTGATGTTGAGGGTAAAAGATGTGATGACTGCTTGACGAGATGACTGTGAAAGTGTCCATAGTGTGGTTTTGGAGGCGGAAATGGCAAGTGAAGTGGTATGGAACTCTTTCGAATCTAGAGTAGACGGTAGCAATCTGTATCGCAGAACAACAGTAGAGTTGTCCACAAGAGTGTCGCCCACCAACGACAAGACGACTAGTTCGTTTGTGTCCTTGGTAACGATATACATCAACGTCTCTGTGGGGTGTGCGACAATCTGCGAAGCGTTCGTGACGTTACCAAGGACGTCAACACCGACCACGTCCTGCAGAGTCGGGTCCTCGGATATGCGAAAGTTGGAAATGGATGTTGAAAGCTGATGGGAGCTGTGTGAGTCAAGTGCGTGCAGGTTACGACCGCTGGGACTCCAAGCGATCGAGTGCACATCGCCAGCGATTTCTTGCGAGCGCAAGGTGTCATAACCGTCTGGCGTCAGACCAAAGACAATGCTGCAGGTACCGGTACTAGCGGTACCCCATATCGCCGTATTCTGAATTGAAGAGCTCAGCTTGAGGGATCCAAAAGTGGTAGTGTTACCTGTGCATCATTAGATGGATTTATGTAGATGCTACGAAGAGAACTGACACGATGATGGTATCTCCATGGTTCCTTCGCTGATGAGCTCATATGTCGAGGCAATGGAATGGCGGGTCAAAGTTCCATCTTGCGGACGGCTGCTGAAAAGGTGCTGCTTTGAACGCTTGCTTATATGTCAACGGATTCGATTCAGGTTGGAGACCAAAGTACGGACGTCGAGAGCCAAAGACGGCGACGGTCCACGCGCGTCCCTGGCTTGGATAGTGTACACCATCCTGGACTCATCATTCATCTCCAGCGAGTACAAAGCCTGTCCATTCGTGGTGCCAACTGCGAGATGATGCAGCAGAGCATGCAAACATGTTGGTGCGAGTAGTATGGTTACAAGGACAGCGAACATGACGACGTGTGCTTACACGATGATGAGACTGAGGTTAGTACAATGATATGCTATTATCAGCCGGCATTATGCCAGCACGTGAGCAAGCCTCCGCAATTCTCACATCTGCGAAAGCGCATTGTGGGGTGCAGCTCATTCAATGGCAGATATCCAATATCGACGGAGAGTTTCTGTTATTAACCAATGCCCAGGTCATGTCGGTAGTTGTCATGGTTGAGACGCTTTGTAAACTGGGTGTCTGCCGAGCGAGTCTCCAGCGGTGTTGACCGGGGTGGCGGAGTAGTGTCGATAAATAGGTCATCCAATCTAACGTGTTCGGTGAGTGGCTGTAGGCAAGGGGGAAATTGGAGGTCATCGACCGCCTGAACGGCCGGCAATATTGATTGCAAGTACTAGCGCGTGACCTTTGAGCTGATTTCTCGCGCCGACGGCCATTGCTGTCGCAAGCGGCGTAACAACGGAATGAGGTTTGTGAACAGAAGTGGAAGTGGAAGGCTCGTGCTCATGAAACAGGAGCAGATTAGCGCGGAGCTTACGTCATAGCCCCGAGTTGGCATGCACCATGCCCCTCTCGCTCTCTTTCACAACACAGCGCTCCGAACTTTCCACGCCGATCATCTTCGTCCTCTGTAACAACTACAAATTTTCTCATCGTCTGGTTCTGCCCTGTTTCGCCTTAAGGCACAGCTTCATATTGTTGTTTGGGCTTCGCATGCACCTCAGCATATCACATCCGCGCGTCACCGGCTTGCCAAACCATACAATCCGTTGATACGCAAGCACTGGATCGGAAAGAGATCGGAGCTTTACAAGATTACTGGAATAGTAGCGGTGACGAGACGTGTATGAGTGTGGACACACCACCGTGATGCTGGAGGAGCTGTTATACAGACGGCCGGCCAGCTTATTCTCATCGCTGCTAATTGAGTATCCAGGTCAAAAGCTTCTTATTCACCACCACCACCATGTACCAGTTGTCGCTGTCTGTTGCAGCCTACTTTAGATCTATAAGGTAGTCTCGGATTGCAAAATAGGCGTCCTTTGCAGCCCACACGCGGATCTTGCCTTTTCAGCCGTTGCGGCCTACCAACGCCGTCACATGGTCTGTAATCGCGTCCATCATCCCATGTTTGTCTTCTATCGCTGGTCACAGATTTCGAGCTGTGATTTGCATTCACGTCAGTTTCTGACTACAATCGCATGTTTATGTGGCTACTCCCGTCTGATCACATGCTAAACTGCATGGCCTATCAAGCGCTCAATATCTTCTGTGTTCATCATCGTCCCCGGCTCAATGTCTTTCCAACAGATATACGGGGCATCGTTATCCAATCCTTCCAACTCGGATGGAAAGATGACTAGCTGCTGCCAAAGCAAAGTCCAGAACTTGCACCAACACAATACGCGCCTCGATATACATTCTTTGCAAGACTTGTACATTGCCTTTAGATATTTTAGACACTTTCCCTTGGCTCTAGACGGTGGCCCGTCTTCATCAAACAGCTTATGCCATTTGAAACCCAGCAGCACGTCTCGAACAGTAACACGCAGCTTGAACCTAACACCATGGTCATCACGAAACGACTCCAACGCCGGAGATCGCGCGGACAGCTTTGTATATCTCCATTCTCTAGGGCCCGCAGCAGGTGCCCCGCAAGGTTCTTTGTTACTGAGAAACGGGGGCGGTGGATAACGTCCACGGTTGCTTTTGGGTGCTGGTCGGCGAGACAGATAGTCTTCTGAGACTATAGGTAGAGGTTTTGTGTGTGGTTCGATATGTGTGATCACACGTGTGTTCGTTCGACTATCCATGGTTTTGTCACCGTTTTCAAAACATGTATGAACGGCGTCGGAAGACAGTGGACTGCAGGAGGGATTGTCCGAGATAATAGCAAGCGCACTCTGTGAAAGTGTAAGCTCTAGGCTTTGTTCTTGTGCACCAAACTGATCTCTTAGTCTCACATGCATGGTTCACGCACAGTGCTCATGTGTCTTGTTGTCAGACAGATGATCGCTGCTGCGGGTCACTCCAACGTTGTCCATAATCTCATACCGATATGAAGTAGGTTAACCTCGCTAAATTACAGACTCTGTTCCACCGACATAGACCCATTCGCCGTCGTCGTGTACACGCCACGGACTTGCAAAGATCTGGCTCTTCTCGCTAGTGTCAGTCTCATCCACGTCCAGATACCATCGTCGCCATGTCGGATCCCAGATCCAGTCTTCCCAAGCACCAAGCATCTCTGCCGCAGTATCCGGCATGAGATTTACACCAGACATGCTCACATGCTCCCAAACGTTTCTGATCTCGTTCAACTTCCATCGTGAAAGATAGACCCAGACTTCTTGAGAGGGTATGTAGGTGTAGAGCTCATGCCATGTGGGGTCCCAAGTCCAAGTGTATGCTGATAATTTATGTTGGGGAGTGTTTTGTTGAGTTGGTTTTGTAGAGTTGATCAAATGGTCCAGTAGTGTGATAGCGTTGGAAAGGTCAGCGATGTCCAGGATGGCCGGTGTTGATGGATCGAGTAGTTTATCCAGTGGTTGCCAGTCCCCTCTTGATCGCAGCTGCTGTTCCAAGACTCGTAGTTGCTCTTTCAAAGCTTGCAGCTGATTTTCGGTCTCCTCATCAGCAGACGTTACGCTTATATATGCCGTGTTCGCTTGATCATTGGTAGATACTACTGGTCTTATCACAAAGCCCTCGCGTCCTGCTCTTATGTCTCTCATAAACTTCTGTATCGTTTGCTGCAGCGTGATAACAGCCTCTGTAAGATCCACCGCTCGATCGCCGTTGACAGATGCTGACGCCATATTCGATTTCTTGTTACTCTAGACCGATGACTTTTAAACTCGTATCTTATATTTTCTTCCGAGTAGGATGTGGTGATATTACGTTAGACAGATGTTGCGCAGTCTATTACAAGTGGTACCGCTGAGTCCAATCGAGGCTGCCGAAGCAGCCGAAATTTTAGCGTTCATCGCCACCACGAGAACTTTGCTTTTCCATGACATCTTTCAGCGACCACCGTTGAGAAGCAACAACTATTTCATTCAATATATGCCGATGATACCATTCGTACTGTGGCTATGATGTGAAAAGATCTGAATGATGAAATCCGGCGTTGCTTCCGGCTGAAGAGGCTGGGAAGGGATCATTGCGTCATCATTTCCTGTAGGCAAGCACGGTAAACTCCATGTCGCAACATCGATTCCACAAGCCATCGAAGCATATTTGCGATACCTTCTTCAGATTAGCCTAGCCACTTGGGCATCGAAGAAGCAAATTTTATACTAATGATGGCTGATACGAAAAGTTCATGGACGGGATTGTCGTAGAGGTTGAGTTGAACAGGCCAGGAACCATGCTGGTTGTGAAATATAGAGAAGGACAACAGTCTGTTATCTGGTAATGGTCCCCGAGTATGGGGTCTCCGATTAGAAGAACGATAATGTCGTAAGTAAGTTCACAATGTTGACACTTCCCTCCCGTCAGTTACCAACATTCGCAACCCTTACAATACAGTTTCGGCAACACTATACACACATAATATCGTTCACCATAGACTCCAGAAATGACTTCCGTGCGTTGGCAAGTAATCCCTTGATTTAGATACAACTCATATAACGACAGCAACACACCAAAAAAAGCATCAGAACCCTTTGAATCACACTAACAATGTCACCAACATTCTCCTACACTTCAACACCCATAACCTACTATCCCACATCCTACCACCCGGCCCTCTGTTACCGCTCTACCGTTCCCTCAGACTACCTCCCCAATGACGAATACCGCTACCTAGTAAAACTCCAAGACCGCTCACGTCTAGAATCTCATTTCGCCCAACCCTCTCTACCCTCTTCTTCTTACATGGTACTCCGAAAAACAGCATATCAAAAACAACCCAACTTGAGTCGCGAATGGCGCACAAACGTTTCCAAGACTGCAAATGCTACGCGCGCGGCATTGGGACCGAGTTTTGATTTCACTGACGAAGGGTATGAGCGTATACAATCCGCCAACAACAATCAAGATACTCGTAGTAGGTACCATGACGAGAGTGGATACGAAGACTACGTTCCTTCTCGCCGTGTGCACGAGCTCAGCCAAAAATACTGGGATGACGATGACTTATACATGAATGAGCAGTATCGCAAGAACGGCTATAGTATGCCTTCAGGTAAGCATTTTGATATCAGTTCTTTGGCACACCCACACCCCGAGCCGATGCTGCTACTGCGCAGAAAGCGGTATGATAGCGGGACGGAGGAGAGTCCTGTGTATGGACCGACGCCAGAACTTAGTAGCAAATTCGACTGGAGTAGCGATGAAGACGAGCCGCCAAAACGCAGACGTTGGGGGCTCCCTCGTCGTAGTAAAGAAGCTGGATGAGGGGTTGAACTTTGTGAGTTGGTCTCCAATGGCGAGTTTAATAGAAAAGCAAAGTTCGATGAACAGGGACGGGGAGACAAAATATATGTGTGGCATATCGCGGCCATATACGCAGGGATGGAGTATGTACATTGAAAGGTCTATGCATGATCGATACTGCCATGGTAAGGACTTGGCCAGTGTGAATAGCACATCCTTGCTCTTTCACAGACCTAGGCAAAGCCGAAGAAGGCCATGTCATCCGCACCCCGAATGGGCACGGTATGTCCAACATTCTGTGCATAGATACCCTGGACATTAGGACCATAGACAGTCCTTGTGTAACCGCTTTGGGGGTCATTGGCCTTTGTGCTCTGCGGCTTGTTGTAGTCGTAACCGAAAACGCCAGCCTATGTCTCGTTAGCCTTCTACCTATACCCCAAGTTAGGACGGTATAACCACTTACCCATTGCTTCATCGTCTCCTGGTAGTTTTGCGGGCGAAGGGTACTGTCAGCGCTACCGTGGTAGACCTGCATCTTGGGACGAGCACCAGTGTAGCTGGGGTACATGTTCTTGACAACGTTGGCCCAGGCTTCAGGTGTGGCGATGGAGTTACCCTGAGCACAGGTGCTGTTCCATGCGTCGACACCACCTGACGCAGAAACGAAGCAGCCGGCGCTGACACCCGAGTAGACGATGGCGGCCTTGAAGAGGTCAGGGTAGGTCGCTGCCATGACGTTCTGAAGAGACGTTAGAATGTTAATCGAATCGAAGTTTGAAGGAACGTACGGTCATCATGGCGCCACTGCTAGAACCGGTAACAAAGACCTTGGAGGCATCCGCCTTGTACTCGCTGAGAGTCCACTTGACCATGTTGGCAATGGTGTTGCTGTCTCCTCCGCCCTCGTGGCTAAGCGTCGCCTTGCTGCTAACATCCCAGCAAGTACCCGAGTGAGGCGAAGATGGGTAAATGACAATGAAGCCATATTGCTCAGACAGCGTCTTGTAAGGGCTGCCATTGTAATATGCTTGTGCTGTACCAGTGCAGTAGTGAATAGCAACAATTACTCCCGGTGACGCCGCAAGCTTCTTGGGCACGTAGATGTAGAAGCCCGCTTTGGTGGGTGCGGCGCCGAATGAGGTGACTTGGGAGAGCGTGCCAGGCGTCACGGCGCGTTTGCCGAGAGTCGCCGCTGCGGCTACAGACAGGAAGCTGGTGACAGCCGTGAGGAAGCGCATGGTGTTGACTTGAGAATGAATGAGCGAGTTGGTAATCTTAATTCTCTTGGGATTGGGCACTCTTATAAAGGCCGTCTTCAGCCGAAGCGTGTGTGCGGTTCAAGGGATGCCGTATGCATTGAAAGGGATCTCACCGAAACTAATCAGCAATCAGCAATAGCGGAAATGAGGTCACGCAGTTCGAGAATAAAGTGCTCCTCCCCACATCTTCGGCGCCACAGCATAGATGAAGAGGTAACGGTTGTTATTCGCCATCTCTTTGTGCTTGGAGGGGAACTAAAGGCCTGTAGATTAAAAGCTTGTTTCCATTAATCCCAGCTCGGCAGTGGCTCCACGCGCGGCGTTTCGAACATCTACCGACCCTTGACCTTTACCATGTGTTTACCCGGTCCGGGGGAATTTCCTGAAGTAAATCCACAGATTGTGTAAGTATGCGCCGTACACCTGTAGGCCCCTCTCAGTGCCTGGAAGAATTGTATCGAGCCGTACCGGGTCGGTGTGGATGGCATGAGCGCGTCTGGAATAGGGTGGAGGAGTCTGACAGCGTTCCATAAGCCGGGTCCAGCACAAAGCCCCGTTCGAATGGCGAGTTCTCATTCCGCCGTCACTTGTCGCTTTTTTTTTTTTTTGTACAATGGAAGCGTATGGATGTGGGCTGCTGGGCGATGCTGGGGCGTCCAACGGTCTGTCGGTGAAAGTTGTGCCATCGCAGACGTCATGCAGCATCTCTATCATCTCCCAGCCCACATGCCGTCTCCTCTTCCCAGTCCGCCGAATGTCAGTCCGCCCATAACACCACCGCCGCCTCCTCCTCCAATGTTCTTCCCTTCGTTAACTGGCCTCTTGGCTACTCTTCCTTGTGCCCTGACGCCCTGAACGACCTTGTCTAGCTGCGTCTCCACCACGACACCGCCTACTATCATCTCGCCCAATGTCGCATGTAGCGTCTCGAAGTTGAAGATCAGATCTAGCTCGCATACATTTTCGAAAAGGCCGTCGAGCGCCTGTACGAAGACCTGGATGAGATCGAGGAGGGCGAGAGGCGATTCGGTGGATGTGGAGATGACGATGAAGTAGAGGGTGGCGTAGTGGCGGTAGGTCACGAGTGAGGGTGTGTCGTTGTGAGGCGTCGTCGGGGTGCTAGATTTGGAGCTGCTGGCGAGGAGCGGGGGGAGACTAGACGCGTATTAGGGACGAGTGCGGTTCCAAGGCATGAGGCGACCCACGGCAGAAAGTTACATGCCGAGTTTGGGCGGTTGGCGACGAGGGTGAAGATCTCGGAGATGAGTCGCTGCTGGACGCTGGTTTCCTGGGCGGGGGGTCAGTCGGTCAGTCGGGCAGCGCGATGCTAGAGGACATGTCGTAGTACCAGCTGTGTGTAGAACTTGGTCAGGCGCGGCTGGCCGGCGTTGTTGAAGACGAGGACGGCGTTGATCATGGCGGTGATGTTTGGTGGTGGTGTTATTGGCTTGGGACATGTCCCACTCAAAGGATGCGGGGGACACGGGCGAGGGCCCATGCTCCAGAGCTGCAGCTGCTTCCAGCCCAGGAACAGAGGTCCACTGCTCGCTAACTTACATCACCGCCACTACTGCTTTCACCACGACTGCACCAATTCTATCAATTACTCGCTGCCCATCCCATATTCCATCACAATGAAGCCAGTCACTCGGTTTGCTGGCACGGCCATCCGTCGCGCCGCCCGCACTTCGGTCCGCGTCCAGTCGCCCGTCAATTGCATCATCGCTAGCAGAGCCCCAGCTGTCAGCCATGCCGCCCCAGTACGCAGCTTGCACGCATCAATGGGCATGAGAGTGGGCATGATGCCTGACTCAGAAGACCCCAAGCCAAAGGAGAGCGAAGCCCACGACGAGCCTGGCAAGCCGACCGAGCTCTCCATCGAGGAGTTCCACGAGCGCGCAGACCACTACCTGGGCGAGCTGCTGCAGAGGTTAGAGGAGGCTCAGGAAAATGACCCTACGATTGAAGTAGACTACTCGGCAAGTCGACCCTACACAGCATGCTTCCGCACTTGACACTAATACCTTTGCAGGCCGGCGTCCTTGAAGTCACTTCGCAGCAGAATACCTTCGTTTTAAACAAGCAACCCCCGAACAAGCAGATCTGGCTCAGCTCCCCGATATCCGGTCCCAAGCGCTTCGACTGGGTCATGTCACAAGAGGGCATGGATTTCAAAGAGGGTGGAGGCATCGGCGACTGGGTGTACCTGAGGGACGGCAGCTCGCTGACTGAGATTCTCAGGAAAGAGCTGGGCGTTGACGTCAGTGTTGATGATGAGGTCCCGCGTTAGGATGGGCGGGCTATGCTTGGTAGCACATGTCGGAAAACAAACCCTCTGGTCAGACGAGGGCATTCATGATTGAACGGTAGCCAATAGCGAATAGCGACAATGAAGTTTGATTGCGCACGCTCAACTCTGCTTCCCAGGCTGCGGTCGCATAGGATAGCCAACATGCTTTAAACGCCTGATATATGCATAACAACGCCGTAGATGCTGAGAGGCTAGAACAAAGTCCTCTCGCGACAGTAGGAAAGTAGGAAGCGAAGGAATCTAGGCGGTAATCGCAACGCTCTTGGGCGCATCGTCGTTCTCTGGCGGGAGGTCGGACTGCAGCATGTTAGTTTTCTCGCGTCTGACGTGCGAGGACGGGCATAGCGTACGGGATCGAAGATGATGCGTATCATCAGACTGCAGCTGGGGCAGCGCGCAATGTCTTCTCCGTCGCGCATGTCGTAGATAGAAATCTCAAAGCGGTCGCCACATGGACATGGGTGGTGGTATATCTGCAGTGTCTCGTCGTAGAAACAGTCTTCAATCTCGACCTCGTCGTAGAGGTTCACTTCTTCGTCGTCGGCCATGGCTTGGTGGGCGTGGGCGTGGAAAAGAGCGAGAGGGTTTGTCGGCGACTGCGAGGGAAGTTGGCGGGGTGGGAACTTTTGCCCGCAGCGCACCTCCGGCACGCTAAGCCCTCGACCTGCATCAGCCCCAGACTTAGTACCCGTCCATTCACATGACCCGGCGCTCCGAACACGTACAGCAACAACCCCGTCGTCTGCCACTTGCACCCTACCATGGGCGCGTGCCTGCCGAATTGATCCCCGTCTAGAACCATGGACGATGTCGAGTCGGCGACCGTCAAGCTCGCCGAGCTGCTGCGACACCCGGAGGACCTCGACAAGATACCCGGACTCAAGGCCGAATTCACGCGCAAGAAGGCGGCTGTAGACGGCCAACTCCGCCATGGGCTCAAGGAGCAGCTCGAGCTGACCCAGTCGGGCATGAGCAGCATCACCGAGGGCCAGCGCACCGTCAACCTCATCAAGGAGGAGATGATGAAGATAGACAAGCTATGCGCAGAGGCCCAGAATATGATTCAGGACTTTCCGCACATCAACCTGGTCGCGCAGACGCACAAGAACTTTGAATCCGTCGAGAAGATGCGCAATGACATTGAGGCTTTCGAAGACCGCCTCGAGAACCTCGAGATCCTGCTGGCACAGGACGACCAAGACCCGGCCAACCAGCCCAACCTGTTGCAAGTCCACTACGGCCTGACGCAGCTACGAGACATTCGCGACGAGGCCATGGGACAGATTAAGAACAGCGACACCTCCACCGAGCTCATTGACAATCTCACACTCGAGAGTGGCGTCACCGTACAAGACCTCTTCGCGCGCCTGGACGACGTCGTAGAGTGGTTTGACAGACACGTCGGAGAGGCGTGCATAAACCTGATACAGCTGGTGCAGACGGACAACGTAGGCATGGTGGTCCGTTTGGCCATCGTAGTTGAGGAAGAGGAGAAGACGGACAAGAAGATCAAGGCCCTGCAGGATGCACAGAGGGAGTTTGGAGACCTGGCGTCTCGCTTCAAGTCCATCACCCAAGGACCCAAGGAGCTTCGCGGCTACAAGGAAAAGTTCATCACGTCAATTGAGTATGTTTGCAAGGCGGAAATGGACGCAGCCAGAGAAGAGTTCATGCAAGACCCGGATAAGATTGAAAAGTCCTTCAAGTGGTACTTTAACAACCTCAACACAGTCAAGCTGGGTATGGTCGATCTCATGCCCAAGAAGTGGAAGATCTTTGATACATACACAAACATCTACCACAAGCAGATGCACGACTTCCTCATGGAGTTTGCCGACGATGAAGCGCTCGGACCTCAGTACCTGCTAGCTGTCATCAACTGGGTCGACAAGTACTACGTTAAGATGCAGAAACTTGGGTACTCGGAAGAGCAACTGCAGCCGCATGTCATCGATAACCGCAGTCCCGAGCTGATACGTACCTACCGCTCCGTCATTATACAGGCCGTCGACCAGTACATGGAACGCATCAACAACCAAGACAGACAAAGGTTCCTGGAGCAAGATAAAACAGCGTACGAGACCAACTTTGAAGGCATCACACAAACAAGATCACTGGGAGATATGTGGACACTTTTCAGCCAGAATATCGGTGTCGCCGCCAGTAGTCAGCGCCCTGACGTCGCTGACGGTGTGGTTGATGCCATGTTCCGTGCCCTGTTGTCTCGCCAGCGTATATGGACTCAGCTCATTGACGATGAAAAGGCCAAATACCTCGGACCGAACTTCGTGCAAGACGAGGACGAGACATATGTTTTGCAAGAATGGCTGATTGCGCTCGCAAACGACCAAATCATCTGCATTGACGACGATATCGACGGTAGTGGTGGAGCCTCGTTCTTGACTGTCTTTGAACGTGAAGTCACACCCATCGTCTCGCAAGACTACATGATCGACAAGCTGGCCAGGAACGTGGACGAAGCGAAGAACGGTTACATCGACATTTCATCTCACTGCATACAAGTCTTCAGCGAGCTCATCTTTATTGTCGATCTTAAGCCTGTTCTTTCCAAGTTCTTTACACCGGAATGGTACTCGAGGACCGATATGGCCTCTATCATCACAACCTTCAAAGACTATGTAGAGGAGTTCCTCCCCCGCATTCACCGTTCGCTGCGCGATCTTATCATCGACTCTCTCGCCGACGAACTGCTTGTTCAGTATCTTGGGGCTGTGCGCAATAAGGGTGCCAAGTTTAAGAGAACCGACCAGTTTGCAGCAAAGATGAAAGACGATCTTCTCACGGCATTCGAATGGTTCAGGACATTTGGCGAGCAAGGTGCCGACATCATGCAGCGGTGGCGTGCTGTGCAGGAGTTCCTTAAGCTGCTTGAATGCGACAAGTCGCAAGTGCAGTTTGCATATGTCGAGTTCAAGACGGCCTATCGGGACGTTACTATTACATGGGTGGAAGCTGTATTGAAGACGAGGGACGACTTTGACCGGGGCATGTTGAACGCGGTCAAAGCAAAGGCTGCAGAACCTATCGGAGAAGAATCACCTCCTGATCCGATCATGGGCAGGGTGAAGTAGAGCGGATTTTGGCATTTTTCGGTAGCTGAGGCGTAAGCATGTCTGGCGTTGGAGGTGTATTCATATTGGGTCAGTGTTGCAGCCACCGGAACGCGGCATCACTAACGACTCTAGAGCCATGCGGTATACCCCGGATTTCTGTTCGTTGCTAGATTAGCGAATACGAAGCTCCTCACATCACCTTCTGTCTATATGACGATCAGCTTACCATCGTTCTCTCATCGCAATGCCTTTGCTCATCTAGTGTGACGTCTTCGACTCCCATCCCTCTACTCGCCGTCTCGTTCCATGCAGAAAAAGCGGATTTGAATGAGACGGAGAGGCAAGACCGACAGGCACATTTCCTCACACGCGGAACATTCATGTTCAAGAAAACAGCCTAATCGGAAAGCGGCTAGCGCAAGGGGCCCACCAACGTCTCAGGATGGTGGAAGGCGCCGCATCCTAATATCGTGCCGCTCCTATCAAAATGACCTTCATATGTCGGCCGCTTTGTTAGTTGACGGTTTGATTGGGGTTGTTTCGAAACAACATCTTCACCAAAGACATGTCGTGTGCCTCGACGTGAAAGAATTCAACGACTGTGAAACGACAAAAGTATGTCGCAAAATCATGCGCGCAAACAGAAATCACAAAAAGCCCAAAAAGACGCGCAACACTCCCCCACTACCATCGACGCAATCACACGGCTTTCAAAACTTCGAGCATCGCGCTCCTACCACCCGTCGATCAACCAACACAATCTCCGCTATCGCCCATCCCAACCTGCGAACCCTTCACGTAGCTCGCTAGACCTGTCGTGCAAGGATGTCCCATCCAATCTAGACCCCCAGCTGTGAGGAAATGAATCACTGCAGTCGATCGTTGAGCGAGGCTGGCGCGTCCTAACCCACATGCAATACTACCCTTCCATCTCTCCGTCGCATGATTGCTAATATGAGCCCTGTATAAGACCCTCTATACCGCCTCATATCCCACCTCTCATTCTCCTTCATCCTACGATCTCAAATAATCAATAGTACTTAGTATACTGTTAGCCACTCTTTTCATCTTGCAAGCCAAGTCCAACTATAGTCTTTACCACCCACAACTCGACGTTTGTCTCTTTTTGATACCCATCTTCTTACTTTCACCAACACCTTTCAACAAACCACCAACCATCAACATGCGTTTCTCCATTGTCGCCGCTTCCCTCATCGCAGCTGTCGCTGCCCAGTACCCCTCTGAGGAGGTCTGCTCTGCTGCCGTCACTGTCACCGTCACCGAGTAAGTCTACCCTTGCAGCATCACCCTGTCTTACCACATTCAACCCCATCTCATCTCCAATCAAATCACTAATAACTTCCCCCCCAGGACCCTGGCACACACACCCGTCGCCCCCTCCGTGTCCAGCGCCTACTACCCCACCACCACCCCTCTGGCCGCCACACTCTCTTCCTCCGCCCCCGTCATAGGCGGCACCGGCGTTCCTCCCACGGTCCCCGAAGCGTCTTCTGTCGGCACCCTGCCCATCGCTTCCGGCACTGCTGCCCCCAGCGGTAGCGGAACCGGTGCTCCTTACCCCGAGTTCACTGGCGCGGCTTCCGGCTTCAAGGTCGGCGGTGCGCTTGCCGGTGTTGGTGCCGTCGCTGCTCTTTTCTTGTAGAGAGTGGAAATAGTGTCACGGAGAGGAGAGGAGAGGAGAAGGGAGATTGTTGATACGATACCCTAGGGGATGGAGATACCGTTCTTTGTGTAGTTTACTGAATTGATGTGGCTCGAGCCGCATGTGGCTTTGCTTTGTGTGAGATGTCTTCACCTGATATTGAGGTCGTGATTGAAGGTGATGTACAGATGTGATGAAGAATCGATGAAACTTGTTGTGTGAGATCTTGACACGTGGTTTTTTCCATCACTAACGGTGCATTCAATGAAATGGTGTAGCTATAACATACTAAAAGCGAGTAGAGCATAAAAACTATGACTTCCTCATTTTCTTGACCTTACGTTGTATTTTCCTCCACAGAATCCTGAAACCACCACCACTACCATCGCCCCTGTTTTTCTTCATTAATTTATGACTGGGTCTACGGATCATTTCCTTGTTCACTCTTTCCCTCAGCAGCTGCTGCGACGGTGGCACGTAATACGACGGTGGCACGTAATACGACGGTGGCGGGTAGTACTCAAAGTCCTGCCCATTGATAACTGGCAATGCGCCTTGGATCTCTGGTCCCAACACTAACTCGTCGACATTCTCTTCTTGTATTGATATCGATTCACCCTGTTCCGAGTGCTCGGATGGTCCGACAGCAACATCTGGTTCTATATCAACATTAAGCAGTTCTTCATGCTCTCCAGCATAAAAGTCCAAATCGTTGGGCAGAATGTCACTTAGACGCGTCGTCTGTAGTGCCAAACGGCCCTCCACAGCTGTTTCCGCAGTGGACAAGTTTGAGCTAGTAGATGAGTGAGCAAATGTTGACGAGCTGGGATTCATACTATCACCATAGAAGCTACGGGGCGTTGGGTAGGCTGGGAGGGTTGATGTGGGCGTGGAGAGACGGCGATGTTGGAATAGAGGAAGTGGTGGTGGTGATGGAGGCAGGATAGGAGAATCGTCGCGAGAGCTTTTTGAGCTCATAGACGGAGTGGCGCTGAGGAGAAAATTCTGACACCCGGAAAATGGGGGCAGGGTAGGTGAGGTGATGTGGAAGGTTGTGGTCGTGGGCGTTGCACTGAGGAGGAAGGTCTGTTGAACTGGAGAATTGGTGGTGATGGTCATGTCTTGACGAGGTCGTCGCATCGTCGGCGTTTTTTGCACGGACTTGACTACGGGCCGTCGAGGAATAATGGGCGAACGGATGATGGGGCGATGGGCGAGAGGTTGATGGATCGTTGGTGTAAGTGGTTTTACCTGGGACGGTGCCTTCCAGGGAAGAGATGCCAGTCGATAAAGAATAAGTGCTGCGTAGATGTACATGGGAGCTGAGTTTGTATGATAGAAAACACTTATGGTATTCTCGTCACATCAGTAGCAAACTAAGGTCAGGGTTGACAAGGACATTGTTTTACTGGAGATGCGTAGAACAAAGGCTTGACAAGTGTAGTAGATTCTACATCTGCGAAGAAGACAAAGACTCCATTATGCTTGATTTGACAGCCGTCAATGCAGTTGAGGCACTGTACCTATGCAGCTCAAAGTAGATACAAAATCCGACACAGGATGGAGCTAACCCAGGCACAAGGGACTGGCTATTCGTGACCAATGCCTCCACTGCTTCTCATAACCGAGTTCAAATCATGTATCATCATCGCCTGCCCGAGCCTTCGTTTTAGACAGCCGTAATCTGACGGCGTCAGCAATCTGATTGCCTCGACTTTGCACTTTGTCAAGGACCTGAAGTACAAATTTTCGCACAACAGGCTTATCTACATCGTTCCTTCCAGGATAGTGAGATGAGCTCGTTCCTTGGTTGATATACTATTTGGCACATTGAAAGCCAATCAAGGTTGTATCGCATTCGTCATTGGGCACTTGTATGGTATCAGAATCGGTATTGGATTCAGTTTGTGTAAGGCGCTGCCTGTCGCGATCCTCGTAATTGTGCTGGTAGGGGTTGCCAATAGTTGGGCGTATTGACTGTACGTACGAGCTATCAGACTCGTAGTTGCGCTGATTGAGCTCTTGATTCTGGGCACTCCGGTCTTCATATACAATTAGCGTTGAATCAAGTTCTACGATGGTATCTTCAGAGCTGGACGACGAAGATGAAGGCCGTGCCGGTTGATTTGGAAAGACAGAATGCATATCTTGCGTGATGCTGCGCCAGACTTGTTCGGTAGAGATAATATCCGGGTTGGTAGAGTTTCTAGCATGGCGTGTCGGGACTGGCTCAGGTTCTTGGAAAGATTGCAAAGGCACGGGAAGAAAGCGGTTGGTGTTATATTGCCGACGTTGCTCTGTGGTCACTGAATCCTGGCGAGTAGAAGACCGACTGACTGAAGCCGAGGGAACAGGTCCAAAGTGCTGAAAATTGCTGATACCTGCAGTAGCGTACCCATTGGTTGTAAAAGCGGGTGTCACCATTTCACCCCCCTGATGCTCACCTGCTTGGAAAGCAGCGCGGAGATTCCTATTAGATGTCGCACGTGGAATATGACACGCTTCCATATATGCAACTTCTTGTCTGCGCCACATGTTATCCAAACTGCCCCTTTGTTGAGTTGTCATGTTGCTGGTCGAATGACGTATTAGAATGCAGTTGGAAGCAACCGTTGTAGCTTTCCCATTAAGTATGCAGAAAAGTACATAGTGAACTTGCTACGCACACAGCATTGAGAGAGCGACCATTGACGAGAGAAAAAAAGTGAAAGATCGGATGTACACCAGATGGAGGTAGAAGAAGTATCAGGGGATTGGAAAAGATCATGATGGTCTAGACCAAGATGGATTTCGATGGATGATGAGGATAGAACGCGCTTCAGACTGGAAAAAACAAAACGAGGAACATCCAACTATTTCCGGCCGCGAGCAATTTGCGTCCGGATATCGTCCCTCCCGGTCTCGGAACTCTGCTCCTCCTTAGTAAGAGATATAAGGGATGGGTAATGATCCATGCTCACTACCTTCTTTTCGCCCGTTTTCGAATTCGTGACCGTCATAGTTCTAGGGCCCGGCAAGTTGCTAAACCTGCTGTAAGAATCATGACGATCAAACCCGTGGCAGTAAGTCTTAGAGAAGGGTTCGCGCGTTTTGTCCCTCGTTGCATCCACACCAAGGTCCCCATCGACTTTGAAGTGAGTGCGGAGATTGGAACAACTACTCACGAGGCGAACACCGTTAGATGTAGCATTGCGAAGTTCCATTATACGCTCATCATCGGCAGCTTCTTCGGCGGGGTCCTTGCTCCTCGTCATCCTGTGCTTCCATTCACGCAATGCCTCCTCTTCGCTCAATTCAGCCAAATCGGTTGTGCATTGGACGGTACTGGTCGACGCACACAGTCCATTCGGACTAGGTATACGGTCGGCATCGTATGTGTTCGCATGCGGAGCAACTTGACCCTGTGGATCGTTCTCATGACCTGCTTGCATAAGTGTATACGGAGGCGCCGTTCCAATCAGATGTTGAGGCTGCAGCAGTGACAAGTCTGAAGATGCAATGCGTCGAGTGGGCTGTGTAGGAACTATGGTTATGTTACTCCATTCTCCCGTGATATGTATAGCCCGTTGTTCTGGCTCTGATAGTTCCTCGTTGGTGAGGCCAAGAGTGCGATATGTAGGTATGGCGTGTCTAACAACCAAGTTGCTCTGCTCCAGTTTTCTTATAGTGAGGCCCTCATTTTGGAAAACAAGACAAAGACTGTGTCTAGTAACCACATGTTTCCGCTCTAGTGTCTCGCTTGTGGGGTGAGTCGCGCTTCAGGTATGTTTGTGCTGTTAGTCTCAATGGAATCTTTTCTGGAGAATCGAAGGTGCGCGATCACTTTTCTTACGGCTGGTGTTTGGGTTGAAAAAGATGGCCTGAAGCTGTGCGACGCAAGACCGGGGACGGTTTATTGCGATGGATAGGTTCCCCGTTGAGACCTAAGATCGCAGCGTAAATCTTTTCTGGCTGGCTAGGGTGAGGATGATTAAAAAGTTGCCCATTTGCTCTGCGGCGAAGCTGTGGATAGGCTTCAGACTGTGATGGTTGGGTGTCAAGTTTTGGGATTATAGCGTCCTGGTGGTGCGTGTTAGATTTCATGTCGAGAGAATTATGACAATGTTGTGATATCAGCGTTGAGAAAAAAAGAAGATTGTATCGTGAGGTGACAGCGCGCTGTGCACACTTGACGCAACAAGCCTTCACAACTGGGAGTGTCTCTGACTGATGAGAAGGCAGAGACGTGTCTGAGACCACCAGAATGACTGCTTGTATGCAGTGTGTTTGTTCCCACGACATGCAAACCAACGGCGTCTGCGAAAGCGAGTATATTGAAGAGATGTAACCTTCGTGTAGATTGCCGTAAGTAAGGTATCAACGCCACCTAGATGAACGCCCATGCGTGAATCCCATTTTGGATGATCGGACGCGCCAAGCAGTTTGGTTCGCGGGCCGTCGTAGACTGTACAAATAATACGAACCTCCTCTTCAGCCCTCAGCGCCGGCTCTTGAGTCCTGCCCGCGCAGCAGTTGATCGTCGCTCTGGTTTTGATTCATCTCCGCTCTCAGAATCGCCCTCTTCCAGATCGTCACTCATGGGTTCCGACATATCCTCGCCCTCGTCATCGTCCGTCTCTTCCGCCTCATCGTCGATGAGGTCTTCATCGGAACCTTCGCTGCCCTCGTCGGAAATGTCGTCCATCTCCATGTTTGGGCCCATGTCGTCTGAGGAGCTATCGTCGTCCTCATCCAACTCTGCGCGCGCTCGTTTCGGGGTCGTAGTGGCGCCATCGACAGACTCGTCATCGGAGACGTAGTCGTCCTGACCCTCGACGTAGACTAGCGCTTCATCGGCATCGTCGTTGGCGGCTTGGTTTCGTTTCCTCAGATCAAGTTGAGCTTGGAGCATGTCTAGGCGACCCTTCAACGACATGAGCGGCATAAGACCGCTCGAGCGCTCTTTCAAAACTTTATTGAGTGCGGTGAGTTGCTTGACGATGTGTGGCTGGGAGGCGAGGTATCCACCGTGGGCCTGCGGATGTGTCAGTTGATGCTTCCTTAGTTCGGACGCGGATTGCTTACGGCCAGACTCCATTGTACCCAAGCCATCAACATGCCAGCCCGACCAGGGCTTCGGTGAAGTCGCTCAGCCAATCTCTGCAACAATGTGCCAACCAGCGGCGAAGGTAACCGCTCTACAGTAGCGTATACTGACTCTACATCCACAACCTGGAGACATGAATCGAGGAGCTCCTTGTCGTTGGTGCGCAGGGCTTGGGTCAGGACAGTGCCGAGAGAGTTTGCATTTGGCGGTGCCAGAGGGCGGTTTTTGGTCGTCGTCACTGCGCGCTCCGGGTTGGGGTCGAATGCATCCTCGACGCTGATGATTCGTGATTCCTGAACAGGCTCAGGGCCTTCGGCGCGCAATCGGTCCCCGAATGTAAGCTCTTCCGGCTCCGCAGCATTATCCTCGTCGGCAGCGGCGCCGTTTTGTGTGGGATCCTCGTGCTCGCTTTCCGAATCGTCTTCACTCTCCTCCACGGCGCTGCTGATTTCAATGACGTCTGCATCCAACATGTGCGCATCGGCGGGTCCCTGGACAACAGCAGTGGCGTCGTCGACTCTGTCTGCCCGCGCGTTCTTTGGACCGTTTGTCTTTGCCGTGGGCTTTGCCGCATTTCCATTCACTAGGGCTTTGAGGCCATTTTGGCGGACTGTCGCAGCGGATTGCGCCAACTTGGGCTTCTTCGCCGGCCGGCGGTCGTGGTTCTTCGGGGGTGCTACTGCGGCAGGCATCTTCGTAGGCACAGTGGATGTCGAGGGGTCGCTAGCTGGGGCGCGGGGATGGCCTTGACCGGAAGTTTGTTCAAGGCTGTGGTGTTGCAGCCTGAAGCAATGCGCAAGATGCAAGTGGTCGCAAAAAATTTGGAAAGAGCGAATTACCCACCCCTGCACGCACGGGCCCTGCTGACAGGGATCATAGTGCAGAGCTGTCGAGCTCGCTGCGACGCGTCGACGGCATCCGTCCCAGCAACAGAGGCATCGGCAGGGCAGCAGCGCAGTGCAAGTTGGGCGCGCGGGTGTCGGAATCGAGTCGACAACCCAGCAGCCGGCGGCGTTGCGGGTGCAGATGCTCAAGTGGTGGGCAAGGACACGTACCCCGTCCAGGTTAGTGGCAGGTCAGGGGCTGCTGCGAGGCTTGGCTCGGAGATGGAAGGGCCGGGCTACTTAACCCCAATGCCTCTCCCCTCGCGTCTGTCTTCGACGTTCTTGAGTCCATTTTCTTGATCTGCCTCCAATCAATACGCGCCTGCTCCCCATCACCCAACCTTACTTGCACTCCCCCGCCACACCTCCGTCACCAGTCCGAGATCCGTCACATCTCGAACAAAAGTCTAGGCTGCTGCACCGACTAAACCCGACATAATTAATATTGCGCATCCATCCCCCCCGTCTGTCTGCACCCGCTTGACACTAGCGCTCACCGCCCGCCCGTCTGAGCATCCAGCCCGCCGTCACCATCCGTGCACTACATCGCCAACGTTTGTGTTGTTGTCGCACATCTCGACAGAGGGCGCACAGCTGCACCACGCCGTTATTGCCTCTGCCTCCTACGCGCTTGGCCCACCATAACAAACGCGTCGGCGCTATAAAGTCTGACTCATCACCGCCCGCCGCCCACTCTTTGATACCTCGCCGCCGCCACCATCTGGTACGTAGTCACGTGCGTTTCAGCCTCTGCAACATATATTCCTCACTACCCCTCCTGATCCCTCGTGTCACTTTACCGACGCTAGCCTCACCCTCCGACCCCACCTCCAACGCAGACGCGCCCACATCCTCAGCTCCCTCACTGCCGTGTCCGTCGTCAACACGCGTATTCTTGCGCAGTCGCGTGCGCCCAAAATGGCAATCGCTAACAACCCCAGGTTAGCAACAACATCAAACACAACAAATACCCTGTCAGCCGTGCGCAAACCCGCCTTTCACTTTCATGGCCCTATGGCAGTAATGACATCTCCCTCTGTCGACACAACCACCCTGGACCTTAAGGCGAGCGCTTTTGCGCCGGCAGACGCAATGGCGGTAGACACCGAGGCAAACGGGTAGGTTGCGTTTCCCTTTACTCTCCAGCACGCCTCCTCTCTCACCTTGTGCCACCTGCTGATGCCTAGTAGCGTTCACGATGTGCTCTTCGACGACCCAGAACCAAAGACAGCTCTCGACGACACTGCGCAATCAAAACCAACCACCAACGGCAATCACGTAGATATGGACTCATCAGCGCCTGCAGTCGAGCCCGCCGTCGAGCCCACCACCAACGTCTCTGCTGGAATTGACTGTGTCGCACAGTTTCTGCCTGACAGTCAGCAAGACAACAACTCTTTGTTTGGCGACGAGGATACTGGCGCTACGGTCGCCAGCGCTGTAGAAGCGCCAACTTCAGACGTGCGCGACGAACCCGCGACTGCCGAAGAGCTCTCGTCAGCGGCCCAGGCAACAGCCACTAGCACCCAAGAAGTACCGGAGACGCAGATTGTCGCCAAGGAGGAAGCGCCGGCTGAAGACAGCATGGACATCACCACCGATGCAACTGTCGAGTCGAAACCTACAGAGTCATCCGGAGCGCCTACAAAGCCGATGCATGACCTAACGATCAAGACCGGCAGTGATGTGGCTACCGCGCCCCCGTCTGTCGCAGCGCAGTCTCCAGCGATTGTAGATCGTGAGATGGAAGATGCCCCGTCCTCAGGTAAAGTTCGTCCTCGCGAGGATGATGACGACGACATCCCCGACGCGAAGCGCACAAAGACCGATGAAGAGACTAGTGCTCAAACCGACTTCAAGCTTCCAGACTTGCCCGGCCAGACTGAGCAGCCCAGCACCAATGGCGGTACTCCGGGACCTGCTTCCGACTCTGCACACGAGGCGTCAGGTGTTCACAAGGCTGTTGATTGGGAAGAATGGCCAACCACTCCGATGACAGACGCACAGAACAAGTTTCTTCTTGAGCGGATAAGGAACACGAAGAAGATCAAGGTTTCAATAGCGTTCAAGGATCCTGTTGACCCCATAGCCCTCAACATCCCAACTTACCCTGAGATTGTCAAGAATCCCATGGACTTGACCACCATGGAACACAAGCTGAAGGACAAGAAGTACACTTACGTAAGGGATTTCATGGCAGACCTTGATCAGATGATTACCAACAGCGAGCTTTTCAACAACAAGCAACATCCTGTAACTCAGGCAGGATACAACCTCCGCGCTTACTTTTTGAAAGGCATGGGTAAAATGCCCCGAGGTGCTGCTGCTGAAGAGCCACCCAAGCCGACAAAGGCAAAGAAGCCATCAGTAAACGCTTCGTCAAAGGCTCGACGTGAGTCTCGTGTTGCACCGCCTCATGTCAAATCTCCTGCTGTCGCTGCTCCTGCGGCAACCTCGCCTCAGGCTGCTTGGCCTCTGCAGCAAGACGGCACGCCGCTGATTCGACGTGATTCGTCTACTGCAGACGGTCGCCCAAAACGGGAGATTCACAGGCCTTCAAAGGATTTGCCTTATACCAACGCAAAGCCGAGAAGGAAGAAGTTTGCCCAAGAACTCAAGTTCTGCGAGTCTGTGCTTACCGAGCTCATGAAGCCCAAGTACAGTGCAATCACTTACCCCTTCGTTGCTCCGGTAGATCCTGTGGCGCTCAACATTCCATCCTATCTCAAGATCATCAAGAAGCCAATGGACTTTGGCACGATCGAGAAGAATCTGAAGAATGGTGTCTACCAGAGTGCCAAGGATTTCTACGCGGATGCGCAGCTCGTGTTTCAGAATTGCTA
Organism: Alternaria solani; assembly: GCA_002952155.1. Lineage (NCBI taxonomy): Eukaryota > Fungi > Ascomycota > Dothideomycetes > Pleosporales > Pleosporaceae > Alternaria > Alternaria solani. The sequence goes on along the minus strand of CP022032.1, from coordinate 702,975 downwards.
CAAGTTCAACCCTGAAGGTGACGCCGTCAATCAGATGGGACACAAGATGGAGGAACTCTTCGAGAGCCTGTGGAAGGAAAAGGCGGACTGGCTCGCCCAGCACGCGCCTGCTCCCGAACACTCGCCCAGCGACATGTACTCTGATGAAGATGACGAGGAGGATGAAGACGAAGAGGAGATTGACCCCGCTCAGGCGCAGTTTCTGGCGATCCAGCAACAGATTGCACAACTGAACGCCACAGCGCAACAACTTCTGCAGCAGCAAACTGGCGGCAAACGTGCCTCACCCAAATTGCCTGGCAAGAAGAAGAAGAACGCGGCGCAACCAACAAAGCGGAAGAGTCTTCCACTTGCGGTGCCTCCCCCTTCCAAGCCTATCAAGGCTGCGCCGGTCAAGAAGGCCAAGGCTCCTGCGCCTCTAAGTTTTGCTCAGAAACAAGAGATCTCAGAGGGCATCAGTACGCTTGGCGATCTTGATATGCGCAAGGCAGTCCAAATCATTAGGAATGGCTGCCCGCACCTCGCGACCGTGAATGATGACGAGATGGAGCTCGACATGGATGAGATCAACGATGATACGCTCCGGGAGTTGTTGAGGTTTATCAAGTCTCTGCGCGGTCCCAAGGGAGGTGTCGTGGCCGATGATGACTTTGAGCCACCCAGGCAAGTGACGAAGCAAGCGGCGGCCAGGCCGAAGAAGAATAAGCCCATGGGCAAGAGTGAACAGGAGGACAACATGCGCAAGATTCAGGAGAAGCTGCAGTCGTTCCAGGGTGGTGGTGGTGCATCGGGATCTAGCCAGTCTCCGCCTGGTGAGTTGTCAGTGCGTGCGCGTCTCAATCATCAACTAACCTTTGCAGTGCACGATGCATCCAGCGACGACGACGACGAGTCCAGCGGCTCCGAGAGCGAGGAAGAGTAATCTTCTCCGGCAGTAGTCCTCTTGTTTTCGCGTGAAGTCCTGGTTTGATTCTTGGTCCGATCTCCTTCCTTCTTCTTTGACATGATCGGTCATGGGCATCTCGCCTTCTTCTTCTTGATACTGCGGTCGGTGTGCATCGGGCGTCGTTAGCCATGACGAGAGATGCGAGGCAAACATGAAAGCTTGCTCGAGCTTGCAGGCGCTCACTTACCACCAAACCCACACGCACACACAACCAACAAACACATCGATGTATAGTATTCTCTTGCCCACCGACCCCACCTTAGAGGTGCCATGATCATGGTACCAATGCCGACAACGGATTACGAGTGACGAGGTTTGTCTTTTTAGGTCCTTTTGGTCGAAGACAGGCATGGGCTGCCCGCCGTAACAAGCATTTGGCGTGGTGGTTCTTCCGAAAATGGGGGACATGCGAGTAGTCTTTTGCTGTATGAATATGCTGCTCGGGTCGGCGGCCAGAATAAAATCCAGATAATATTGCTAAATGTGCGCGGTGCCTCGGTGTGTGATGTTCCATGGTCTTTGGTCTTGGCTCGGTAGTGTACTCGAGAGTGGATGCGACTAATCAGGCGAGGCGGGACTCAAAGAAAATCGCCGTCGAAGGGGGTTGCATATTTCGTGGCGTCTTGCGTGCATACATGCATGGTACATGTATCATGGCCGAGGGGCGTTTCGTGGAATACTTCGTGTCCCGTTAGGGTGAGGAAGCGGTTAGTTGTTCGGGAGAGGAGGTTCCGAGGGGGGGAATGTCAGTGATGGCAGTGCTCAGGGCGCGAACATGGGCTCCTCGAAGTAGAGTGACCTGTAGCAATGTCAGTATTCGGCACATTAGGAGGAAGGTCAGATACCGTACGTTCTGCTGGCCCTTGGCCCACGCAGTGACCCTGACTGTGCCGCCGTGTGACCGTCGCTGATAGGCGACGCAATGAAGGAAGGAGCGATGGTCGAACCCCCCTCCGAGCATGACAGCTAGCTGAGGTGCAGAGAGCGATGCGGTGGTGAGCGAACGTGCAGTATTGCGGGCAGGCCTGTGTTCTGGCCTGGGACCGTGAATGCCCTGCTGCTGTGAGTGGAGGCGGAGGGTGGGGATTGAAGCGGGTGACTGACATAGAGCGCCGGCGTTGTGGTCGACGCGCTAGCTGTGCCTTTCGCGACCTCCCATCCCTCCCAAAACTTCGAGCTCAAGACAGCCAAAACAACGCGCGCGCCCACCCATTCACACCATCGCCACACCGCCTACACGAGCACAGCCACCATCCCAACACCAACCCATCATCGTTTGATAGAATTGCGTGCTTGCGACGCCGAAAATGACGACGGTGCCTGTCAGCGAAGTCAAGAGCACGCACGATCGCTCAGCCAGAACCGCGGCGCATTCCCATATCAAAGGCCTTGGCTTATCAAGCGATGGACGCGCAACTCCTGCAGCCGGTGGCTTCGTCGGCCAGGCTGCAGCACGAGAGGTACTTGCAACTTTCGCCTGCTGCTTCAGCCTAGGTACTAACCAGCGCAGGCGTGTGGTCTAGTCGTCGACCTTGTCAAGGCGAAGAAGATGTCGGGCAGAGCTGTGCTACTTGCAGGTGGCCCCGGGACCGGAAAGACTGCGTTGGCGTTGGCTGTCAGCCAGGAGCTGGGTACCAAGGTGCCGTTCTGTCCGATTGTCGGCAGTGAGATCTACTCTGCAGAGGTGAAGAAGACCGAGGCGCTCATGGAGAACTTCAGGAGAGCAATAGGTGCGCATCCACTCAATCTGCGGGCATGCGAGGCACTAACACTTTGCGCTAGGTCTTCGCGTCAAGGAAACCAAGGAGGTCTACGAGGGCGAGGTGACGGAGCTTACACCTGAGGAAGCTGAAAACCCGCTTGGAGGCTACGGCCGCACCATCTCGCATCTCCTCATCAATCTCAAGTCCGCCAAGGGCACGAAGAAGCTGCGACTCGACCCATCCATATACGAGGCTATACAGAAGGAGCGCGTCCGTCTAGGCGACGTCATCTATATCGAAGCCAACACGGGTGCTGTAAAGCGTGTCGGGCGATCAGACGCCTACGCGACCGAATTTGACCTAGAGGCAGAGGAGTACGTTCCTATACCAAAGGGTGATGTGCACAAGAAGAAGGAGATTGTTCAAGATGTCACTCTGCACGACCTAGATGTCGCCAACGCGCGGCCACAAGGTGGACAGGACATTATGAGCATGATGGGACAGCTGATGAAGCCCAAGAAGACGGAGATTACAGAGAAGCTGCGGTTGGAGATCAACAAGGTCGTTAACAGGTACATTGACCAAGGTATCGCAGACCTGGTGCCTGGTGTACTCTTCATCGATGAGGTAAGATATGACTTTGTAAAGTTTGAATTCGACTAACATGCGCAGGTTCACATGCTCGACCTCGAGGCTTTCACGTTCCTGAATCGCGCCCTCGAGTCTCCCCTATCACCTCTTGTCATCCTCGCATCGAACCGCGGCAACACACATATTCGTGGTGGAGAGAACCTGCCTCGTTCGGCACACGGCATCCCGACCGATCTACTCGCACGTCTCCTCATCATCCCAACACACCCTTACGGACCTGCAGAAATCAAGTCGATCATCTCCACGCGCGTCACAACCGAGAAGCTCAACATTTCGGGACCAGCCAAGGAGAAGGTCAGCGCCCTTGGTGAGAAGATCAGTCTGCGATACGCACTGCAACTCCTGGCTCCCGCGAGTGTGCTGGCAGAGGTCAATGGGAGGGAGAACAAGCAAATCGAGGTGGACGATGTAGAGGAATGTCAAAACTTGTTCTTGGATGCGGGAAGGAGTGCGCGGGCACTGGGCGAGACGGACGGATACATCGCGTAGAGTGTGTGCTGTAGTTTTGTACGATAGCCCGGCGTTTGGATGCACAGGATGATGGGTGTTTCTGGCCCAGAAGTGACGATGGCTTTTTGAAAAGTTAGACACAACAAGCACTGGGGATTTTGATATCACGAAAATAATTCGGAATACGGGGCAATCAGATTGGAAGGCTGTAGAAGAGAAGTGTGATGCATGTCGACAATGGACGAAAATCCGACCTCCGTTGCCACTGCAGGGCTCCGATTGGCTCCGTGAAGCCGCGGTCCCGATCTATAGTCAACGAGGTCGTTCTTTGCCATCGACTCACAAACAGCTTCCACCACACTCGCGACAGACTTTGCACAATACATTCCTCTCTCTTGCAAGATCTATTACAAGTCCAGCCACTGACTATGGCTGCGTCAATGCGCACAATCGCGCGCCTTCCCCGCCAGCTCTCTCGCCGCACATTCAGCGTCTCAGCCCGACACGCTCAAGCACCCTTTGGCTCGGGCCCAGCACCACCCCGCCTTCCCAAGGAAGAGCAAGAACTGTTTGAAAAGCTGCAAAAGCAAAGTACCGGCGCCTTCAGCACGCCCAAAGACATTGAAACCCCAACCTCGAAACCAAACATTCGCATGCAAATCAACCAGTCCCCGGACTCGTCGTCTCCAACACCGGCCTCCCCCGCCTCCCCGTCAAGACCACAGATAAACCAATCGCCCGACTCGGCCCCGGAAGTGCGGTTTGAAAATGGCAAGGAAATCAAAAGAGGAGAGGAGTTTCATCCCAATATGAGGAGGGGTGCGCCACCGGAGTTTGAGGGTGATGTTAACCCCAAGACGGGAGAGGTGGGCGGACCGAAGAACGAACCGCTCAGGTGGGGAAGCACGGGAAAGACGGGAGACTGGAGTTACAATGGGAGGGTTACTGATTTCTGAGAGTAGAGTCGCCAAGTAATGGAAGACGCGGATTCAAGGGTTGGATGAGAAGACAGGAAGCGAAGACGAGTATCCGATGCAAGATACATTGCGGGGTTTTTTTTGAATGTGTATATTCTGGGAAGAGTGTTGGAGAAAAGAAACGAGCTAGGATGTAGGTGGTGGGATGCCTGCTCGTGTAGAAAGACGAAAAGACCCTCATACCCCGTCACAGACACTTGACGCCTTGCCCGCATTCGCTTGCCTCACAATTGCCATGCACTTCCTCTGAAGTCAAGATTATGCTCTATTGAACTGTAGTAGATGATTTGCTCGAACATGGGTCAGGGTTCGCGTAAGCGTTTGGAAGCAACGATGATCATGTTGAGGACATAGGAAAGACTGTGCTAAGCATGTCATGCGTGCTGGCGCCATCTACGCGCGAACGGGATACCACTAGTTCCATGTCTAAACTCTGGAAGTTGGAGTGTGGATTGCGGCCCCCCAATCCGGGACCACAGCAGCACGCTTCAACCTCGATAGTCTGCAAAGGCAGAAGAAGTGCACGTTGCTCGTTTACGAGCTTTGGGGAATGCTCAAAAACGTGTTGTAAAGTACGAGAGTGGTGGAAGTTCTAGAATCATGGCTTAGTGGCTTGCAGACCTGGCGTTCGGATACCTTGGAAATCCCGCGGCATTGGTGCTCATCCGGATCACCGAATCTAACGGCACGACGGTGCACGTCAACGCGGGGATGGCCTGTTCTACACAGCAGACTATGAGGTTCGCAGAGCACCGTGCTGTTGGGTTGACCGTGTCGATGCAACAACGTTGAGAAATGACGCATGTAGACCCTGCCTGGATAAAACAAGCCTCGAGGTGAAGGAGATTCCCATGCTGCCTACGCGCCTAGGGCTGACAACAGGCCTGGCCAAGCACGTGTCCATGAGGCTTTTAAACGCCATTCGGGCCTCGCGATAGAGCCGAGGATTCCAAGGTTCGCACTAATCGTGAACGCAGTCATCGCTCAGTGATGAGACCACGCGAAGGGTAAAAATACGTGCAAATACGATTTGGAGTGTTTCCACAGAAATCTTGTGAGGGCGGATAGGTCCTGTGCAAGGCGTCGTGGTTTCACGCCCGTGCCCAGGTTTCAGCCGTCATGGCCGCGCGCTGCCACGGCTGATCTTGCCCTCTCGCAGCAAGGGCGGCCAGGATGCCGCTCTCCACCCCTGAGGTGATCAGGCTTCGCGTCATGGTTATGGCTGCAGGTCCCACATGGTCTTTTGATCAGCCATGCTGGCTGCTGGGCATCTGCCACCCGCTCTCACGTCGTGCATCTGATCTCATTGTTGTCGTCAATCCCCATCTGCCGTGCCATTCAGCACCAATTAGAGTCGTCATTCCGCTGCTCCCCCCTGTCGCCATGTTAGAACCCAGAATTGGGATCCGCGGGCCCTTGGAGTTCAATGAGGCACAGCAAAGGAATGCATTCGGTGTAATTGTACCGTCAGCACGCGCGCTACTGCCTGTCGGTCAATCACCCTGGTCGCTATTATCCACTTTCCAAAGGCCTGGGGTCATCCAGTCGCAGACTCGCTCACGCCCTCATGCACTCCTGCACTCAAATGTTCTGCATCTTAAAAATCCCTGCTTCGATGCCGCAGTGCGGCGGTGCAGACAGGGCTGTTGCAGCGATAACAGCAAGCAACAACAAATCACTCAGGCACTTTTATATCTGTCGGCCCGCTCTTTTGTGACGTGGATCCTCGTTGTTGTTGTTGTACAGCCCGCGAGCTTACGTTGCTAACGGTAGTAGCACGATGGTGCCAATGTCGCTGACCCTTCTCCACGGTATGTTCTCGTATGACACTGCGGCGCAAACAGACGTCACATGTGGAAGCTAACACCTCGGAAATAGCATACTTCCAACCAAACACCCTGTAATAATACCATGATGCAATTGCCGAGAGTCTCTTTTGTGCTTCTGTCCCATTCCCCTAGAACAAAGATCTACGCATAGCCCTGCCGCACTATAGCATAGCTTGTATCGGAAAGACCCTTCGGCGACAACCAGGGAGAACTATCACCGAATACGATACCCCATTGTCTGTACCCATTTCACGACTCGATTTCCTTCCTTCGCCTTTCGTTTACCCAATTGTCAACAATGCTTCGTCTGCTGCTTTGTGCAGCACTCTTCTTTCAGCATGTCCTAGCGCTGCAAGAAACGATCGACCTGGGATACGCAAAGTACCGTGGAAAGGATATCGGCAACCGAGTCATACGCTGGGCTGGAATGCGATATGCGCGCAACCCATCCCGTCTAGAAGGATTGCGATTCACCGCACCTCAGGATCCCCAAGATGAGCCCGATGTTGTCAACGCTACACAAGTATGTATGCACAACGCTTTCACGTTTATCGACAGCACGCTGACCGCACTCTAGTTTGGACCCCTATGTATCGGCACCAAGAAAGCACTCACAGCTGAAGTTGGAGGAAGCAACTCAGAAGATTGTCTATTCATCAACGTTTTTGCGCCAGAAAGAGCCACAAACAAAAGCAGGCTGCCCGTCTATGTCTTCATCCAGGGCGGTGGCTTCAACATCAACGGCAACGCGAACTACAACGGTGCAGACCTGATCGATGCTGGTGACGACGGCATGGTAGTGGTAAACTTCAACTATCGAGTTGGCCCTTATGGATTCCTAGCTGGCCGTGAGATTGTTGCCAACTCGAGTCTTAGCCTGAACAATGGGCTAAAAGACCAGAGAAAAGCACTCGAATGGGTGCAGAAACATATCCAACAGTTTGGAGGCGACCCAAAACATGTTACCATTGGAGGAGCAAGTGCTGGTGGGGGCTCCGTTGTTTTCCAACTGACCGCATATGGTGGACGAGATGACGGCCTCTTCCAAGCTGCTGCTGCCGAATCACCTGCCTTTCCGTCGCTACGAGACGCAGCAGATAGCCAATGGCAATTCGACGAGCTACTCAAACAGACGGGATGCGCCGATCTCAACTGTATGGCGAACCTTGATACGGTCATCTTCCAGGATGCTGTCAGTACGTTGAAGAAGCCATTCCCAGGCGGCAGGAATGCACCGCTTTACTTCTGGAATCCAACCCTGGACTACGATTTCATCCAAGACTATACTTATAACGAATTGAAGGCTGGCCATTTCGTCAACGTGCCCACTATCTTTGGCAGTGCCACACATGATGGCATCAACTTCGTTCAGAAGAGCGTCATGTCTCAGTCTCGGTCTCAGGATTTCCTCACCGACCAGTATCCCGCTTTAAACTGGAATACCATTCGTCAAGCTTGGGATGGTAACATTGCGACTACTGCTGATGCCCGTTGGAGATCACTGACCGCTGATGTCTATGGATACATCCGCTATACCTGTCCCGCTCTCAACACCACCGAGACCTACGCGCTCAACAACACGAACCCAACCTGGCAATACCGGTGGAACGTCGGAAGCGCGTCGCATGTTGGAGAGCTGCTGCCAATCTGGAACAATGCTTCTTCGGCCGCTGGCGTTTTCGTGCAGGCCTACTGGGCGTCCTTTATCCGAAGCTTTGACCCCAACACACACGCTGCAGAGTATTTGGTCTCCAAGGGCTCAGAGCTCCAAAGCCCGGACTGGCACTCTTTTGAAGCCAATAATAGGCAGAGATTAAGCTTCAACGACGATAACAATGTGACCATGGAGACAATTCCCGAACTAGAGTGGCAGAGGTGTGATACCATCGATGCCATGGGTCTACATCTGAAGCAGTAAGTTCAAAATCTCATGCGCAATTTGCCCGAGCGGCCCACTACACGGCTGCAGATTGCGTCGCGTTGATATTATTACCCTATCTGGGAGTTACGCCAAGTTCAGGAATGTGAACGCTGACAACGATCCTAGACCCACAGGCAACCCCACATCGTTCGGAAGCCGGCACGCACCGCTCACATCAACGCGCCTGGTTATTGCTACCATGATTCTGGCGTTTTTCCAATGGGTCGTTATGTGAGTGCAGCGACAGACAACAGGACGACAATCAACCTTCATGTTCGCTCGCAAAGTGTGGCGTGCGACTCAACGATGAGACTCAGCTGAAGCGTCCAACTTCCGGGGCCTGTCTCTGAGCCCGCTCGATACTCTGGCGACCAAAGCGCCGCTCAAGGGAATGGCAGAGCCAGAAATTATACATGTCGAAAGAGCTCGATAGCTCGATGTAGTGCTCTCTACGGAGAAGACAGCAGGTTCTCGAAAAGAGGAGACTGATACAAAGAAGAACAAGGTATGAAGAAAGAAGGCCTAACCCTCCCCGAGATGGAGAGAAGAGGTGGGAAGGGGTATTGACTCAAGATGACATTCAAGAGTGAATCAATCACTACCGAATGTACAACGGATCAGCTATTATTCTTCCCTATCTACTCACGATGATACCCGTTCTCCTACAGTGCATCTTTCGTTCAGCTAACAGATCTTTACAATGACTGTATTCTTGCGCGTATATTGTTTGTTCCAGCTGGAATATTCCGCCTTAGCAGCGAAAGCAACCCCAGCTCAAACTTTCACACCTGAACGGCTTTTGATGCTTTACCATAAGCGCTAGTCCGACACCACAATCGCCCTATTCTCCACCCCGTCGCAAACTTTGACGCAGAAAAAGATCACAGATTATGGATTACCTACAGCCTGTGACGTCTCCCCGGCAGAACAAAGATATGACCCGTAGTGTGGTTCACAACAATCATCGGCCACAGATCGCAGACGGCGAAGATGCGATTTCATCGTCCCATTCTGCGATGAAGCGGCAAGAGTCATGCGTTCACCCGGATTCAGAGCTCATAGATGATGACACATCGAACAATCTCCCTGCCAATATGCGGGAGCCTTTCGGTCAACCAGTCGCGGTGCCATTACAAGACACCTCATCGTCCTCTTTCACTGTCACCATGCGTGAGCCCTCCGGCCTACTCAATCCCCACCCTTTGACACCCTTTGAGGCTAATGAAGTAGCCGACCGTACTGCAAATGCTGTACCGCAAACTCAGCACCAGTCCTCCGAATCAGTAGTAGACCGTTGCCCAAGTCCTCCCATGTCAGTCTTTCCGTGCAAGCAGCCCCGACAACACTCGCGCTACTACGCCCAAGCACTGTCTGCAGAAGGCAAACTAGCGCTTGTGCGCGGCAAAGGGAATGACAACCCTCAACACTTGTTAGGCGAGAGCGTCAATGCTTGCCATGACGTGCTCATAGACTTGACTCAGCGCAGGATGCCAGAGGTAGAGAGAACCAATGCGCCTGCGGTTATCGAATATAACAAGCATCATAGTCAGGGTACTCTGTCTAAACTGAAAGAGAAGGTGCGTAAAGTCTTTGGCTCGTCTCGAGCTCGTACCCAAGTTGCTTCAATTGACACCGAAAAGGACGAAGAGTCTGCTTATTCAGACCCCCAGCGCGTTTCTTCTCAGTCGACTTACGATCTTCGCTCCTCTACTTTATCGCTTCCAGAACCACATTCACTGTCCAAGTCAAGATCCACACCGTCATTTCAGGAATTTGTGGACAGCGCCCACTGCACCTCATTTCTAGTACCCATTTCCGGTCCACCATCATCATCCGGCAGCTCTACCCGTGCTCGTAGTCCGTTACATCAGGAAGTAAAATTCCGAGCTAATCCAGAGACGACGTTTGACTCTTTCCTCGTGCCGCATAAATCTGGGAAGGGCGAGGTGTTGAAGGACTCAAAACATGCGCTGAAGGTCAAGACACCAAAAGCGAGCCCAGACCCGAGCCCAAAGTCAAGTGCGAAGACTACGAGATTGTCGAAAATGCCCTCGATACAGTTCCTACTGGGGCGAGGTAATGGGTCGGAAGGTAGGTAGGTTTGGACTCCCACAGTAGATAATGCGTATGATTTTGCTCGTACTTTGTGGAACAACTTGGTCGATCTCGCGAGAACAGAAACTTGCGATTGCGACGCCTACGGACGTACCTCGAGAATTGAATGGCAACAGTGCAAAAAATATGACGGGAGAGCGATATGGAGATACCAGCGATGAAGCGGAGAGAACGGACGTAGAGGTCGAGAACATTAGACAGTATTCCAGGACAGGGCGTCATGGAATCGTGAAAAGAGCAGGGCTTGGGCTACTGGAGGAAACGACGCCTCCTGAGAGGGGTGTTTTGTATGGACGATCTCAAGGTGTTTGAAATTCCAACTTTACCTTCACCTTTACCTCCATGGTTCACCGCTCATGCAAACGTTTTCTGCTGCGTTAGTACTGTATTATCCAGTTTTACGTATCACTGGGGCTATAGCCTAAAGGCAGCCAGCTGTATACTCTTCTTTGACAGATGAACAGTTCTGTCAATCGTCATCTACGACTGCACGATGTCCAGGACAACGCCAAAAGAACGCGGTCGTAATCCGTCTTTCGGACGTCTCTTTCCTCATAAAGACAGGCATCTCACTACACAAGCAAATACTGTAAGTTCACAACACCACCTTGAACGCATGCGAAAGACGTTAACGTAGTAAAAGCCACGATCTCCGATATACACCACGTCTGCTGGACCACCTCTCGCCACGCTGACTAAGAACCTGAGAAGGCATGAGCGGCAGGTGCTCAGCCTATCAAGCACTCTCGAGAAAGAGCGAGCAGACCGCAAGAAACATTTCGAAGACCTCAAAGCAACGCATGCGAAGGATCTCGCCATCGTCAACGAGAACCACGTTCGGCAGCTTGCGGAAATCAACGTGAAACACAAGGAAGAGATTACACGCGTCAAGATGTGGTGCGCGATGAATCAGCCTAGACCAAACGAACTGTCCCGGGTTCTCGAAAGGCAGCGAAGGTCAGCACTACAAGCTGAGTTGCGGAGGATGAAGGAAGAGGCAGAATCGCGGGATCTATGGAATGACGCCACGATCCAGGAGCTGAAGCGTGACAAGGACGAAGTCGAGCATCGATTGGCAAAGCTGCAGAGGCAATGGGATGATATAGTGGCTTGGTTTCCGAGCTAGCGTGACGAAGAAGTCTGAAAGGCACGTAGGAAGACGGTGGATATGGTACAAAATAGGGAGTAGATAGCCCGAAGCTGGAGTTCCGAATTGAACCCAATGCTTTGGATCTTATACATAGGCAGGAATGCAGGATTTGCAACCATAGCTCTTCGCCGACACACCTTTTGAGCGCCGTTTTGGTCGCGTGTCCCCGGCAACGCACTCACCTTCACCTGGCTCCTTCCCCATGCTTGACCCTTGCCGTCACGTGCACGCGACTGTTAGGCTCACACATATCACACTCTCACAACGTTATATACCGACAACTCCTCAACACTAGCTCGGCATAGCGACTCTGTCACCATGTATCCGTCTGTACAGTATATAGTGGCAGTAAAGGGGGAAGAATACGAGGACCAGCATGTACGAGTAAAGCAGGAAGAACGTTTCGATGTATCCGCCCCGATTCTTGCTCCAAAGACCGAGCCCGCTGATCATGTAAGTGCACTCTTCTTTGAGGTGGAAAGTAAGAAAGGGAAAACGAAACAAGATCGTTTCTCATATTGGTCAACATTGGGTATAAAATACAGACTCCATTCCTCGTTTGTGCATCCCAACGTAAATGTCGTGTATCAATCCAGATTGCAGACGTGGTTTACGCCAATTTGAACGCTGCGCTCGAACCCTCAAACTCTGTAATGGTTCCACCGATCGTCTTGGCATCACCGTAGTACCGAATTTTGTACGTGCCTGCTTCTGGTCCTGTGAAACTGGTGTCCCATGTGATTGTAACGTCACTCGTTCCTGTGAGCCCGTTGACACGCTTCCATTGGTAGACCAGCTCCCAGTCTTCGTCATTCTTCACCTGTGTCCAAGTGCCATCGCTGTTCTGCTTCTCGATTGCAGCAAAGGTGCCTTCTAGACGGAGGTTGTTACGCGGGTTGGCACCGACAAATGTAGCCGATACAGTGGCGCCACGGGCATAGGTGGGTAGGACGTCCTTGGTGACTTGACCAAATGAACGACCGAAGCCTGCACCATCGTAGACAACGCCCGTGATGAGAGAGATGCTCTTATCGCGATTGTCGGGAGGAGAAGGCCCGGGTGGCGGAGAGCTTGTTGCATCGTCGGCGAGGTAGGGAAGGTACGCGAGGGTGGAGTTGATGTATGCGTTCAAAGTGTGCTGGCCGTATAGGGTGGATGCACCCTCATACCGTTGGACGCCGTACTCTTCCTCTGTCGCAATGTAATGAGTGTAGCTGTTGGCTGGTCCGCCTAGCACGACAATGGGCGAGGAAGCAATGTTCGACGAGACGATGGAGTTGTGTACTGCTTCGCGCCAGCGGCGACCAGACATGGTCGTAGCCTCACCAGGTGAGACGATGATGACGAGCTGGCCAACACGCAGAACTTGGATGTCGACGATATTGGGAGACCATGGGTAGGGTATGTTGGCCTCTCCAACATTGAGCAAGACGGGTTTCGGGTATTGGCACTCCTTCTGCTCCTGGCTCGGTGGTGCGATAGCGCTGCCGACTAGATTCCAGAAAGGGTTCGAGGGCGCGCCAGGGTCGTTCTGAACAAAGTCGAATGCGCCAGGCCCGTCAGATGTACCGGCGGCAAACGAGTTACCCATGGCTGCTGGGCACGTGCGAACGACGGATCCATTGCTGAGGGTGAAGGTAAAATTGGAAAAGTCGACAAAGGTGTGGAAGGAGCGGACGCTGCCAGAGATGGGGGTAAACTCGTTGAAGTCGTAGATGCTCCTGGCACCCAGCGCCTGACGCCTGCCAATCTCGTAGCATGACTTGTGGCCTCCGTCGTCGAGACCAAAGTAGGGTCCACGGCCGTGGCAGTCCTGGCTCCTTCCTCCACAGGTGCTGTCGTTGAGTCGGCACTGCTGGCCCGAGCCGTCTTCGCAGTAGGCGCCGAGTACGTTTGGGGTAGTGTCACCGACGTTGGCCTGGGAGAAGCCGGCGACGAAGCCCTCGGCAGCATTTGCATCGTCGGCGTCGGCCTCGATGTCCTTTTCCAGCAGGTATGCAGCCACGCCCTTGTTGTCGCCAGCAATGAGCGTCTGGTTGCCGAGCAGACTCGTGCCATGAACAGGGAACCAGTTCAAGATTGCAATGCTCTTCCCGTCACTAGCTCGTGTGAACTTGATGAGCGTCATGGTCTTGTCCACGTCGTCGGCATAGCGGGCGCGTTCGGCCTGGGGGTTGGCCAGGTAGGCGAACAGACTGCGGTTGATGTTGGCATCGGCAATCTTCGCAGTGCCAGCACTGACAGTTCCCAGCGTCAGACTCTCGTGTGCCCTCTGGATGGACAAGAGCGTTCCGTCCACGATGGCTTGGTAACTCTGCTTGTCGAAGCCCTGACTTGTGATCTGGGGGAGCAGGTAGTTCAACCAGGCGCCGGGGCCAGCATGGCTGTGTGTGCCGGTCACGGCTACATTGTTCTTTCCGTAGACGGAGTAGTCGGGGCCCATGGCCGCGAGGCCCTCTAGGATGCCGTTGCGGATGGCAGAGTCTCCGGACTGCGTGTCGAGGACGAGGTAGACGAAGCGCTGGCCGGCTTCGGTCGGGCTGCCGACGATGAAGGCGCGCGAGTAGAGGCGTTGGCGGAGTCCAGAGCCGACCTGGGACGAGTTGGCATAGCCCATCATGTTGAGCTCGACGACGGGACTGGCGGTTTGTCAGTGTCGCCGCGCATGAAGTCTGTTGGCACCACTCACCCCGTAATGTCCGCCTTGCCGACGCCGACGAGGTACGACGACGGGTCATCGGCCATGGCGCCATCCTGCTTCTCGCTGTTGAAGCGGTCCTGCTGGGCTCCATTGTAGCTGTTGTCGAGCCGCGAGTGCCAGAAGTCGACGGCAGGGAAGCCCAAGTTGATGACGAGCTGTGCGATGATCAGCGAGGCCACAAGGGCAGCGCCCAGGGCCACGGCTATGTGGGAGCGCGCCATGCACGCGATGAGGACGAGGTTGTGTGTGGCGGATGCGTGCGGAAGACGGCAGGAACCCTCTATGGGGGGGGGGGGGGGAGGGGGAGAGAGAGGCGGGCAACAACAAGTACTTGTATACGCTACTGATGGCACCTGGAGCTACCAACTACCTGCTCCATGGAAGAAGCAACATGTTGGCACAGCAGAGGTGCCCCGAAGCTCGACAGTCGCGTCAGGCACAGTGCATGAGGCTAGCATGACGTTGCGGGGCTCCTCGAGTGCTGGTTGGCGGGGGGAGCCCGGGCAGAGCGACAGAGGCAGTAGGCTAAATTTACTGGGGCCCTGTCTCTGCCTTCGCGACGCCCTCTGCTGCCAATACAACACACCCTCTCCCCCCCTTCCTCCTTCGCCGTGCAGCTCCCCTGGCCACGATGCCGCTCATCCAGGATTCCTACGACCATCTCCCATGTACGTGCAATCTGCCACTGCCGGGAACAGCGCCATGTCCGATGCGCGCCGTGTCGCCGAGGCGCGCGTGACGATAGCCAGTTATTGCCTGCTAACTGCTTGCAGATGTTGATACGGAGCTCGATGCTGTCAGCCTCGCTGCTGCCAGAGCCCTTATCGACGCCGATATCAGCTCCGCCGGCGTAGACACCTCAGACATGCACCCGGCCCTGGCACCGGCAGCCGCCAAGTACACACCTACCTTTTCCGACTTCATCGCACGCGAACACGCCCGCCTCGACGACGACCCCACGTCCAAGCTATCTGGCGTCGACCTGAAGCGCTACGAGGACCTCGATGCCCCCGAAAACACCACCCCGACCACCGACGACGACCGCCCAGAGCTGCTGCAGCGGTGGAACAAGGCGCTCAAGCAGGCCTACACAAGCGCAGAGTACGTCCAGGGCAGGCTGACACAGCTGGGCCTGCTCGAGAAGTTTGGCAAGAATGCCTGGCTCGTGGGCAACTCGCAGCTGGAGGACATCTTAAAGGCCATCGAGGCTGACCTGGCCCATGTGCGGAAGCAACAAGAAGAGGCAGAAATGCTGAGACGCTCGCAGCAAGCCAACGCGAGCGGCGAGATCAAGACGCTCGAAGACACTTGG
Source organism: Alternaria solani (assembly GCA_002952155.1). Classification (NCBI taxonomy): domain Eukaryota; kingdom Fungi; phylum Ascomycota; class Dothideomycetes; order Pleosporales; family Pleosporaceae; genus Alternaria; species Alternaria solani. The sequence goes on along the minus strand of CP022032.1, from coordinate 687,220 downwards.
AAAAAGGGCGTCGGCAGAGTCTTGGAGACCGAGGTGGCGGCCGAGGGCTTGAAGCTGCAGATTCTTGAAAAGAGGAGGGCAGGCGCAGTTTGAACATGGACAAAACTACACACACACACTATCTTATGAGGCGCACAATAGCATGATACCCAATACACCATTTACACCCAACCGCCAGTTAATCCAGTTTTGAACGCGCAACTCGTTCAACATTATTAATTATATGTATATAGCTAAAGTAGTGGGGGTACTCGTTTACGGAAAGGAAAAGGGTTGGAGCAGAACACACGCCTTGTTCGCCGTCACTCATTTGCTCATCCTGGAAAGCTCTGCACATACAAGCAAAGTACAGCCTTCCTTCCATCCCTTGTGGGTATCAAACTCCAGTAATCCGTCATCGTTAGTTGAAACACATTCCTCCACTAGACTAGTAGACGATGCGCTCGTCAAACACGGGTGCCTCTCGTGAGTGACCCGTCTCCACACCGTCCCAGTTGACCTTGCCCTTCTCATTAAACGTGGCCTGCTCGTCAGTCATGATGAGTCCGGGCACAACCTTTTGCGTGTCTCGAATCTCGCGCTGGCTGATGCCCATGTCGTCTCGCACAATCCATATCACAGGCGTAGGGCTGGTGACCGATGGGTTGAAGAAGGCACGCTTCTGAATCTCAATGGGCAGTGGCTCCTGCGGCTGGTGGTAGAACTGGTCGAGCGAGGCCGAGAGATTGTGGATCGAGTGCTTCTCGGGGTTGAACATCTTGCGCAGGAACATGGGCATACGAGTAGGCTTGGGCGCGAAGCTAGGCGTAGCATCCGTCGTCGTCACCTTCTCGCCATTCTGGGCATGCATGCCGTCCTCAATGTGTCCCTTGATGCCGCCGTGGGTTGGCGTGGGGTCGGTGTAGGCAAGCCGTGCTTCTTCATGCTTCAGGGCGAACTTCAGAGTGGACTGGAACACGATGGTGAGGAAGAGAAGGATACACATGATGACCAGAGGACCGACAGCCTGGATGTTGTCCGCCGTAGCGATGGCGAAGAGACCAATAAGGCAAATCTCAGAGAGATAGACACCCGTGAGAAGCTGGTGAAGTGCCTTCTGGTACGCCTCACCCTTGGTGTCCAGGTTGGTCTCGTACACGTAGAGGAAGTTGTACCTGAAAGCAATGTAGATGAGCGTGAAACCGACCGTAGCGAAACCGAGGATCAGAGGTGCGATGCCAGAGTACGTGATACCAATGACAGCCAAGTTGGTCCACTTGGGGAACTCGGATCCCCATGAAGGAGCAGAGAGCTTGGTAAGCTTTTCGAAGATCTTGCGAGGTGTCTTGCCAGGGAGGATGCGGCCGAGGAGCACGACTACAACAAAGCCTCCAATGTTGAGCAGAGTTCCAGCAGCCGACGAAAGACCCAACAGGATGAAGTAGCTAATGTAGAAGTTGGAGGCCTTGGGCAGGTTGGTAGCGAGAAGCTGGAGTACAATGCCCGGGTTGTCGAGGACCTGGTTGATGACGGACGTGATGGCGCTAGACAGCGTTGCTACCAGGAACACTTGCACAACCTGGAAGGCAAAGTACCAGCTCTGGCACTTGAGCTCGATCTGGCTGTACGTGACGTATCCCGCCAACTTGGCCATCAGACGACACACGATAGGCACAAGAGCCATGAGAACGGCAAGCATGACAGCGGGAAGGAGACCAGTGATGACACCCAGAATGACCTGGGGAATGTCCAGAATCCATTCAAGCCAGGTGAAGCGATCGGCGAGGTAGTTGATGTTGGAGATCAGACCGACAAAGGCAACTGCATACGTTAGCGCATTCCTACAGGCTGTCTTGTGGGTACTTACCAGGAAGTGCAAAGAAGATGATCATGACGGAGATGAAGCCAGTGGCAAGTGCCCAACGAACGAGGTGCTCCATGGGCTTGATGCGTAGATTACCCCAGACAACTTCCTGGGGCATGACACCAAGCTGGCGCGCCTTGAGCTTCTTGTCGGGCCTAGTCTTGCTGCTCTGCATCATCTGCCAAGCATCTTGCGCGTGCTTTTGGGTGTCGAACTCGAGGAAGACAGCTCCAACCAAGTCACCCTGGCCATTCCAGTGCTTGTCCTGCTCCTGTTGAATCTTGGGCAGGAGCTCAGCCAGGTGCGATCGTCCGTACTCAATCGTGTCAACCTTCTTGCCAATCAAGAACTTGAGCTTGTGTGTTGGTCGCTTCTTGGGGTCGATCCACCTGGTGCCGTCCGATACGTCGCTTGCAACGAAGTGCTTCTTGCCCTTCTCGGCCTTCATCCGGTTCACGTTGGCGTCGCGTGACAACTGGATCTCGCCCTCTTCGAGCTTCAGGGCCGTCTTGTCGCGGTCCTCGACCAACTCATCCAACTCCTTTGTGTTCGACGCGACCCAGGCATGCTTTACGCCAGGGAACATTTCGAAGAGAGCCGACTGGGACATGCTTGTAGGAACATTGGTGAACAAAATGGTACGCGACGACAAGCGGCTGGCGCCCCATGGTGAACGGCGGTATGCTTGGCGGAGGTTGACAACGTAGAAAGACTCGCGGGCAATGATGGCCATGACCATTGAAAGGAAGATGAAAGAGATTCCGGCATGGGCATAGTAACGGTTAACGTTGGTGCCTGTGGGGTCGATGTTGCTCATGGAGAGCAAGTCGAGCTGCTCTTGGCCGGCGCCTCCAGTGGCATTGACGGGGAACAAGACAGGCCATGTGACGAGACATCCTAGGAAGCAAGTGACGATGAGAACCTTGAAGAAGCGCACAAACAGGTAGCCGTCAATGGACTGGTGGTCGAGAATGTATTCGTCCTTGAGGTTCTTGAAGTCCTTTATCCACCCAAAGAAGCCCGGGCTCGGCGTGGGTGTCTGTCGCTGCTGGCCCAAGTGGTTGAGGTAGGTCCTGGGCGCATAGACGCGGCGGAAGTACTTGCGCGCGATGAAGAAGGCCGACACAAAGGCGAAGGCGAGAAGAGCAGTCGGTACCAGGGTGGATACCAAACTGGACAGGGAATTAGATGATCCCTCTTTGGCACTGCCAATTTCACCGCCCTGTGTCATGGTTAGCGCAGGCTCGTATGTGGCAGTCGCGACAATTCCAAACGTACAGAAGACGACATGATGGGCAGCTAGGCAGTCGCGCGCCCGTGAGGTGAGAGTGTAGGAATTGCAAAGGGAAAATGCTGCTTCGAAAGGTAATTAGGAGGCTCCCTGGGACGAGATACAAATAAACAGGACTGCGGGCGCTATACAAGGAGTCCCACAAGCCTCTAGTGTGACGTATGGTCCAAGCACACTCCACAAATCGGCCCTATCGAGCGACTCGTCAGTGCGCTAGCAACCTCAGCTCTCTGCCTGCGCGCATCGAGCTTCTGGACCCTGAATGCAGTCGTCGACCTGCATCGCCAGCCTCAATTGTCGTGGGCTCATCAGTGTGGTGGTGAATGCATCTCGGACACGCCGTCAATTGGGGCTGTACGGACAGCGCTCCTGTTGGCCAGCATACGAAACGCCTTCCCATGTGAAGATGCGCGACAAGGACACAAGGAAATTACCGAGCTGGCGCAAAAGCAACCTCGTGATTCGCGAAATGCGGCGCGAATCCAGATGGGAGAGGATTGCCAAGCTCCCAGCCAATTCCCAGCCTCGCTGGCGATCGCTCTGGAAGCGGTATGCATCCTACGTCAATGATTGAGTTTCCTTTGCCCCTTGTCCGATTGACAATAAAATAAGGCTCGACTAAGGGCGACACACGCGAACGTACACGGCACAGAGCACACTATGCGTTGTTGTGGGTTAGCAACTCATGACGATGCCATCACACCGCACTCTGGGCGTACCCTACCAACGTACGGCCACACGTACCATAGTAGGACATGATGCACGTAACATCTTCATCCCGCCGCCATGGTCGCAATCGATCGACTTGATTGACACGCAGCCGCCGCCCCTCGCACACGGCGACAAAGATGGACAGCCTCCCCCCCCTGTGTCCAACCCGACGGTCCAGATTGCAGCCACATCCCGTTTCACTACGTCTACCGTCTAAATTGCGCATGCAGCCTATCCCTGACCGCTCACGCCAACGCCATGTGACGCGCAAGATGGACTGGACAAAATTTGAATTCTATTGCTTTCAGCTAGCACGCACCCCTTGTTCCCACATGCGGGTCGACGTGGCGCAGCTCCAGACCCTTCTTCGCTGCACAGCCACACGTTCGCGCCATTTCGTCGGCGGGGTATCATGAGCCAAATTGCTTACTCGGGCTCCAAAACAACGTGCTCAGCACACTTCAGCTCGCTGTTTCTGTACACGTCTAGTGCAATCCAGTCGATGCAAGGTTAATATCATCCTGACGTGGCATCAGAAACGCGAATGCCCATCGCTCCTTCAAAAACCGCTGCACCTCCTTTCTTCCTTCAGAGTTTGACAAAATAGGACCGAACGAGACGTTGAACTCTTCCAGGGCCGGTAGATAGGCCATACACGATACAGAATGGCCGAACCCCCGGTCAACCTCGGCACTGCCGTCGTGGGACGGCACATGGTCGATGAACCGCAGGCCAGGCTTATTAAGATGCTTGCGGGACCCGTTGATCAGGCATTACTGCTGAAGGCAAGGTTTGTCGTAGTTTGAAGCTGTCTTCAACGTATGCTCTTGTGCGTTGATCACAGAGCTGCTTCCAGAGCCTAGGCCCAGTTGTTGCTCCCTTTGCTTGTCTCTTTCTTTTGCACTGACTTAGGTTATAAGTAAGTAATATACTTTCAAGGTTGTATCTATATAATCACTCTATTCTGCTCGTGCTAAATAGAATATTCCGCTCTTGTACTGACCGAACCAGATCTGGGACTCGACAGAGGATCCCGAAGGCCGAATTACGTATCTCTCCTCCAACGTAACCTTCAGGGGACCATCTTTCCACGAGAATGGGGATCCCAAGCCAAGCATGCAGTCGAGTTTAGCAGCTACTACTGTGCCTACGGATGAGTAGTTGAGAATTATGTCTTGGACCTCAACAGGTAGGCATTGAATAGTTGTAAAGATCGAAGGTCTGGCGGAGGCAGCCGCCCAGATGAGATAATTTAGTGCTAGGTCCGAGGGAGGTCCGGTGCCATAATCGCCATTGAAGAGCGGCTCGGGAGCAGTGTGCTTGAGTGAAGCCCGATCGGTGGCGTGGCAGAGCATGATATGTTTGACTGATAGGATCATGTAATGTACATGCGCTTCCCCACATGTTGTCATGCTAGCACTCTCAGTCGTGCTGATTTCCCGCGATGCTACGTGTTGCTGAGCCATTGACAGTCCGTTTTGAATGTCTTGGCAGAGGACAACCCAGATGGTTCCAACGCGCACGATATCAGCCTCGAACGGTTGCCAGGCGGGTAACTGTGCAATCCATACATGTACGCCCCGCGGGCCATGTCCACCTGTGTTTTCGTGGACTTCGAAATCAAGCGTCGAAAGCCGGATTATAGCTCGAGCCAATACTCGTAAGGTTACCTGATTGTAATCGTTTCGAAGGATATGTCTCCATTGGTAATGGAAATCCCGGAGTAGGCGATGTGTAAATGTACGCATTCTGTCGTCGACTTTTACACGCGGTTTCCAGCAAGGCATTTCTGAATCAAACGCAGGCTCCAAAGGCACAGGAATAGGTCCGCCAAGTAGCTCCATATCAGCAAGATCCACAGCACGCTCTCGAAGAAGACCGAGTGGTATTTGACTGCGACGGTTCGCACTCGTGTAGCGCAACACGTCATTTCGAGTGTCGAAGGTCCAGAGGGCGTGATACTGATACTCTCGGGAATCTCCGAATGGGTTGACCGTATCGTATTTCTCGTCATCGCTCCACCTGAACGGAAGACGTTTGTGTAAAGCGTCAAAGGTTCTCTCTATAGATAGCAATTGGTGTCCGTACGAAATGTTGGGGGTGGGGCTAAATGCCCCACTCACCTTTTTCTAGATCCAGCAAGATCTCAGAAACCCGCCTTAGATGCTCTTCATCCCCTTCATCGGTTGTTCGGCTGCCAAAGAATATGTGGCTTGGTCTGTCATGAGCGCTGACTTCTTGTGACGCGGATAGAGGCGCCGAGATAAGATAGGCCAGAACAATCATTACGATGTTGGAGGGTGAATAAAGCAAGCAAAGAGGGTGGGGTTGTTAGCAAGCTAAGCGACTGTTGATGCAGGGTCTCGCTTCAAGCGCTGCGCCTGAAGTCTTCAGGGGACTGGGCGTGCCGACAACATGTCCCGCTCCCACGACGAGTTCGACATACATAGTTCAACGTGTTCGTGGTACACTACACGGGTTGATACAATTGCGTACAGCACTTGGATATGGGTCACAATGTTGTCTGGACATAAAATGCACTTCCTTGCTGGGCGTATGTGGTCAAGTCGAAGAGGAATTAGCATCCATACTCTATTACGAAGATCGGTTTGTGGTGGACATCTAGTTCGATGCTATCGAGTTCTTCTTTCTCTGGCTGACGCCATAGGCTTCGATACTAAATCGCGCATATGCTACATTGCTATATAGCCTACAGTGACGTGGCTGACGAAGAGTAGCGGAATCGCCTAGGCCTTCTCCACCTGCACATGAGCCTCCTTGATACTATCGCTGCGGTTGTGGAGACCTTTGCCATCAATATCGATGTCAGCAACCTCTGCGTTCTCGCCGTCAAAGATACGGGCGATCTCTTCGAGAGTGGGGCCACTAGAGGAGAAGTTAGTCTCGAATCAAACTGGCGGGGACAAAAAGCGACGTACCGAGTCTCGACGTAGAAGTAGTAAACCCAGATCAATTCGAGGAGAACCCAGCCAGCATAGCAGGCAAACAGCTTCCAGTTCTCGCCGTACCAGCCGCCACCCTTGGAGATGGGAATGGGGTTCACGTAGTTGTTGATTGTGAGGGCGACTTGAACGGAAATGTTCATGATGAACACACCCTTGGCACGGAGCTTGTAGGGCAGAATTTCGACGGTGTAGGCAACCAGGAGACCAGACCAAGCCAGAGCGTAGGCGACACCGTGTAGCCAGACAAAGACAATGTTGACATAGCCAATCGCAAGCGTGCCTTTCGTGGAAAATTGCTCACCAGTGATGGTAGCGCAAACCAAGAACAACAGCATACCACCGGTGCTATGATAAGTTAGTCAATTTGCTGACTGAAGCGGATGTGAACACTTACGCAGCGAGGAAAAGCGGGCGTCTACCAATACGGTCGACCAACAAAGCGCATGAGATGGACACAAACAAAGAGAGAACCTTGTTTCCAGCGTCCAAACCCAGTTTGTCGGTTTGGCGAGTGATACCGGCACCTTCGTAGATGATACCAGCGTAGTAGCTGACGAGAGCATTGCCAGACCACTGGGAAAATAGACCGAGTGAGATGATCATTAATAGCCGCTTGCGGTTGCCGGGGGTCCTGATAAAGTCCAAGTATGAGGAGTTCTTCTTGTGCAGGAATTCGATGCGGATAGTCTCCTTCATTTCAGCATACTCGAACATGACAGTAGCGTCGCTATCGTTGCCGTCGGCGTGGTAATGAGAAAGCATGCGGAGCGCCTCATCATTCCTGTCCTTGGACAACAGCCAACGTGGGGATCTGCAAATCAAAGTTAGCTAAACACGAAAGACATTTGGCAATACCAGGGAAGCTTACTCAGGAATCCACCAGATGAAGGTGAGCTGGAGGATAGAGAAGATGCCTTGGATGAGGGTAGGGATTCTCCAGGACCAGGTGTTGGGAATGTGCTGTGTGCCAAAAGCCAGCCAGCCACAGATCAGGGCACCGAGATTCCACAAGCAGTTGTAAACAGTGGTGATCCTAGCGCGATGCTGAGGATGCGCAATTTCAGTGATGAGCATAGGGCAGGAGAGTTGAGCCATGGAGTTGCCGAAACCCATGAAGAAGCGGCCGCCCTCATATTGTGGGCGGCTCATGGAGGCGGCCTGGACGGCAGCGGCAATGACCATGATAACGCAACCGATAGTGATTGGGGTTTTGCGGCCATATTTGTCGCTGAGCCAAGGTACCACGGGGAGGGAAGCGATGGAGCCGATCGAGTACATGGCGCTGAGACGACCCAAAGTGTCCTCCGAGGGGTTGTCCATGGTTGTCTTCCAGGAGTCGAGGAGCTGGGAAGTGTTCATGAGAGATCTTTGCACAATCAGTCACTGGACCTTTTCTGTTCTGTTTGCGAATCCATGAACTTACCCATCGTAACCAGTGGTGGCCGAGCAGATGCAAAGAACCATGCAGTAAAAGTAGAGCTTGCGCATGTTGGGCGACTTGCTCCATGACACTGGTGGAAGCTCAGGCGCAGCTTCCTGTGCCTCGACCACATTGGTCTGATTGGGGCGCTTGAAATGGGGACTCATTGTGGATAGAATTGACCGACTGTTCCAGCGGCCAACAAGGATTGCAAGGCGGAGGTGGAGTGAATACTGGGGAAGAACTGGAGCACACCTGGGCAGGGGAGCTCTTATATGCTAGTCGATGCATCCATGCGAGTCCATATATACGGGCCGCACAAGAGGAGATCACGAAGGTCGGGGTAGACATTACCACTTTTAGGCTAAATGTCTCACCAGGTCCGATCGAGGGCGACTCGTCTGATTGGGTGGTTGCGGTGTGCGGCTCAGCCACCAACGCTTCTAGAAGTATTGAACCGGACCTTACCCCGGAATACCGCCCCGGTCGAGCGATGCCAAGGCAGGACGTAGGAGCTTACCCGACTCAAGAGGGCATGAGAGATGCATGATCACTCGATGCGGGCCGGAAAGTTGCTCCTGTGGAAGGATCAAGTTGAACAACGGGCGAAGGCGTTCTGGACCACACTACAGAGGAGTTTGAAAGAGGCGAGTGTGGGCATAGCGACGACGAACGGAGTAGTGCTAGTTGATGAGTAACTCCCGGGGTCGGGGAAAGATTCTCTTGGCAGCAACAGACTCGAGCCATGATTCGTTCTGGTGCGGACGTCGGCTTGTGCTGTGGAGCGTATTGTACTTGCATTGAATGCAGCATAAGCCATTGTGGTCAAGCGTGGACAAGATGGGCGATATGGCAGCTTGCCAGGTCGAGGTGTACCTAGGTACGCTAGGCAGCCCGTACCGCGGCTGACGGCGTAGTACCGGGATGGCGGCATGGCTGCTCCGAACACCAACACAACGATCAAATTGAGGCTATACATTTGCGCACAGCAGCTGACAACGCGATAGTCATGGGCAGTGAGGCGTGTAGACCCTGATTGATGTATATGGCTGTCAATACTTGGCTGTCAGACTATCGTTTCTGCCGCGTCGTGAAGGCGAAACACGTCTTCCGCGACGCGCATTGGCGCGGCAGCCAATAGGTGGAACTCACTTTTTCCACAGCTGTCTAGCATGTCAAACTCGTCCAAAGCTCCTGACATGATCCGCTCTTCAACTTTACAAGTGGAATGCGAATCTGGGCGCTTGTTTTTCTTGCGCACGCACGCTTTTGAAAGATTACAATTTCTCTCTTTCTCGGTGGCATGTTTGTTCATCGCGAAGAAGACGGTGGTAAAAAGGAATGCTCCCAGACGGAAATGGTGGCGAAGGAGTACAAGACGGTTTCCAACACCTGTGCAACAGTTTTGTGGTCACGAGAGCAAGGCCAGCAGAAGGAAGCGTACCTAAGAATAAACGAGGAAAAAGCAGGGCAATACCCACCGGTCGGGTGTGGGTGTGGTACGGCAGTTGGGGCCGAGGTCGATCGCCCAACACCAAATGCCCGCTCACGACTTTGTGAATGATCCATCCACGCTACACCGACAGATGACGATGCGGACGAGAGAACCCATCTTCTCTTGGCCAACTGACGCAAAACCCCATGATTCGCATATTTCCAGCAGTAGCTACATAAACGGGATACTGTGCGCGCACAGCCCTTGGTATTAACACCTCTGAGTGTCGCCCTTTAACGGTACCACGTCGGCGTCCAACTATACTCTTGTTGAATTCTCACGCAGTCTACGCTCTTTCTTTTACGCACATTCATATTTTCTGTATACTGTAGTATAACAAAAACATCCGCGCAACCTAGTTGTGTTTGGATGTCTCACTGTATCCTCAGTTCCAAAGTTACGCCTTTCCCCAAATCATTTCCATCAAGCTGCTATTGGCTGCCCAGATCCACCATACATGACCATCACTAAACTGGCCCTAAAAGAGGACCACCGTTCTGTTGAACTCGCGATATCCAAGCATTTGGACCTTGGCGCTCCGAAACAGTCGCTTTTGCTATATTTTTCTACCACTACTGTTGTGTGCTGGCCAAATCCCAATCAGACTCCGTAATGTACGAACGTCGAAGCAACGATGCTAAACATCTGGTGGATTTATGAGGATCTGAACTTCTTCAAGAGAAATGTGTCGCAACAGCTCCTTACTAGCGATAAGAAAACCAGAAAGTCGTCCCATCCAACGACGTGGACTGTCATTGCTCCACAGTTAGAATGGCAGCTCCGGTCATAACCCATGCGACAACTAGGACCTCCATCTGCTTGTTTTCGGTAAAATTCACAGACTCTGCCATTGTCGTCAAGTCTTCTTTATGTCAGAGAGGAAAGAGGAGGAGCTGCAAACCAAAGCACTTATACTTCGCTGAGTATCAGAAACTGATCACAGTGTATTCCTGATATGAAGGCCAACGGTTTGTAAAGACACACGACGAAGAGCTCAAAGCGAGCATGAATGCCAGGATGGGATTGCTGATTAAGTGATGAAACACGACACGATGAGGTAAACCCTACCTAGGTATGTTTGGATCAATCATTACCGAAGATCACGGTACTAACAACGGAATGTGACAGGGTTACGAACCTGTTCATCCGGTGTTGTGGGCCGTTCCTCCAATCTAGAGACCGGCATTAGGTACCTTAACAGGTCAAAGAGCGGCAGAGGTTCAATCTCGTTCGCTGAAGAATACAGGGTTTGTCCATAGGATTTCTGTTGGTCTTTCGGGGATCCTTTGAAGATCCTGAATGCTGCGAGGACGTGGCACGGTTGCTTCGAGCGGATTCCTCAGTTCGCATCAGCGCAAATCTGCCGAACACTTAATCTCATGTCTACCCGGGCACAGTTCTCTTCTTCACAATAGTTTTTGGTAAATTGAACAAATCTGTACGTCCATACTCTGCGGGGTAGGGTTGCGTTGAATAACGGTGTCCAGAGTTGTTACGATGTACTGCGCATGCAGGTGGCTTCAAGGTTGTCTCGGGTGTTCATACGTGAATGGAATCTTGGACCGAGCCTTCCCAGGTTATCGCCGGGGCCGTTGCTCTACCGGTCGCTTACACTCCACAAAAATACCAAATAGGTTGCCTTACTAACCGGATTCGGTCGGAACTGTCAAGTAAACCTTGTAAAGAAGATGCGAGGGCAATAGGTGCAGCCCCTCCCCGGTTGAGCAGGATGTATGTAAGCTCATCAATCTTGGAAGTATCTAGGTATTTCTTACTTGAAGTCGCGTTTGGGGATGACAGCCATTGTTAGATGTAGAATATCTTGCAACTGTATCTATGTTATGCCGATATACCGTTTCCGTCTCGTCAGCTCTATCACTGAAGCGGAATTAGGGAATATGCAGGTATACACACATTGCGAGTCATTGAAAGCGGCACATAGCGCGACCGGAAGATAGCAGCCGTACTGATATGCAGCTTTTTACCAAGGGATTTGAACGTATGAAGCCGTCATAAAAAGGTCTTGACACCTTGGTTCTTGCACCAAAACCAGAAGAAACTGATTGTACTACTCTACACTTGGGTAATATGTCAACACCGGTTCCAACTATTCTTGAGAGCATCACATCGGCCGGCAAGGCTTTCGACCGTAATGAAATCGGTTCACGCGAGAGCTTGATCGAACTTGCCAGAGACCTTATAGCAAGTCTCGAAATTCCAAGTGAATTCCTGCAAAGAAGCTTTTGGGCAGAGGTTCGTCGCCCGGTCCCGCATCGAGACCATTGTGCTAATCACATCGCAGCCTGCATTATCTGCACATTGCAAGATTGCCGTTCAAGTCAAGCTCTTCCAACATCTCAAGGTTGCAGGCGAGGCTGGCCTCAGCACCGATGATCTTGCCCTGAAAACGGGCGTTGAGCCGGCTTTGCTACAAAGGATCATGCGTCACCTAATCGCCATGAAGGTTGTTTCCTTCTCCAATGGCCGTTTCCTCGGATCGAATCTCAGTCATGGGCTCGCAGCAGAAAACTACCAAAAAAGTATCGACTTCTGCTATGATGTTGCACGGCCATCGTTCAATTGCTTTCCTGACTTCTTCAAAAAGACGGACTACAAATTACCAACCTCGCCCACCAATGGGCCTTTCCAAGCGGCACATGGAACGGAGTTGCCATTCTTTCCGTGGCTGGTAGCTACACCTCCTCATCTAGATGAGTTCGACAACTTCATGTCAGCGTACCGAGCTGGTAAGGCGAACTGGTACGATCCAGGTTTCTATCCAGTCGCAGACCGCCTCATTGAGGGCTTCGACCCCGCAATCAACGATGTGCTGTTAGTAGATGTCGGTGGTGGCCGCGGACATGATGTCCAGCAATTCGTGGCGCAGTACAAGGCGCAACCGGGGAAGGTTGTACTCCAAGATCGAGAACCCGTCATCGCTAGTATCCAGGACAAGGACAGACTGCCGTTCGATAGTGAGGTCCACGACTTCTTTACTCCGCAACCAATCAAGGCTGCAAGAGCATACTCCCTTCATTCTATACTCCACGATTGGAGTGATGAAGAAGGAATCAAGATCCTTGAGAACTTGAAACATGCACTCAAGCCTGGGTACTCCCGGGTACTGCTGAACGAGATTGTATTGTCAGAAGAGAAACCCAATATCGCAGCCACGTCGATGGATATGATGATGTTGGCACATCTTTCAGTGCGTGAGCGAACTGAATCGGATTGGAGAGGGATACTGCAGAAGGCAGGGCTGAAATTTCTGAACATATACAGCTACCCGGGCGTTGCAGAGAGCGTTATAGAGGCAGAGCTTGAAGGGTAGTTCTCAGAAGTAGCAAAGTGTTTATAGAACTATAGCACTTAAGAGATTACAAGACCGTGTACTTTGTACCTAAGTACCTAACAGCTTACTTACTTTTAAATCTTGGAGACCTTACTACGCTCTGTTTGGTACCGCCCTCGTCTACTATCTTGTAGCCTTACTTAACACTTTACCTCATCTAGCTTACATAACAGAGTTGAAAGCAAGTCAAAGAAATATCTACCTTGTTAGTGAAAGCAGTTCTTTCCATGGAGATTCTAGGGAGGTATGGTAACCAAAGTAATGCTAACGATTCATTCAGACGGACCTTCAGAGAGATGGTAACCTTTCTATGTCTGTCTATAGCAAGACAGTTGCGCTCCTGGAAGTGGTAAGAGACTTTATGCGCTTCGTTTTGCTGTGCGACAACTTGGGAGATATATCGAATCTGATCACAGGAGAGACTGGTTATTATTTTGATTTCTGCGATTGACTGTATCAAGGAGCTGTTGGACTCTTGCCTACTCAAGAACTTTTCATTTATATAGATGGGCTTAAAGGCAAGGCAAGTCGACCATTAAAATACCGTACGAACTGCCGCCATAATGTAGGCCTTGACACCCTTCTTCTTTTTCTCGTCGTGCATCTCCTGGATGCTCGCGCGCCTCTGGTCTTCGGTCACACCTTCGCCGCTGATCATCTCTCTCTGCCCCTGCCTCATGCCAGTATAGATGTCGATGTCCTTGGTTGCGATCCACAATGGGCGGTGCGAAGGATACTTGAACCAGCTGTAGACCTTCCACATCAAGTACAAGACGACGAGGAAAGGCGCCGCCATGTAGGTCTCGAAAAAGCCTTCGACACTGAGAGCATCTCCACCGACTGGGTAAAGCGCGACGTAGAATTGGGCGATGAGTGCGACGGCGTTAATGGCGAAGCATACCCACGAGCCCCAAACGCCGAAAGAGGCTCTGTATGGAATTTCATCGAGAGTGTGGCCTTTCAAGGCCCTAAAACAACGTTAGTGCCGATAGAGACTTTGTATACTTTAGCACGGAACTCACCAAGCTCTGCGAAAACGAATATGTGCAATGGCAATACTGCCGAAGACAAATAACACAGTGATTCCAGACAAGGACAGCAACCAAGTAAAGATATCTCCGCCGTTGGGAGCGAGATTGATGTACGCCAACAGTCCGAACAGAAGCTGAATAACCACTACAACGACTGGACGACCTTTCTTATCAATGTAGGCGGTAGCTTTGGGACCCATACCTAGAAAACGATCACTATCAGCAAGGGATTATTATAGTGTGGTACAGGACACTCACCGTTCGCCGCAAGAGCCTGCATCGTGCGTGTGGAGCCAAAAGTACAAGCGTTGGCAACGCTCATGACTGCAATCAGAATGACGGCATTGAAGATTGACGGGAGAGCCTTGATTCCAGCGAGCTGGATAGCTATGACGAAAGGTGAATGAAGCGAACTGGCGCCAGCACTGCCGTTCAGTGCCTCGTTGTTGGCTGGCACAACTAGGCCGACCAGGGCGAGGTTCACGACGTAAAAGAGAATGATGCGGTAGATGACTTGCTTTGCAGCCTTGGGAATCTCCTTCCGTGGGTTTTCCGTCTCGGCTGCTGCTAAGCCAGTAAGCTCGGTGCCAGTGTATGCAAATGCTGCATTAACGAAAACACCACAGAAGCCATGGAAGCCGTTACGGAATCCCGCAGAGGTCACACCAGGGATATTACTAGACATAATCAGTAGGAAGTTTTGCGATCCGAGCGGGGAGGACTTACTAGTACTTGTTGCCGATGTAACCTCTGTCGTCGGTTGGCACACCTCCGGTATCAATGATAATGCCCAGGATCATGAACCCTAAGCAAGCTGATATCTTGATGATAGATAATACGAATTCGACCTGTTCAGAGAAGTTAGTTTAGAGGTCTCGTAGCTCAGCAGGCTACGCAACAGCGCACTCACCTCACCATAACCTTTGACGCCGAAAAATTGAATGGCGATCAAAGCCACCAGCAGTGGTGTGATCCATGCGGCATTGTTGATGCCCTGCGATCCAGGCCAGTAGTGGATGATATTGCAAGCAGCGGAAATTTCGAAAGGCAGGACAGTGAGCCAACTGATAGCGTACTGCCACCCACAGGCAAAGCCCCAGGATGGATCGACGAACCGACAGATGTACATGGTAAAGGCTCCGTTGATTGGATACATGACTGCAAGCTCAGCCAACGCCTGCATCATCAAGTACATCATAATGCCGATGAGGGTAAATCCGATGATAACAGCGGCAGGTCCACCAGTGGTGAAGGAGGAGGCGGAACCAATGAACAAACCGGAGCCGATGGCACCACCACTGTAAAACATGTAAGCCGTAGTAAAACATAGATACTCCCTCGTGGAGTGTAGGGCAAGACTGACATGGCAATCATCTGCATATGACGACCTTTCAAGTCGCGCCGAAGCTCGTTCTGATCAGAGATGACAATAGCGACATCCTCATCATTGCTACTGAGTTGATGTGCTTTGGCATGATCCGTCAGGGAGTACTGCGCTGGAGATGAATCGTCGTAGTGATTTTTCTCCATCTCCGCAGTCTCGTGCGTGGGGTTCATGATGGCAAACAAAACGTGAAGAAAACCGTCGAGGACCGTGGCACCCAGATCAGGCTCAGGACGGAAGAAATGCGTCAAGAGTCGAAAACGTTTGGGACGTCGAGCGGCAATGAAAGAAAAGAGGTCAAGACGGAGGACATGAGCGAATGAGGCGAGGTGTGCGCGAGACGCGGTAATATACTTGAGAAGTGAGCCCGCGGCGGGACAATCAGAGGCGGCCATCTGGTGGCTGCACTCGCGCACGGGGACTCAGCCTATCTTCGCCCACGAACCACTATGTCAGGCCCTCTAGCACGGCGTTCAGCACGCAATTGGCATAGTACATGCACCCTCGCAAGTCTAGTGTTACCCTCCATGTTGTCATGCAATACAATGCGTAGACTGACAGATCCGAGGCCTCCGTGAATGGTCCCGAGGTCGTGAAGATATGCTTGAACAGCTTCGGGTGTCTGACTTGCAGCATCGGTTACAGGCAAGAATTAAACAGTGTTTCTGACATCAGTTCACTAGAGACCATGCGTGGACTTGAATCGCGTTCACGTGGTCGGTCGGCGTGGCGGATCCCAGGATAGAGTCAGGGGAAGGAATGTCAGCAGGTTTGGAAAAGCACCAATGTCGGACCTTCTGTCCCTATCTTAGCTTACGACGTATTCACTTGCGCAATCGCACAACGCCCGAATATCGCTCAACCCCAACACGTTATCAATGAACCGCTCAGCCACATTAGGCACTAACAGACGCTACAGGAGCGCTAGTCAGTCCCCAGGCGTCTTGTTTCTGATAAGAAGCCGCTAGCGAGCGCTTCGACGCATCGAAGAAAGCTTGCTCAAAGCTTGTGTGCGGGGTTGCTCCCGCCACGCACGTAGTGTGCACTTGTCGCAGGGTCGATGGGACGCTGTTCGAGGCAGAAGACAATGGATGGTATGTGTCTAGACGCTTTCCCGATACAATATGCTTATAATTCAAATGAAATAATTTGCCTCCAGTCTATAAAGCCTCCATGGTTGCTGCATGGTGTGTGGAGGCTCACGTAAGATTGTGATTCGCTTTGTGACGACAGCTCGCTCTACTTTGGAACCCGAGACGAACTGCTTAAGACATTAGCCGCGCTGCAACAGACGTGATGGATGAATTCTAGAAGATCGCTATACCGAAAAAGGAAGGTCGTTGGGGGAGTTTGCCGCCCACTTCGGATTGGTCAAGCCACTCGGAACTCGGATTTACGCGGCTGAGAAGTCCCTGGAACCATACCGATCAGGCTATGAGGTGCTATTCGAGCGTATTTATTGCAGCCTCCTTCTCCTTCTTACTGCAAGGGAAGACTTCGCGTGCCTTTCGCTCTAGGTGCAGAATAGTGCTATTGCGGTCCTGCACGAGATGTCCCAACCGCGCATTGGACCTCGGATTGTTTACGTCCAGGGCTTGCTACATGCATCAGCAACCTCTGAATCTCAATCCTTTGGACGCGCTCTGGAATGTTGAACTTTGTCAGCTATTCCTAGAGACTGGGCATCGCTCGTTCGGTGCAAATTTCTCAAATTCAGAGAAACCAACACCCAGGCAGGGTCATTTTACCAGAACGACCACTAGAGTATTTTTCCAGCGCAAGATGGCATTAGCCTCTCAGAATCATTGCAACATGCCCACTGGTGGACCTATTGCAACACCCAATGTTGAAAGTTAACACGTAAAGGAGGACTGAAGAACTTGGAATTGCTAATTTGCAGGGGCAAACCAATGCCTGCTGGCGGTATCGACGAATTGTCCTCAAGTGAGTAGTTTAGCATGTTCGTTCAGATTTGGTCTCGGACTCCCGTTAGCTTGCACCCCTTACGTAGAGTCACCAATCGGCCAACGCCGCTTAGCGCCGCTTAGCGCTGACGCGGACCTTTCTGCAACCTTGTGGAGTCAAACGGGCCGCCCATTGCCTATTTCCAGTTCGCTGCTGCGCTGGATTTCTTGGATGAGTGCTGGAATAAGTGCTAGCCCCACCAACTCCATCACATCTGAGTTGTGCTGCAATGCTTCGTCGCCAGGCTGTGGGCTTCGGCGCTCCTTTGGTGTTGCAAGAGACGCCATGCGCATTCCCTTTGAGAAGGTGCTCTAGGCCGCGCGACCTAGTTACTCCTCACCTCCTCCTGGTAATCCGCGTCAACTTTAGGCATCTATAACTTCCGTGCAGCTGGAAGCGGAGCAGATATAGAGCCTTCACAGTATTTCACACCAACGCATTTTCGAAACGCGTCGTCACATGCCCAATTCGGTCATATCTCGAGTATCCACCCACTTGGCATCAAGCGATGTTGCGGTTCCACAGGAGAGTTGAATTCATGGTGGTAGCAGTGTTTGTGCTCTGCGCATGGTTCCTCTTTGACGCCCGTTTAAATCATGTTCAACAAGAGTCGGTCGACGCCGGCGATGCGGAGAAGCCGTGGCGACTTGAGACAACAGAAGTAGAAGGAGAGCGAGACATGTTTGAGCAGGGAGTTGCCCATGGACGCACAAAAGAGAAAACATCGTCGACCTCCACCACCTCTCAAGATACAAGCACATCGACAAAAAGCACTGCGGTCGCGACACCTAGTCCATCGCTACCCGATCGCGTCGTAGTAATGGCCAAGCTTCCAACAGACGACACGCGCTGGGTGCACACCGAGCTGCGAGACTGGCAATCTGCCATCTACGACATCGACATCGAGACTCCGCACAACAAATCAACCCTGGACCCGCTCACCAACAGTACCCTACGTACCCTCCGAAACAAAGGAATGGAAGCAAACGCCTACCTCGCATACATTGTACAGAATTACCATAACCTCCCTTCGACGATCGCATTCATTCACCCGCACAAAGACGGCTACCCGATCGCCTGGCACACCGACAACAACGAGCATTCCAACGTAGTCTCCTTGCAATCTCTCAATATCGAATTCATCCAGAGCAACGGATACGCAAATCTGCGTTGCGTTAATGATCCCGGCTGCCCGCACGAAGTGATGCCGTTCCGTGATCCGCCTGAGGACCACCGAACAATCGAAGCAGCCATGCCGGATGCGTGGCGAGATTTATTCAACAATACGGACGTGCCGCACGTGCTCGCGACCCCTTGCTGTGCGCAGTTTGCCGTGTCGAGCAAGCAAGTGCAGAAGCGACCGTTGGACGTGTACAAAAAATATTACACGTGGTTGATAGAAACACCACTGAAGGACGAAACAAGTGGGCGTGTTTTTGAGTACCTCTGGCATATCATGTTTGGTCAAGACCCTGTGTAGTAAGTACTTCATGAATCAGAATCGGGATATGCGTGACTGCTAACTTTGAAAAGCTGCCCTGCATACGAAAAGTGTTATTGCGATGTATACAACAGATGTTGAAGACGTTCTGTTTGTTGACGAAACAGACAATCTGTATCTATGGCTGCGATATTTTCAATAGTCTCAAGTCCCGCTACTTTGGCATTTTCGACGGGCATCCAATTTCTCGTCTATCATACGACGTCGCACCGCCCGTTCTGTCAGACGATAACATACATTGGCTGGGTGCATATCGATACTTCAGGTATCGACCTTGGGCCACGAAAACAACCGGAGCTAAACACGCACATCATATCCGTCATTGTGATACGCAACAAGGTGCCGTACCGTCGGCAAAGTGCTCTGTAAGTCACCTGGTACAGAGGTGTCGAATGATAGGAATGCTAATGATGCTAGACTTAGAAGGTGGAACGCAACACTTTATTGATTCAGCGTTGATCTTCGTCGTCGACTTGATCTGCGACGCCATGCATATGCATCGGGGACCTTTACGGGTTTGGGGGTCATGTACATGTTCGTTTTTGATTCTCTCGAGCGTGGAGTGTTTTACTCTGGCCGAAGAGGAATAGAGAAGCTGGTAATACGTTAGATCGATTGATGCAGCTAAACTGAACCCTCGTCAAAGCTCATCAGCAGATAGTTCAAGCAGTCATCGATCCACGACTACTCCCAATATTGTTCTAAACATGCGAGATCATCGCAGTCGTAAAGGGCGCTGTAGACTGTTTCCGGCTTCTCCATTATCGTTCCAATATACAAGGCATGGCGTTGCTGCTGTACTACGTTACGCATAATCCTTTGAATCATGATCAGCTCCGCGGAAAGATGCCAATGACCGGAACAATGGCTCCAAATAGCGGTACAAAAAGGAGTCTCTCCCCCCTTAGAGAGAAAGTATCGCGATCTTTCTTAGAAACAACAACTTTACAGCGAAATCTCGTCAAGAAAACTACACAGCGCTCGTCACGCTACCAACCATGCCTCCTTCCAATCAGAACTCCAACACTGGCGGTGGCGACAAGGCCTCCACCCCGATGGGCAAGTCGGACGCTAGTAGAATCCAGTCTACTCAAGTAGGTCATCCCCTTATATCAATCGATGCCGCGTATCGTTCTCAACGCTAACTCTCATTACGTGCAGGCTAAGAGTGGCGGCGATATGTCTTCTAGTGGCTTCCCTGCACGTGCCCAGGGCGCTGGAGACCGCAACACCAACACTGGCCACCAGCAGGGTACTGGAGAAAAGAAGTGAGGGGTTACTGAAGACACACTCCATGGGGAGGTGTGAGCTAGATGAAATGTGCTCTGGTAAATGGGAACTTGCTGGTTGTGTTCAAGTCGTCTGCATGTCAAGTTATACGGCGATGGGACTGGGACTAGTATGAATGCATTCATATAACTGTCGGAAACATGGTGAAACACTATGCTTTGCCTGCACTCACAGGCCATACAATTCCCCAATCTCACACTGACTTGTAGAGACCTCATCTCCTTCTTTACCGTTCAACGCTTATATATACTTGACAGTGACTTGGGATCCACTGTTGATAGTAACGTCAGTGTAGACAGTGCTTCCCTGCTTTAGGTCGATGATGGTAGCGCTGCTCAGTCCCTCCGTTCCACCAGTGCTAAGAGCAGCACTAGCCTGGGTGAAAACAACGGTGCCAAAGTTGCTCAATGCGACCAAGCTGCCTCCCGACTCAAAGTCTTCCACAATCCATTCGGCGTTCTGACGGCACAAAACGGAGCCACTGGGTGCGCTAAGTGTCTGGCTGACGCTCTTCCCAGTGCTCACATTGGTGAGCTTGACCGTACCCTTGGTGGTGGAAGTGGCGGTGATGTCGACTTGAATAACATTTCCTGCCTGGACGGCGAAGTTGCTAAAGTCGTAGGCGTAGTCGGGGTACCACTCGTACCACGCATCGTAGGACACGGCGCCGGAGCTGCTGACGGTGAAGTCAATGCCGGCCTGGAGAAGACCGCTGGCGCACGAATCGCCGTCGATTCCCACCCAAGCTGATGCAGACTCGGTTCCAGCAGAGCCAACATGCTTGGGTGTTGGCACCGTGAAGCGTCCGGTAGCTGACTTGAAGTAACCGGAGGAGGGCTGTTCGAGAACGGCACCGGACCAGTTGGACGAATAGTCAACGTGGGCGGTGGTGTTGTCTACATCGGCGACAAACTTGGAGTTCTCTTTCGCAGCAGTGCCGACCAAGATCATGGGCTGGGTCTTGTGACGGCGAGAGCCATCGGCGCGAGACTTTACACGCTCGGCGAGGTTTGAGGGACGGGCCAGGACTGCGCCTGTGATAGCGGTGAGGACAGCGATAGAAAGCTTCATGTTGAAGGATGATCGAACGTTAGACTCTGGAACGAGAGAAGAAGAAAGTGAGGATCTTGAGGAGGAAGCGATGGACTGTTGGAGTTTGCTGCGTTGATGAGTACAACAGCGGCACTTGATGCTCCTTACATATTCCTCAGGCTCAAAGCTTAAACACCATGTTGTATGTATTCGCCCGACTCGATACTCGATGGTCGGATAGTCCAGACTCACTTTCTGATGATACCTTCCTGTTATTCACTGGTCAGTTGCATAGCTATGCAGCTGGATGCGCCCTCCTTGGTGGAATGGAACGCGGCCTACGAGATCAATCAGGTCAAATCCCGAGATAGCCCTGGAGATCTCACTGGTTGGTAGCTTGACTTGTTTATTGGAGTCGTCTTGCATATGGAGATCGGTGTATTTCCGGACGGTGCAAGGGTATAGTAGACCATTCTGCATGTGTGTTGGATCAGTCGGCATCAGAAGACACCTAAAGAGCAAACCTTCTGGCCTATAGGTCAAGGTCCACCTATCACATCACTTGGATATCATGAATTGCACGAGACAGTGTCCGACCATGTGATCGAAGTGCTTGCATCTGCAGGTCCTCCTGCCTTTCTGGGAAGCCATCCGGACGCTCTCTTGACACCACAACTGCGGAGAACGGAAGTGTGGCAGCAATGCCTGTCTGCTATGCGATGATATGGTAAAGTCTTGAGAACTATTACAATTTCTCACAGTGTCGTAGTAATTGATATCCCAATATCTTCGCGTTGTCGTCTGCTCGTGGTGTAAATTCGGCTCATACCGAACTTCGGTCCTCGACCAAATGGGAGTTCGCAACTGCTAGTGCGGACACACCCGGCGCATAGACGGATGGCACTTGGAGCGCAGGCATGCAGGATATATTAACTGCATCAGAAGCTTGTCGTTGCTTATCAGTTGGCGGGCACTTGGCAAGGGTTGGTGCGGTGTTACTAGTCCGATATAGGAAGTTCGTGATAGGTGACGCCCGAGATTCGGAAGTGAGGGATGTCTAGCTCTACTGCCGCCAAGATAGCTTGTAGAAGCTTGATTGAGGTCGGAGAATAGGTCGAGTTGAGATGGTGTGCTGAGCGTTGTTGGAGGCTTGTTTGAGATGGGAGGAAGGTGCAAAATAACACGCGATTGCGCCATTGATTTCAGTGGGGCCCTTACGTTTGTGTTTCTGGAAGAGGAAAGATCCGGGCGTGAAGCATGCTTGGCTTACTCGACCCAGACGGCACTGCTGAGACCCTGTGGCGGTGCATGATTGGAGAGCGGCTTGCCTAGGAGATTGGACTACTGGAAGCCTTTCAGACTCTGCAATAATGCCAGGGAGAGACTTGTAAATTCTCGAAAAGTGCGCGCAACTTTACACACGCAACTCAAGTGGTAAATCATGTGCCAGAGGAAAAAAGCTGATGTCAAGGACGTGCGGGAAATGAACACGATCATCACGTCTACATGCTCATCAAGAGTTAGATCACCGTCACAAGCAGCACAAGCACAGGACAGGCAGACAAGAAGGTTACAATGACTTTTTGAATTCCATTCGTCGTTGATGCTATATTTACATCGAAAGAAGTGATAGCCGATCTTGCGGTCTACTAAGAAGAAGGGTATGGGGTTTCCCATCAAGGAAGATGCGTCTCAAAAAGGTCCAACCATGAAGACCAGTTCATGCAAGAGAGATGGTCTTGCGACCGTTGTACAAGGCGCTTAGAAGTGGAAAGCGCGGGCGTGGCGGCGAGCCTTGGAGGCAGAGGAGCCGGTGGTGGTCTTGAGCCACTGGATGAACTGCTCGAGGGTGAAGGTCTCGGGGAGAGCAGAGCCAGACTCGCTGCCGGAGGAAGGAGCAGCAGGGGTGGCAGCGGGCTTGGTGGCAGAAGGCGTGGCGGGCTCGGCCTCCGCAACGGGAGAGGGAGTGGCCGAAGGAGCGGCGCTGGAGGATGGGGAGGGAGCAGCGGATGAGGGAGCAGCCGCCGAAGGAGTAGCAGAGGCAGCGGGCTCCGAGGGAGTGGAAGGGGCGCTTCCACCGGTCGAGGCACCGTCCCAGACCTGAGGGCCGGGGATAGTGTACTCAGTGGCACCACCGTACATGTTGAACAAGACACCGGGGTCGGTAGCCTTGTAGGCCTTGGTCATGTCAACACCAGTGGCGGGGAGCGAGGCAGAGCCGCTGCCGGTGACCTTGATCTGACCGCAGCCGTTGTAGAACTGGGCCTTGCCCTCAGCGCTGGCCTCGTGGAGACCGATCATCTCGGGGCGGATCAAGTAGTCACCAGCCTCGAGGTCGGGAAGGGTGATCTCGACAAGACCCTTGTTGGCAATGAAGTTGTCAACACCCCACTTGCCATCGGTAAGACCGTCCTCCCAGATCTTGGTCCAGACAGCGCCCTCGCCGTTGGTGTCGGCCTTGGCGATGTAGACCATGACGGGTCCCTTGTGGGACGCAGCAATGGGCTCGTCGCCATCACCAGTGGTGGAAGGATCGTTGTGGTGCCATTGCATACCGACCTTGGAGCCAGCAGCAACCTCGACCTGGTCAGCGGTAGCCTTGCCACCGTTGCAGATCATGGCAGTGGACGTGACATCGAGGATGGGGTTGTTGCCGTTGGAAGGAGTCTGGACAGCAAAGTGCTGACCCTGGTCCTTGCCGTCAATGACGAAGCTCTGGAAGGTGGTGTGCGCAGCAGCGAGGTTGGCAGCAGCCATGAGGATAGCGGTCTTGGTGAACATGTTTGCGGTTGTTGTGTTGGCTGGTTGGATTGCAAAAGGGGAGCGTATCTTCAAAGATGGAATGAGAAAAAAAATGAATGATAGACGAATGGATTGAAAGTGAGTGTAATGCTAAAGAGCGTGTGAAAATGAGTGTCAGCGTCAAGCTTGATGCCCTTCCAACGGTCATGGGCTCTGTATCTCTTATACTCCTTCCGCCTACACGGCACTTTCGCGTCATGACAAGACTAGTGCCCTCACTGACAGGATCCTGACAGCGCCAACAGCATGAAACCCGGGTCTGTGGATTCAGGCCAAGCTCCTGTCAATCTATCCCGCGCCACACTAGCACCAGAAACGGAAGCGTGGCTTCGTTTAGCTGCCGCAGAGCGTTGAATCGAGGCTTTGTCCGCTCCTACGACCCATAATATGTGATGAAGTATCGTCGGGGAGAGATTGGAAGGCGTCGTCTCCACTCATGTGCCTGGAAGTGGCCTGGACGGCGTCCTGAGCGTCGAATGACGGGAGAGCCTCGTTCCAAACGTGAAACCATGATGCCGGAAAAGCTTGAACGGTTCAAGTCTGCCGTCGTGCCGCGGCGTTTGACGAAACGTCATGCGGTGAAGCGCCAACATGTTGTTCAGTCCATACTGTACTGACCGTTGCACACAGCTTCGACATGTTCGCAGTTGATTGCTTGTTTATGCCATGACGGTGGTTGGTCGTTGCTGCATGACTCCTCACGATCGCAAGGCTGCACCAAATCTCCCTACCTACTCTTTACCCTTTGTGCCACCGGTCTACAATGACTCTCGTGTTTGATAATCCAATCTACTAGGCCTGCAGTGGTTGGGGAATGCAGCCTCGGTGGTGGGGCGAATTGTTCCGCGAAGCGTGTTGTTTGTTCGCGAGGCGACATGAAACAAAATCCTTCAGTGGGGGAGATTGCGCGCCGGTGCCTGCCAAGACAATGGTGATGTTTCGACCCTTCCGAGGCCCTCATCGAACAACACCGCTTCCTGTTTGAGTCGTGACGCTTCCTTCCCATGATCGTGTTCAACGTGAGATGAACCACCGGTTATACAATCTCGTCGCATGAACAGCCAAAATGCCGCAGCTCGTGCCTCGGAATGCTGTCAAACAAACCGTCACTGGACGATTCAATAGAAACGCGGCGCTTACGTTACGCAAAGCCCATCC
This sequence comes from Alternaria solani, assembly GCA_002952155.1. Taxonomy (NCBI): domain Eukaryota; kingdom Fungi; phylum Ascomycota; class Dothideomycetes; order Pleosporales; family Pleosporaceae; genus Alternaria; species Alternaria solani. The sequence continues at coordinate 661,979 of CP022032.1, read as the reverse complement.
CTGCTGTATGTTGTTTTGGCTGTTGGTGTAGTGGGGAGCGCGTCGCGCCGATGCACGTCGCTGTGTCGTGGCGTTGATCAAGGATCATCGCATCCGCTGTAGTACTGCGCCCAACACCATGCGGGAGTCTTTCTCGATTTAAGTAACCATTAAACGCTCAGAATGTGCTCATTAGTTCTCACTGTCTGCCAACTATCTCTACCTCTGGGTATCGGCCATTGAGGATGCACTCGATCATACCTTTAGTTCACTCGCCGCTGGAGATGTATTATTGTTTGCATCGTTGCGACACACTCGCAGGTCTGCCGCCCCAGATAGATTAAACGCCGATGGTTGCTTTGTCGTACACGTGGTATCTCGTGCTAGCAATAACCCAGAAACGCCCTTTCAATGCTCATTATACCCATTAGGAAACCGCGAGTCCATGGCAGAGATCAAACAACCTGCCATGTAATCTCAAACAAAGTATGAGTAAAGAATTAAAGCGACTGCAGACACTATCGAGCTTCGGTAGGTCGGGCGCGATGCTGTGCCCTCCTTTTTACTTGTCGCTGTAGCCTCCCCCTGGGACCTACTGCCCCCTGCACTCGCAGCCGCACTGTTAGTCACACTCTGCAGGCGTGTTGTTGTAGCGGGGAACAACGCGCTTTTTGTGGTGCGGCCTGAACTTTTGTAAATCAACTCCGTAGCTTCTGGCGCGAGACTGATTGTGGTTCCGTCGATAGTAATCGTGCCGCCTGGCGTCAACGTCTGCCCGCCGATGATGAATGTCGTCCCGCTCCCAGGTCGTGCTGTATACGTCTGCGAACCGATAGTAAGCAATGGCGGGTTGGTGACAATGGACAGGACCTCGGGCGAGATAAAGCTGGTTTTACCGTTGATGGCCAAAGCGGTAGCTCCGTGTGCAAGGGATATGGTTGTACCCGAAACGACGATAGACCCACCTGCAGTGAGCAATATCGACCCGATTAGATATGCAGTGCCAGTCCCTGGAAGGGGTTTAAAAGTTGCATGTCCAATAGTTAAGGGGGGCGCAGTTATAAATGGAGAAGCCGGGGTAGCCAGAATGGAGGTAACACCGTTGATCACAACCAGGGATGCCGATTGAGCTAGAGACAATGTAGTACCAGAAACGGTGATTTCTGAACCACCGGGAACGAGCATTTGGCCATCTACCATGAAAATAGGCCCTGGAGGCTCTGTAAGGGCGCTAATGACATCGCCGCCGATGGTTATGGTGGGAGACCTGCCGGAATGCGGATTAGGAGTAATGAGTGAGGAGGTGACTCCATCAACGATGATGAATGAAGCAAAAGGCGCGAGAGATAACGTAGTTCCCGCGACAGTGATTGCTCGGCCACCTGGGATGAGGGACTGGTCGCCAACGACAAATGACGGTCCAGATGAGGCCGAAATAGGAGCGAAGGCGTTGTTGCCAACATTAATAGTCAGCGTAGCCCGATTTTCAATTATGGATGTAACTCCATCAGCGACAAGGAAAGATGCTGAAGATGCCAATGATAGCGTAGTACCGAATGCAGTAATTGCCGAACCTCCGGGCACTAGAGTCTGCCCAGCAATTACGAACGTGTTTGGCGGATTGTCGAGAGCAGAGAACACACTGCTCCCAACAGTGAGTGCGGTTGGTGTGAAGTTGGGAATGGCTGGCGATTGTATTGTCGAGGACGCGCCATTGACTACCAGAACACCCCCTGCAGCTGCTAGAGATAGCGTAGTGCCCGAGACGGTAATGGCAGGAGCACCAGGAGCGAGCATCTGCCCCGAAACAACAAAGGTAGGATTATGCACATGATGGCTCTGGTTGTTAGGGTCATCGGATCTGCCTTGAGTTACTTGCGCTGTAATTGTCGAGCTGCCAATCACAAACTGCGGTGCGCTACCTGGGATCGGTATCGATTCTGGTAAAGCCTGAGTGGAGCCTCCAATAACTACGAACGAAGCCGACGGGGCCAGACTGACAATGGTGCCATCAATAGTAGCAACGCCTCCAGGGGAGAGGGTTTGTCCTGGTCCGACAAAGAATTGAGTAGCAGCATTAGGTGTAAGTGTCATCGAACCAATGGTCAACACTGGTGGAGGGCGTGATTGAGCAAACTGTGGAAGCCTGGACGTCCTACCGTCTACAACAATAGCTGTAGCCAGCGGAGCGAGCGAAACCACAGTCCCGTCTCCTATAGTAACAGGTGAACCCCCAGCCCGCAAGGTCTGCGAGCCCACCATAACTTCCGAGGATGGACCAACCACGACAGCTTTGGTTCCCACTAAACCCACGGTGATCCCGGTTGAATCGGGAGGTTTTACAGCATTATTGTTGTTGTTGCCGCCGCGTACCTGAGTTTTGGGAATCGAGCCAGGTCGGTTGTTTGACTTAATAGTGGTAGGTGTCCGTTCGCCGTCAATGTCCGAGAGATTCCAGTCAGCTACCGTGAGCGGAGGGGGTTTCGAGGTGTCAGTACCCCAGTTGTTTACAACGATAGGCAAATCGTCAAAACCAAGAACAGAAGACTCAGCGCGTATGAGGGCTGGAGCCATGCCAGGCCAGTTTCGGTAGTATAGATCGACAATGATAAGAACAGTCACGGCAGCCTGGAGCCGCCCAGCATCACATGCAGAATGTGGAATCTGTTCAAGAAAGCCATCCGGTATTGGGCCTATGACCGTAGGTCCCTCTTCGATTCCTTTCAACCAATAAGGATAAACTTGTGGAGAGCGCAACTGTACTGTCTCTGTTACGTGACCTGATGCGACCTCATAAGCTGTAAAGTAGACAAAAGGTGTAGCAGAAGTTTGAACTGTTGTGGCGTTGGGCCCAAGGGTAACGATAGCAGTGGCTGATGGAAAGGTATCCGGATAGTAGAGATCATATAGTCCGGCATCTGACGTGGGAATGACACCTCCAGAGGGAAAAGGTGAGTAGGCTGCAGACCGATAGGCGACTGACGTAGTAGCTGCATTAGGTCTTGCCGTGTACTCTTCACACATGGTAAGCGTAAAGTCCCATTCGGCGTAATACGACGTGCTATAGCTGCACACAAAGTCCGACGACAATGCACTAGATGCATCAAACGTTGTCGTATAAGGAACAAGGGTATACGAATTCACATTACTGAAATTCGATGCCTGTGTTGTCATAATTCCCACCACGTGGCTGTAGGTTGGAATGAACCAGTATTCGACACTCGCACTCGGGATGTTGATCGTGCATGTTGCATTGGAGATGCGGGTTTGCCGTGTTGCAGCGTCGTTAACGGAAGATAGGCCGATCTTCAAAGTTGCTAGCGGTGAAGGTTGGGCTTGCGACAATGTTGTGTTATAGGCGACTGACGAAAGGGAGTCAGATTGTAGAACAGAAGAAATCTGTGGTCCAGTCGAGGCCGGATCGGTCGGCTGAAGGATTTCATGCTCGCTAGAGCTTCCTGTACCGAAGGTGCTAACGCTCTGCAACAAGGTTCCCGGGGGGTTAGCTGCGAGTGTCGAAGCAGATGCAGGCAAGGTCGTTCCGAGAGTAACATTGGAATATGGGGCTTGAAGGCTCGGTTAGCACGCAGCGATCCAGGGCCGCGAGGCGCAATGGGATTTGGCTTTACCACGACGGAACACGGCCCCCGCTGCAGATGAAGCGAGACCTACTGCAAGAAGCGGATGATTTAGATGCATGACGGCTGTAGAGTGCTGCTTACGCAGACACTCTACGGATAATGAACGTCGTGCTCTCAAGTCGTCCCAAAAGAGTGGTGGACATCCGAGAGTGCAGCAGAGGCAATCTGGGTGAGCGGGTCCAGCGTGTTTTGACCTATCGACGGCACCGACTGGCGTGGTCCCACGCAGAGGCATGCTTATTTATCGGAAAATCAGCGCGGGAGGCCTCTGGGCGAAGTCCGACACCTTCTCGTGCATTGGTTACGTTCCTTTTCCCTCCTATTTCAGACAGGGGTCAGAGACGGATGGCACGTGAGGTGCAGGCCGTCACCAATGACATGCCCCAATCTTGCAGAACATGAAGAACTCGGAAGTCAAATGCAACTGCCACGTAGAACACCAGTCTGTTACAGTAAGTTACAGCGAGTTCTCTTGAGGTTTGCGCGGAGTGGCTAAAAGTCCGGTCTGCCTGTCTCAGCATGGGCGATGTCTTGTATTTGTGCGCTACGCCTGTACACCATTGCAGACATGCCTTCCTGTTCCTCGTGCTGAAGGTTTGATCGCCATCATGCAAGCATTGTTGAGGCTCTGACGGACATTGACATGCCACGTTCGTGATGCAGGAAGAATGCATAGTCAGCGTCCGGACCAGCACTATGGACGACGCATGCCGGCTCGACACTCTTAGTTTTGTCCTGTTGAGCATGACGATCGTTTGGTAGGTTCCTGGCAAGCGCCGATCTGCCAGACTGAAGAGAGGAAATCTAAGCGAATGCGCCGCTCCGGCGCTCGAAAATCTACTGTTTCAAGCTTGTCGGTCGGGGTGACTGCCTCGAAGTCCGGGCTTGGGTGGCCAAAGCCCAGCGCCTTGCCGTGGCCGACTGAAGATCCAGAAAGCCTAGAGGCCCACCCCAGATTGCGCGAACATGTGCCAACCGGTGTAGGGGCGAAACGAGGGGTCGGGTGCCTCACGGCACTCAGCTGCGTTTTATTAATGATGCTGCGGAAGAATACCGGCTGAAAGCGACGGAGGAGGATGGCCGTCTCACGGAGTTGAGGTGCAAGCCTGTCTGCCCGCCGCGCAGCATCGAAGCGGCATGATGGAGAAGCACAGCAAAGGACTCGCAAGATTGAGCGACGGGTTGCCGCAAAAAGTACGATCGCAGCAAATGGCGGGTACGTCAAGTCGAAAGGAGCCGTAGCCAAGTGACAAACTTCGTTAGAGCATTTGGTGCAATATATGCCTTGGCCTGCTCGCTCGGCAGCTATGGCAGGATCCGGCCAATCTGGCTCGACTCCAGACTTTGGACTGAGAGTGCTTTTGCATGCTGTCCGTGTCTACTTCTCTTTCCCCCCTCCTCTTCCGTGGCGCTGGCGGGGACAGACCATGCTCCTCGGTGATGCTGTTCGCTGTAGTCTTCGAGGTTGAGTGGCTTCAGTCGTGCCTCCTTCCACGCGCCGCTTAGTCACGGAAGCAACGGAACATGGTCCCTTCGCAAGGGCATCGCGCCTGCCACACGTCTCGATGCGTCTTCCTCGTCACCACCGCCGCCGCCCTGCTCCTGCCCTTGCTTGCCGCCGCCGACTATGTGCAGACCAACATCACCGAGACGCCCAACTTCGAGTTGCTTCCCGGCATCGCCTCGGTGCCAGCACCCGTCACGGTCGCGCCCGACCAAGACTGGATCGGAATTGATGGCGCATGGAACACCTTCACCCTGGCCATAGGCGAGCCCCCGGAGTACGTACGGGTCTATGTGTCGACCGCGAGTCAGCAGATATGGGCCATCAATCGCATGGCCTGCATCTCAAACATTACGGACCCTACGACGGGAGACATCACAGCGGTCGACGTCTTCGATGCAGAGTGCGAGCTTAGTCGCGGTTTCTTGTTCAACAGCAGCAACTCGGAAACATGGGAGCAGAAGGGCTTCTATCAGCTGTGGATTGAAAAGTATCTAGGACTAGTCGGCAACGGACTGTACGGTTTCGATTCGGTGGGCCTAGGGAATGCCGGGGAGATGGGGCCCTCTGTCCAGAACACTACCATCGGCACCTTGGTCACGGCCAACTTCTGGCTCGGACATATAGGTGTGCATTCCAAGTCAACCAACTTCTCCGTCTTCGATGACCCAGTACCGAGCTACATGACTACTCTGTTCGGACAGAAGAGCATCCCCAGTCTGTCTTTTGGCTACACTGCAGGCGCACAGTACCGTAAGACAGGCCCACATGCTTCTTGCCTGTAACTGACTCGTGTGTACAGGTGACCAGACCATCCTCGGAAGTCTGACGCTGGGCGGCTACGATGCCTCGCGCCTCATTCCCAATGACCTTACCTTCATCTTCGCGCCGGACAACGAGCGCGATTTGGTGGTCGGCATCGTTGGCATTACAGCCAACACCACGTCGGAGGAAGACATCGACCTCATGAAAACTGACGACGTCACCATGTACATTGATTCCACGATTGCCGAACTCTACCTGCCGGTCGAAATCTGCCAAGCTTTCGAAGACGCGTTTGGGTTGCAGTACGACGAAGCGACTGATTTGTACCTTGTGGATGATACGCTACACCAGAATCTCCTCGACCAGAACCCCAGTGTGACGTTTACTCTCGGCCAAAAGTATAGCACCGATGCTACTCTACAGATCACTTTGCCTTATGCTGCCCTAGACTTGGAGGCAACCCCTCCCTACAGAGGATTAAAAGAGAAGACAAGGTACTTTCCCATCAGGCGAGGTGGTGAATCGCGCCAGTGGATACTAGGCAGGACCTTTCTGCAGGAAGCCTACTTGACTGTAGATTGGGAACGCCAGAACTTTACACTGTCGGCTGTCGACTGGACTTTTGGCAAGCCCCCAGAAATCCTTCCCATCGTGTCGCCTACTTATGCAGTGCCGCATCTCACTCCCCCGAAAAAGAAGCCTCTATCGTCTGCGGCAGTCATTGGGATTGCTGTGGGAGGTGGCTTTTTCGTTGCTCTACTCTTGTGCGCAATTGGATGGTGGTTCTGGCATCGGCGGCACAAGCGCAAATTGGAAGCCATCAAGGCGAGATACGAGGCCGAGGTCGCTGCGGCTGCAGTTACCAAGATGGATCCACCCGCTGTGGAGGAAACCCCGACGTCTCCAGTACAAAGTTGTACCGAGCGTGTGACTGTCTTTCCCAAGGCTGAGCTACCTGGTACATCTCATGTACATCACGAGATGAGCTCCAGTGCAGAAGAGAAGGGTTCATGGCTGGTGCATGAGGCAGACGGTAAGGAGCGTCAGATTTACGAGATGCCTGGCGACATGCCTGTGCTCTCGGAAGCAGACGGCCGTCAACTGTCGGAAAAGGAGTCTATGGTGGTACGTGAGAGGATATACAACGGCGTAGATCCGACCGGTACGCCAGACGCACTTGGCGCAACACATGACGAATCGCGAAGGCTTGCACCGATGTCTCCCTCGGAAGTGGCGATGGTGAGCGACCAACTACCGACTGGCAACGTGTCGCCTGTCACACCACGGCTGCCCCGAGACGGTGCGTCCCTGGAAGCTTCGGACACATTTTTCCAACTGCCGCCGTATTGCGCTCGCGATGGAAGGCGCACCGAATCGGATGACGATCCCCTCTTCCCCGTCTCGCCTCTGGAAGGGTCTACAGACATGTCCCGACGGCGGTTCTCGTACGAGTCATGAAACGCAAAAAGCTGACTGTTTGGCGACGTTACGACTGGCGTTTACTTTGTTTGGCATAATTGGCGGGGGTCTCTTGGCTTAGCGACACGCGGCACTGTTGCTTGTTGCGGATATGGCGTTTGAGAGACATTTGGGTTTGATTCTGTGTGCATGGCAGAGGCTGAATACCCATCTAGACGGATGCACGTGGTAGACACGAGTCGGGCCACGTTTTGTTAGTGCCTGTGCTGTAGATACCCTCTTTCCACATACGTAGCAGCGGCCCGTGCGGCGGAAATGCACAACAAGCAGCTGCTCGCAGCGCTAGGCTCAGGCGTTCATCTCGATTGACGTGCACGGCGCTGAGGCACCGGTCTGGCCGTCGGCTGGCTAAACGGCCATGGGCCTGCAACGGGCAGTTGTCTTGGTTCTACTGTAAGGCAGAGCCAGGGCCGCGGGCGAAGCGGTCTGAGGAAGGTGGCTGTAGCAGCGCCTTGCCGCCTTGGGCCAAGTCGAACCCCTCGTATGCGCTGCGACTGGATCACCAACCCCACCATTGCCCTCACGGAGGCCGCGACGAGGCACAGGACGACCGCTTTTCTGCATCGTTATTCTGTCAATCGCTTTCCTATTGCTTCATGTTTCCCGGTGAAGACTCTGCGCCTTCGTCGACCGTCCCACCGCCCGCCCCAGTTTCGACAGCCGCCGCCCCGCTTTGAGTTGAAAGCAGCTGTGTCAGTCATCACACTGGCCGCGCGCCTAGCCTTATATCATATCTTCCGTCTGCCGCCTGCGCCTTCTCTCAGCTGCTCGACTCCTGCGACCGTCCCGATCGCTACTTCCTTTCTTGACCACAAACGAGAAAGAGCTCGTCTTGGTTCCCCTTTGCTCTTACCCCGCCGCCTCTGCCATCTGCCATCATGGGCGACCTCGCCAACCGCAAGGTGTTCAAGGTAGCGTTGCATTCGCCCTGCAGACCCGAGGGCGCGCACTTACAGCCTCCAGGTGTTCAACCAGGAGTTTATCGTTGACGAGCGCTACAACGTGACCAAGGAGCTAGGACAGGGTGCCTATGGCATCGTTTGGTACGACCCAAGCAGACGGCGCGACGCACGCGGATACTGATTGTGCCTGGCAGTGCGGCTACCAACAACCAGACGGGCGAAGGCGTGGCCATCAAAAAGGTCACCAACGTCTTCAGCAAGAAGATCCTCGCCAAGCGTGCCCTGCGCGAGATCAAGCTGCTGCAACACTTCAGAGGCAAGTCTCGATTGCACCCGTCGGCTGTGACACGACTAACATCCGCCAGGCCACCGCAATGTAAGAGACACATGGTCCCACCAGCAGACCGTCCGACAGGATGCTAAGTCCCGTCGCACAGATAACATGTCTCTACGACATGGATATTCCCCGCCCAGACAACTTCAACGAGTGCTACCTCTATGAGGGTATAGATTCCCCTCTCGACATGTGGCAAGGAGACGCTGACATTGTGCAGAGCTCATGGAGTGCGATCTGGCAGCCATCATACGCTCTGGCCAGCCACTTACCGACGCCCACTTCCAGTCCTTCATCTACCAAATCTTGTGCGGTCTGAAGTACATACACTCAGCAAACGTCCTCCATCGCGACCTGAAACCCGGCAACCTACTCGTCAACGCCGACTGCGAGCTCAAGATTTGTGACTTCGGCCTCGCAAGAGGTTTCTCCATGGACCCCGAGGAGAATGCAGGCTACATGACTGAATATGTCGCTACACGATGGTACAGAGCTCCCGAGATCATGTTGAGCTTCCAGAGCTACACCAAAGCTAGTGAGTAGTCGCCGTCTTGTTCCGCTTGTGCATGTCAACATTCCTTGACCTTGCCATGTAAACCCTGGCGACTGTACAGACTCAGGGTCTGGGCAGCCAGGGGCGGACCCCGCTTAGCCATTCATCCCCACGTCTGAACCCACAACTAACTTTGGCTAGTCGATGTATGGTCAGTAGGCTGTATCCTTGCTGAGCTACTCGGAGGCAAGCCCTTCTTCAAGGGCCGCGACTATGTCGACCAACTGAACCAAATTCTGCACTATCTCGGAACACCAAACGAAGAGACGCTTTCGCGCATCGGCTCGCCGCGTGCCCAGGACTACGTTCGTAATCTCCCGTACATGCAGAAGATTTCGTTCCAGTCACTATTCAGGAACGCCAACCCGGACGCGCTCGACTTGCTCGACCGCATGCTTGCTTTCGACCCATCGAGCCGTATTTCAGTCGAGGAGGCCTTGGAGCATCGGTATCTACAAATCTGGCACGATGCTTCCGACGAGCCTTCCTGCCCAACAACGTTTGATTTCCAGTTTGAGGTCGTCGAGGAGATTCCAGAGATGAAGAAGATGATTCTCGACGAAGTCAGCCGCTTCCGCCAGATGGTTCGCGTACAACCCGGTGCAGGCGCTGGGGCGAACCAGGCGCCGCAAGTCCCAATACCCAACAACTACGACCGCGCTGGCTACGAAGACCCCAGGCCACAAGAAGCGTTCAACCAGGGTGGATGGAATGGCAGCGACTTGGAGCGTGACCTTCAGGGCCTTGATGGTCGCATGCGATGATCGCATTCTGATAATGCTGTTGGATACAGGACACTTGTCATTGTTCAAAGCGTGAGGGATTTGGGTAATATTTGGGCCCCATCTAATTTCTCTTGAAAATCTATTCATTTATATGTACGCTGGAGCGACTTCGCAATACTCGAGCCTGGCAAATGATGAAGCCGTGATATCGTCTACAGTGCGACGCGGCGTGAACACTTGGCCGTGATGCCGTGGAAAATCTACTGAATTTATGCAAGCTGCCGTCCACTTTCGAGAGTCAGACTCTAGGTACATGTAGTATCTAGGATCTGATGAAGATGGTCTGTCAGCAAAGCTCAACTCACGAATCAAGAATCATGCGGCTCTATTTGAATGTTGATTCACACCAGCATCACTTCCTCTTTGGTCTAATAGTGCCTTAAATGGGAGAGATTGCCAGGTAGCCTCGGCCTGAAGATACGGCTGCGATCTACCTAGGTAAATTACTGAGTTGCGCGCGCAAACACTCAACATTGAGTCTAGAGATCGAGTTGCATAGGATGAGCTTAATCGGATCTCAGCATGCTCAGGCGTAGAAGGTTCCCGAGATCAGTGCTAAGAATAAGTCGCGCGAGTGTATGTGGCATTCGTGAAGCGCGGGCGAGGAGGTGAAGCCGCCGACAGGGTCCGTGCGTTGGTTGGACCAGGGTCCTCTAGCGCGGCAATTATTTCTCGGTCTTTGATCTTTTGGCAAGTCGCTTGCGCTCCGAGTCGAACTTTTCGCGCTCTTACATAGCACCCCAAGACGCACAGTACACAATGTCGCCCGCCGCGATCGAGTCAGGCAACAAGAGGAAGAGGTCTCACAAGAGCAAAAAGAGCGCTGAAGTGGAGGCTGCGCCAGCGCATGATGGCGTAGACTCGGCCAAGGCGCGCAAGAAGGCGCGCAAGGAAAAGGAAGCTGTCGTAGCCGAGCCTGTAGTTCGGGGTACTTCTGAGGGGGCAGAGAGTGAGGAGGAAGAAGATGAGAAGGCAGCAGAGGAGGTTGCCGCCGAGGCTAGTGCCGCGAACGACGACGACGAGGAAAGCGACAAGGAAGACGATGGAGGCAACGACGATAAGCTTCCCGAGCTTCCTTCTGGAACGGGCAGCAATGCTCTTGACCTTCCATCAGGCACTACCATGCCCTCGGCGAACCCAACGCGTTTCGATGAGCTCAACCTGAGCGAGCGAACCATGTCTTCAATCAAGAACATGGGCTTCGAGAACATGACGGAGATCCAGCAGAAGGCTATACCGCCCCTGCTGTCTGGAAGGGATGTGCTTGGAGCGGCAAAGACTGGCAGTGGAAAGACTCTGGCTTTCCTTATCCCGGCCATTGAGATGCTTTCACAATTGCGTTTCAAACCGCGCAACGGAACTGGTGTCATTGTCGTGTCACCTACAAGGGAACTTGCGTTACAGATCTTCGGTGTAGCTCGCGAGCTCATGGAATCACACAGCCAGACGTTTGGTATCTGCATCGGCGGCGCAAACCGAAACGCGGAAGCCGAGAAGATCAGGAAGGGCCTGAATCTGATCATCGCTACTCCAGGGCGTCTTCTCGATCACCTACACAACACGCAAGGCTTCGTGTTCAAGAACCTGAGGTCGCTCATCATCGACGAAGCGGACAGAATCCTTGAGGTCGGTTTCGAGGACGAGATGAGGTCGATTATCAAGATCTTGCCCACGGAGCGTCAGACGATGCTGTTCTCGGCAACACAGACCACCAAGGTTGAGGATCTCGCAAGGATATCGCTCAAGCCGGGACCTCTGTACATCAACGTCGATCACCGAGCCGAACATAGCACGGTCCAGGGACTGGAGCAGGGCTACGTTCTGTGCGATTCAGACACCAGATTCAGGCTCCTCTTCTCTTTCCTCAAGAAACACCAGAAGAAGAAGGTCATTGTCTTCTTGTCTTCGTGCGCATCAGTCGACTTCTACAGCGAACTTCTCAACTACATCGACTTGCCGGTGCTTGGACTGCACGGCAAGCTCAAGCAACAGGCTCGTACGAATCGCTTCTTCGAGTTTGTCAACGCACAGAGCGGCACACTCATCTGCACCGATGTTGCCGCGCGAGGGCTGGATATTCCTGAGGTGGACTGGGTCATCCAATTCGACCCACCCGATGATCCCCGAGGTAAGTTTTGGACCTTGGCGATGGACATGAAACATGTGCTGACATATCTGCAGACTACATCCACCGAGTCGGTCGAACAGCTCGAGGTGCCAACGGCAAAGGCAGGAGTTTGATGTTCCTCCTACCCTCTGAAGTAGGATTCCTCAAGCTCCTCAAGGAAAACCGGGTGCCTCTTGTGGAATTCGAGCTGCCTTCCAACAAGATTCTCAACATACAGTCACAACTGGAAGCGTTGATCAACAAGAACTACTACCTCAACAAGAGTGCGAAGGACGGTTACCGGTCCTACCTCCAGTCGTATGCCTCACACAGCTTGCGTTCGGTATTTGATGTGCACAAGCTGGATCTTGTCAAGGTGGCCAAGTCGTTCGGCTTCTCAGCCCCGCCGCGTATTGACATTAGTCTTGGGGCGAGTCTGAGCCGCGACAAGAAGGTAGAGGGTCGGAGAGCATATGGAAGCCAGCCTCAGCAGCAACGACGACCGATGAGGGGAGGCAAGAGGTTTTGAGACGGTGCTTGGACAGCATTGACGGGAGTTTGGCGTACAAAATCACACGCGGGCAATGATGCAGGGTGTATAGCTTTATTTGCATGATCTAATCGAGTAGCCCGGGGGACGTCAGCAAGGGTCTCTCTGTTGGGTAGGTTCATGAAACGTAGTGCGTGCAAAACATGGTTAGCAAAATCAATGTCTTTGGGAAAATTGGCAGTCAACGCCACTAAACCGGTGAGTGCTAGTGGGATTTGGGCAGCAACCACTGAGGCAGCAGAAGCGCAGTGTCATCAGGTCGGGCCAACTGCCAGTTCACCAAGTCTGCATCCTTTGGAACATGATTCTCTGGCATGTCGGACTTGTGGCATATTACTTGACGGACATGCCAGGGCAGCCCAGCCCTACGAGTTTTTCGAATAAGCCATGCGGCAGATTGTATGGGGGATGCGCTGGCAAGTCGGTCTAGCGAAATGACCAATGACGTCGAGTAGACAAGCAAACGGATGCGTCCGCCCACCGGGGGAATCGGGGCCATCACCCCTGGTAACGACACGGGTGCTAGAAGCTAGCTAGCAGTAGTAACAGTCGTAGTGTCGAGACGGCCTACAGGACGGTGTTTGACATGTGGCGGTGAGACGGACATGTGAAGTGACAGGCTGTCCAGGGACGAGGGGGAAGATGACCCCAAAAAAACTCACCCCAGGAATTTGCATAACCTGATTTGCGCCAAATGTGCATGTCGGCGCGCGGGACGGGAGGGGTAAGAATAGAAAGGAATAAGCGGCGTGATTGCTTTTGCTGCTACCAGCCATCTTGTCGCAGCGCTGCCGAACATGCATGGCCAACGGCGTCCACGAGGGACTTCAGGCACGCTGTATGGCCTTGACGCGGGCGGGTGGCTGGGCTGTCGACTGGTCATCATGTCTCGTCGGTCGGCCAAGGACACGACGCGACCTGTCGCATGTCGACTGCGGCGTGCATCAACTCTCCTGCACTGTACTCTTCTCTGCGTCATCTCGACGGTCTCTTGCGGCTACTGTATTGTCTAATGATTCCGGGATATTGTAGTAACTGCACGCAAAGCCAGCCATCTGCCAGGCCAATAAGCCTCACCTCGGCCACTGTTGCTAGCGCCGACAAGGATTGCTGTTCTCTAGCCTTGGACCCAGCCCGGCTTTCTCTCCACCACAGCTGGAGTTGGTTCCCAACGACAGCCTCTCCACGAGCTCGACGGAGCTTGTAGAGCCATTGCTACCCCCTTTTGAGAGAGAGCGAGACGGCTGCACGCTGTCTGCGCCGTCTGGTCTGGTGAGTCCCGTGACACGCGTGTGCCCTGTCACGACGGGCTTCCTCGTCGCTAACAGTGGCTGGCCAGCTTCGCTACGACCGTGGGCGCCCAGCTCGCCATTGTCGCAGAGCGTCGCACGCACTGCACATCATCCAGGTGGCCTCAGGTCCTGGTTCACGCCCGCACACAGTTCGCTCGCGCGCATTGTCCGCTCCCACTCCCCCCACGGCCGCTGTTCGCGCTCGCACCCAACACCACCAGCAACATCCAGGTCGCGCACTCGGGGGACTTAGCCACCCTGCGGCCCTGCACCCACACCTCAAACAACAACACCTCTCTCTCTTATATCGTCCTCGAGGATCACGGCGCCGGGCATGTCTTCCGCCACGCACCCCGCCTTCTAGAATCTTTTTGATTCTACGATGGTTTTAGATACAGACAGACCTCCTCTTCCGGCACCTACTGAACCCTCGACTCTCGATTCCGCAGACGAAAACAACCACACCGACGACGTCGACACAAACGTCTCCAACCGCACCGACAGGACCTCGTACTCGGTCCCCGAAGACGGCACCCCCATTACCATCAACACCACATCGCCCACCAAGCCCCGTGGCAGCCGCGTCCTCCACAAAAAGTTCCCCTCGCAGACCTCGCTGCTCATCGAGTACTTCGAGGCAGGTGAGACCCAGGGCCAAGTCCGCTCGCGCCCCAGTGTGCGCGTCCGCGTTACCCCTTCCTCGCGCAAGAGCAGGAACAGCACTGCGAGCGACCACGTCCACATCACCCAGACCACGCACCGCCATTCCCACGCCGCCTCGTACTCGCGCCGCATCTCCCTCCACAGCAAGTCGTACGACCAGCTCTACAGCTCGCGCCGCAACACCGTCGACTACTCGGACCTCTCCAACATCTCCTCTCTCCCGCCCGTCGACATCGAGCTCCTGCCCGACCACAGCGACGTCTCTAGCGACGGCGGACGCTACATGCCCATGCCCTCGGACATATCGTCCATGCCCGCAGACAGTATGACTGGCCAGACTGAAATCCTCCCGCCCGCGCGGCGCAGAAGCCGAAGCCGAGACAGGGACGCATTCACCGAGTCCATGGTCTCAGAGGCCATCCAGGACACACTCAAAGCACCCCGCCACCACCGAAGCAGAAGCCTCAGCAAAGACCGCATCACACAGCGCGTCATGGAGAAGCTGCAGCAGCAGGCCGCAGAAGGCGCCACTGCCACAAAATCCAAAGACCGATCCTCAAAGTCAAGAGAGGCTTCCAGGCGGCGAGACGATGAACTCGCCTCCCCACGCAAGTCGCACCGTAGAAGGAGCAAAGAAGTCGACCAAGTGAGCGGCACCGACTCCAGTCTGCTCTCCTCCAACGCCGACCGTCGCTCTCACGTCTCTGCGACTTCCTCCATCAACAACCCCAAACTGCTAGCCACAGTTGAGGACGCCATCAAGCGCCTCATTCTCCCCGAGCTCAACGCGCTGAAAGAAGAGAACCGCACTTCTAGGAACATGGACAAGTTCGACCGCGCCAACCGTGACAGCATAGCCACATTCGAGACGATGGAATCCGACCGCTCTCGCGACCCGTCCAGACGCCGTGTCTCCAAGTCCTCGAGCGCGCCCAAGCTCCACAGCAACAAGCCCAAGGTCGTCCTCAATCGGGATGGCGATAACCCAGGGACCACACTGACTGGCGGTTCAAGTCGTAAGAGCGAGCGACGATCCAGTCGGGGCTCCATATCAAGCTACGCAGACTCGACTACCCGCGATGAAAAGTCTCATCGCAGAAAGAGCAAGGACGAGAAGACCCTGTCCCAACGGGATTCTGCGCTAATTGGGCTTGCTGGAGCTGGCCTTACTACCGCTGCTCTCAAGCACCACACGTCGCGGGAAGAAAAGGAGGAAGAGCGCAAACACCGCAAGCATCGCTCCTCTCGCAGCAGTCGATCTGAGAGCGTATCCGAAAGCGTGCATGAGGAACGCGTCCCACCTCTACCCTTCAACCGCAGTGAGCTCATTGGAGGATCCGAGCTCACTCGCGATTCCATCCTGTCCGCAGAGACTGAGACCAAAGAGAGGCCGCAGTCAAGGTCATCGACAAGCACTGGCATAACAGGCACAGGTGCTGAGACGCCTCTGCAACAGGTCTCTCGTGGTTACATTTCGCCATCCCCACGCACGCCCACCCGCACGCCTAATGCGCTCCAGCAAACGCTCGGCACTTCTCACAGTAATAAATCAACCAACGAAGTTCGCACAACGACTCCGAAGAGCGATCGAAGCTACACCTCCCGCTCGAAACTCACCGATGCCAGTTTGTCGGCTGCAGCTGCGGCCAAAGCCCGCGCAATCGAGCGATCCGAACCTCAAGCATCGCAGTATGAAATCGAGAGTGATACGCAGTCAAGACGTGGTGATACTGTCAGCCCGATACAAAGCGAGGCTAGCTATCGGGGGGACGCGCAGACTACAGGCTCACCACGAAGATTCAACTCCATCCGCAGTGGGCCATCTGTGTCTTCTCTCGGCCATCAGTTCGAGCGACGAGAGTCTAACCTCTCCATCGCATCGATGGACTCAACAGCTAGCACCAAGGCGGCACGCACCCGCAAACGACCGCAGGGCGTCACTCTCGAAAGCAAGAGGTCTATCCTGAACGAGGCCACGACGCCCAAGGACACAGACGAGTTCTTCGAACGCAACCACGAGAAGAATGAAATGTACCGGCGAGAACTAGAGGACAGCTCCGTCAACTACAACCGCATGACCATGTATACCGATGACAGTACAGGTGTAGAGTATCTTGATCAACAACAACAGAAGATTGGCGATCTCCAAGACCTTCGCAAGGTCGGCTCAATTCCCGAATACGTGCATACACCACTAGCGGTAGAGTCAGCCGTCGCATCCCTACACGAACCATCTACCATCAGTGTTCGTTCGTCAATGGCTTCAAGCCCGATCAAGAAGAGTATGTTATCACAGGTCAGCACCAACTCAGCCTACGTGCAAACTGAAGAAGTACCTGCTGGTCAGAGATGGGCCGCTATCCGTGACAAGGCAGAGGCACTGGCACAGGAACAACGTGCTGAGGAGTCTCCGAAGCAAAACGTTGCGCGCGAGAACTCTCCCAGGCAAAGCATTGCGCAGTCTGAAGATGGGCAATCGGTTGTATCTGAAGCACCTCAGATGCATCACAGCGCCTACCCCGTTGGCAATGAAGACATGATGCCCGAGATTGGTTACGGCATGGATGATGACTCGGATGTGACTACCAACCCATCAATCATCCAAGGGCCAATTGGCGGAGGAGATGGTTACCATGATCGCACCGACGAGCTGCTCAGCCGCCAAGAAGAGCGGGAGCGTACACCTACCTCGTTCAGCAAAGGCGTCACTGGACTCGGAGCTGGAGCTGGAGCTGCTGCTATGGCTGCCGCTGCTGCCTATGAAAGGCAAGAGCAGCAGACGCCGGATTCGTTCGACCAGCGACACCAGGCCACCGTAGAAGATGAATACGATCATCCCTATCCAGGTGAGCAACAATACGAGCAGGCAGGCTATGCGCAGAGTAATCGCACTCCTTTGTCGTCAGGCCAGACCGGCTGGAAAGACGAGGGTTACCAGTCGGCTAACCAACGTGAAGCGTACACGCCTCAAAATCGCAATCACTCAAAGATCTTTGATGATGACGGTTACGGTGATGAGTACAATGGCGCGGATCTTGGCAGCCCTGACATGTTTGCTGCTGCTCGTGCCAAACATGACCGGCATGTTAGTGGCAACTCCCACGGTATGACTTCGCCTCTGTACGACGCAGCTACTGGCAAAGGCATGGACCGCATCGAATCGAAGGACATTGTGGCACTCATGGACCACCTCACCGTTCGCGATGCCCAGCGTAATGCACGCGATACCGAGATCCTGGTGACTCTTGTCCGGAGCGCTGCGGAGATGCGCAATCAGTTGGACGACCTGAAGCAGTTTATCAAGACTCAGGACACCATGATCATGAACACGACCGACAAGCGAGTCAACTTGGCGGAGCAAAGGATTCTGGGTGGACCTCGCCCTCAACCCATGACACCTCCTCGCATCAATCGCACATCTTCCGACGATGACATTGAAAACAAGAAGAAGAGTGTCTTCAGGCGTGCTCTGAAGGGACTAAGCTCTGGCAAGGGAGATGGCGACATCAAGCACATCGAGCAAATGCTCGTCCAACTGCTTGGTGAAGTTGAGGGGTTGAAGCAAGTCAACCAGCTCTCGTTGGATCAGCAGGCGAGGACGAATAGTCTCAACTCGTACGAGAATCTGCGAGCAAGCGATGACGCGGGCTACGAGCCAGAAGGTCGTGCCAATACTGCGCCTTCCCCCGACCAGTCGGGCTACTTCTCTAACCCTTCGTCATCACGGCGCATTCAAGATCTCCACTCTGGCTTTGATGTCGTGCCAACGAATCGTATAAGCACAGTGCGAGAAGAAAGCGACGAGGAATACGATGAGCGCAACCCCCAATACGAGAACACCGAGCGCATGACAACGCCAACCCAGGAAGCTTTCCCAGACAAGCGTCGATCTCTGGGCACACCCCCGCAAGCTTCAAAGTCGACACGGGACTCAAGCCATGAGACCACACCGAAGCGCAAGCACAAGTCCAACTCATCATCCATCTTCGGTATCCCCAAGATCTCTCGATGGTCGAAGACAACCTCTTCTACCAACCCTGAGAGTCTGCCGCGCAACAGCGGGTCCGGCGAGAGGCGACCACAATCCACTCACTCTAGGTCCTCTTCTTTGGATGATTACTACGATGACGAGGAGCCGTATGAGCAGCATGGCGACGATAGGCTTCGCTCCAACACTTCGCTGGCTAGGGACGACCAGGCATCTCTCCGCTCTGCGCGCTCTGCGCGCTCTGTACGCTCTCCATCGCCTCTTATTCCCGAGGAGCATCAGTACGAGATGGAAGATCCCAAGTACCAAGCGCATCGCAATTCGCTGAATCTGCAACACCCTCAGCCTCGACCCGGGCCAACCGGTCGTCACCAGAACCAGTTGGAGAGCCAAGCACAAATCTACAATCCTGTGCGCTCAAGCATTGGATCTCCGGATTTTGACCAGTGGGGTAGCATGCCATCGCTTGCGCGAAACCGAATGTCTGGTATTTCGGCTCAACAGAATGCTGGCAACCTCTCGCCAATTTCGTCTGATGGCTACAGCCAGCACTCTGCTTCAGAGCAGCAAGCCGGCCCACCCAGGCCTCCCAAGATCCCGGATGATGGTCCTCTCGTTCCGCCGCCACAGCTGCTTGCCGGCTACGGGCAGACGAGGCAGATGTACAGCTCTCCGAATGAATTCGGTAGCCAAGGTGCTTTGACACCGCTTGCACCCATCGCAGAGGTGCGTTATTCACTTGAGACTGATCGTGGTCATCGCGTAAGTTCAGCTCACGCCTCAGAAGATGGCGATCAATGCTGACAATCCGCAAAAGATGACGCCAACGGCCTCGCCTCGTCCGAGCAGCCAGTACCTCCGCTCCGAGGCTAGTATGGACAGCCCACAACGAAGGGTCACTGGTCCCAGGCCCATGGGTAGCAAGAGCCCGCAGCCACAGAGCCCGCTGCAACACTCGGACACTGTCGTTCGCAGGAAGCCTATCGCTGGTAAGTCTTACGCTGCCTGACGCGCATATGCCGGGAATAGTTACTGACAAGTACGAAAGACGATGAAGAGTCTCTCGAGAGCTACCGTAGCAGTCTTGATTCCGAGATTTTCTAGGCAAACCATCTCAAGCCGAGCATTGTCGTTCACAACACCAGGCAGACTGCAGTCGATAGCTGGGTCAAAAGTAATGGACAAAAGGGGGACGCACGTTTCCTTTCCCATCGACATCCCAGCAAGAATGTGCAACGGCGGTCACCGCTTAGGCATGTGACCTTTGCTGAATGAACGAAGAGTAGGAAGAGTAGTAATATTGGGAGGTGCAAAAAACTTTTCATTGGTTATATGGAATTCGTTCGCTTTACATTCCTGCGCATATATCACTTTGCGAGCATGGCGTTTACATAGCGTTCTTCGACACGGTTTCTCTGGCATGAAGTTTGGAGGGAGTCTTGAGTGGCTGATGAGGAACGAACTTCATGCTTTATGAGAAATGACGGCGTATTTAGGTATGCATTTTGGTACGAATGCGATATTATGTGCCGGCAGAAATGTGTTCCTTTTGTGTGTGGTGTGTTGTTCCACCATCTGTTCCGTCATCGCTCGGATGTGGTACCTAGATGTCTCTAACGTACCCCATCAGCACGCGAAGACCACGGCGAACTTACCAACCAATCCCTACGATTCTCAAGTTTCCGCTCATCGGCCCTTCACTAATCGGCAATTCTTTGCCAGAACGCGAAAGGTCTTCATATCCCGGCCCGCAGTTATGAGGTCGTCGTGACATCATCAGGGTCCACCACTCTTTCATCATCATCGATGAGCTGTGAAGCTAGCAGTATGTACAAAACGTTTATAACATCTCCTCTCGACTTGCACTTTCGTCATCTACACACACACAACCTTCTTTGATACCCAAATTCCGACTTCAATACACACATCACTATCCAAGTTCCAAACTACTTCAATCTACACACGCCACAATGTCTGCCGAATACAAGAACACCAATGTCAACGAGATCGCCAAGAAGGCTGAGCAGGATCTCAACAGCGACAGCGCTACCAAGGGCCACAACGTTGGCCTCTCCAGTATGTCTTCCATATCGAATCGTGTCACCCAAACAATGTCTAACTCTGCCCCTTCACAGCCACCGAATCTGGCGTCGACACCGCAAACGTAGAGGGCAAATTCCCCGGCGCAGAAGTAAAATACGGCTCAGCGGCTAGCGGCGCTGGCAACAACCGCGAGATCCCGCTCGACGAGGGTGGTTCCATCAAGGCCAACGGTCAGCCTACCAAGGCGGGTGACTTTGCTCACGGTGGTGTCGGCGCGCCTGAGGACAGGAATCAGACATACATCAAGAACCACGGTGGTGACGACGAGATCAGGGGTAATGTCAGGAACTAAGATAGTTGATGCATGAGGACGCGGGAAAGAGGTTGATTGAGACCCTCTCGCTTAATGAAATGAATGATTTCAAACAGAGTCCGTGATATCGCAAAGTGTGCATGTTGTTGTGAGAAATTGACTATTCTCGTTCTCTGCTCTATCTTGTGTCTTCTTACCTTGTTATCTTCGACTTCTTTCGTCCTTTTTGGACGCTGACTTCATGTCATGGTTTCTTTGTTAGCTTCTCGTTTTTCCTTGCACCTCAGTTTCGATATACGACATTAGCATATGTCTACCATGTAGCTCATATACGGAGTAGCCTTCACTGTCAGATCATCGACATGTCAATCATGCGAAGGCATAGGGACGTGATCATTCTCCTCAGTGTTTCGTGAAACTAACAGTGACTCATCGCCTCTTCCTTTTTGAAGCTCGCACTCGGGAGGTTACACCCAAGAGATGTCTTCATTTCAGCGCAACACTTATGGCGGCTCAATCAAAATAGTGATTGCACCATCTACTGCAAACAAGATACCACGTTGTAACCAAGATGTCGAACGCAAGGAACAGTCTAGTCAAGGCCACACCTTTGACACCCTACTCTGATCCTAGCACCAGTTTCAGGTATACTAATATCGCCTCTAACGACTCTTCCTACAGCCAATAGGACACTCTTAAAAGAGAGGCTGAGAAAGCCAAATTGGGTGCTAGTGGTAGTGTATCGACTGTTTGGAAGTGTAGTCACGGCGGTATGGCGCAGTCAGCTAATGATGTAGAGCAGTGCGCGAAGTGAATTTGAACGGGTAAACCAGGTTCTAGGTGTTCTCAAGAGAGACGATAGATTGGCTTCATCAGATACGACGGAAGAGTGGTGGCCATCCGAGGATGACAAGATATATACAATTGAAACAGTTCCCCATGCACTTCAAGTCGCGGCTAGAACGAGTCGTTATTCGTGCAGACTTGACTACAATCAAGCTGGATTGGTCCCAAAGGTCAATTCAAGCTAAGCTGGTTATCCCAGCTTGATTAGCTTGATTGTTCGCGACTCTGCATTCGTGATGACGAAGCTCGGGATGATATCTCCTGTAATGCTTGAGCCGAGCATCAGCTCGTTGGAAACTCTTGTCACAACCTGTGACTGTGCAGCTCCAAACCTTGGCAGCTCCAACGTGCTTGTGCCGTTGATGTCTCGTATAGTTGCCTTGCCGGTATACCCCTGCGAATTTAGCAGGGCACAATGAGCAAGACAATGTATCTGACAGCGTCGAATTAGAACTAGATTGTGCGGCGTTTTCAGATATTGTCGAAGATGAAGGGGTCTGTGGGTTGAAGCCTGTGGAATCCGTCCACGACCTATACTGATGGCTTTGCGCACCTATTTGATCATAGGTAGAAAGGCTACTGTGCTTAGCAGCATGTTGGGTTGGGTGTAGTTCGGGAGAGGGGACCTTGAAAGCACTGGATGGTCCGATGGTTGTTCCCACGCTAGTATCGCCCCAATCGGGATCTTCGCCATGTACACCAGGTAGTTCTGAAAGATCCCACCGTACAGCAGAAACAGCGCTCACTGAGTCTGTGGATGTTCCGGCCCAATTGAAGGAAGGGTACGCAGTTGGCTGAATGTCTCTTGTAAATCGACTAAGAGTCTGAGTCAAAAGCGACGTTCGCCTATGGAGACGTGTATAGCGATCGTTGAGTCCTTCGTGTACTGGTGTCCATGGGTCATCGGTATGATCCAGCTGGTCAGGGTACAAACTGCTCTCGGACGAAAATTGATCCTGATCCATCGGATCGTTGGACCGTGTCTCTCCCAACGCATCGGAGCGATCATCAAGCTACTGAGGTTGGTCAGTGCCCAATTCGGTAGTAGAAGTGGTGATCTTACGGCTCCTGTGTTCGAAACCAGATGCTGAGCCTCAATTTCTGGTGTCCATAGACTGAGCTGTTCTCCTTCGGCCACATCTTGATATCGCGTAAACCCTAACGACGGAGTATCGAAATCTATCCCGTCAGAAGCTTGCTCTACATACAGTGTAAGCAGCTATGCCTGTGGCGGTGGTACATATAGACAAACCTTGCTGGGCGCCCTGCCTGGCTATGTAAGCCTCGACCTTTGAGCATAAAATGTCATATTGTTCCTGTTGTCCTATATCCCCCTTGCGCTGTGGCTGTGGATTATCGCATTTGAGACCGTCTGTCCCATGGAGAGTCTTGAATATATTCTCGTCAAGGATATCTTCATTGCAGGTTGTGCAGAGTCTAAGGAAAGGTAAATGTGGTGGTCTCCCTTTGGGTAGCTTACGAGTCAAGTGTGTTCGAACTGCAGAAACGGTGGTTACTGGCGCTGCCGTACACGTGTAGGGCAGCTTCAACTTTGCCTGAGCCTTTCTGAATGCACACTGAAAGCTTCGCTTAGATTTCTGAGCCTCTTCGGTCATGACTGGAATTGCTGATGGTGGTTCTGGTGTCTGAAGATCAGAATTCACGGCCTCTGACGGCTGCCGGGATGTTTGAAGTCGTTCTGCTGGCTGATCATACTCTGACGATGCTCGCCGCTTTTGGCTCCGGTGTGCGGAGGACTTGTGGATGTACTTCGGACGCTACATCACAAAACGTCAGTAATGCTTTGGAGCGTGACTTTGGCCTACATGCCTTGTGTAAAATGTCTGGAGGCGGAGATGGGGAGAAGATTCTTTTAGAGCCCCTGAGCTGCGTGACGGGCTGCGAGAATCCACCAGAGCTAGCCTCGGTATAGTTGACCCAGGACTGTCCGACTCCGTTGTTCGGATGCGACGATGGGTTGTCGGGCGATTCGGCAGTAGTGTGATCAAGTGACGTTATGAAGGCATCACAATTGAATGTGATTGGAAGATAACCGTGCTGAGAGTCGAACGTGTTGGAGACTTGGCGCAAGGCTGGATATTCTGCCGGAACAAAGACAGCCCCCGATGAAACAGCGTGGGCATCTGGAGGGGTACTAATTCCTGAGCGTGGTGATTGAAGTCCTTCTGAAGCTTGTGGGGGGATGGTGTAAGCTGAAGGACTATCAGGGACTCGGGTAACCATGATGGACACAGGGAAGGAAGGACAAGGAGGACAAGGAGGACACTGAAAAAGCCTAGAAGTACCGGCTTGACTGCCTCTTATTGCTCTTGTCTAGCCAGTCATCGTAGCTGAGGCGTTGTTCAACGAGATGGCTTGCACGGGTACATAGCTTACGATGTATAGATTTGAGGATCTGCGGACTTTCAGAGATGCCTGATGGCCTGATGGCCTTACAAGCCAAATGCCAAGGACCACTGGCAGAGCGAGGCGGCGTAAGAGAGATGGAGGCCCGACGGTCATTGGGTAGTGTCGCGGACAGCTAGACGCATGTGAGTTTCCGGACCGAAACCTGGCTGAGGGCTGCATGAGGGAGTCGCCACTCAAAGACATGACGCATTTCGAAACCTGGCTGAAGTGTCGAGACGAGGATATGCGTATTTAAACACGTACACGACCATAGCGACTGCTTGGGTCCAGTGTATTCGAGGAGATGAGCGTTGGGTCAAAAGAAGCCTGTTGTAGTAATGTTTGGATGGTCTCACTAGATGAGTGCATTGAAGGAGAGAAGGACCAGTGAGACAGAGAAGGGAGATGATTGAAGGGGGTATCAAAAAAGAACAGTATGCTCAATAACAATTCGCGCGCGCTTCATGCCCACACACCCAGAGTCCAACTTGCCCTCTCGCCACCTTTGGTGGAAAGTCCAGGACCCATACTTTGCCTCTGTGCAATGACAGAGACATCCTTTTCTCGAGTGGCGCCTTGTAAGCCATCTTTGAGGTATTTTTCGCGTTCGACTTCGACAATGCCTTTGATGCGCTGTTGTGCTATCAGGCTCGCGCCTGCCCACGCACCTAATGTATCTACGCCCCTGATTGTGCCACCAACCAGGCTAGCCGGTGGTGGACCGTGACGTATCGCCATGCGAGCGAAATTTGTGTCTATGGGATCTTCCTGGGGCGATTGAAGCGCCGTGGGCAGGTGGGCAGGCAGTGCAGTCGCGTCGGGCGATGATGGAAACATGTCCTCGCCTTCTTGTCGGCGCATCTCGACGTCCTCCCTCCGGCTGCGCAATTTCTCTTCGCGACGCGCGCTTGCTTTTCCATAGCTCTTGACTGGATCCCAGCCCTTGAGTTGTACCAGAGCGTCCAGCTCCTTGAGTATGCGCGTCTTGAGACCAGGCAGGTTGGACACGCCACCTGTTATTACGATGCGCGACATGCATAGTCGACGGACGTCCATGGGCAGCTGGACAAGGGCGCGGTATATGAGATGATGCAGCGGGAGGTCGTGGTCGTCGAACTCGTGGATGGCCAGCTCTGGTGCAAACAGAGCGTTCTCGGTGGGCTTGGCTAGTGAGGCAAAGGATATGGTGAGTTGGGTAGGAGGGGTGTGTTTCGGAAAAGGAATGGTCACAGTAGGCGGCGGTGACTCGACGGCGTCTTCAAACTCTTCTAGTACAGGCGCTTCTCGTGCGGGAAAGTATACGGTTCTCCGGTTCGAACGAGCCACGGGCTTGCACCATGCCACGCGCGTGAGGACTTCCTCTGCTTCTTCAAAGGATACGTCTGCCTTTGTAGGGCCCGGCTCCGCGTCGTCGAGTTCGGCATTGAGCAGCTTCGCCATGTCCTCGCTCAGCAGCCTACCTGCTCGCACACTGCGCCTCTCAGACACCTCGCGATACTCACAGACGGCAGTTACCAGTGTCTCGGCCCAGCCTATGTCGACGACCAAGGCTGAGCGTAAACCTGCTGCGACGGTCGATAGCACGGGTGTGGACATGAGGGTGATGCTCGGGGCCTGGAAGCTCGTAAACAGCACATCGAGGACTGTGGACATGAGGGCATGCGGCATGCGGGGCGGCATTGCCAGCAGCACGCGACGTGGCTTGGTGTCGAGTAGGAAATATTTGCCGTACGCCTCGCGCATTGCCCGCTCGAGCTTGTCCTCGACCAGGCCCAGGTCGACCGTCGTCAGGTCGGTGCGGTAGAGCTCATACTCGTGGCCCCAGTCGAGATGCCGCTTCCGCCTTCTTCTCTTGTGCGTATACTGAGGGTCCCACTGGCGGTAGTCGCCCACCCGGCGCCCGTCGTCGGGCCCAAACGGAAGGGTGCATCGTGGAGCGCTCTCGCCGGGAAAGCCAGCGCGCACAAAACGGGATCCGACCTCTATCACGACATATTCGTCTTCGGTGCGGAAGGAGCCGCCAGGCGACCCAAACGACGACGAGATGGTGCGGAGGAGCGGTGTTCGCGGCGACTCGCCCAGGTCAGCGAGGCGTGGAGCGGTGCCGCGGGTGCTGCGGCCCAGGGAGCCCGAGACTTTGCGCTCGCCGCCAGCGGACATGGCGATGTTGGCGTCGAGTTGGGCAGTTGGCTGGCTGCACTGCATGCACCGCTGCGAAGAAACGGCGCTTGTGCGGTCGCGGCCTAGCGCTGGGCGGCTGGCCCGAGCGCAGGAAAAAGTTCGAGCTGGGATTGCGCACTGCTCGAGCTTGCGACAACGCCCATCGCGACTTCCCACACCACGTCCAAATTCACCACCCACGGTAGCTGCGTTGCGCCATCGCCATTGGACCTGCCGCCCGCCCCGAGACTCGCACAATGGGCCTCTTCATCCTCTCCGAGACGTCGGCAGGCTATGTCCTGCTCAAGTCAAAGGACAAGAAGCTCCTGGGCGCAGAGAGCAAAGATGCCGACAGCATTGTCGAGCAGCTCAAGCTCAAGAAGTTTGCCAAATTCGGAAGCGCCGTCGATGCCCTCGAGCAGGCGGCCGCGCTCCACGACGGCAAAGTCACGCCCATGCTGTCGTCTCTTTTGGACGACCTGAAGGATGAGACCAAAGCTACCTGTACGCACATGTCGCAACCGCCAGCAGAACGCGCACGCTAACATGTCCCCAGTGGCCGTCGCCGACCCCAAGCTGTCCAACTCGATTGCCCAACTCCCAGGTCTCTCCCTCAAGACCGTGTCAGACTCTTCCACCCAAGATGTCTTCCGTGCCATCCGCCAAAACCTGACCTCGCTCCTGCCTGACCTGCTCCCCTCCGAGGAAGCTGCGACCAGGCTTGGTCTTGCCCACTCCCTGTCCAGACACAAGTTGCGCTTCTCGCCCGACAAGGTCGACACCATGATCATCCAGTCCATTGCATCGCTCGATGTGCTCGACAAGCAGCTCAACACCTACGCCATGCGCGTCAAGGAATGGTACGGCTGGCACTTTCCAGAGCTCGCAAAGAGTAGGTTCCCCTCCCAACGCTTTCGCACGCACCTTGCTGACCATGGCTGCAGTCCTCAACGACAACCTTGCCTACTCCCGCGTTGTTCTCAAGATGGGTTTCCGAACCAACGCGCGTGAGAGCGACCTCTCTGAGATTCTGCCCGAGGAGATTGAGGCGGCTGTCAAGGCGGCTGCGGAAATCTCCATGGGTACCGAGATTACAGACGAAGATCTTGAGGCGACCTCTGCTCTGGCCGAGCAGGTTGTCGACCTGACTGAGCACCGTCAAAACCTCGGAAGCTACCTGTCCAACCGCATGCAAGCCCTTGCTCCCAACCTGACAGCCCTTGTTGGCGAGCTCGTTGGAGCGCGCCTCATTGCGCACGCTGGATCCCTCATGAACCTCGCAAAGTCGCCTGGTTCCACCATCCAGATTCTCGGTGCTGAGAAGGCCCTCTTCCGCGCCCTCAAGACCAAGCACGACACACCCAAGTACGGTGTATGTATTCGACCTCCCAAAGATTTTGTTTTTGCTTGTACTAATGTTACCAGCTCATCTACCATGCATCCCTCATTGGCCAGGCTACTGGAAAGAACAAGGGCAAGATCGCCCGTATGCTCGCCGCCAAGTCCGCCTTGGGTCTGCGCGTCGACGCCCTCAGCACCTGGGGCGTCTCATCCGAAGACACCTCCAAGGAGCCCACTGAAGAGGAGAAGTCCCAGCTCGGTCGCGACGCACGTCTCACCATTGAAAGGAGACTACGCGCCCTTGAAGGCAAGCCGCTCAAGAGCATCCCTGCCGGAAACGCAAACCAGACATCACTTGGACAGAAGAAGTGGGAGGTCAAGGAGGCGCGAAAGTACAACCCAGACGCCGACGGTCTTACTGGTGATGAGCCTGCCGCCGATGCGCCTGCGGCCAAGAAGTCAAAGTCTGCCAAGACCAACGGCACACCCAAGAAGTTGGTACAAGAAGTTGACAGCGACGAGGAGATGGCAGATGCCGACGGCGCTGAGGAATCATCCGACTCCGGATCTGAAGACAAGCCTGCCGCAAAGGGTGACAAGGCAGCCAAGAAGGCGGAGAAGGAAGCCAAGAAGGCACGAAAAGCTGAGCGAGCCGCAAAGCGTGAGGCCAAAGAAGCGAAGAAGGCTGCCAAGGAGGCAAAGAAGGCCGGAAAGGAGGCCAAGGATAGCAAGAAGCGGAAAGCCGACGATGGTGACGAAAAGGTAGAGAAGAAGAAAAAGAAGAAGAGCAAGGACTAGATGAGTCGCGACCCCCACCGAGACTTGTGTATCTGTAGCCATGTTCTTACAAAAGAGGGTACGGCGTTGTATGGGTTTGAGCTTGCTATGTTCAGGCGAGTGGCGCATGAGGGTTCGGGCTTTTGTAGTTTTATCTTTCCCAGTCCTTTAACGTTGCATGATGGGGATGCGGTGGATGGATACCCGCCAGTTGGTAGCATACAATCACATGTTTATAAACTTCGATCGCCTGGGTTGTATATTCGCATCATGGTTTGCCGTTGGCTGATGTTGAATGAATCTGCTATGAGGCTCCGACACCTTTGTCCATCTCCTCGTCCTTTTCAAGCGTCCATCTACTTTTCAATGGCATCAAATTCATGCCTTGCGCTTGGCCTTTCTCCTCTTCTTGTTAGCACCCAGCAGCTTGTTGGAAATCTTCGGCATCTCCATGTTCTCCACTCCAGCGGGGATATTGCCTTCTTCTTCATCAAAGACTTGCTGGATGATGACTAGAATGTCGTGTAGCTCATCTTCTGTAAACCGAGTACCCGCCTTTTCCGAGTGTCAGTGATGATGCACATGGATGGAACAAGATAGTCAAGAATCTAGCATACCTCCTCGATGACCAACTCCAACATGACCTGCGTAGTAGGCCTCAAGTTATACAACTGAAGATACTCGGCCTTGTTCAACCGATACTTGGGCGCCAACGCGCGGAACAGGCTGTTTGGTCCTCGGTACAGCGTCATGGGCCGGTTGGGATGTTGGTCAGCGAGTGATGAAGTCGTGTAGTCTGGGGTTTGTAGGTAGGCGAGTCCCTATCGTGTGTCAGTCTTCTTTGAAAGTAAGCTTCGCATCTTGAAATGCCTACATCCCGCAACATGTGGTTCAAACCAGACGGCTTCTTGCGTTTCCGGTCCGTTCCATCGGCGCCTGTGTATTCTGCGTCTTCTTGCCGCAGATGCAGGAGGACCTCATGGTTGGACAGGAGGGCGGATTGGGGGGTTTTGATCTAACAGAGATATTAGTGAAGAAGAAAAGCGAGGGTGATGCAGAAGCAACTCATCGAAGATGCGAATTGACCTCTCCTTGAGTACCCCAGAGAAGACCAAGTGCGAGTGTGCTACGCAATGGTATGTTGGGGACGTAGAGTTGAGAGAGTGAAATTCAGGGTTCGAAAATCGAACTTACATGCATGTTGATGATCACACGGCGCTCGTGCAGTCTCCCGAGCCGAAGCTGTAGGTCTGGTGATCACCAGATTGATTCGTACGGCGGGTATACCTCGGTTGCTGGTAGATTCAAATCAGACAACTTCTGTAAACAAAATTCGGTTGAGTCACTATGGCGGATTCAGGATAGAAGACACAGGTTGAAAAAAAAGGATGCCGTACGTGATCACTGTAGAGTTCTTCGTGATCTGTCTGAACCTTTACCTTGAATTCTGACAGACGAAAGAGGCTAGAGCCGTGAAAACGCGTCAATGGAGCGCGTACCTGTTCTGAGTGACCGCTCTTTGCGAGGAAGCTTTTCCAGAATACAAGGCGTCTTTGAATTTTGTCAACAGTAGGCTGTACCTAGGTTCCTAGCTAGAGTCGCGTCTACATGGGGTTGGAGCCAAAGTGAGACCCGATAGGTGAGCAAAGGGCAGTTTTTCGCGCTAGCGGCTTGGCACATCGAGGGTAGAGCTGTCGTGGCGACAGAAAGTGCTCGAGTCAGATTCCAAGGCACACAAGAACAATAAATAGACAATCATTACTGGGTATCATTACTATGTTAAGTGCTTCCTTTTATGCTGTTCCAGACAGATCTCAATCAATGCCGCTAACGCCGCGCAATGCTATGCGAAATTTGAGATGATTGCGACCCGAGATCATGATCTTCATACACCCGTGATATTAGTGCCTCACGCCCAGTTTTGATATTTTCTCACTGGATCTGCTTCCTCATCATGCTCCTCTCTGTACCCTCGTAGCAGTCCTTGTCTTTTTCACCATGAAGACACCAACTTCTACGCCTCTGCTGGGTTCACCGTCGTGGTAGTCTCGCTCCGATACCCCCTCCAGGACAGCCTGAATCAGAGTCGCGGCACTCATCTCAGAACTCGGAAGCTTTTTCGACTTGCTGAAGTACTTGGTGATGACATCCCGCACACGAGGCTTTTCCTGCTTAATCCACCAATCATCCGCCCATGCCGACCGTTGCAACAAGACCTCCTCTTTCGCCGCATGAATGACCTCGTAGTTCGCCCGCTTCCTGGGATTCGCATGTCTTTCACCCATGGCTTCGCAATATCTCCGGACCTGGGTTTCGAGGTGGTCGTATTCGTCCAGATAATTGACTGAACTCATTTGACCGAGACTCCTGCCTAGCTCAGAGTGAAGATCATGCACCACCGTTACGGTTCGCAAAAGTGGGTCAAGAATGGGTCCAAGGTAGTGCTGCATGAACGTCCTCGCGCCCGTTTTGGTCGGGTAGATGAAGAGAAGAACGCCATCGTCACTAGACAGCTCGATCAGGCGATCGTACAACAAGGACCTGCCCCGAAACGTAAACATTTCAGCAAACTCATTCGTGTTGGTAGGCGGAATGTATCGCTCTACAATGGAAACATTAATGCTTCCTGGTGGCACAACGGGTCGGGGCGAAGGAGGCAGGAGTTTTGAATCGAGTTGGTAATCAGGAATAGCCACTGCGCTGTCAAAAACTTTGCTGGTAAAGTATGAATCTCCTCCCACAGCAGGGCCAGGGGTGGATGGTGGAGACTTGGGTAGGTCCATCAGCGTGTAGCGGCCGGGAAGCGCATGGAAAACATTGATCCATGACGTTTGCGTTGAGGATCGGTCATGAATCGAAGCAATGATCTGACCAAAAATATGGCCTGATGTCGACGGACAGGGAAGCGCGTGGGATAATATCTTGACCGAATCCAGTTCCAGGCATCCAGATTCAGATACTAGGCTGCTCAGTACATGAAACTACGCATCGCCTGAGCGTAGGAAGTACTCACTGATGGTGCGTTTGGCCTCTTCTATCCACGCTGCCATTCTAAGCGCGTCGCTGAACTCGTCGTGGAACTCGTCGTGAGTGGGTACGACGATGGGGGCTTGAGGAGGAGCAGTCGAACTGGCAGTGCTGTGGAGGTTTGGCGACAAGCCTGGCTCAGAATTTGGCGGTGAACCCAGACCAACGGTCCGTACGTTCACAAAGGATCCCCAACTGATCGTCCCCGGCTCCGTATCCGAGGGAGGCGTGTGAGTAGACAGCAGGTGGCCGACGCGGGCTCTGGCTGCCTTGGGACTGGTAACGGGGGTATGGCTGGACCCGTTGGCGTGACTGAAAAAGTCGAGTGGTGGGCTGAGTGCATGGAGAGGGTCCTCTGGCTTTGAAAGGGGTCCAGCGCCTAGTGGAGAGAAGGTCTGATGTGCTTGAGGTGGGAACCGATCAGGGTGGGGCGCAGCAATGCCTAGTATATCAAACGAGGGTAGACGCAGATTGTGTGTACTTCTAAGGACCGTGGACGCGGGAAGCGAAAAGTTAGTTTGAGGAAGGTTGAGGGTCAGATCAAGATGCGGTCGGTCCTCGATGGTGGGAGTCTTGAGAGGCTGGGGTAAGGCGGAAGGCAGCGGGAAAGGCTGCGGCAGAGAAGGGTCGAGAAACGAAGAGATGTCGCTGGGAACCGCTATGTCGGGGCAAGGACCCGCATCTATGCCTCCATCCGGCGTGGGTGGGATGGAGTTGGGCTGGAACGCTTCGTGGAAGGATTGCTGGAGGGGAGGAGGAGGGGCAGTCTCGGTGTGAAATTGCTGTGTGGGAAGTGAAGGAGACTGGGGATCCGTCATCATGGCCAACGAGGATTCAGATGTTTGCCGGTAACGCAAGCAATGACGCTACGTGGTGGGCAAGTGGGATGAACAGACGCACGGAGACGTGGCTGAAAGATCTGGCGTCCAGGTACAAACGCGGTAGCGCCGCGGCGGCAGTAACGGCCGCGTTGGAAGAATCGTCAGGTTAGAAGGGCTGTCGGCAATCGAGTGAATGGAGGCCTGGGAGGGGGGAGGACCGTTGTTTGGCCCCAAGACCTGAGAGCAGCAGCAGCAGCAGCAGCAGCAGCAGACCAGGCCAACGCAGTGCGGTGGATTAGGTGGTGTGGGCTGGGTTGGGTTCGCGCAGTGAATACCCGATGTTCGCTGCGGTTGATGCTAGCGTGTTTGGGAGGGCCAGGGTCTTATGAGCGGAGATCTAGACCTCGGCCACAAACAATTCACACCAGCAAGAATGGCCTGACCAACGCCTGCCTCTCCCTGCATCCACAGCCCATGGCCGCCTGCCTCCATCGCCCTCAGGCCTGCCCATCGGCCTTTGCGGCGCCGTCGTCTTTATTTCGACCGACGCCCATCATGTCCATGCTGCACGACAAGCCCGGCTAGGCCCGAAGCTGCTGGATACGAGTTGAACGCACACCTCCCGTGGGGACCCAGTCTTGCCAGTGCGTACACGAATACGGCGCTTACCTAAGAGTGCAGCCTGTCTTTGACTCTTGCCCAGCTAGGCGACAGACCAAAGAGACCGAAGAAAGCGAACAAGAAACCTGCAAACAGCCCCGCAAGCCATGCTCACCACCTCTCCCATCGAGCGTTTGGCGCGAGCTTACAGCGCCTGTCTCCATGTACTCCCTTGGCTTTCCCTGCGCATCATGGTCTGACAAGCCAAAGCCATCTAC
Organism: Alternaria solani; assembly: GCA_002952155.1. Taxonomy (NCBI): domain Eukaryota; kingdom Fungi; phylum Ascomycota; class Dothideomycetes; order Pleosporales; family Pleosporaceae; genus Alternaria; species Alternaria solani. Next base: position 628,822 of record CP022032.1, on the reverse strand, counting down.
CCGCAGTCACACAGAACAGCCACACTCAGCTGCCGCGACACGCCTTGCCCTACAGGGCTAGGGGGCTATGCGAGTCTAGGCTTCCATCGAGATGCCTCTCAACTCTGCCTAGCGAGCGCAGTTTTTGGCTGACAGCGTTGGAAAACTTCTTTTTAGCTGGATGCGTCTTTGGCTAATGATCGGCGCTCTGCTACTTGTCACGGGATCTTCCGATTGCGCACTTTTCCATCTTGCCGGCCACTGCTACCGGGGGTTGATCGTCTAATCGTTTAATCCCAGCCTTGCTTCTCAAACTGCAAACGTAAAACTTCGCTATCAACTGTGCGACCGATCCACCTGCGCGTCGGCGGCAAGACATTTCTCTCCAACAGCGAATCACCTTGCTCATTACCCGCCTGCGTGCAAGAGTCGGCCGAAGAATCGTAACCACCATGCCAAGCTATTCGCACTTGTACACTACAAACAGCCTACAGTGAGCTATGCTGCAGCTGCCTGCTATAACCTGTTCTTGGGAATCCCTTCCCTCTTTCCTCATTGGCCCAGCTCGTTTTGAATCCAGACACTTCTCTCCAATCGCTACGCTACCACTGCGTCGATACAGATTCAAGTATCAAACTATTCCCATTAGCACCAACCTTAACATGGGCATCAGGCGTGAAACAACGTACCTGCCACTTCTGCAATCCCCTCTCTCTTCCTCCAGCCGTACTTGCACTAGACTTTGACGCCATCTTCGGCTCGTGTAATTTCACATACTCCTGCGCAAGCATCGGACACGCTTTCTTGTGCGCCTTGAAATGCGCCTTTTGGCAGTCCTTGTTGCAGTATGTCACACTATGACACTTGATGCACTGCTTAAGTGAGTCGGGAGACTTTCCGCATTGCGCACACGCCTGAGGCGGTGCTGTCGACGAGGAAGTGGACGCTGGTTGTGCCGAGCCTGATGATTCTTGCTGTGTGGTAGGCGAAAGGTCCGGGTTGGCCGTCGAATCCGCCATTTTGAACAATGAAAAAGCGCAAACTTCCAAGGATTGAGTGTGGTTATCGCCCAACGCCTTCTCTGATGTCGTCGTGCTTGATGTGCACTCAACTGACAGACACCAAAAGTTGAATGCGATCGACATTGTGCCTGCAGGGGTAGAACGCAAGCGATAAGACTAGACTAATTCCGTGCTAGCGCGAAAAGTATCGGATGCCTAACTACGCAGTCATAGCTGTACACAGCATTTCAACCTCATACATCAAAAGCAAATAGGATTTCGTATTCGTTCGCATCGGTCTACAAGCTGATAACAGATACGTGTCATGGGAATATATCATGACCAGTTCACGCATCCAAATCGCCTTCCAACTCTTTCATACATGTCTGCGTCCTCCATCACGCCGTTCCGTTCTCACTTGCACTCAAACAATTTTCACGACACCGTCGTGCAGTTTGTTTCTTTTATTGAGCCACAAAGTGTCCCATAACAGCTAGATATCCGCATCCCGATGGCACAGAAACGTTTGAGCATGTTCAGTCAAAACATTAAACTCCTGTTGTCGCCGCTGCAGCTCTCGACGCTCCTTTTCAATGCCTAGCTCGCGTTGTGCTGTGTTTCACGGGCATCTATAGCTGCTGCACAATGGCGGCATGAACTTCCCGGTATGCTCGATTCAGGGTCACGAGTGGTCAGGATGCGGGGTTTTTATAACAGGGTCGTTGTCCGTCTCGCTACCCAAGCGCTGGCTGCGCGCCGACACACACGATGCGAACCGTATGAATGCGGCGGTCATACTCCTCAATACACATAGCACAGTGAGCTTTGTCAGATGGATTGCGTTCACTGTATGGCCCCAAACAACGGCGTACGTGAGTGGCCGTATCGCTGTATTGAAGAGGACCTAGAAAGGCTGTAAGCGTGGTCTGAGAAGATGAGTACGCAAAGGAGATGTTACCTACTGTTTGGAAAAAGCTACAGTCAGTGTTGAGAGAGGCGCGTGTGTATTGGGTGAGTCTAGAATGGGATCTCAAGATTCTACAAGAAGCATATAAAATCTCCGTTCACCAGCCAAATCGCATGCACAGGACCAATGGCGAGCTCTGGGGCTCGGTCCATGTGTAGTGGTCTGGACGGAATAGCGATTTACAGGATGTGGTAGTTCAAACATTATGGTGATCCGGAGATTGTCAATAGAATCGGTAGCGGCTATGGCCTGTCCTATTTGCCTGATCTTAGCAATGAGTTATGCAGTTTCTGTAGTCCAGAACAGGTAATCGGGGTTATTCTTGTAGACGACGAACTACGTTGGATGACGTTCCGACGCTACCTAGGTATGCTAGTAGGAAATCGCGAGGATCAAGATTGAAAGAAATGCAAACTTCGAGAGAGGAGCCTGGTGTATGCATTGTATGATGATTACGACCACTGCCAAACAAACGTACACCATGAGCAGTAGGCCAACGGTCCTTGTGGGGTGACGGGGGGAAGCAGTAACTTATAGCGTGTATAGGTGTAACGATCCAGCTCAGCCAACAGCCTGCGCAAATTCATATCTGTGTAGAAATCCGGAGCATATTGGCACTATTTTTTCCTGTTTGCAAAAGGTAAAGTGCGTGATGATGAAGACTTGACCGAAAGGGGGATGACATCATGTACGCAGTGAGCCATTACCTATGTAGCTAGGTGGGGCAAACTTTGTCCGAACCCAGCCACGCACCAGCCTTGTCTTATCCCAAACATTACCCGCTTGCTACAACAGCAACGGAGTACACTCGCAGTGGAGTAGAAGTCAAACCGAGAGTAAGTCGCGCGCGCTAACGGTCAAGTCGTGTTGCAACATCTCTTCGGTGACGCAGGTACTCATGGCTGGGTCAGATTTGCTTGCGCCGAAAGTCAGCAATAATGATATAGCTATCTTTCTCACAGCCCCGAAGCTTGGGCTCTCTGTTTCAGCCTGGGTCCAGGTTTCTGCAGTACGGACTTTGCCAAAAGTCCGTTGTGTGACCTCCGTCCGTAAGTCTGACCATGTTGGGCCAAAGGCTTGCATGCACTCAGCGGTGCACACAAAGTCCGATGCCTGCCAGAATACATAGCCCTGGTGGTTACGTTAGTCTGATAGCGAATCCAAGAGACGCGTCCACGGGTATGTCTCGGAAATGGGAGCAGTGCGAGAAACTGTCCAGAATCCTCAGAGTGTTTGCCACGACTTGCATGGAATCTCTATGTCATTCACAGTGACCGTCAGTGAGGTCCATCTAAGAAGTCAAAAAGACCCCGCATCGTGCAAGTACATCGTCCAACTTCCGCTACATCGCCACACCCTTCTGGTGATATGGCTGGTATGAACATAATGCTGCTAGTAGTAATCAATCTTACCTAGGTATTGGTTACTTGTTTGGGATGTGCTTAGGTGCTGGAAGGATTCAAGGATTCAAGGGGATGTACAGGGCGGGCGTTTTCTGTGGCTTAATGGACGAGGAACATGCTGGGGGGTGTACGCGTCAAGGCACCCGGTTTGGTGACATCCAGCTTTCATCTTACGTATGGCATAGAGGTTGACAAAGCTATATATCCTGCCTTCGCAATACTGTTCCGTTGCTTCACCATCCATCAGCTCCAGCCTTGTTTCATGCACATATCATCGCCACCATCACCATGAAGTCCCTCCTCTTCTTTCCGATCATTCCTTCCACTCTCGCACTAGTCGCACCGCTTGATCGCCTAACACCGAATGTTCACAAACGTGACGCACGTTGGGGAACAAAGTCTTGGCCCCATGGTCCCAACACCCAGACCGTTACCGTAACAACAACTTTGACCGTCACCATCACCGCCATCCCGATAGATAATGGAACGTTTCCCAACACCACTACCACGGAAGCTAGCGTGACGGCGACATCCAGCGAAGGTCTTGCACCAATTACATTGATCACGCTGCCCGGTGAGGCCTCTTCGCCAATAGAGACGAGTGGTACCCCAGCACCCATCACGTTGATTGATCTCAGCACGACACCTTTTCTGTCTACCGCCACGGGGAATGCAGATGCGGCATCACCTACGCCAAACGACATCGAACCAATCACGCTGATCGACATTAGCACTGCGACTCCCATCTAGATGGCGTCGAGACTGAAGCACGGGCGTGGAAGAGGTTTCGGCGTGACATGACGTTGAGTTGGCACAATGAGGGAAGTTGTAGCTGGAGAACTGCTTCGATCCGCCCCGTGTGGGAAATGGTTTTGTTGTACATATTGTCTTTCCTTGGTTCCTACATACAACACACTCTCTTGATGCACCGACCGAGTCTTGCGCTTTTAACAATGTCACTCTCACCGCCGTGTCAAAAAGATGGCGTCGGATCTTTGGCAATAATTTCGTTTGGATCTCATATGGTACCGTAGGTCGGTCGTTAGGATAGCTAGAAGACTCATAGAGGGAAAGATCCTGCACCATCAGTGGTCTGCAGCAGCTAGTCTGTCAATGGCAACTTTCAAATAGTTCCGTCGCACTCAACCGCATACTGCTGCTGACTTTGCTGCCTCTTCTCACATGTTTTGCTGCAAATGCCCTGTCATAGGTCAACCTCTCTCTGCCAGATACATGCCGAAGAAAGTACGACTTACACGTCTCCAACAACCTTCTTCATGACCAGACTATCCACCCATTCCCCCTTGACCATCTCTTTCTCCTTTGTGAGGCTATGTCTTTCAAACCCTAGCCTTTCGGCCAACTTCCAGCTTGCCTCGTTCCTTGGATCACACTCAATCTCCATTTCCAGTTTGCCTTGATCCTGTAGTCGTTCCTTCAAAGCATCAATGAAAGCCGTCATAGCTTCGGTAGCGAAGCCCTGACCTTGCATAGAAGGCAAGAAGGAGAACCAGAGGTTGGCATGGGTGACTGGCTTGATGGTGGCTTCTCCTGGTAGAGAGTCGGAGTTTGCTTGAGACGTCATGGCGCCCACGCGGCCGATGAATTGCCCATTGAGGTTTTCGACAGCAAGCTCGTACTTGGTCCGGGGCACATCGTTGTGGTTGCGAATGTTCTCTAGGACGAGCTGACGAGCTTCTTGACGTGTGCGTGGGGGCCAATACTGATAGCGTGCGTTTTGCTCGTTTCCTTCAAGAAGAAAGTAACTTTCCTCGTCCTTCATAACGAACTCGCGGAGGAGCAAACGCTGTGTTTTGATGGCGCCAAAGCGTTCGCCTTTTGAATTCGCGCGTGCGATGGCTGCGAGTTCGTCCTTTGTCAGGATGCCAGAGGTTTTGAGTATTTTCTGGATGACGTTTCCCTTGGCGATCATGTAGTCAACGATATTGGTCGCATTGGCTGCGAGTTCGAGCTTCACACGTGCATATTCATCCCTCAACTCGACGTTTGAGCGTAGCGTGTCGCGTAAGCCGAGGTGGTTGCGCGTTTGTGCAGCTCCGTCGACGCACACATAGATGTTATGGCGCAGAGACTGGTTGGGGTCTTTGAAGACGTGGCGATCCACGATGCCGAGTTCCCCAAGGTAATCGAACTTTGCCTTGGCAATGAGAGTGTCGATGGCCGATTGAACATGATCGCGAGTGACTATGACGTCAACATCGATGATAGGTTTGGCGACGAGGCCAGGCACTGATGTGCTACCCACGTGTTCAATCGAGAGGTAGTCGACATCCTGAAGGTAATGTTTCAACTCGGACTTGATAGATTCGAATTGCTGTGGCCATTCCTTGTTGTATTGCTCGACGACGACAGACATGGTCGCTGGTAGAAGGGAAAAGTAAAGTATGAAACCGGTCAAGCTGGCGACGCCTGATGACAGAGGTCGAACAGGTGAAAGTGTCGGCTAAACCTACCGAGCTTGTGAAACGCTCTTGCTTCTCACCCGGTGCGCCCGAGGGGTGCAGGAGCAAGAATGTCGGTGTAACAAAAAGCATGGAAAGGGCACAGGAATGAACAAGATAGCGGATACCCGAGATTGATGTCGTACATACAGCCAAGATGCCGCTTGCGCACAAAGGGCGAATGCGACGCGGAGATACGGGCAAGACTCCGGCCCGCTTGGTTTGATTGCGCTCCAGCCTTCCAACGTGACGAACTAATCATACTCTTCAATCTTGATCACGGGGATGTCTGCGTACGGTGGAGGCGCATCGCAGCCCAACAAAGCAGTCTCGGCATCCAAGTCGGTGCCAGTCTTGTCCTGCTGCCTTTGCAAAAACAGGCGACGGGCCATGACGAGGCTAGCCGCAACCAATGCAAGGAGCGGAAAAAGCAGCGTGTTTCCTCCAAGCTGCAGTTTGCCAACGAAGAGGTTCCACGTCCTCGACCACGTGCCAATTTTGCCATGGTCGTCCCATTCGCTTGGATCAAATGTCGTTTGCACCATGGCCAGCTTTCCACACTTCATCCTAGGCGGCTGCACCTTGTCCTTTGCCTCAACAAGCTGTACGTCTTGAATGGAGAGGATGTAAGGGCTGCCTAGGTTCTTGTCATACGCAAGGCCCTGATGGTATTCCTTGCGCAACAATATCTGAACAATGTTCTGACCCATCTTTATGAGCTCAGGTTGTTGCCCCGAGGGCAGGCCAGTCACGTTGAATTGAACCCACAAGTGGTTAGACTCTTCAGCGCGAAAGACGGTATGCTTGTATTGGAGTGGAAGCATTATTTCCCTGTGCTTGTTCGGGTCCAAGGTGTCTCGGTCCTCGGAGTCGGCCGCATCCTGCTGCATAGTAGTGGGAATCTGTGCGGCGTTGATATGGAGGGGCATGGGGTCCAGAGGGAAGATGCGATTGCCGTTGAGAAGCAGCGCATCGTTGGACTCGCTCATGTCGATCTTCAGCAACTAATGTACGGTTAGTAAGCGCTGCCTTGTGCACGCAATGGGATACACCGACGAGCGAGCTGTTTGGGGATGGTTGGAGCCATGGTGCCTTTTCAGGGCCTGTCCAGGCACGAACAGGGCATCCTATGCATTCCAGCTTCACGGTGTATTGCCGGCCTGCCTCCCTCTCAACGACTTTGTCCTGATTCAGTATATTTTGAGGTGTAATGGCCGCGGAAGCCACGACCGAAAGGCCAAGAAAAGCGAATGGACGCATAATAATGCTGAGCGAAAAGGAGCGAAGAAAAAGACAGGATGTTTTGGTTGGGCGGATGTTCGCACCAGGAGACGGGAGATGGCAGACGATGCCGGGCGACGCGTACACAAGCCTCGGGCTACGGCACGCTAGCGCAGGGACCATGTGTGGGGGGAATGCTGATTCTAGAAGCCGTTCTCCCTTTGTGACGAATGATATGGATACTGCCTTTGACGGCATGTTGGAACGTTCAACTGCAGAGTGCTTGCGATGGCTGACTACCGTGTTCGCAGGCATACCGGCTTTGATTAAAGCCAATGCAGGTCATTACTGACTTGTTATCTACACGTGAAGAGTACAACACAGCTTGTTAAGAGAGGACCTTGTCACTAGCGTTCTGTGTACTGTGACTGGTTGGCTGAAGAAGATGCCTAGAGAAGTTGTACCAATTTCTGAATCGGTTCCATGACTGCTCAATTGCTCTCAGCGCCGAGGCATCGAGGGCAAGTATACCCACAGGTCAACGTCTCACAGGACGTCAGATGGCGACCTGGTTCAACCGCAGCATAGAGTCATACGAGCCTTGTGTATGGAAACATGTTGCTCCCATCTTCTGCCATATGGTGGACTTTGTATTTGTCCATGGCTTGGCATCGCCGTCGAAAGCTTGGGAGGAAATATAGGATCAAGAGCGAGCCATGAGAGGGCTTCACTCCTCTTCACTTTCTTCACTGCTGTCTCCGCCCTCCAAACCTTTCATCATCAGCGCTTCAAGATCATCTTCGTCGTCGTCGTCGGGTGCCGCAGCGACTTGACCAACGTCGCTCGGCTTTCGATCGTGGCCGGTTGTGTCGTGTCGCGCAGGCGGGCCAATGTCCATGGGCTCAATATCCCTGTTGCTGTTGTTGTAGTCGTCGTCATCGTCGTCTTCCCCTTCTGCGTCGTCGCCACCCAGATCGCCAAAGTCAATCTCGTCTTGGGCGTTGCGGTTGCGTGCGTGTGGGTTGGGCGAGCCTTCGACGTCGCTGTTGGCCGCGCTGGCGAGGGAGATGGGGCCGTTTGAGGGCGAGCGCAAGTATGCAGCACCGAGGTTCTGACCAAGGCCGAGAGAGGCCAAGGCAGCGTTGTTGCGTCGTGGCGGGCGGGCATCGGGCACCTCAATCTCCAGACCACCGTCATCATCCGACTCGCCCTCGGCATCGTCGTCGTCATCATCTGCGTCTTGTTCATGTTCGTCATGGTGGCGGTGGTGTCGTTGGCCTTGGTCAGGAGAGGGCGATGGACGCGGCGGGGATGAAGCAGCGTGGCCGTCGGATTCGTCAGACGAGTGTACGACTTGGGAGGACTTGATCTTGGAGGCAGGCGGTGCCGTGGGCTTGGCCTTGGGCTTGGACGTGGTGGCGGTTGCGGTGCGTTGGAGGCGGACGGCTGGTGTGGCCTGCGCCTTCTTGGGCTTCACCATGGGGTTGGCAGTTGTTGTTTTGCGCTTCTTGGGCCCCGCCGCAGTCACGGCTTTGGGGGCGGCAGAAGCAGAAGCAGCAGCAGCCGCCGCCGTCACCGCAGTTGTGCGGGCGCCCAGGTGCGGCGTGTCGAGGGCGCTGCCTGTGCCTGTGCCTGTGCCTGTGCCTGTGCCCGTGCCCGTCCGCGAGTCTGGCGACGAGGCATAGCGGTATTCCGACTCGTCGCCGCGCCTCTCCTTGTCCTTGGCCAGGAAGTGGCGGAAGTCGTAGGGGTTGTCGGCATCGGCATCGCCTCCTTGGTCGTCGGCGGCTGCCTCGCCAAACAGGTCCTCGTGCTCGTCCCTGTCGTGGCCGTGGCCGTGGCCGTGGTCCTTGACCTTCTTGGGGTAGATCTTGGCGTGCTGCGACGACACGTCCTTGCCGTCCCGCGTCGCCAGGTTGAGCGTGTAGCTGCTGGCCAGCGGCTCCAGCGTCGCCTGCTGGTTGGCGGCATCCAAGACGAGCACATAGGCCTTCTTGGCCTGCGACTTTTGCCCCGTAAAGGTGAAGACATGGTGGTCGCCCGCGCTGCTCGTGTCGTCGATGCGGAGGTTGTAGAGGTTGTTGGCGGCCGAGGGCCATGTCAGCCTGGTCGAGCGCGATTCCGTCGTTTGCGAGGGTTTGTGGTTGTCTGCGCTGTGCATCAGCCGGCGGCCATGGACGGGACAGCAGTCGCCGCCAAACACTCACACTTGACACTGCTGAATTCTCCCAGCCCATCGTCGTCGCTGCCGCCTATGCGGTCGCTGATGTGCAGGTTGAAGTGCGCCTTCTTGTGAGGCTCGATGCGACTCTCGAGCACAGGGGACGCCATGTTACCACGCGTATAAACAAAGACAAGCAGAAACAAGCAAAGATTGCGAGTGCTGCCGGAGCCACCACGGGACACAATAAGCCAAAATGGAATTCAAGGAAATGGCTGTCGTTTGCAGAGTCCAAAGTGTCGTCTTCGCGTCAACGCGCAACGCCGGCCCGTCGGGATTGGGATGCTCCGCCCTGCCGTCCTCCCGCAGCTAGTCTGTCCGTCCCCACACTTGCACCACCTGGCTTTAGTCTGCTTCTGCTCATCGCCACTCCCGCCTTTGCTTCCATGGTTGCATGTCAAAAGAGTCATATTGCCGTGCATCTCTATCGTTACCAAGCTTCCAACACATTACACATCGTCGGTGTATCTCGTAGTCTTCACCCCGCCTACTAGACTGCCTTCTTCAGTGCCAGCTTTGAGACTTTGCTGTGCTTTCCTCTGCTTCCTCCGTTGCCAGACGACTCCAGCCAGCAAAACCATACCGAGCCCAAGGAAAACCATGCCACCAACCACGTACATGCTCCATGGCTCCGCCTCGTCGTATCCGTATGGCAAACCCTCGGGAGCGTCAGGTGTGAAAGCCCGCCTTCCCCTGTCGCGCGGTGGCGTCTTGTTGATGACGGGAAAAGCCTGCGAAAGCCCGCCAGGCATGGCTCCAGGGAACCCGAACGCGCAGACCATAGTGTCCGCTTCCGTAAAGAAATCGAATCTGACCGGAACTTTGACCATGCCCGAGCCCATTACATCAAAACTCCTAGACCATATCCCCCCATGGCCTGGCCTTTCGTCTGGCATGACAGTCAATTTCGTGCAACGTTGAATGTCAAACAGAATGCTTGGCCATCCAAATCACCCCGCGAGATCAACTTACAACAAGACTCCCAATCAAACTCTCCGGGCTCATTCGCGTCCTCAATCTTCTGCTGGCAGGGTTTGCAGTAGAGGTTGCGATGCAGCGCAACAGGAACCTCAAAGTCTCCAGGCCATGTGAGCTCGACAACGTCATTCACGAAGAGGACAGTTGCACTGAAGCCCAAAGTAGGTGGGTGATGAGCCGATGTTTCGAGGTACTGCTCGACCTTGAAGCTAGAGCTCTGAGGGTACTTGTCAGGCATCAATGATTGGTCGCCTGGCGCCGGGAATGTCCACAAGGCCTGGGTTGGGCAATCGCACTTGTCGCTCCTGGAAGCCATCGTGTACCTCTGTTGCCGTCTGTGAAACGAGTCGACGCTGGAGAAACTGGAGAATCGTTCCTTCCAAGACCTTTTATATGAATGTCATGCGTCCATGATGATCAACATGGACTACGCTGGTCAACAACGCGCTGTCGCATGTGCCGCTGGACGCTGCTGTGAGTGGGGTATGTCAGAGTCGGGCGTCCTCCGTCTAACGCGAAATCGCGGAGTGGAGTTCGCGTACAGCCGCCACAAGCAAAACCTCTGACGCCAGTCATGCACATGTCAAGGCGAAGCAGCGATAAGCAAATGACAAACGTACAAATACTGGTGCCTTGAGCTACGCGTCATACAGTCTGGCTGCAGTGGTACGAGACAATACCTCTCGCTGTGACCTATGCACTATTCTTGAACCTGATTCTCACCACCTGGGCAAGTTCCATGGTTTAATGCTGCGACTTGGGATCGACGAGGACGGCAGTCTCAGAGAAAGACCCCTCTCCAAGTATAGCCTTGACAGCATTCCAAAGCTTATTCGTCGCTCTCTAATAGCCATATTAGATTTATTGCCTCTGCCCCGTTGGCAGCGCACGGCAACATGTTGGCAATCTATCCGAGTATTGGAATTTTCCGAACCAAGACAAAGTATAAGGATGAAGTAGTGTAGTCTTGGTAACGATCCATAACTCCAAGGCAAAGGCATCGTTCTCTTGACTCCTGCCGTTACCGTCGACTCGATTGCACCACGCTCGCTCTGAACACATCGAACAACATGCGCTTTATCGTTCCACAGTTCCTAGCACTGGCCGTCTCAGTCAGGGCTGTCGGCATCGCCGTCTTAATAAACAATTCAACAGAGCCTGTTTACGTATGGTCTGTCGGCGGCTCAGTCGGTCCCCGTCATGATATCAAGGCTGGTAAGTACAAAGACAGGGCTTGACTTGAAACCTAGCTGACATATCCAGGTGGCATCTACTGGGAACAAATGCGTCACGATGAGAAGTCTGGAGGTATCGCCATCAAGATCACCAGGACTGGGGATGGTCTGTACACGGGCGCCCCTCAGCAGGTATGGGCGTATAATCTGGACGGTGCTTCGGTCTGGTACGACCTCAGTACCGTCTTCGGAGACCCGTTCACTGGTAGTCGTTTAGAAGTTGCCGGAGATGACGGGGGTGTCATTGTGTGGGCGAACGGGACTCATCCGGGAGGCAGCCAGGTCGCGTCGGCTCCGAGTGAGGGGAACATATTTCTCACCATCGAGACTGCTACCTGAGACCTGAAAGATGGCCCGAAGGGGCGCAGGACTACAAGGCCCGGGAACGGGTTGTCGGAACTGACAGAGTGCCACTGCAAGGACGGCACGCGCGCCTTTAATGCCTCACAATAAAAGGACGTTTCGGATCTTCGTCTAACAAGGTGTATCGTGTAGATTCGGGTCGTTTGACCTCATCTTGCCAGCTTGTAGCAGTTGGAAGCGCCCAGAAAGCATCCCGACACTGGGACAGCTAGCAGCGGTACCTAGGTATAGTGGACGATCATTACTCTAGACGATACAAAGGCCGGCCAGTGCACGTGGAAGTCGGAAGGTCCTACCGAATACAGTAGCCATCCAGAATGTCCAAGACGGTGGTCGCCAGAAATGTGGACGAACTGTCAAGCGCGCAAAGCGTGGGGTCGGCCGTGCGTGCCTTGAAGGTGAATTGGCTGTGCGCAGCCTCCTACTATGGCGACGCAACTACCGACCTCGCACTTTGACAGCACTGACTACTACCTCGTCTCGAGAGCCTCACCGATACTGAGAATTGAGCCGATGGCGCAGAAAAGATGGCGACCGACAGTCGTTTGTGCAATACCGCGCGCTGTTGTGCGCTGCTGTGCCCTGTTTAGTGCTGCCGTCCCGTTGCGCCCAGCCCAGGCCTCAGTCGCGTCGTCGCGAGTCATTGCGCCGTTTTCCGCCAGCCCAGCCCACGCGATACAAAGGGAAAAATCCATAACCACAATCATCTATCATGGGTGTTGGCATCGAGCCGAGAATGCTGCCGCGCGGCCTCGACAGCTAAAATGCCATGCCGCAATCTGCCTTCATCTGGCCGTGGCAGGCTCTCTCGTCTTACCTGTCGAGTTGGCGTTTGGTGTAGCCTCGGTTGTGCACACCAGGCGGGCTGTGTCCTATCTCCAGTCGCCGTCTGTCACCCGCATGATACCACTGCATGATAGCAGATGCAGGCGATATCGCGCCATGAGCATCGGGTGATGCAAAATGGAGCCGCACCCAGGTGCTGATCCTTCCTCTGTCAGCACAATCAGCTTTCGCATCATGTGCGATAGGCCCAAAGTGGAGCGTGCCCACCCCTGGATTCTGTTGCGACAATTCTCAATCCCCCCATTCCCCCTCCCTCCCTCGTGAGATGCCTGGGGCAGGACCAGATGAAGATGAAAAAGCACATCCCATCGCAGGGTGTCACGTATTAGCCGCCCTGGGGCATGGTTGGCATGCAGGAAGCCCGGCACCGCTCAGTGCTAAACGCGATGCCGCCCCCCGCTCCAGGAACGGCCCTCCGCAAAAGTCACTGGCATGCTAGCTTAGCATCCGTCTCCCTGCGTCTGTAATTCGCTTGCTGCACCATGTCTTATCAACCTCTCGCCTGGAAACACCCTGGTCACATTGCACATGGCGGCCGCTTTCGGGGCCACGCAGACCTTTTCGAGGCAAAAGGCCCTACCTCGCCCTATGCCAACGATGCTGGAGCATGCGCCTCCCGGTGATTGGCTTCTAGGCGGTGACCCGAAGCCATGTATTCGTCGCCATGCCGCTTGCCACAACTAGACGCGTTCCGAGAGGCGGATCAAATTCTGTACCACAATCAAAAGCCCATGTTTCTGGCCCCGCTGACGCCTAACAACAATATCATCTTACCTGCTCAAGGCTGGAGCCTGAAAGCCATTCTTCCGCGTCAATCCGCGTCTTGCAATCCCTTTCCCACTGGACGTCACTGGAGATGATCATCACCTCACCACTGGTCGCGCGACTCATGTCTTGTACCAACACACACACGATCCGCCAACATAAGAGCTCTACCTCAGCCCACACCTCGACACGATGAGCGCAAGGACACTAACAAACGTCGTAAACGACCAGACGGTCGCGCTCAACGCATTGATTTACGGATACGCGGGGCACAGCCTCGTCACCCCGCAACACGCTCTCCAGCAGATATGGTGGACCGAAGAGCGAATCAATGAGAAAGTCAATCATGATTATGTGACCTCGAGGCTGCAACCAAAAGAAAGGGACCGTCTCACCCAGCCCGTGGGCTTTGGCGACCTGAGCGACGATACCTACATCGAATGGATCCTGGAGAAAGCACGACGACTATTTCTGATATTGGTAGAAATCGGCGAAGCGGACAGCATCTTCGCTGTCGTCGACAAATCGTGGGACGACGATGACTTGCCCCTCGAAATGGACGACATCGAACAGCTTTCGCTCTCGAATCGACGCGATAATTACGCCAATGCTCGCTTCTATCATACCCAGTTCACATTCTTGCTACGAGAGCTACGTGAGGGCATACATATAGATTACGCGCCCAATGAGGAGATTCCAGTCGAAACCGTCATGTCCCTACCCGTGGCAGTAAGCTTACAGGCTTGGTCGCGCATGCATTTACCGAAGAAGCCAAAGGAAATCTTCGTCCGTAGGAGATTTGCGCTGGGCGATGCAGAAGCGCCAGATGCTTTCGAACAGGATTTTACAATGGATGTCGAGAGCGCCAGAATGGTCGAGCATGAGCACTTTGCGCCAGTCTGGGCCTCGTATACCGCTAAAGGGGCTGGCTACATTGTCACCAACTTCGTGGGCCATCACACTCTTCGTACATTCATCGATCACCGTAACCCCACCCAGTATCAAAAACTACCAAAACCCAGTCGGAGATGGCTGGTACTCAACTGGATGCATTGTCTGGCGGATGCCATTGCAACACTGCATCAGAACGGGTTCTGCCATTCCGCCATCCGACCTTCCAACATTCTGATTGACGAGCAGAATGCTATAGCTTTCAGCGACATTGGAAGTCTGGAAACATTCCAAAAGGACAAAAAGCCTGATGCCATGGATGCCTACATATACAGTGCACCGGAGGCAAATACTACCGCAGGCCCGTTCGATCCAAATGGGCCGGCACCGTCACCCGTCGTTCCGAGTACTCGACATGCATCGATAATGAGCAAGAGTTCGTCTGGGTCATCGAGTAGCAATGGCTCACAACGTCAAAAGCTCACCAAGGCTCCCACAACGGATTTCTCCGGGTTCAACTTTGGATTCAAGAAATCAAAGCAGAAGCCAGTGCCCAAGAAGCGATCGCGAGTTCACGAGTCCGAGACGGCAGATGTGTTCTCTCTTGGTTGCGTATTTTTGGAGATCATTACATTCATGCTCAAGAAGAAACCGCATGATTTCGTAAAGCACCGAACATCAAAGCAAAGGACCAACACTGGCGGCAAGAACTCTCGGACAGACTCGTCGTATCATGTCAACCTTGACAAGGTTGAAACTTGGATCAATCTGCTCGAAAAGGCCTCCTTTGAGCATGATGACGACGCATTCCGTGCAGTTCCTCACATCCTGCAGGTTATCCGAAGTATGCTTAGCAGAGCGCCGACGGCACGTCCTGCGGCGCGCGATGTTCGCGACAAGATCTTCGATATTCTTTTCAACTACACGTCCATACCTGATATCCACTGTGGCGCCCACAAGCACGATGCTGGCGTTGCAACGTCTTCGTACTCTGGTTCGGACAGAGCGTCGCTCATGACGATGTCGACAATGAGTTCCATGAGCTCGAGTACCTCGGACACGGACACAATACGCTCAAGCACGACCCGGGTGAGCTCGATACTGAACTCTTATTCCGATCGAACTACCTTGCATGGAATCGAGGAGGACGACAGCTCTTCCATAAGAACGTTGGAGCCCATAATCACCCCTGGTCATGTTGCGAAGTCTCACCAGTTACCGGAAGAAGCGTCCATGCCTCCAGGCTCTCCCTCTTCGCCGGCATCACCGCATTCCCCTACATCGCCTTCGTTTGCGCGCCCTCCGAGCCCTTTGAGGCCGGCCTCGTCAAGGGGAAAGTCGTGGTCGAAGCCGTTTATGTTGTTACCATGAGATTAGACAAAGTCTGGCCTCAGCATTGGGCCCAGAGATATATCCTTGTTAAACTTTGTTGCATTGTCGGTAGCTCGGGATAGCTAGACACTCTCGGTGCTTTGCGAGATTGCGGGGTTTTACATACCGGCAAGCCTGGGTTGCTCGTGGCAGTACTGATCCCGAGACCGCAAGGTGGCCTGACAAAAGAGCTCAGAAGATGATCGTAAAACGGAATGATGTTGTCATGCACACACAGAGCTGCGGTGAACGGCATTTCAGGGCATGGCGCATCTCCGCGGGCGTTTGCATGCCCCACAGGATCCTCATTATTCCACACGCATACGTTCCACCCTCACTAAACCATAGAGCAAGAATGCTTAATATATATCGACCGCAACAATGCTGAGATGCTGTGATTTCGAGTAATCTGCTGAGCATCTGCTTGCACACGCGAGACTGTTGCGGATTGACTATGACCAGCCAAAGTTGCTGAAGCGGGGCATCCCGGCAACCCGCCTAGTGGCATATACTTTGAACTCAAGGCTGCATTGTTGGTGACCCCGACCCCAAGCCATGCTGTTTGAACCTGATCGCATTGCACTACACATGGCATAGTCCATCGCAAGCATGTTGAGGTCACTTGCACGGGTCTCAGCATTAACACAACAATGTCACAAGCTTTTCACCATATACCGGTGGCTTTGGCAGGCGCTCCCAACGGACCCCAAGAATTTTGCGTTTACGCCTTTGCATACATTGTCGTGCGCGACTTTGATGCTGCACTCGACTTCGGGCCGTTGTTGGCTGGTCCGATCTCACAATCCGGCCGCCCCATTTGATCCGAAAAGGGCGGATAATTCAATGGTCGGACAGCCAAGACGTAGATCGCAGCTGATCAGTACTTCCTCCGCATCTGACATTCGGCAGCAAGGCATGCATCCAGGCATGCATCTGTTGCGTTGTTCTAAGACCATTTTATGGTTTCGCACTATCAGCTTCCCCGCGCCCAAGCCAACACGCTCATGCAGTAACTCGTAGATATACTGTAACCACTTGCCAGGGGGCATGTATCTGATCAGCCGGTCCAACCACGCGATTGTTTTGGCATGTGCAAACCTGCGCCGAGCTACGCCAATACCGCAGTGATCGTCAAAGGCGTACAGCCACCAGTGCCATCCCGCCGCTATCCCCAGGGCCGAGGACATCGAGATGCAGCTACACAGCGACCACATGTACTTGGGTACCGTTGAACTTTGCCGCTATTTGTCACATCATTGCTTTAAAGCATAAAAGCCACGCTCATCTCCTCAATGTTGATAGTCCCTCATCGCAACTCGGACGCGCACCTGGTGTCCGGTTCTGCCAACATGCAAATCAGTTTTGGTATAATCGCAAGCTTCCTGGCATTGGCAGCTACCGGTCTTACCGACAGAAAACTGTATTCACGTCAAAGCAACGACACGGAATACAAAGTTGGATACACTCCACTGAAGACAAACTGGACGGATACAGTGGGAACCAGCCCATGGCCTGAGTATCCACGACCGCGCCTCCAGCGACCCGACTGGAAAAACCTCAATGGCGTATGGGGTTACAGAAACACTACCAATGGCTCAGACGCGTCTCCTCCATTCGGACAAAGACTTGAAAACCCTGTTCTGGTCCCCTTCTGTCTCGAGAGTGCTCTTTCAGGTCAGTCGGCTCACGCTTCCTACCAGACACGTTACTTATGCTATCAAGGTGTGACAGGCAAGGGTCGCATATGGAGTTGGTACCAGACCACATTTGAAGTGCCCACTTCATGGCCCAATGACAACAATGTCATTCTGAACTTTGGTGCTGTTGACTATGAGGCCACTATCTTTGTTAACAGCCAGAAAGCTGGCTTCCATAGAGGTGGTTACTTTGAGTTTAGTGTGGATGTGACGCCGTATTTGAACACGAATGGGACGAATGAGCTGTGAGTCTGCCCACTCAAAGGGTACGAACAGTGCTGATGATACCGCAGACTAGTATACTCCTTTGATCCTACAGATGTGAATGACGTCCAGATACCAATCGGAAAGCAAACCTTGAACCGAGGTGGAATGATCTGGTATACGCCGTGCAGCGGTAAGTTATATCCCTGTACAAACTGCATGAGAGTTAAACGCTGACTTTGTAAACCTACCTCCAGGCATCTGGCAAACCGTCTGGCTTGAGTCCACACCAAGAGAACACATCTCTAAACTCGACCTGACGGCGGACATGGACGGGAACGGTAAATGCAAAGCGAACATCCACAAAGGTCATCGCTAATGTATCAAAGTTGATGTATTTGTGCATAGCAACACCAACTCTACGAGCACTCCCTACGAGATCACTGTTCATGAACTGAAGTCGACTGATGCTAAGGCATCGGCAATGGGTACAAGCGGGTCCACATTCACCTTTACTGTTAGCTCACCGGAGCTCTGGACTCCAAACAGTCCGGTCTTGTATAACATCACGGTCAAGATGGGCAGTGATACTGTTCAGAGCTACACCGGGTTTAGAACTGTTTCCCGTGGTGCCATCGACGGCGTCCAGCGCCCGCTTCTGAATGGAAAATTCGTCTTCCCCTTCGGCACGCTTGATCAAGGTTATTGGCCGGACGGGATCTATACACCTCCAAGCGTAGAAGCCATGGTGTATGATCTCAAGGTACTAAAAAATGTCGGCTACAACATGGTACGTAAGCATATCAAAGTAGAGCCGGCGCTCTTTTACAGAGCTTGCGACGAGATGGGAATGCTGGTCATTCAAGACATGCCTTCCCTGCGACCAGACCTGCCAGACGGCGTATGTGGCAGTAAGCGCTTAGCAGGTGACGCCGCGCAAGCAGAGTTTGATCGGGAGCTGGGTTTGATGGTCGAGCAGTTGAAGTCGTATCCTAGTATATTTGCTTGGACGATCTACAACGAAGAATGGGGGCAGGCCACTGACGGCCCCCCATGGCCTGAATTCAGGTTGACAGATATGGTTCGAAAGATTGATCCTACTCGTTTAGTCAATGCCGTCAGCGGCTGGACCGACCACAGAGCCGGTGACTTTGACGATAACCACCATTACTCTACACCCCAATGCGGAACGCCATTCTGGTCGAATCAAGGTAGCGGCTATGATTCTGCCTACGACAGCTCACGGATTGGCCTTCAAGGTGAATTCGGTGGGATCGGTACACAGCTCCCGGAAAACAACTTTGATCACGCCTGGTACAAGGACCTGAACAGACAAACTGCGTACGAGCTTACCAATGGAACCAGATGGTGGAACTATCGTTGTCACGACTTACTCGTACAGTTGCGCGAGCAGATCGACCTATTCGCATGCTCTGGAGGCGTTTGGACACAGACCACAGATGTGGAGGGGGAAGTCAACGGAATGATGACTTATGACAGGAAGATCATTCGCATGAACGAGACAATGTGGAAGCAAGACATACAAGCGCTTTACGAAGCTGCGGAGAGAAGGGCCAACAATGCGACGATGGTCATCAGAGCTGCAGATATGGAGGCATTGCAGTACAGTATGTCTTGAGTGGACAGGAGAATCTATAAAGCTTGTCGGCAACTGGTTCAACCTTCAGTCGTTCTCCATTACTCATAAACCACACTTGCACTTCTGGGAGCCAGCAGCCCCCAGCTACTCAGCTGCGCAATCTCTGCCATTCTCCCTCTAGCATACCTAGGGTTACCACACTCCACCACTGGCCCTCATACCACACGCACTCCCTCTCCCTCCCTTCAACCACAAACCCCAACTTCTTATACAGTCGAACAGCATTTTCGTTGTAGGTAAAAGCTCGAACTTTGACTCGGTGCAGACCTGCGCGTCTAAAAGCATAGTCGAGCGCCCAATTAATGGCCTCGGAACCATACCCTTGTCCTTGGTATGGCGGAAGGATATGGAGTCCAATCTCGGTGTTACGGTGATGATGTTGGTGCAGTGGCAGCGCATGCATATGGATCTCACCAACGGCGGTGCCAAGTTGCTCATAAACCACTTCTCCATCCTTCCTTTGTCGTGCAAGCTCTTTCGATCGTTCCTCGTCATCCATCAGTGTTGTTGTTGTTGGGTGGGGCAGCCATATGATGGCACCCAGGAGGCAGTCGTTGAGTAACCCTTTCATGAACGATTCCGAATCCGAAGTACCAGGCAGTTTGATATTTTTGAAATTGCTATTTGCGAAGCCAGAGTAATCAGCGCTTATGGAATGGAAGACAGATATGTCGCTCGGACGGACAGCACGGTAGTGCAGTCGTTTACTAGACCATGGGCCAGCCACAGGCGGGGACCTTGTCGACATGCTTTGGACTATTCTGGTTTTGGTAGAAAGAATGCCTCGAAGGGTTTCAGAGTGCGGAATTCAGCTTGCAGCAACGTAGTGGTTGCGAGGCGTGCTGAGTTAAGCAGCTTCACAGGTTTTGAACAGTCATGTTGTCGAGCAGAACATGATTTGCAGTGATGGGTTCGGTGTGATTACGCCCTTTATCTCCATCCTTCAAGTGAAAACGCCCTTACTAGCCATGAGCCGAATGCAAGGATATGTGATTAGGCTCGGCTAAGACAGGCTGACAATACCGACGTTAAACAGATTCTGGTATATTCTGACCCACCTCGCTTTCGAACGGGTTACTGGAAAAGGAGCTTCAAAAACTCATAATGTATTTGTGCAATGGCGCCCATGACAGCAGACTGTGGGTATCGACGCTCTGATGGAACGAAAACATTGTGTTCATACAGAGTAGAATGATGTTCTACAGGATCCAACCACAGGTACGATGTGTGCATCTTTATGCTCTCACAAAGATATCTCGCCTCTCCAGGTGCCCTCAGTCAGTCCGAGGGTTTCAATGCAGTGTTGCCATCTCGGGCCGCCTCTTTCCTTCCTCCTGAGATATTGTAGCAGCTTCTGCCTCCTGTGCACCAGTAACCGCAGGTTTCGCTTGTTGTGCTTGTCGCCCTTTCCTCTTGTTTGCAAGAAGTCTGCCAAGGTCTTGATCTTGGCGGTCAAAATGGCAATTTGAACTTCGGAAGAGCCTGTATCGGGTCCGACTCGCTTTGCGGCTGCGGCTTTATTGGTCTTTGGGCGAACGACGCGCGTTTCATCGGCACCAGACCGAGTCAGCGATGGCGCCTTGGGTGGGAATATCTTGTCCGTGTTGTGGCGCCCAAACGTCTCGACACAACGTGTGATGTTTACACGCATACGATCTTTGCTCGACCCATTCTCGAGGGCGGTTATACGGGCGATGGCCTCAGCGGCTCGAGCATGATCTTTGTTGTTTTGCTCTTCGATCTCCTCGGCCGATTTCTCAATCTCCGAGATGTTTGCGCCATATATATCATCGCTCCACTGGGTAGGCGCGGGTGTGACGTGTTTTTTAAGGTCGCTCAGCGGTACAGCCAGCTCTTTGCTCTTCTGGAGCTGCTCGTGAACGGTCTTGGGATCGAAAGCGTAGTTGAGGTGCGGGCGGTCCTTGGGTATCTTTTTGCCTTGTTCGTACGTCGTCGGCTTGCCAGTATCGAACGACTGCACGAATGGTGTGGAAACGCCACGGACAGGATCTCCAAGACTGGCAACTCGGCCTTGTTCAAGCTCAGCGCGGCGCGTGAGGTTGGCGGCCTTCTTTCGATTCCGCTGAGCAACGATATAAGGGTCGTTGGCAAGGCGTTTCTTCTGTCGCTCGATTGACTCGGCGTGGACTCGCGACGTAGAGGCAAAGGTTCGAATGGGGAGGGAGAGTTGGTGTGTGACGGTTGAAACTGGGGGAATGTGTTAGTGCAAGGCTTTGGGGGATGACCGATGACGACACGTACATGTCGGCGCCCGCAGGCACGACAAGACTGGTATTCGCGGCGGCATTGCTGGCTAACACACACATGCACCCGCTGCCACCACCTTCGTCGAATGTTTTGCGGACCCATCACCGGCGATTGGTTTCACCGATGCCGGCGGCGCTGAGACGCCATGCCTGTTTGGGAGTAGCCGTTCCCACAGGTAATTCGCATCAACTCCCTCCACCAAAAGTTCCCTCGCACGCAACACGACAACTTCTCTATACCACGCAGCTTGTACAGCGCCAACCCGTCAAAATGGCTCCTTCCAACCTTCCCGCCATCTTCAACCCCACCCAGCAGGACATTGAGATGCTCCTGGCTGCGCAGTGCCACCTCGGCAGCAAGAACCTCCAGGTTCACATGGAGCCGTACCTGTGGAAGACCAGGCCCGACGGTGTCAACGTCCTGAACATTGGCAAGACCTGGGAGAAGATTGTCCTTGCTGCGCGCATCATCGTCGCCATTGACAACCCGGCCGACAGTACGTTCGCTCGCGCAATTCGAGACCGACAATCTTGAAAGATGCGACTGTTTGCGAAGATGGAATCTGGCTGACACTCTGTAGTCTGTGTCATCTCTGCCCGTCCCTACGGACAGCGTGCCGTCCTCAAGTTCGCATCGCACACCGGTGCCACCGCCATCGCTGGTCGTTTCACCCCCGGTAACTTCACCAACTACATCACCCGTTCCTTCAGGGAGCCCCGCCTGGTTATCGTCACCGATCCCCGCACCGACGCCCAGGCCATCAAGGAGGCCTCCTACGTCAACATCCCCGTCATTGTAAGCATGGAAACGCGCTGAATCCCGTGATGAAGCAGGTGGACTAACACACAACAGGCCCTCTGTGACGGAGATTCACCAACCGAGTACGTCGATGTTGCCATTCCCACCAACAACAAGGGTCGCCACGCCATTGGCCTGATCTGGTGGATGCTTGCCCGTGAGGTCCTCCGCCTCCGCGGCACCCTCGCCAACCGCGAGACCGAGTGGGATGTCATGACTGACTTGTACTTCTACCGCGACCCCGAGGCTGAGGAGAACAAGGACAGCGCTGGTGTTGAGGAGGCCAAGGTTCCTGGCGCCGACGAGGTTGGCCCTGGTGCCGTTGCTGATGGCTTCACCAGCGAGTGGGAGGTCTCCGGCGCATCTGCTGGTGCTTTCACTGCTCAGGCTGCCGCTGCCCCCGGCACCAGCTGGGACGCTGACACCGCCGACTGGGCTGCGTCTGGCGAGGCCCAGACTGGCAACGAGGGCTGGGGTGCTGAGACTGCTGCCCCTGCTACCACTACCCAGTGGTAGATATCATCTTGAGCATCTTCGTCAATTCTTCTCTTACATACCCTGTCTTTGACAAGCACTGGCATGTCGGCGTAGGAGTAGGGAACGGAAAAGGAAAAAAATGAGACCATTTGACATCAACTCAAGAGAATGCCATGCCTTTAGTGGAAAGGGACGTCTTGAGGGATATGATCAATGCTGCGCGCTTATGAGGGAAAGATATCCATACTTCTTTGAGGTATGGGGGAAGGCCCTGTGCTGGCGATCGGGTTGTACTTAATTGGCGCCCAGTCCTTCAATGCGAACCTTGCACCACGACCATCTGCATCACCTTTGCCGACTGTTGACATGCTTCCATTTGAAATTGTGATATGCTGGGCCTGCTAATGTCTAGTGTTGCGTCATTCATGTTTGGGCCACGGGCAGTGCTTGATACAGTGCTGAACATCATTCTTCTTCTCTCCATCATCCCATGTTGTACATGCAACGTCGTTCCGATAATCTGTGGTTCAAGATATGTACAAAGAAACTTAAAACCGAGCATTGGACGTATGCTTTAATGGGAGATGTTACTTTCTCACATCAAAGCAGTGTGGAAAGATGCATAGACACGATACGTGACGCGTTCAGAGCCAGGCGAAGATGGCAATGACACCCCCGAAAAGAGCAGCTACGCCCTTGAGCTGCTTGCCTAGGCCGTCCGCCGCAGCGCCAGTGGAGGGAGGCGCAGACGTTTCCGCACCACCAGACCCAGATCCTGTAGAGCCAGACTCATCCGCACCAGAACTTCCAGACGCCGTTGCGCTGAAGTCGGCTGAAGTAGCAGTTCCGCTGAAGTCATGCTTCTGGCCTAGTGTGGGAAGTGGCGACGTGGGTACAACTTCCCATGCCGATGCGGTGTAGTCTGGGCATGCAATAGGTGAGTTTGTGGGGTTGTATTCCGAAGCCTTTACGCCCGTCGGGTTTAGTGTTGCCCACACGGCAGAGAGGTTGGGGAAGTCAGGTTCAACGGGGATAGGCGTTCCTGCGGAAGCTGTCAGTCAAGGTGCAAACAACGAGTGCGCCACACAGAACATACCTGAGCGGGGAAAGCCATCCGGCGGTGCAGAAGGACTAGCCGGGTCGACGTGAGGGCCGTAGCTGATGAGCCCATAGTCATTTTGCTCCTCAATCCATTCATAAATGATGCTACCCGACCAGGCATCGGACATTTCTCCAAACAGCGCCTCCTGATCCTTGAAGTCGCGGGGCCTCACAGTGTTGCAACCCGTTTCCGACATGAATATTGGGATGTGTAAATCCTCCGAGTTCTTCTCCAGCTGGTCGTAGCCCGACTGCTGGTAGGTACTCTGTCCGCACCAAGAGTAAGCGTTCAGGCTGAAGAAGTCCAAGCGCTCAGCGGCATTGCTACCACAGGCCAAGTAGTTTTGAAGCATAGGCCGGAGGGACGCGATGTCGGCAGCTGAGTACCCAATGGGAATACTCCGATAGCCCTTCTCGTCGCGGTAGGCTTTCATGTCCCGGGCAGCGGCCTTGATGTAAGGAGCAGTGACAGAGCCATTGGCAGTGGTAATAGCCTCGTTACCAATGAAGAAGCCAGCTACATTGTCGTATTGATGGAACTCATCCATGACTTTGGCGAAGGCGTCGCGTTGATCAGTCTCCCAGCGAGGAGTGTTTTGCTCGACTTGAGTGTCGAAGGTATCAAGGTCGACCCAGATGTAGACTAGGAGAGACGGGTTAGCCATGGTACAGCTGGTGGGGCTCGAGTTTGCAAGGCTCTTGTTTTGCGCCAATCGAGTTTGGAAAGCCTCATGTCCAAGTTGTAGCTGGAAGCGAAGTGTACCCCAAAGGCGTACACTGCTCCCAGTACAACTTGGTCAAGACGGACTTGTTCTCACATGGCCGATTACGTACTTCCAGCGTCGGCGAATGTCTTCATGCAATCGGTGTGATCGGCATCAGGATCCACATGGTAAACGCGAATCGAGTTGGCGCCGATGGTCTTCATGAGTGCAGAGTCGAGACCACATTGCGTCGCGTCGATGAGAGGATCGTCGGGTACCAGTTGGTACGCGATACCTGCCCGCGTTGGTCAGTAGCTGTCTCCCTTGTTATGACCTGAGGTACGCACCCTTGACGAAGAACTGATTGCCCTCGCTGGTGAAGAACTTGGAGCCTTTGACCTCAATGGTAGGGATAGCCGACGCAATGGCACCCAAGCTGGCCAATAGGCCCAGCGACAAGAACTGAATCATGCTATACAGTGCTGCGACAGGTGATGGCTTTGGTCGTCTGGATACTCGGGTGTGGCCGCAAGAGAAATTCTGTCGCGATAGCTTTGAGCGAATGTTGAGCAACCGCACTACGGTACTTGGCCACAAGCGCACAGCAAACGGGAAATGGAGCCGGCGGGAAACGGGTGAAGGCCTGTGCCGTCGAGACAGAAAGTGCAACGAAGGTGAAGTGGTGGAGAAAAAGAAGACGACAAACACCCGTCCAGTCGACACAAACAAACGCGCGAACCTAGGCGTGAATCCTTCCAATGTCCCTCACACATCGGGCAAGCACCATGACGCCTGCTCTGCCGCAAGTCCATCTTGCCTTCCCTAAGCGGCTCCAGTAGCAAGGTACAAACGGCAACGAGGCCTATCGCGATAGTGAAAGAGGACAGGCGCAATGGGTGCCAGCCGAGACGTGCGCCTGTGCCGCGTCGATCGTCGGAGCTTGTTATTGGTTGGCACGCCTGAGGCCTGCTGGGCGTGCAGCCTTGGTACAGCTAAGCAGTGCACGGCGGGATTTCGCTGCCGCTTGGGTGCTTTAGCGCGTCGAGACGTGGTGGAACCGTCCACGGCTGGCGAGGCCGATACTGCAACACAACAACCAAAGGCATTCGACACATCGAAACGACTCGCTTTGATAACAGGCGCATGCATACTCATCAGCGCCAACACGATTGGTAGGACCTGCGAAAGCTCACGAGAAGGAAACACGAGAGAACGGACAACTATCATCCACGTACAACTAGTGTGTCAGCTCCACTTCCGATTCCTAGTGCTTTGTGCGGAGAACTCTAACTAAGAGGACTGTGAATGCGGGCATATCAAAGCATTGTACACAGCCGACACAGTCTGGGGATTGCGGAAGACGTTATCAGGATCGAGCGCCGCCTTGATCTTTTGCAAGCGAGGCACATTGCAGCCCCAGTACGACCGCTGTGGATCCGCAAGCTCAGGGTCGACATAGCCTGGGTACGCACTTTGATCTGCCCCCGTCCCGTCCTGCACCAAGAGGTTGAGGCCGGCCAAGAAGCTTTTAGAGGCATCGCTGACGCATTCGCTAAAACTGACCACGTAGCTCTGCATAAAGTAGAGCGCATCACGGTGCCAGTACGCGGTAGCCGTCTGAGACACATCAGAGATGGCGCCGCCTTGGAGATCCCAGATGACGAGCCACACGGGTGATCCCTTCTCGGTTGCGTTGATGTACGAGAACATCTCTTGAATGGTATCCTTTGACATGATTGTCTGGTTCGTTGTCTTGACACTCTTGGCGTAGAAGCGGATGGGGAAGCTGCCCGCAGCTGTAAGAGCGGCATCACCCAGTCCCGGAAATGGCACAGTGGCAATGGTACTCTGCGCAGAGACGGCTGAATCATTGGCAGGCATGATAGACGGGCTGTTCAGCGCATCAAAGTCACTTCGCGGCCCATAGAAGATGCCGTTGATAACCATGGAGCCTTGGCTAAGAGTGACAGTGCTGGAGAATTGGCGGCTGAGATTGGGCTGTATGACAAACTCCTGCCAACGCTGAAATGTGCTTGCAAAAGAGTTCGTGTCCTCGGCTGTGATAGTGTACGTATACTGGGTAATCTCTGACGGCGCCTGCGCAGTTTTCATGGTGAACTCTGTAACAATGGCGAAAGAGAAACCAGCGCCTCGGATAGCAAAGAACAAGTCGGAGTTTGTGCTTGCGCTAGCTGTCACAATGGAACCGTTCGCGACGACGCACTGCACTGACAGAATCTGATCGGCTGCAAGTCCGAGCTGGCGACTGAGTGTCCCGAGACCGCCAATCGTCATGTGGCCACCTGAGCCGATGACGCCCACTTCGCCGTATGCCATCACTCGGCCGAGGGGTTGTAGTTTTTGCGAGAGATTTCCGAGCAGATTTCCCTATACCAGGCGTCCGAGTCAGCGGAAGAAACAGCAAAAGATCCTTAGTGTCCACAATGTTTGGGATGCAACGTACTGGGCCAAAGGTAACCGTGTGATCAGCTTCGTTGTAACTGAAGGCTCTCATATTCTTCATATCCACGACCAATGAGCCATTGAACCCTCCTAGTCCTACATGCGACGCCGTTGTCAGCGAGTTCAAGACCACGAACCTTGTTCCTGCACTCTGCCTTACCATAATTGGCGTAACTATGGCCTCCACTGCGCGCTTGTACTGCGACTCCTGCAGTATGCGCGCACTTGACGGCCCCCGATACTTGCTGCTGTGTTCTTGGAGATACGATTGCGGCCGGGATGGTGAGGTAATTCAGATTGTATGGTGTCACGTCTCCCTGCAAGAACAGAGGGTCTTGCGGTAGTGAGTAAAGGTTGGTGTCGTTGCCGAAAGTCGCTTCTAGACATTGTAGAAATGTGGTGTTCGAGGCCCTCGTAGTAGACGCGGCCGTGAGTACGGTTACCAGCCAAAGATTCTTCATAGTCGTCAAAAGAGGTTGGTGCAAAGGGAAGGTCAGACTGCTCAGCGGGCGGAAGAAGGAAAAGCCCAGTTGAAGAACGCCAGGTAAATGGCTCACTTTATCTCACCTCGAGGAACCCGGCCTCATTGGATTCTCGCTCACACACTGAATTAAGGTCCACAATCTCCAGGTCAGCTTACATGTCGCCATGTTGCACCTCAGCCGGACCGACTCAGCGAGTCACGGCGCCCTGACGCGTCCGATAATTCTTTTCACGCACCAGCACGTAGCGCGCTCCAAAGTTGAAAACCAGCAACATGCCTACACGTAGGGAAACCGCGGTCGCGCAACCAAGAAATTCGGTCTCAAGAGATGGAGCCGATGAGCGCACAGGTGACGATACGAAAATGAGGCAGGCGGAAGCTGTTAACAGATGGTCGTGCTTTGGGCGCTGGGCCGCATCGTGTTAATTAAACACGCGGTCTTACTGTTCGATAACCCTTCATTCTACTTGCAGCTGCCGTGGTGTGAATACCACAAGCGAGTCCAACCCGTATTGTATTGCCTTTAGTCTTACGAGGACGCCTGATTTGTATGGCACTGGTGACTGGTTTGTGCTTTTGGTAACCGCTGAATTGTTGTATGGCTTTATTTGTCTAGCGACCAGTACATACCCCGCTTCCATACCGTGGCACGCAGCGTGGAGGCGCGAAGATATGGAATGGCAAAATAAATCTCCGATAGGTTTTGAAATCGCGTTCATCGAACGAATATGTACGAGGCTGACTGCTGACACATGGCAGGATGCACTGGCGATCTATTTCGTCATCGCTCCCGACATGACCGGACCAATCGCCTCCCTCTTCATAGCCCTCGCGATCCAATCAGCGACCACAGTGTATTCCTGAAGATCCACAACATCCGCCAACCACTAACCGCAAAATCAGTATGCGCCTCTCAAAATCGCACCAGATCAGGGTAAACTCACATTGGCGGCCAGATACTGCCACGGCACGAAGGCCAGATCCGCATACGAGAACCTGCCACCCACCATCCAAGGCCCATCTTCGCCCTTTGGCTGCTGCTTCAAGTGGTCCTCTAAGACAGTGGTGATGCGTTTAATCTCCTTAGTGTAGCGCCCAATGGGAAAGGCGAGCGATTCGTGGTGCGGCTTGGTGAAGAAGTGCGCTTGGCCGTAGTATGGGCCTTGGCCGCTCACTAGATGTACAGCTCAGCCATCCAAACTTACCACGTAGGTGTCATCGAACGAATAGCCACATACCTTCAAAGAACAGCCACATCCTGGCCTCCCACGCCTCCTTGCTCCCCTTGGGGAATCCCAACTTGTTGTCTGTATCGTAGTTTTCCAACAAGTACTCAATAATCGCGCCAGACTCCCACACAGTAAGACCAGTGTTTGGGTCTTGGATGATGGGGAGGCGGCCGTTGGGCTTCATGGAAGTGTATTCAGGGCTTTTAACGACGGCGTAATCTACATAGATAATCTCGTGGGGGAGGCTAAGGTCCCTAACGGTCATAGCAATTTTAGGTGGGTTAGGTCCTACAGTATGTGCACACGCAATGCCCGTGTTCGCGTAATGCCCGGGTTTTACTAGTAAAAGCAGATATTTAAACTCTTATAACTTTTTTAAATCTTAATAATTTTTTAAGTTTTTTTATTATTTATAATCTAGAAGATTAGCTCTTTAGATCTAGACTATTTCTATATTAATATATTACGTAATTATAGAGATATTAAACTCGAGTATAAACTTTAACTTTTTAAATAATTGCTAATTTTAAATTTTCTAATTATAAAAAGCTGCTTAATTATATATATATACTATAATTTAAATAAGAACTTAATAATATTAAGTAGTTTAAGAGTTAATTAAATATACGCTAAAATTTTAGCTAAAAGTTTTTATTTTTCTAATAACTTCTTTAATACTTAGTATTATTAAGTTTATATTTAATATTTAGAATCTAAAAAGCTAGTTCTATAAGACTTAGCTATTATATTTATTTAATAATTATAATGTAAAAAGATTTATTCTATATAGAAAGCTAATATCTCTAGAATTAAGTAATATATTAAGATAGAATCTATTATAGGATTATAGTACTATCTCATAGGATTCTAAATATTAAATAATATTTAAAAAATAGTAAGAATTAAAAAGGTTATAAGCTTTTAAAGTTTACTTTTTTACTAGTAAAACCCTAGGTATTACGCGAACCTAGGTATTATATATACTAGTACTATAGTAAGAATATTAGGGGGAATTCTAATATTAGAAAGGTATTATACTAGTTTTACTATAGATTTTAATAGGTATAAGAGACGCTATAGTATTCTAGTTAAGATATTTATAATCTTAAGTAAAAGCTAAGGAAATAGTTAAAGAGCTAGTCTAGATTAAAAGTAAATATTAATATTCTAAATATAATTACTTTTTACTTTTATATTTATAGTATAGCTTACGCTTATAAACTATATTATTTAGCCCCTTATCTAATATACCCTAAGAGTATAAAATAAATAGGTACTAAAAAGCTATTATCTAAGTATAATTAAAAAGTATAAATATAATACTTAATAGTTCTACTAATTAATCCCTTACTAAGTATTAAAGACTATACTATATAAAATATAGTAAAGAAGGTATAGTAAGGTTACTTATACTAATAAAAGAAGAGTTAAGTAATTATTAAAAAAAAGCCTTAGTATAATTAGTATACTTAGACTATAAGTATACTCTTAGTTAAATAAGTTTTAATATATAAGTTTTAATATTCTAAAAGACTAAAGAGTTAAGTATAGTAATACTTATAATTCTTTATCTTCTATATAAGTATAAGGGTATTATTAAAGAGAAAATCTAAAAAAGTAAAAAGTAGCTATCCTTTTACTTATTAATAATAAAATTAAATAGAAAAAAAAGTAGTAATATAGTTTAAATACTAAACTAATTAGTATTTTATAGTAGTAAAACTTTAATAGCTATATATATATATAAACTAAAGTTTATAAGATTTACTAAAAGTAACTAAAGAAAAATACTTATTAAACCTTAGGAGAGCTTAAGAAGGATTACTAACTATTAGCTAGTAATATAATTATAATATATAATAAATAGGAGAGGATATAGTATATTTACTATAAATAAGAGAAGTATATAAAACTTAACTACTTTTAACTTTTATACTAATACTAATTTATAAGCTTTAATACCTTTTCTAAAACTTAAACTATATAGAAATATTATATATATAATATACTTCTTCTTTATTCTTATTTAAGTATTTTTTTAGCTTAGCTTAAAAGCTATAGTTAGATATATATAAATAAAAATACTCCCCCCTAGGCCTTAGGGATAGGGCCTATAGTATTATCTTATATTAAATTACTAATAAATTTTAAAACTAAGCCTAAACTATCCTAGTATATCTAGAAGTCTCTTTTTACTTATAATACCTTTCTATCTACTCTACTTATAATATACTCTATACTACCTTAACGTCTTTATTATTATTATAACTACTTCTAATACTACCTAGAGATTAAGAAGCTCTATTATATTATAGTAATTATAGTTATAGTTATAGTTATAATTATAATTATAATTCCCTTTAAGTAGCTACGAAGTCTATATATTAGTAGTAGGAGTAGTACCCTTATATATTACTACTACACTTACTATAGCTATTAAAGCTAGCTATTATACTATACCTACTACTATTACGCACCTAAGTCCTATCGCGTTATATCCTAAGCCTTTTATATTATTAAATCTATTATATCCTAAGCCTCCTACGTTACTACTATTATTATTATTAAATTTATTATCTACTGCCTATCCCTCCCTTCGCTATTTAGTAATATTTATAATAAGTAGTAGCTATTAATTAAAGCCCCTATTATAGACCTCCTCTAAGTACTTATTCTACTTATTAGTTATTATAGTACTAGTAACCTATATATTATATATACGCTAGACCTATCTATACTAAAGAAGAGTAAAGGACTTATTTACTATATATATACCTTTACTAGCTAGTATAAGGATAGTACTTCTAAGGAAGAGTTTAGTAATATATACTAAGTCCCTAAGCTTATACTTAAATTCTTTTATAATAAGCTAATATAAAAGGCTAAGGGACTAAATATAAGTCTAAAACTTAGGCTTAAAGTTAGTTTTAAGGAAGTTAATATTAATAATAACTTAGTAGTTACTATACTACTTAATAGTTACTATAGTTACTAGGATAGTTACTAAGCTATCTAAAACTAGGCGCTTTATACCTATAATAATATTAGAGTTACTAAATATACTAGATATACTATAGATATTAGAGATATTAAAGTGTAGGGGTTAAGAGAAAGGAATTTAAGTTACTTAAATATTTCTATAGCCTTAAGTACTATAGTTTTAAGCCTAGAGGTAAGCTATAAACTATAGATTTAAAACTCCTCTTCCCCCTAACGTTACTATAACTTTCTAGAACTATATAAAGTTTAGGGCTTTAGTTTTAACCTAACTATTATTAAATCTATATAGCTACCTAAACTAAAACTAAGTGTTTAGGAAATATACCTTTACTATAATTTATTATAGTATCTTTTAATAGTATTATACCTACGTCTTTTACTAGCACGTTTATTATTTAAATAAATAAAAATATTTATAAATATATAATATACTTACTTTATTTATACTAAAGAGCTACTTAAAGTAGTTTTTTATAAAGTAGATTAGTAATTATTTAAGTTCTACTATACTAGTATATAAAGTAATTAATTTAGCTTTAACTTTTATAAAAATTTTTAATTATTATTATAGTATATTTAGAGACTTTTTAAAATAAAGTAGTAACTAAGTAACTATAATCTTATATAAGCCTAAATTTAGTAACTACTAATATATATATAGTATATTATAAATACTAAATATAAAGATATATAATAGTATATATATAATCTAAATACTATAATATACAGCCTTTTAACTTATATACTATCCTTTACTATCCTTTACTATCCTTTACTATCTTTTACTATCCTTTACTATTTTTACTATTTATAGCTACTACTACTTCTTCTCTACTATATCTATATTACTATTAACTAAATCTTCTTTTTACTATTTTTATAGTTAAAGTTATAGCCTTATTTTAATATAGCTATTTATAATACTATTACTACTAAATTATTAACTTTAGTTTAATAAATACTAGTAGTATAGTAATTTATACCTTATTTTACTTACCTTATAGTATATATTTATACTTCTTTTTTAAAATACCTAAATCTCTCTCCTTAACTACTTTATTAATATCTAGGATTTATTAGTATAGCTACTTCTTAGTCTCCTTACTAACACCTAAGGCTACTATAGTAAAGTAGCTATATCTAATAAGCTTAGTAAGGTAATATACATTTATATATATAATAAATATTAACTATACTCTTTTTCTTCTTAAGATTATTATTATAGTCTCCTTAACTCTCTCTTTTATTATAATATAGTTAACTTTAGTCTCTTTTATAAGATCCTTATTAGGTTTAGTAAAATAAAAGTACTAAAGGACTTTAGTTTTATTCTTTATTAACTTTTAGAAAACGCTTAAAAGTATTTCCTTAATATATATAATACTTAAATCTTTAATATTAGTAAATAGTATAAGTGTAAAGGTCTACCTTAGTAGTCCTAAGAGTTAGTTCTTAGAAATAAGTAAGTGCGATAGATAGGGGGGTGTAATAGCACGATTAGAAGATTAATATAATATTATAGAGTTATATAAGAATAAAGTATAATCCTTAGATTAAATACTAGAGTCTTATATAAAGTTAAATATACTAAGCTAGAGGGGTTTAGTATCTAAGCTATATACTTAGTAAGTATCTTAGTTATCTTATAAGTCCTATATTATCTTATACGTAGTATATCGTAGGACTTTATAAGATATTATAAGACGTACGTAACTTATCCTATAAAGGCTTTCTACTAAGACTATAGGATTATGTATCTACTATAGGGTAGCGTTATCTATTAGTATATAAAGGCCTACCCTTTATCTAAGTTATCTAGGGTCTCTTCTTACTACTATCCTTTATATATAGTTAGTGTCCTTTCCTCCTTAGGTTTATAATACTATCCTCCCTTTCTCTTATTTATATCCTTATAAATCTAGACTAATAGTTTCCTATAGTACTACTTATTATTACGCTATAGGTAATTATATAAATAGTATTAGTATCTTAGCTATAGTATCTTATAAATATTACGTAAAGTATAACTTAGAGTATTAAATATCGTCTTTAAAGAAAGAGTGTAGGAATTATTATAAAAATAGAATAAGGAACTATATTCTAGTAAAGGTCCCTTCTCTAGACTATTTAAAGTTAGATTAGGAGCTAGCTTAGCTAGAATAATAGGAGTCTAAAGTAGATATAGTAGAGTTAGCTACTCTTAAGGCGTTACTAGTAGCTTATATAAAAAAGGATTAGCTATAGAAATAATAAAAGTTGTTAGCGTATTATAAATAAAAATTAATAAAGGAGTTAGGAAAGTTTATAGATAAGGTTAAAGCTTTAGAGGCTATAGAGAGTATTAATTATAAAGTTACAGCCCTAGAAGGTAGCCTAATACTAGGTACTCTAGCGTTAGATTAAGGTACTTTTTCTCTAACCTATCTTAATAGTAATCTTACTTTTAATAACTTACTTACTAAGTTAAGTAGTAATCTTAAAGGTGTAGTTAGTAGTTTATAAAGTTTATATCTAGTTCCTATATATTTTTACTATTTAGATAGCCTAACTATTTAACTAGGTATTTAGTACTATTATTACTATTATAGTATATAAGAATCTTCTTAACTTTAAAGACGTTGTCTTCTTCTATCTTAAAGTAAAAGGTTTTCTAAAGTAGTATTCTTAGGTCTACTAGTTCTAATATATTAATATAGAATTATAGGTAGATTTCTACGTTAGCTAGAAGGTTAAGTGTATAAGTAACTAGTCTCTTCTAGTCTAGAATTAAAAATAGTCTAACCTTAACGTTATTAAGCCCTTTACTTAGTCGCTTAGTATAGAGATTCTTTATAAGTAAATAAACTTTATCCCCCTTCTTTAGCTAAGGTGCTATTTTTTATTTCTTATTAATATAAGAGATGCTTTAGCGTTAAGCCTTCTTAAGTACTTATTTAAGTTACTTATATACTATCTTTAGCTTATTAGCTATAGTAATAGCTACTTCTATCTTCTAACTAAGAAATATTTATATAAAGAGATTTAGGTATCTCTTATAATTTACGTAGAATAGAGTCTATCCTATAGACTCTAAAAGCTTATTATTATATACTATCTATACTATAGGTAATAGTAATACCTAGTTATCTTACTAGTAGTTAATATAGATCTATAGGTAAGCTTTTATTATATAGTTTATTTATTTAGTCTATTTATCTATCTGCAGATAATAAGCTATTAATAGCTTCTTCTTAGTTCTAATTATAGTAAGTAATATTATCTAAAAGTTTAATATAAAGAGCTTATCTCTATTACTAATAATTAACTTTAGTATACTATAATATTAAATAATTCTATCTTAGATAATATACGTAAGCTATACTACTATATAGTCTTTTTAAAAGGTAACGTACTCTACTTACTTAGTAAATCTATCTACTACTATAAGAATTACGTTATAAGATACTTTAGTAATAGGGTCTCTTAAGACTAGTAAGCCTATAATAAAGTCTATAGAGATATCTAACTATAGTGCGTTAAGTAGTTCTATTACTTATATTTCTCTATATAGTACGTAGGTACTATATTTATTCTTCTAACAGTCTACGCACTTAGTAATAAAGGTAGTAATCTTATCCTTTATATTTAGAAACTCGTAATTTCGCTTAATAAGTTCTATTATTTATGTAATACTAGGGTAACTATATATAGGGTTATTATAGTATTATCTAATAATTACTTCCTATAATTCTTCTAGTACTTCGCTAGTAATCTTTATAATCTAGTTTAGTATCTTAGTAGGTCCTAGTAATCTATCTTTATTAATCTTAAGTAACGTAGAATTAGTAATTAACTTAGTTCTTATAATATTATATTAATAGCTAAGAGTATCTACTCTACTATTATCTTTTCCTAGTATATATATAATCTTAAACTTATACTATCTTAGTTCTTCTAACTATCTTACCTATTATTAGTTAAGTACTTTAGTTATTGTAAAGTTAACTAAGTTCTCATAATCTATAAATATTATAAGTTCTAAATAGCTTTTAGCGTACACTCTCTAATACTTAAGGTATACTATAATAGCTAGTAGTTCCTTATTATAGACGTTATAATTTTCTTTAGCTACTATAAACTTATAAGAATAGTAGGTAATAGGATACTATTTCCTATTAATATATATACTAGTATATCCTCCTAGTATAAGGTCTAATACGTCTATTTTAAAGCGTAGTTTACATCCTACTATAAATATATAGAAGTAGGGTAGTTTAATACTTACTTTCTTAAGTATCTAGAAGGTGTCTTTAGCTTCCTTACTCTATTTAAAAGGTATATCTTTCCTTATAAGTCTAGTTAAAGGAATAGTAATCTTTAAAAAGTCCTTAATAAACTATTAATTAAAGTTTAGAAATCCTAGGAAGGACTATATATCTTTAACTATCTTAGGTTATAGCTATTCCTTAACTATCTTAATCTTATCTTTATTTATTTATACTCTATTAGCTCCTACTATATACCCTAAGAAGGTAACCTTATTTTTATAGAATTCGCACTTCTCTAGCTTTAGTTAAAGGTTAAACTTCTCTAAGTACCTTAGTACTATATAGATATATTTAATATAGTCTTCTATATTTTTAAAGTAGATAAGAATATTATCTAAGTATATAATAATAAAGATATCTAGGTGTACTCTTAATACGTTATTAATAAGTTCCTAAAATATTACTAGTACGTTCGTAAGTCTAAATAGTATAACTGTATATTTATAGTATCTATATCTTATATAGAATACTATCTTCTATTCTTTACCTTTCTTAATCCTAATAAGGTAGTATTTATCTTATAAGTCTAGTACTATAAAGACCTTAGCTTAAGATAATTAATCCTAAAGTTCTATAATATTTAGTAGTAGGTATTAATTCTTTACTATAATATTATTAAGCTTATAGTAGTCTACGTATATCTTAGGTAGTCTCTTCTTCTTTAGTATAAAGAGTATTAGGAATCCTACTAGTAATATAGAAGGTCTTATATAGCCTTTCTTTAAGTCTTAGTCTAGCTTTTCTCTTAGTATCTTAAGTTCTATCTCTAATAGTTAGTATATTAACCTAAAAGGTAGAGTCTTCCCTTCTTCTAGAATAATCTTATAGTCCTAAGGTTAGTACTTTAGTAAGGCTTTACTATTTACTACTTCTATAAAGAGGTGCTAAAATTCTTTATACTCTTATAAGATATCTAGAGTTACGCGTTTCTCTAAAACTCTAACTTAGTAATCTAGGGGTACCTTACTAGTATCTATTAAGTTAAACCCTCTTTTCCTAAGGCTATTCTTATACGAGGTTTACTTTCCTTTAATAATATTATTAATCTTCCTCTTATCTACTATTATAGTTATTAGATATATAGGCTAGCTTATAGTTACGTCTAATCTATAGTACTTAAATAAGAACGTCTTTAACTTTTAGTTAATACGTAGGTTATATTCTTATAACTAGGGAAGTCCTAATATAATATTATAAGTAGCTAGTCTAAAGATATCTAGGTCTATCTTCTCTTAGTAATCTTAGATACTAAGCGTTACTCTAGTAACCTTATAGGTAATCTTAGTCTTACCTAGTATAGGCTAACTATTAGTAATATATAGTATATAGCTATTATCTTTCCTTAGCAGCTTTAGTCTAGCTAAAGAGGCTACTTAAGTAGAAATATAGCTTACTTAGGATCCTAAATCTACTAATACCTATATCTATTATCTATTAAGCTATATAGTAAGCTTAAGGAGTATTAAGGAGTTTATACTATTAATCTCCTTAGTAGTTCTAGGTATATTAGGTATCTATCTAAAAAAGACTACTAACTATACCTATAGAATTTCTTTATAATAATATATTATTTATATTTAATATTAAGATATATATACTATAAGGGCTAGTTATACTCTTATATACTAGTTCTATCCTCTATAGTTATCTACTATATTATATATATCTATAGGGTCTCTTATAGATTATTATATCTATAGAAGTATAAGCTATACCTTTTATCCTATAGGTAAATTACGTATATATCCTTTAGATAGTTATACTATTAGTAAACGTATATTAGTATTCCTATAAACTTATATAGAAAGAATCCTAAACTAGCCTTATCTAAGTAATAGATTATATATAAGTTATATAAATATATTATTTAGCTTATCTTATTATATAAGGGGTTCCTTAGGTTAAGCTAATAGTATATATTAATTTTACGCTTCCTTTTAGCGTTATTATACTTCTATTATTCTTCTAGGTCTAAGTCTTACTTCTAGAAGCTATAGGAGTTTTATTCCTATTTTATTATTAGTACTATATAGGGGCTACTATATTATTTAACTTCTTTATAGAATAGTTATCGTTCTCTATTTAAGAGTTAAGTAGTAAGTTCTTCCTATAATACCTTAGCTTCTACTTCCTATTAGAAGAGAGCTTTAGGGTTAAAGCCTCTTATACTAGCTTCCTTATATAGGTCTAGGTATTAGCTATACTTCTTAAATTAACTATAAAAGTCGTCCTTAGTATAATTAAAGGTAACCTTAGGCTTACTAAGCTACCTTAGTAGGATATTAACCTTTTTACCTAAGTTATTATATCTAACCTTAGCCTTAATTACCTTATTAATATATTCTAGCTCGTTAGGCGTAGGTAGGAACCTTACTATCTTAGCTAAAAGGTTTTCCTTATCTTACTTTACTTCCTATAAGAGATAGTAAAAATCTTATTATATAGCTACTATAATATCTAGTGTTTTATAAGCGTACTTAATAAGTAGTTTATTAAGGTATTAGAGTAGCTAATTAATCTAAGACGCTAAAGTCTTTAGCTATTCTTTTAGTATATATAGTATTACTAGTTAGTTCCTTACCTAGAATATAGCTATATATCTAAACTTAGTCTAGTTAATCTTAACTACCTTTATATCTTCGTAGAGTTCTAAGTTAGAGTTATTATCTAAAGAGGTATCTTCTAGTTTAGTAATTATTAGGTTATTAAGTCCTTTAATAAAGTCTTAGTTTTCTCCCTTAACCCTAATTATTATAGGTTAAGTAATTACGTTCTACTTTTCCTCTAAGTCGTTAGTAGGTACTATATAGTAAATAATATTAATTTATTAAGTTACCTTACCTTAGCTTTAGTAGTCCTATTTTATATAGCCTTCTTTACTATAGGTGTAATAAGTAAACTTCTTCTTATTACTCTTATTATATAGAAACTTTAGCTTTCTAGGTCCCTTATTAATATTATCTAAGTATATAGGCTTAGGCCTATTAGTCCTATATTAGCCTAAGATCTAAGGTACGTAGCTTTACTAACGTCCCTAATTAGGGTATAAATATTAAAATAGTTAACGTTATTAAATATTTATATTATAGGTTACGTAATTCCCTTAAGTAAAGAGTTATTCCTCTAGTACTAGCTTATAGAGTTTATTATCTACTTAAATAGCTTTAGCTATAAGTTTATTAAGTATATTAAGGCTAGATTTACTCCTTATTAGTTCTTTATATATAGTTAGTTTAAGACCTTATTAGTATATCTATATTAAAGTGTTATTATCTTATTTAATAACTATCTAGTACTACTAGAATTTAGTTATATAGTTAGTAGTAGAGCGAATTTATTATAACTTCTAAATCTTCTACTTAGCGATTACAGATTCTTTAAATAGTAAGAATACTTCTTATATCTTAGTCTTAAATATATCCTAATCTTTAATAAGTTCTTTATTAACTCTATTAGTAATAAAATTATCTATATAGTATTAGATAATAGGGTTAACCTATTTTTCTATATCTCCTTAAAAGAAGGTAGAGGCCTAAATAACCTTATTAGCTTCTTTAATTTTATTATTAAGATAGAAGTATCTATTTACCTAAAGTAGCTAGGCTTTAAGCTTACTTTAGTTACTATAATAGGTGTCTAGCTTATTACCGCGTACGTAGCTTCCTCTAGTCTAGGAATTAGTAGGGGTATCTATTATAGTATTACTTATCTTAAGGGTGTTTAAAGTGTAAAGGTCTACCTTAGTAGTCCTAAGAGTTAGTTCTTAGGAATAAGTAAGTGCAATAGATAGGGGGGTATAATAGTATAATTAGAAGATTAATATAATATTATAAGGTTATATAAGAATAAAGTATAATCCTTAGATTAAATACTAGAGTCTTATATAAAGTTAAATATACTAAGCTAGAGGGGTTTAGTATCTAGGCTATATACTTAGTAAGTATCCTAGTTATCTTATAAGTCCTACGTTATCCTATACGTAGTATATTATAGGACTTTATAAGATATTATAGGACGTATATAACTTATCCTATAAAGGCTTTCTACTAAGACTATAGGATTACGTATCTACTATAAGGTAGCGTTATCTATTAGTATATAAAGGCCTACCCTTTATCTAAGTTATCTAGGGTCTCTTCCTACTACTATCCTTTATATATAGTTAGCGTCCTTTCCTCCTTAGGTTTATAATAATAAGTAGGACTACTTTTACTAAAGTATAATTATTCTTATAGTATAATATATAAAGTAGTTATATATAAGGTAGTTATATATAGTATAAGCTAATTATATATAGTATTAAAGTTTATATTAGTATAAAGGTTAGAAGTACCTAAGCTTTTATAGAAATATATAAAATTTTAAGTAAATTTAATAATAGTAAAAATACTCTTTTCTTTTTCTCCTTTAATATATATTATAATTATATTATAAGCTAATACTAGTAATCTTTATTAGGCTTACTAAGGTTTTATAAGTATCTTTCTTAGTTACTTCTAGTAACTCTTATTAACTTTAGTTTTAAAATATAGATTTTAAGGCTTTACTACTATAAAATATTAATTAGTTTTATATTTAAACTATATTATTACTTTATCTTTTTTAATAACTTTTATAACTAATAAGTAAAAGGCTAGCTACTTTTAACTTTATTTAAGTTTTATTTTAATAATACCTTACTATTTATAGAAAATAAAAAACTATAAAGTAATTATTTATAATATACTTTCTTAAATACTTCTCTATATAGCTAATAAGAAGTAAAGTCTAAAAGAAAAAGGAACTTAAGATATATAACTAGTTTTTCCTCCTCTTTTATAAAGAAAATATATAGTATATACTTCTCTTCTCTTTCTATAGTATTATAAATACTATTATATTATATTTATACTTTAATACCCTCTTATCTATAATAAGAATTATATTTTACTATTAGAATATAATTATCTTTATATACTCTAATACGTATATAGATAGTAAAGCTTATAAAAAACTATTTAACTTAGTAAAGAAGTAATTTTATTATATAGTTAATACTAATATTTAATTTATAAAGAGATAGCTAAGACTTAATTATAATTATATATAGTTAAAGAGATTATTAAGAGTAATATAGTAATATACTATTAGATAACTTTATAAGCTAATATCATTTATATATATAATAAGTATAATATATAAAAATATACTAATAAGTTAAGATAGAAATACTTATTTAATAAACTAAATAGTAACCCCTTTTAGATATTAGATAAGATAGAAAATACTAATCTTATAAACTTAAAAAGTTACTTATATAGTACTTATAATTTTCCTATTCTCTACCTAAGTATAGGGGTATTATTTAAAAAGAACTTTAAAAAAAAAAGTAGCTATCTATTTCCTTATTAATTATAAAAGTTAATAAAAAGAGAAAGTAATAATATAGTCTAAATATAAGACTAATTAGCGTTTTATAGTAGTAAAGATCTAATATCTATATATAAAAACTAAGCTAAAGAAATTTACTAAAAGTTACTAAAAAAAAAGATACTTATTAAACCTTAGGAGGGCTTAATAAGGATTACTAACTATTAGCTAATAATATAACTATAAGATATTATAAAAAGTAGAGAGAATATAGTATATTTAATTAGTAATCCCTATTAGGCCTCCTAAGGTTCGATAGGTATCTTTTTAGTTACTTATAGTAAATTTTTTTAACTTTAGTTTTCGCGTATAGACGTTAGAGCTTTACTACTATAAAACGCTAATTAGTCTTATATTTAAACTATATTATTACTTTATCTTTTTTATTAACTTTTGCGACTAATAAGTAGAGGGATAGCTACTTTTTATTTTTTTAAAGTTATATTTTATTAATACCCCTACACTTATAGAAAATAGAAGATTATTATTAAAAAAAATTATAGTATATTTAATATATCTAAGAGGAGGTTATATAAAAACCTAGCTACTTTTAACCTTTATACTAATACTAACTTACTTTAAGTATCCTACTATATATAATTTAATTCTAATATATATAATTAAACTATAGTATATATAATAGAATTATAATATATATAAATAGTATATATCCCTTAGGGTAACTCCTTATAGCTATCTAGCTAAGCTAGTATACCCTTTCTAGTAAGGAGCCCCTTAACTTATTAAATATAAATAATATAAGCCTTATATATATCTAAGAGCTAAACTTAGTAGTTAGTAAAGGGCTAAGAGTATAAATACTTATAATACTCTAAATCCTTAGTAATAGCTATTCCCTTAGCTAGTACCTTATTAAGAAGTCTAAGGTTAGTAGTATAATTATAAAAGTAATTTATCTCTCTTAGGCCTTAGGGATAAGGCCTATAGTAATATCTTATATTATATTACTAAGAAATTTTAAAACTAAGCCTAAACTATCCTAGTATATTTAGAAGTCTCTTTTTACTTATAATACCTTTCTATATACTCTACTTTTATTATACTTAGCTATACTACCTAATATCTTTATTAATATTATAACTACTACTAATACTACCTAAAGATTAAGAAGCTCTATTATATTATAGTAATTATAGTTATAGTTATAATTATAATTATAATCCCCTTTAAGTAGCTATAAAGTTTATTAGTAGTAGTAGTACTATTACTTAACCTTACTATAACTATTAGAGCTATTATACTATACTTACTAGTACTATACTATACCTACTACTATAATACTCCTAATAGGTCTTATTATACTATATCCTAAGTCTCTTATATTATTATTATTATTATTACTATTATTAAAATTATTAAATTAATTATCTACTACCTTATTAATACCTACCCTATATCTATATAATTATTAGCTATACCTACTTAATAGAATTATAAGATAGGGATAAGTTTACTAAGAATCTACTATAACTATCTAGTATAGTTTTTATCTATAACTATCTTAAGATATACTTCTTACTCTATTAAGAATAATTTTTTAGTTACTATTATATAACTTAGCTCCTATATATAAATATTCTACTCTATAGTAATAGATAATAATATATTATCTATCTTAGTATTAGCTATTATAGTAACACTACCTAAGAGAGTAAGAGTAATAATAAATAAGTAATTATTCTTTAAAAGGTATTTATATTATTCCTTAGTAGTTTTATCTAA
Organism: Alternaria solani; assembly: GCA_002952155.1. Classification (NCBI taxonomy): domain Eukaryota; kingdom Fungi; phylum Ascomycota; class Dothideomycetes; order Pleosporales; family Pleosporaceae; genus Alternaria; species Alternaria solani. The sequence continues at coordinate 585,575 of CP022032.1, read as the reverse complement.
GAAGTTAAGAGAGGAGAGGTAGTTATATAAGAGGTAGCTTAAGTTACTATAGAGATAATAATAGTTTAAGCTAATTTAATTCTTAGTATACTAGTACTTTACGTTACTATTAATATTAATATTAATATTAACTACTATATATAAATCTAGGAATAGCCGCTTAACACCTATAATATAATTATATATTATAAGGCGTATAGTATTAAAGAAGGTATTTCTCTTTAGTAGTAAGCTTTAGGATAGAGTATTAAAGTATAGAAGTTAAGAGATAGAAATTTAAAAAGTTACTTAAATATTTCTTTATCCTTAAGTACTATAGTTATAAGCCTAGAGGTAAGCTATAAACTATAGTTTAGAAACTTCTCTTTTATCTTAACTTTACTTCTCCCTAATATTACTATAACTATCTAGAACTACTTAAAGTTTAGGGCTTTAGTTCTTACCTATTTATTATTAAACTATATAAAGCTATATATAGTATAAATAAGTATTTAGGAAATACACCTTTACTATAATATATTATAGTATCTTTTAATAGTATTATACTTATATCTTTTACTAATATATTTATTATTTAAATAAAAGCAATCTATAAAGAGACTAGAACGTAGTTAACTAGTACTTATAATAAGCTAGAGAAGTAATAAAAAGAGATAGTTAGAAGGAAATATAAGAAGTATATACTAGTTATACTACTTAAAAAACTAAAGTATATATTTATTATTTTAATATATTAATTATGTATTTATATTAATTATATATTTATATTAATTATATATTAATATTAATATAACTTAGTTTAAGAAGCACTAATCTATAAGTTTATTATATTATATAACTAAAAGATAAGCTTAAAAGTAATTTAATAATATAAGAGTCTAGAATAGTACTTACTTTTATTATTAATATTAATAAGCTCTTTAAAAAGCTACCTTAAAAGCTTTATTAATAATAACTAGTACTAGTAAAGATTTTAGATCTACTACTAATAATATAATAGTACTTATAGCCTAGCTTATATATACTATATTAGTTTTTTTAAAAAAAGGGATTTAGCTAAGGTCCTTAAAGATTTTAAGTAATAAGTAAATAATAAAAATATCCTTAATTATATAAAGGTTTTTATTCTTTTAAACTACTTTTCTTTTATATAAATTAAACTATCTTTAAATACTAAAATAACTACTTAGCTATTTTTTCTAAGACATAAAGTAGCTTTAATTAAGTTAAAAAGAATAGTAGTAAGAAGAAGATACTACTAGTATTATAAGTAAGTACTCTTATATATATATATATATATATATATATATACTTATACTTTTAAAATTAGTTAAGTCTTATAAAGAACTATACTTATTTTTCTTCTACTATAAATACTTATATATTTAATTAATAACTATAAAGATTAGATAAAGAAGTAGTTATATACTATATAACTAATACTTATACTAGTAATAATTAGTTTATATATAATAATAAATAAATATAAACCTTCTAAATATCTTATTATAAGAAGATAAATAATTTAATTAAGATATACTACTAAGAGAGAGGTAATATAAATATAAAGATATTATATATTATATTTTTAAATAAGAAAGTAACCTTTACTTTAAAAAGTATAAAAGAAGCTATATCTAAGGTTAAGAAAGTAGTTACTACTCTTTCTACTTTAACTAATATAGATAACGTATTTTATAAGTAAGTTAGTAACTTAAGTAAGTTAGTAATATAAAACTTATATACTACTTATATATAACTATTATATAATATATAATATACTTCTTTAAAATTAAAGTAAGCTAAATTATTCTTTAAACTAACTACTATCCTTAGTATTATTTATATCTACTTTATAGGTATAGGAGTTAGTTTCTTTTTTACTATAACGTTTATAGTACTTTACGCTATATACCTTATATATATATATATATATATTACTAGTATTATACTCCTTAACTACCCTCTTAGTAATTAAGTCTTATACTTCCCTTACTATTAGGGTCTCCTCTATCTAGATATACGTTAATTCTCTAATCTAACGCTTTATAAGCTTATTAATTATACTTTATTTAAATAATAAATATACTTATAAAAAACGTAAGTATAATACTACTAAGAGATACTATAATAAATTATAGTAAAGGTGTATTTCCTAAATACTTATTTATACTATATATAGCTTTATATAGTTTAATAATAAATAGGTAAGAACTAAAGCCCTAAACTTTAAGTAGTTCTAGATAGTTATAGTAATATTAGGGAGAAGTAAAGTTAAGATAAAAGAGAAGTTTCTAAACTATAGTTTATAGCTTACCTCTAGGCTTATAACTATAGTACTTAAGGATAAAGAAATATTTAAGTAACTTTTTAAATTTCTATCTCTTAACTTCTATACTTTAATACTCTATCCTAAAGCTTACTACTAAAGAGAAATACCTTCTTTAATACTATACGCCTTATAATATATAATTATATTATAGGTGTTAAGCGGCTATTCCTAGATTTATATATAGTAGTTAATATTAATATTAATATTAATAGTAACGTAAAGTACTAGTATACTAAGAATTAAATTAGCTTAAACTATTATTATCTCTATAGTAACTTAAGCTACCTCTTATATAACTACCTCTCCTCTCTTAACTTCTTAGATAAAACTACTAAGGAATAATATAAATACCTTTTAAAGAATAATTACTTATTTATTATTACTCTTACTCTCTTAGGTAGTGTTACTATAATAGCTAATACTAAGATAGATAATATATTATTATCTATTACTATAGAGTAGAATATTTATATATAGGAGCTAAGTTATATAATAGTAACTAAAAAATTATTCTTAATAGAGTAAGAAGTATATCTTAAGATAGTTATAGATAAAAACTATACTAGATAGTTATAGTAGATTCTTAGTAAACTTATCCCTATCTTATAATTCTATTAAGTAGGTATAGCTAATAATTATATAGATATAGGGTAGGTATTAATAAGGTAGTAGATAATTAATTTAATAATTTTAATAATAGTAATAATAATAATAATAATATAAGAGACTTAGGATATAGTATAATAAGACCTATTAGGAGTATTATAGTAGTAGGTATAGTATAGTACTAGTAAGTATAGTATAATAGCTCTAATAGTTATAGTAAGGTTAAGTAATAGTACTACTACTATTAATAGACTTTATAGCTACTTAGAGGGAATTATAATTATAATTATAATTATAATTATAACTAAAACTATAATTACTATAATTATATAGAGCTTCTTAATCTTTAGGTAGTATTAGTAGTAGTTATAATAATAATAGAGACGTTAAGGTAGTATAAGGTTTAATATAAGTAAAGTAGATAGAAAGGTAATATAAGTAAAAAGAGACTTCTAGATATATAAATATAGTTTAGGCTTAGTTCTAAGATTTCTTAGTAATATACTATAAGATAATACTATAGGCCCTATCCCTAAGGCCTAAGAGGTTTAATTATACTTTATATATATATTTATTCTTCTTATAATAATACTATATTATATATAATCTACTATACACCTTTATTTAGCTACCGAATCTTTTTATTTAATAAGCTTATAGATAACTTAAAATAGTTTTAAATCCTTTATTAATTAAGTATAGACTATACCTTAATTATATATATATTATATAGTATTATACTAGTATATAAAGTAATTAGTTATAGTGTACTTCTTTACCTACTCCCCTATATCTATCTAGTAGGAGGCTGTTACTATATAGAGGAGAACTAGAGAATAAAAAAAAAACCTATATATCTAGGAAGATAATATATAATATATAGCTTTTCTACTTTTCTTTCCCCTTTATATAAATCTAGTATAATAATACTTCTCTACTCTTTATATAGTTTAAATACTATTATAGAACACCTATACCTTTATAGTTACCTAGCTACACTTAAGATAATACTTTAATACTAGGATATTAGTATCTTTATATACTCTAAAACCTATATAGTATTTATACCTCCTCTATACCCTTCCTTAGTAATAATAGTATAAGAGTTTATAAACTTATATTAAGCTTTAATAGAATAGCTTCTAAGTTTTTTATAACTATTCTAGTACCTCTAAAGCCTACCTTAATATTCCTTACTATTAGAACTTTATTAAAAGCTAGCTTAAATCTTAAAAAGAAGGTTTCCTTACTAATATAATATATATAGTTATATACTAAGGCTAAGATCTAGTTACTATACCTATACTTTAGTAGCGTAAAGTAATTAATATTTAGAGGCTATAGTAGGTATAATATATATAGAGGTATATAGTAAAAAATAATATTCTTCTCTTTATAAAGATCTTAGAATTTAAGTAAGCTATAGCTCTTATAGCTATTAATTATAAGTAGCTAGTATATACCTATAGCGCTTAACTCTAGATACCTATTAAAGTACTTTAAGTAAGTAAGAGTAGGCTAATTATTTACTTAGCTATTAAGGCTAACTTTAAAGATTTAATTATATAGGAAGTCTTTAAACTAAGTATTAATAAGTATACTACTTATAAAGATAATAAGGAGTAAGAGTAAGTAACTTATAGCCCTAACGCCTTAGATAATAGTAACCTACTTATAGTTACTTAGCTAGATAACCTTTTTTCTTTTAGCTATTTCTAAACTAATAATAACTATTTATACTTAACTCTTACCTATTATAAACCTAGTCTTATTAAAGTTATAGAGATTACTATATATAATCTTTTACTTCTATTTTATCTCTTATATTAAGTTAAACTAGTGCTAAATAGCTAAAAGACCTTAAAAAGTAAGTAACTAATAGTTATAAAGTTAGCTCTATTACTTATAGAGCTTAGGAGTCTACTTTATAAAGTTACTACCTTATAATTAAAGAAGTCTATCTACTATTTATTATATAATAGACCTTAAGGTTATAAGTCTTTATTTTAACTACTTAGGAACTTTTTAGACTAAAGCCTTCTCTTTTAATTTTATTAATTGCTTTAAGTTTACTTTATAGTTATATTATATATACTTTCTAGTATATAAGTTAGAAAGAGTACTTTAAGGTATATTATATATTATTATAGCTTAACTAAGGCTTTATACGCGTTATATATTAGTATTATAGATAGTAAGCTATATATTAGCTTTAGTATATATCTTTTATAATTATTATAGCTAGGATGTTATATAATAGTTATATATAGGTAGTGCGTAGGTTTTATATTACTAACTTACCTAAGTTACTAACTTATTTATAAAATATATTATAATAGTTTAAGATTTAATTAAGTCCTCTAGAGATAGAAAACTTAAACTAGCTATAGTAAATATACTAATAGCGTTCTTTACTATATCTAAGATACTAAAGAAGCTAAGTAATTATATATACTTTATTACTAAAGCTATACTATTTAAGCTTCTTAAAGATAGGAATAATAGTACTTTTACTACTATAATAATTAGGAATATAGCTCTATACTAAGATACTACTAACTATTATAGTAGGGAGTATTATAATATATATAATAAATATACTAAGTTTAGATATTAAGTTAGGAACTATAGCTTATATAAGTACTTAAAAAAGATAGAATAGATTAGCTTTAACTTAGACTTAGATACTAGGTAAAGGGCTAACTATCTTAGTCCTTTATATATAAGACTAAGAGATATTCTAAATACTATTTCTTTTAAATTTATTCTCTAATAGTATATATAGATTAGAGTATATAAAGATACTTATATCTTAGTATTAGAATATTACCCTTACTATAGCTAAGAGAGTATTAAGGTATAATTATTATATAATAGTGTTTATTTAGCTATATAAAGAGAAGAGAAGTATTCTAAAAGTTAAAGATAAGTATATAAATAGAGTATAAGGACTACTAAAAGATATTTAAATATACTTATTAGTAATAAAGAGTATTGTATATAAAAAGTTCTTCTTACTAGCTTTATAGAAGAGTGTATAAAGAAGTATACTATAACTAATTACTTTATATACTAGTATAAACATCCCCTTCCTAAAGTTTTAGTCTTATTATAACTCTTTTATCTATAGGTATAAGTACTACTACACAAAACTTTAAAAAGAAAAAAAAGGAAGGAGAAAGAAAAATTAAGATATAAGAAGTATTATAAAAGAAATTTAAGTATTAGATAGTACTTAGTATTATCCTAATATATATAGTAATAGAATCTAAGTTATAGAGTAACTACTTAGATTCTATACTTACTTTTATGTAAATAGTCCCTAACTTGTATTTTACTAACTATAATATAAAGTAAGAGTAAGAGTAGTAAGGATACTAATATCTAAGGCTATAAATATACTTAAGTAGGAATATACTATACTATTAGTATTTATAAGTAATATAATAGATCTAGCTTCTAATTTTATAAACTATTAAAGCTTATTTAGCCCTAAGGTAAGTTTATTAACTAAGTATAATATTATATCTACTTAGCTAATATCTTTATCTTCGTTTACTTAGTTCTTCTCTTTACGTAAGTAATATCCTTTATTAGTAAAGAAATAGTAATTAAGTATATTAAACTCGAAGATTATAGTAAAGGCTTCTTTTTTTAGTTACTACTAAATTACTTAGAGCTCTTTTACTATCTTAACTACCTATTATTACTCTTTTATAATATATATAAGCTATTAGTCTTTACTTATACTTATATTCTTTTTTACCTTAAGTAGAATAAGTTTATTATCTTAGGATAGTTATTTAATTAATACTATCTAAATAAGATTACTAAATAGAATATATACGTTTACTAAGAAAGTTTAATTAATACTACTAGATTAGTTAGGATAGCTAGAAAGGGTATATAGAGGTACTATAAAGTTTTAGTATAAGCTATAGATTTCTTTATAAGTACTTATAACTAGTACTTCTATAATTCCTTTAGAAATTATAATAAAATAAAGTAAAATAGTATATTACTCTCTTATAGCTAGTTTAGTTAAACTATATAGTACTAGTAAAAATAGTAGATAAACTTCTTCTTTCTTATATAGAGCTTTCCTTTATTAAATATTAAAGTACTTAAATAAGATTACTTTAAGCTAATCCTTTTTATTTATTTAGCTCTTAATATATATAGAAGAGGACTAAATACTAGCCTCTATATACTAGTTTATATACTCTAGGACTATTATATAGAATCTTTATAGTATTATAGTATAATCCTGTTAATCTTTATTATTAAAAGAGCCTAAGCCTTATAGTATTTCTTATCTAGTTCTATCTCTACTTACCTATTCTAGGTTAAGATTAATATAGCTAAAGGTAATCTTATCTTTAATAACTATATACTTAGTATAGTAAGGGTATAAGATTAAAGTATATTCCTTTTATAGTAAAGTATAAAGCCTCTAATATCTTAAGTTAGTCTAAACTACTTTCTAAATTAATAAATAGTATATATTATAAAGCTTCCCTTAGTTCTCTTTACTATTAATATAATAAAGATAGTAGTAGTATATATAAAAGCTATAATTTATAATCTATATTATCTCTAAAATTTAGTATAAGTATTTAAACTAATAAGAAATAGTATTAATATTTTATTTAAAAGCTATTATAGAAGTTCTTAAGCTAATAGTTTAATTTAATTATATCTTAGTTAAAGGTACTAAAACCTCTATTATTAAGAAGATACTAGTAGCTAAGTATATTATCCTCTTAGTAGTTCTTTTAGTAGTAGCTAATAGAAAATATTAATATATCTAAACTACTTTAAATAATGTTCTACCTATTGGTTATAGTAGTATTATTAATATAGTACTTTATTAAGTAGAGATCCTATTATTACTTACTTAAATAGACCTAATATAGTAGTAGTAGTATACTTATATAAGAAGTAAGCCTAGTTATACTTTAGTATACTATTACTTTCTTTAATAATCTTATAATATTATTCTTTAATAACTAATTATTACGCTAAATCCTTAATAATGCCTTTATCTAGTATACTTCCTTGACTAATACTAAGAAAATAAAAGCTTTATCCTTATACTTCTAATAATTAGCTAAGATATATAATCCTTTTTCTTTTATCCTTAGTTCTTTATTATTATACTTTTTTTCTCTAAAGATAACGTTAATAGTATTTATACCTTAATAGTATATAGAGGTATGTTTTAGTCCTTATAAGCTCCCCTTAAGGACTAAGAAAGATAGCTTTATAGTATTAAAAATATTTTTCTAACTTATAGCTTTAACTATATTAGCCTTCTTTTATATTACCTTCTTCTTAGCTTTTAGTTCTCTAGATTCTTACGCATTAACTATTTTATTTAGTATAATTATTCTAGCTTCTAGAGTAGCTTTACTAAGATAGTAGATTTCTTATATAATTTTAAAAGATAAGTTTACTATACTTTCTTAACTACCTTAGATCTAACTAGCTTTATTATTAATAGGAACAGCTAATTAGTAAACTAAGTATATCTTAAACCTTTTTAGTATTAAGTCTTTCTTATAGTCTGTTAGTATATTATAATATATTACTAGTACTTTAGTACTAGTAACTATTTCTTATATATAGTAGCTAAATACCTATCTCTAGAAAGGTAGTTTTTAATCTAGTTATATATAAAGTTTAATTTACTTTATATAATAAGGAAAGTTATCCTTATGTATTTTATATCTATTAAACTTTACTTTTTAGTTATCTAAGTTATTATAGTTAAGTATAAAATACTTATTCTTATCTAAAGTATTATTCTTTATAAACTAGTATATAGTTTTAAGCTTAGTTTTTAGTATTACTTAGTTATATTTATTATTATATTAATTATTAGAATAGCTTTAAGTCTAGATATATATAAACATAATTTAATTAAAGAAGAGTATAGTATCTTTTAGCTAAAGATATTTAAGTATAAAAGGTACATCTATTATAGTTTAGAAAGTAAGTATTATTTATAACTTTTAAGTATAGATATAGTTCCTTATTAAGCTTAGTTCTAGCTTTTCTACTATCTTTATAGTATTAAATATCTTATTCTTATATTAATCTTTAATACTAATATTTTTTTAATAATAAGTAATTCTCTTTAGCTTTAGCTCTTATAGACTTCTTATTATTATTATAGTATATTTAGAGCCTTTTTTTAAGATAAAGTACTATCTAGGTAACTATAAGTATATCTAATCTTACGTTTAGTAACTACTAGTACGTATATAGTATATTATATATACTGAATACTAAGGATATATAGTATTTATATAACTAAGAGACTATAATATAACTATTTAACTTATATACTATCTCTTACTATCCTTTACTATTCTCTACTATCCTCTACTATACTCTACTATCCTTTACTATTATCTACTATCCTTTACTATTCTTACTCTTTATTTAAATTATAAATATACTAGTAAAAGACGTACGTTTAAGACTATTAAAAGATACTATTAAGAGTTATAGTAAAGGTAGATTTCCTTAATACTTAGTTTTATTATATATACCTATATAGATTTAATAATAGTTAGGTTAGAATTAAAGCCCTAAACTATAGTTTAAGAAAATAATAGTAACTTTAAGTTATTAACTTTTGTAATTAATAAGTAAAGGGATAGCTACTTTTTATTTTTTAAAGTTCTATTTTAATATTACCCTTACACTTACGTAGAAAAGAGAAAAAAATATAATTAAGAAACGCTTTTTATATACATATAAACCTAATAAGTTAGTAAAGAGACCTACCTAAGATTTTATCTTAAAAGGAATTAATATGTAGTAAAGTATAAACTTAATAGTTATACTCTAGTTAAAAGCTATAGATATAGCTCTTTACTTATATAGTATAAATATAACTAAGATCTATAAACTTAGATTACTAAGAAAGGTTTTAGAATAGTTATTTAAGTAGTATATTAAGTACTACTAACTATTATAAATTAGGTATTAGACTACTAATATATACTTAAATAAGAGTAGACTATATACTTATAGCTACTAAGTATATCCTTTAGATAAGGATTAAGTAGAAGGGTTATATAAATAAAGATTTAAAGTACATCTTTATAGTTATATAAAATACTTAGTTAGCTATTAAGCCTAGAATATATATAAGATAAAAATACTATCTAGTAAATATATAATTACTACGCGTAATATTATAGTAAATAAGATTAAGTTTTATTAAATATATAATTAAAAGTGCTACTAAAGGATTAAGTAATTAAGATAGTTAAGGTACTTTATAAAAGTAAACTTATTAATCTAAAATAAGACTTATATATCCTTCTCTTATTAACAAGAATACTAAGTTACTATTAATAGTTAATTACTAAGTTATTACTTAATAGTAATTTAGTAACTAGGTTAAATAATATAAAAGACTTACTAATTTATTAGTTAGTTTTAGTTAAGGATATTAAGTAAGTAAAATATTAGGCTTATATTCTTCTAGGAACTCCTTTATATTAATATAATTATACTAGTCTTACTACCTTAGAATAGACTCTAGAGCTATAAAGTCTAAAGGAAAATAATTAAAATATTTATAAAGTACTTAGTAATTATAACGTAGTATTTATACTTAGAGTAGCTAATTTACTAGTATTTAGAAAGGAAGAGCTTTCTATATATAAGCTTAAGGGCTTAGATAAAAGTATTAAACTTAGGCTTATAAACTTTAGTACTTTAGTTAATAATAGATTAACTATATAAGAAAAGTATTTTAAAAGAAGAGTTTTACTATATAGTTAAACTAATATAATAAGAGGCTAAGCTACTTAATAGTAGCTTAAGCTATAAAGATATCGTAACTAGTTAGCTAGTAAGGTACTAGAGGTTAAGTAGCTAATAAAAGTTTACTTACTTATATATTTTGATTAATATAGTTTATTTAAGTAAGAATATAGTAATTTAAATAATTACCTAAAGGAAAAGTATAAAAAAGTATATTTATATAAATTACTAGATTAGAATAAGATTTTACTCGTTTATAAAAGAGCTTCTATATACTTTCTTACTTAAATTTAAATAATTATAAGATAATTAAGTAAGCTATAAGAATAGAAATACTATAGTTATAGTAGCTTTACTTAGTAAGCTAAAGTATAAAGCTAAGGCTTTATACTATAATAATTCTAAGGACTTATTTTATAACTAAAATTAGATACTTAATTATTTAATAAACGTACTCTTTAAAGATACTTATAAATATAAGATTAATTAGTTTACTAAGAAAGATACTTAAACAGAGATCTTATGATAAAAAACTAAAGCTTTCTTTTTTTTCCTTAGATAAGTATAAACTTATAAGTTTAATTAAGATAACTTTTTACTTAAGTATTAAGCTAAGATTATCGTATAAAGTAATCTTAGAATAAAAAACGTTAGTAAGTTACCTTATCTAATAGTATTTTTAGTAAAGTCTTTCTAAGCTATAGTAGCTACTATAAAGATTAGGACCTTAAGATTAAGTAGTGTAATATAGTTAAGAGTATTCTTAAATATAAAGATTATAGTAGACTTACTTAAAAAGGAAAGTATATTAGGCTTAACTATATCCTATATACATTAAGAAAGTTACTAACTTTAAATTATAAAAAGTTCTCTATATCTCTTAAAGAGGTTAATTGAATCTTATCTAAGAAGAAACGATATCTATTCTTAGATTAAGTAAAGAAGATTTTAGTTCTACTCTAGATATATAATATCTTTTTACTCTTTAATAAGGAAGCTAAGTAGTAAGTATATAAGGTATAAATAAAAGTAATAACCTTAGATATTATATTTCTTAAAAAGATATAACTTACTTAAATCTTTAGTAATAAGTAGCTTAGATAAAGCTTTCAAAGTCTTTATTAAAGTTTTAGCTAAGCTCCTTACTAATCTAGATAAATAATTAGTGTAAATAATAGGTAAGGAAGATAATAACTATTTATTACTAATAGAATATAGCTTTACTAGATTAATAGTAGTTAAATAATATAAAGAAATCTATTATAACTAAGAGAAGGTAAAGTATTTATATAGTAGATAATAGGTAGAAGGAAGAAATATTACTACTAAGTAATAAACTAACTATAAAGAAATACTTTTTCTTTTATAAATAATAGCTAAGGAGATACTCTAAATTAACTTTACTTAACTATATATATATTATTAACTAAGTCCACTTATCTCTTAGATTTATAATATAGTTTAGTACTACTTCTCTTGGTCTTCCTACTAGACTCTTTAATAGTTATAAGAAAGAGATAAGAGAGATAAAATCTTATAAATTTTATATAAGTAGGAATTACTTCCTTAATAGTAAATACGCTAGGATTAATAGAGGTATTTTAGAATCTCCTATAATAAGAGATTAAAACTAGCTACTAGATTCTTTATTAGGTAAGTAATATAGTTTACTAGGAATTATTTAAGTTTATTAAGAAATTAAAGTAAAGGTTATCCTTAATAAAACTAATAGATATAAGACTGTAGTAATTAAGTTATTCTAATCTTTATATACTACCTTAAGCTTATAATCTATACTAAAGGAGGAATAATTAAATCATTAGTCCTTATAACTAAGTTATATTTATTTATTTATATTTATATTTTAATTTAGGTATCTATTTACTAAGAAATATTTCTAATTTTAAAATAATAATATATAAGGCCTAAACTAAAACTAATTTCTATTTTCTAAGTATATATAGTTAATAATAACTATATATGTAGGCTGAGAATCTATTTACTAATATATATAGTTAAATAACTATAGCTTATATATATAGCCTAGAAACCTATCTCTATTTAATAATATAAAAAGTGATTTAGTAATAATTATTTATAAAGCCTAGATTCTTTAGGGCTAAGGAACTTAGGGGTTAGGAACTAAGCCCTAAAGTAGTATTAATATATATACTATACTTATTATTATTATTATTAGTTTTAAGAAGAATAACTGCTAGTTTTTAAACTATTAATTTAATTTAGCTAAACAATTTCTAGTTTGAAAGTTTTAAAACTTAAGATAACTATTAGACTTAGTTAGATTATCTACTAGGATAGTACTAGTATTTTAATAAACTAACTCTATTTTTTAATTAAACAGATTTTCTTTAATAAAGTAGTAAGTTATATCTATATTCTTAGTTCTAGTACTAAAGAGAAAGTTTCTTACTAAATCTATAGTACTTAAATAGTTTATTTTAATAATATTAGTTCTATTAAAAATAGGACTATCTTCTTTTATAAGATAAGTATTAAATAACTTTTTAATAAAGTTGTTTAAATATAAACTTTCTGTAGTAGCCTCTTAAAAACTTATATATCTAACTTTAATTCTAGAGATATCTTAGCTTTAGCGTTTATAGACTTTTTATTATTATTATAAAAGTACGTTTAAAGACTTTTTTTAAATATTACGTACTAGCTAAGTAACTATAGGCTTATATAAGCTTATATTAAGTAACTACTAGTACGTATATAGTTTGTTATAGATACTAGATCCTAAAGATATATAATAGTATTATATACTTACTAGAGATAAGACGTAACCTTTTAACTTTTATACTTTCCTTTACTATTTTTACCCTTTATAGCTACTCCTACTATATCCCTTCTTTATAATATCTATATTACTACTAACTATAACCTCCCTTTACTACCTCTATAGTTATAGTTATAGCCTTATTTAAATACTATTTATAATACTATTACTACTAAATAATTAACTTTAGCTAAAGGAATACTAGTAGTATAGTTATCTACGCTATATTCTACTTACCTTATAGTATACGTTTAAACTTTTTCTTTATAATATTTAAATCTCTCTCCTTAACTACTTTATTAACGTCTAGGATTTATTAGTATAGCTAGTCCTTAGTCTCTCTACTAACGCCTAGGGCTACTATTTAGCTTTAGGCTTTATAGACTTTTTTTTACTATTATAGTACGTTTAGAGACTTATTTAGGACAAAATACGAACTAAGTAACTATAGGCTTATATAAGCTTCTACTTAGTAACTACTAGTAAATATATAGTATATTATAGATACTAAATACTAAAGATATATAATAGTATTATATACTTACTAGAGATAAGACGTAACCTTCTAACTTATATACTATCCTTTACTATTTCTACTCTTTATAGCTACTCTTACTCTTACTCCTACTCCTACCCCTACTATATATCTTCCTTATAATATTTATATTACTACTAACTATAACCTCTTTTTACTACCTTTATAGTTATAGTTATAGCCTTATTTAAATATAGCTATTTATAATACTTTTACTACTAGATAAGTAACTTTAGCTAGAGGGATACTAATAGTATAGTTATTTATACCTTATTTTACTTACCTTATAGTATACGTTTTAACTCTCTTTCTATAATACCTAAATCTCTCTCCTTAACTAGCTTTTTAATATCTAGGAATTATTAGTATAGCTATTCCTTACTCTCTTTACTAACGCCTAAGGCTACTATAGCTAAGTAGCTATACCTAATAAGCTTAATAAGGTAATATATATTAGTATACTTTAAAAATATTAACTTCACCCTCTTCCTCTTTAGGATTATTATTATAGTCTCCTCTACTTTCTTTTTTATTATTATATAGCTAACCCTAGTCTTTCTTATAAAGTCCTTATTAGGTTTAGTATAGTAAAAGTACTAAAGGACCTTAGATTTATGCTCTTCTAACTCTTAGAAGACTGTTAGGGGTAGCTTACTAATAGATATAATATTTAAATCTTTTATATTATTAATTACTATAAGTAGGACCTCTTCTACTAAGAGATAATTACTCTTATAGCATAGTATATTAAGGACTATAGTATTTATATATAAGGTAGTTACATATAGTATAGAATAATTGTATATTATATTAAAGGTTATGAGTTAGTATTAGTATAAAGGTTAGAAGTAGCTAAGTTTTATATAACCCCCTCTTAGTTATAGTAAATATACTATATCCTCTCCCCTTTGTAATATAGTATAATTATATTATAAGCTAATACTAGTAATCCTTATTAGGCTTACTAAGGTTTTATAGGTATTATTTCTTTTAGCTATCTTAAGTAAATTCTCTTAACTTTAGTTTTTATCTATATATAGATATTAGAGCTTTACTACTATAAAATACTAATTAGTCTTATATTTAAACTATATAATTATTTTATCTTTTTACTAACTTTTATAATTAAGAAGTAGAGGGAAAGCTACTTTTTCTTTTTTTATAGTTCTTTTTTAATACTACCCCTACACTTACATTAAGAAAAAAAACTATATAAGAGATAGCTAAAGATTTTTTATAATTCAGAAATCTAATTAAATAATATATTATTTTTAAAATTACTTTTAGTATTACTTAATATAAATATATTACTTAGAGTAGATTTTCTAAAATATAGATTACCTTGTTAGTCTAAATTACTAAGACTAAGTAAAGTAATACTCTTATTATTATTATAAGGATTATTAATATTATTAAAACTATTAGGTTCTAGAGAGTATTAATATAAATCTAAACTATAATAACTAGTATTTAAAAAGGAACTAAATATAAGATTAAAGTCCTTATAGTATTTTAGATTAAGATTAGATATAAATCTAGCTATATAGTTTATATAATATACTAAGTTAAGCTTAGTAAATATAGATAAGTATCTTAAAGTACTTATCTCTTACGAATAGGCTTTTATAATAAGCTATCTTCTAAATTCTTATATAATTAAGTAATCCTAAACTACCTAAGTATAGTTATATAATATATAATCCTTATATATACTTAGGAGCTACTTAAGGTAGTCCTAAATAAGTTAGAAAAGTAAAGACCTAAGTTCTACTTCCTATTCTAGAATTAAAAGGACTTTTAGCTTAGTTCTTTTTAGTATTAATAATATTATTATAAAGATAGCTATTAGGTAGAGGAAGACGTAGATAAGGATAAAGAGGAATGTAGAAGAGCTAGTATATATAGCTTATTTAAATAATAAACGTACTAGTAAAAGACGTAAGTATAATACTATTAAAAGATACTATATTAAATTATAGTAAAGGTGTTTTTCCTAAATACCTAGTTATACTATAGGTAGCTATATAGATTTCATAATAGTTAAGTTAAGACTAAAGCCCTAAACTATAGTTCTAGAAAGTTATAGTAATATTAAGAGGGAGAGGAGTTTTTAAACTATAGTTAATAGCTTACCTCTAGGCTTATAACTATAGTACTTAAGGCTGTAGAAATATTTAAGTAACTTAAATTTCCTTCTCTTAACTCCTATACTTTAATATCTCTAATACCTTTAATATTTTAAGTAACTCTAGTACCTCTAGTATTACTAACAGAAAGGTTATTATATATAATATTATTATAGGTATAAAGCGCCTAGTTTAAGATAGCCTAGTAACTATCCTAGTAACTATAGTAACTATTAAGTAGTATAGTAAGTACTAAGTTATTATTAATATTAACTTCCTTAAAACTAACTTTAAGCCTAAGTTATAGACTTATATTTAATTACTTAGCCTATTATTTTAGCTTACTAGTATAGATAGCTTTTATAAATAGTTACTATAGCTATAGGCTTCTTATATTTAGCTACCTTATTCTCTTAAAATAAAGTAACTTCAGCTAACAAACTAAGAACTAGGTATACTAGTAGATAAAGGATATTAAAAGAGTAGTAGAGAAGTAATATCTTAGGTTTAAAAAGAGGGAATTTAAATAAATACTATAGAGATAAGTAAATAAGGTATAAATAGTACTAGTACTAATATTCCTACTACTAAAGCTAATTATTAGATAGTAGTAGCTATACTATAAGTAACTAGTTAGTAACTCTTAGATAAGGGTAGTAGTAGTAGTAGCTATAAAGAGTAGAAATAGTATAGGATAGTAGAGGATTATAGAGGATAGTAAGAGATAGTACATAAGTTAGAAAGTTATATCTTATAGTTTTTAGTTTACGTAAGTACTATTTTATCTCTTTAGTATCTAGTATTTATAATATACTATATATATACTAGTAGTTACTAAGTATAAGTATAAGCCTAGAGATACTTAATTAGTATATTATCTTAAAAAATGTCTCTAAATATACTATTATAAGAAGAAAAGTTTAAAAAGGCTAAAGCAAAACTTTAGAAGTGATATCCTAAATAAGTAAAAAATAAAGTTATACTTATACTAGCGTTAACTTTCTTTTTAGCTTAATATTTAGTTATATATAGCTAAGTAAGTTAATTATATTAAGTATAGTTAGTAACTTAATATAAATATCTTGTTAGAGATTAGTTTACTTATTCTATTTAATTATTAGTCTCTAAGTAGTAGGCTATAAGTAAGATATATTTTATCTATAGTCTTTTATATATATACTTCTAGAATAAAGTTATAATATAAGTCTTCTAATTTAAGACTATACTAAGAAGTAATTTATAGTGTTAGAAAATATCTAGAAAGTAGTAAAGAGCTTTAATTACTATCTTACTATAAGTAGAGTAGAAGTATTAGCGCTTAGTAAAGTAAGTAACTATAACTAAAGTATTTAAACACCTTTAGTATCCTATTAGGAAAGGGTTAAGTTTTATAGAAAGTTAATACTATAGTCTAACTACCTTCTATAAAGTAGAGGTAGTAGTTAAAAGTAACTTTATTTCTTATCTTAAGGGGACTTAGTTTATATATAAATTATATATACTTAGTAGTATTTAGTAATAGACTAACTTATCTTTAGCTAGTATTATTAATTATATATTAGATAAGGTATAGACTAAGGTTTATTATAGCTTATAGTCTAATAATTATAATATAAGTTAAAGATTTAGTATAAAAAGTAAATATTAATAAGTATTTAAAGCCTATTCTTATTATTAAATAGTTAGTAGCTAGAACTATTACTAATAGAGTATTAGTTAACTATACTAAAATAAAAGCTATACTTATAAAACTACTCTAAAAGCTTAGTCTAGTATATATTAATAGCTTAAAAAGTTGTTCTAACTATCTTATCTATAGTATTAGTAATATCTAGTAGTTCTTTTATAAGTCTTATATATCCTTTATAAGGTAGAAGTATAGGATTAATAACTCTATTAAGTAGGAGTAAGTATTTTATCTCCTTAGCTTAGTTATTATTTTTATCTTTATTTATAAAGATTAATCTAATAACGTATTCTTACTTAGTATAAATATAATCTAAAAGGTAACTAAGAACTAGAGTTTAACGCGTAAAGTACTATTATAATTATAAGTTTTATTCTAAGTAAAAGTATCTTTAGGCCTATAATAGTAGTCCCTTTAGTATACTATAAGTAATTAGGATTATCTAAAATATCCTAAAGGCGCCTACTAAGTATATCTACTATTATATTACTAATACTAAAGCTATAGATAATGTTAAAAGTTAAAATAAGATAGAAATAGTAACTAGTAGGCTTAAGATTAGGTAAGTATTATAGTTATTATAAAGGTTTCTAGGTTCTTATAATCTAAAACTAACTAAATAAGGTATATAGACTTTATTAGTTAAGGTTTCTATTCTTTAAATACTTAGATAATTCTTATAAGCTCTAGATTATAGATACTATAGTTATATTCTATAAGTATATGTTTCTTAGAGAAGAATATAATTAGTTAAAGGTTACTTTATATATTAGCTTATTTTATAACGCCTCTAGTAGCCTAAGCTAATATATAAGTAAAGATATAAATAAGTTTAGTAAAATTAAAACATATTAGTATAAGACCTTTATAGAAGGTAACCTTTAGTATATTAAAGGCTACTTAATATTTACGGCCTTAGTTTAAGGGTTTATATACTATATTTCCTTTACTTTTAAGTTTCTTATTTAGTATTATAAAGGCTTTAACTCTGTTAACTAAGAGTAAGCTTATTATAGAGTAATTTTTAATAAACTCTTAATAGAGCTTAGTATAAGAAGTAATTAAGACTAACCTTCTAGGATAGTAAGATATAGAATATATAGAATTAAAAGTAAAGTAAGTAGTTATAGTAAAGCTAAAGAGGCTCCCTAAGTTTAACCTAAAAGACTATTAGTTATTCCTCTTAGAATAGCCTACCCCTAATAGTAGTAGCAATGTTACCTTAGTAATAAAGGTAAGGACTATTACTATTTTATAGATAGAAAAGGTAAAAGGGTTTAGAGAGGAAAGTAGGTAGTTATAAAGATATATAAGGGAGGAAGAATACTAAGGGTAAAAAGTAAATTTTATAAAAAGGCTATTAGATAAGTATTAAATACTAAAATACTTAATAATAAAGTAATCCTTAATATAAAGTATAGAAGGTAATATAAATAACTTCTTATAACTTATACTAAGGCTTCTTAGAAGGAGACTTATAAAAATATTTATCTTTATTATCTTTATTAATACTAGAATTTAAATAAACATTACTTTTAGAGTTACTTATAGAAAAGATATTATAAATAAAGTCTTAGGTTTCTTAAATAAGGGTAAGAATACTATACTTATAAGTTAAATAGTATTTAGTTATAAGAGAAGACTTAGGAAGAGGTATAACTTTATAATTTACTTTCTTTTTCTTAAGAGAGAGTATCTTATACTTCTTAAAAGAAGATATTTTATAAGGTAATAGTATCTTAGGCGTAGACTTAGTTAGTAACTTAAAGCTAGACTTAAGTAGAATCTTCTTAATCTTAGCTATAGATTCCTAAAGACACTTTAGTATAGTATTATAAGTAGTATAAATAATACCCTTTAAAGTATTACTTAGATTAATAAACTAGAAGCGCTTTTTAAGATTATACTTAGAATTACTAAAAGCTATATCCTTAGAACTAACTTTACCCTAGATAGCGCTACTATCTATATATAACTAAAGAGTATTTAAGGGGTTTAGAATAAGGGTACTTAAGTATATAGTATAGGAAAGGAGCTAGGAGGGAGGAAAAGGAACTAAGAAGTTAATAAGTATAGTAGGTAGTAAGATAATACTATATATCTTAGACTAGCCTAAAGGATAAGTTATTACTAGATTTAGCTATAAGGAACCTTATATCTTAATATTAATTAGTAACTTACGCGTTAAAGAATAAGTTCCCTTAGTACTAGTTATATAGTAGTTAGTATAAGTACTACGTAAGAAGATAAACTTATTAAGTATAGTAGTATAATTAGTATTAAATAAGTAAGTTAGACCTTTCTTATAGTTACTATATATTTTATTAGTACTATTATTAGTGCGTTATTACTATAAGTAGAATTATAGTTAAAGGTACTATAAGCTAAATAGTAGTATAAGATAGTAATAAGAAGAGAGTTAAAAATAAAGCTCTTTTAATTCCTATCTAGCGTAAAGAATACGCTAATAGTAATACCTTCTTCCTAAAGATTAAGCTAATTAGCTATTTAGTAAAGAGTTAAAGAGTAAGAATTAAAAATATTAAGAATAGTATAAGTAAGAACTAGCCTAAGAAAAATCTTATAGTAATAAAGCTATAAGACCTTAACTAGTAAGTTATTAAGCTAAAAGTATATTATAGGTAAGTTTTATAAGTTTATAACTATAATAACTAAATATTAGAAGAATATTTAGAAAGAATAAACTAAAGAAAAGTATTAACTTACTAAACACTTCTATTATAGGGGAAAATAAAGAATAAGAAGGCTTTACCTAGAGCTTAGTAATATAGTTACTAAAGTAGCTAGATGCTACTTAGTTATAAGTATTATTATTTATAACTTTAATAATATTACTATTATCTAAGCTAGCTATCTAATTAGCTATTACTATAGTCTTAGACTTAGAACTAGTAGTATTTTTAGCCTTTAGATTATTATTGTTAAGTAGAGTAGAGATAGTAGTAGTATAAGTAGTATTAATATTAGGTAGTATAGAAGTAGTAAGGTTATCTATAAACTAAGAGAAGATATAGTAAGAGTAAGAATATATAGTTTAATAGTAGTTAAGTTTAGAATCTAAGTAATCTTTAGACTTAGTAAGGATAGCCTTAGGTGTAGTAGTAAGATATTTAGTAATAAGAGGTAAAAGTAGATATAAAGTACTAAAGAGTAAAGAAGCTACTCTCTAATAGTAAGTAGATATAAGGTTATAATAAACAATACTAATACTATAGATAAGTAAACCTTAGTATAAATATACTTTAGATAGCTTCTTACTACTAGTAAGAGAAGTAAGGGGGGATATCTTAAAGGAAGTATATAAGATAGTAAAGTAGAAGTAAGAAGAGGTAGGTAGATAACTAATAAAGAAAAGAAGGTATAAATAAGAAGAAGAGAAGTATAATAGGATAGAGAAGTAAGGATAAAGAGGTATTATAAGAAAATTTAGTATTAAGTAACTACCTAAAAGCCTATTAGCTATATTAGTAAACTTTTACTATATATATAACTAGCTAGTAATATAGAAAATAAGAAAAATCCTACTAGACTAAAGAAATAGTAAGCTTATAGATACTAACTATATACTAAAAAAGGAATAGTAGAGTATCTTAGAGAAGAATATATATAATAAATATATAGAGAGAGGATTTTAAAGTCTATTAATATAAGTAAAAGTAAAGACTAAGAACTAGTAGATAAAAGAAAGAATAGCTATTAGTTAAAAATTAAAGCTTACTAATAGACTAAGAGGAGTAATAGAGCTAAGAGAATTAAACTTAAATAACTTAGGAAGAACTTAGGAATATAATAAATAGACTAAGAATAGAAAAGCTAAGATAAGAAAATAAGAAAACTCTACCTTAATATATTAAGTAAAGGGATATAACCCTAAACTATAAGTAGCTCTTAGGAAGGTAAAAGTAAAAGGAAAGAATAATAAGAAGGCTAAATCCTAGTATATATAGAATTAAGAATAGATACTAAATACTCTTTAGATAGGTAAACTAAAGAAGAGGGGTCCTTCTTCTTAAGTAAGGGAAAGAAGTATAAAAGGCTAAAAGTAGAAAAGAGTTATAAGAGTAAGTTATAAAGATAAGAAGAATAAAGCTAGATATATATTAGATAGCCTAAAATACTAGGAGACTATAACTATAAAGTTAAATAATGATTAGTAATATTATTAAGTTCTATATAGTAGTAATAGAAGTTAGTATTAAGAGATAAAATACTAACACTAACTTTAGAACTAAGAGTAAGAGAAGAATCTAGAATATAATAAAGACTTAGTAATATTAAAAAAGGTAAAAATATTAATAATATAAACTAAATAGAGCTTAGTTATAGCTAGCGCTAAACTAACGTACTAGAACTTATAGCTAATCTTTTATCTCTTAGTAAATAAAGTTAGGTATAATATATAAGAGAATATATAGTAAAGGATAATAGTCTGAGAATAGGATAATATAAGTAATAGAAAGTTTAAGTAGAGAAAATATCTTCCTTAGTAGTACTCTCTAATTCTTCCTTAGACTTATTATTAGTATTACTTAAGAAAGGTTAAGGTTACTAGGCTTACCCTTAGTAGTCTAAATAAGGTAGAGACTAAACTTATTAATAGCCTTCTTATTAGCCTAAGTAATAGATAACTTAGTATAAAAAGGCCTTATAGTAGTATTTAGAGCCTTACTAGCTTTAGTATAAGTAAGTAGAATATATTAGTAGTACCTCTACATATTACTACTATACTTACTATAGCTATTAAAGCTGTATAGCTATTATACTATACCTACTACTATTACGTACCTAAACTCTATTACGTTATATCCTAAGCCTTTTATATTATTAAATTAATTATCTACTCCCTATTTCTCCCTTAGCTACTTAATAATGTCTTTAATAAGTAGTAGCTATTAATTAAAGTACCTATTATAGACCTCCTCTAAGTACTTATTCTACTTATTAGTTATCTTAAAACTAGTAACCTATATATTATATATGCGCTAGACCTATCTATCCTAAAGAAGAGTAAAGGACTTATAAGCTATACGTATACCTTTACTAGCTAGTATAAGGATAGTACTTCTAAGGAAGAGTTTAGTAATATATACTAAGTCCCTAAGCTTATACTTAAATTCTTTTATAATAAGCTAATATAAAAGGCTAAGGGACTAAATATAAGTCTAAAACTTAGGCTTAAAGTTAGTTTTAAGGAAGTTAATATTAATAATAACTTAATAGTTACTATACTACTTAATAGTTACTATAGTTACTAGGATAGTTACTAGGCTATCTAAAACTAGGCGCTTTATACTTATAATAGTATTAGAGTTACTAGATATACTAGATATACTAGAGATATTAGATATATTAGATATATTAAAGTATAGGAGTTAAGAGAAGGAAATTTAAGTTACTTAAATATTTCTTTATCCTTAAGTACTATAATTATAAGCTTAGAAGTAAGCTATAAACTATAGTTTAAAAACTCCTCTTCTTTATAGATTTCTCTTCTCCTTAATATTACTTAAACTCTCTATAAATATAGGTTAGGGCTTTAGTTTTAACCTAACTATTATTAAATCTATATATCTACCTATAGTAAAACTAGTTATTTAGGAACTATACCTTTACTATAATTTATTATAGTAGCTTTTAATAGTATTATACTTATATCTTGTACTAGTACGTTTATTATTTAAAGAAATAAGTAAAATAAGAGAAACAGGATTAAGGATATTAGAAGTCTAAAGGGGGTAAGCTATACTACTAAGAGTAATATTATAATTAATAAGTTTAGGTCTTATAAAGTAAAGATTAGCTATAAGCTTTAAAATAAAGAAGTATGTATTTAAATAACTATTAGTAACTTATAGTAATAAGAATAAGTAAATATCTCTTAAGCTTAGAGATAGTTAGTATAGATACTATCCTTATATAGCTTAGAATAAATATATATAATAATATACTAAGGATAAGCCTTAGTATAAGACTTAAGATTATACTAACTATAGTAAGAAGTAGAAGAGTCTTTAGAATTAATTACCTCTAGCTAGTAAGTACCTTAAATATAGTATAATAAGAGCGCTTTAATATTTAAGTTAATAATAACGTAAGCTATCTTTTTATAAAGTTAAAAATATATATTAATAGTTCTATAGGTAGGCTTAAGATAAGTTACTATAGCTTAGTTAGTAGTAAATAAGGAAGTAAGGTAGTTAGGATTAATAGTAAGGATAGAAAGTATAAGCCTAAACCTTTCTTTAGTTACTTTAAGCTTTTTAAAGAGTATTTAGAACTTAAGTAAGAATATAAAGTTAATAAGGTAGTAGCTATACTCTTAAACTATAAGAAAGGTATATTAGAAGAATATCTAGTAGGATAAAGAAAAGAAAAGGTAAAACTTATAGAACCTAATAGTAAAGGTATATCTTAAATTAGTATTAAGATAGTTAAAAAGTAGAATACTTACTAGACCTTAGCTACCTAGAACTAGTTACTTAGTAGGTAATACCTTAGTAGCTTTACTAAAGTCTAGCTATACTAGAACTAGTATCTAAGGAGTAATTAGCTTAGTCTTAGATATAAAATAAGTTATATTTACTATATTCTTATTACTATCTTAAAGAAGAGCGTTAATAGTAGAATTACTAAGAGAGCTAAGTAGTAGTTATAAGGAAGTAGTAGAAAGGTAAAAGGATATAATATAATAGTAATAGGAGGAATAGAATATAAAGTTAAAAGAGGTAAATTCTAAGACTAAGTAACTTTTAGACTAGGTGTAGACTACTTAGGGCGTATATAGTAGAAGTAGAAAAAAGAGATTAGAAAGTAAAGGCCTAATACTAAGATACCTATAAACCTTAGTAGGACTACTAGGTACTAAAGACGCTAGTAGAAATATAGTTAAGGAGAGTTATTTAACTAAGGCTAAAAGGCCCTTAGATATAAGAGTACTAGGATTAATAGTATTAGTACTAGTATTAATAGTAAGTAAAGGAGGTAGATCCTAATAAGTAGATATAGTAGGTGTAGTAGGCTTATTAATAAGAGTAAAGCTAAATATAATAAAGAAGATAATAGTATAATAAGAGATAAAAGAGAGAGAAGATAGTAAGTAATAGTAGTAGAAAAGTAAACTAATAAAGAAGGAATTAGCGCTAGTATTATTATAGGTAAAGGTATTACTAAGGACCTAAAAAACCTTTAGGTAAATAAATATAGCGCCTAATAACTAAAGTCTAGTAAAAAGTAGGGTAGTATAATAAGTTTACTAAGAAGTTAGAAAATATAGTATAAGTATTATAAAGAGTATAGAGAAGAAGACTAAATATTTTATTAGAATATAAGAAGTAGAATATAAACGCTACTATTAAGTAGTACTAAAAGGTTTTTAGATAAAGGTTAGAATATAAGCCTTTACTTTATTTAAAAGTTTTAATAACTTATAAGAGGATAAAGAAGAAGAGGAACTCTAAGAAAGGGATAGAGGAATATATAGCGCTAGTAAGGAACTAGTAAGGAATAAAAGGCTAAGATATAGAAGTTATAATAGCTAGGTAGGATAATAAATTATAGGAACCTAAAAGATAATTATATAAAGAAATCTAGAGGAGGGATAAGATTAGAGAAGGATAGAACTTAGAGGAGAATAGGTAGATATATTAGCTTATATATAAATACTTATTAGAGTTATAAGAAGAAGAGGAGGCCTTCTTCTTAAGTAAGAGAGAGATATAGTAAAGGAACTAGGTCTAAAGGTAGATTAGACCTAGTATTAGTAATAGATATATAATAGCTAAAGGAATAGCCTAAAAGACTATTAGATATATACTAAACTAGAAAAGAACTTATACCTAGATATATAATAGAATATAACTTCTATTAAGTACCTATTCTTAATAGAGCTTTAGATATAAAACTCTCTACTATACTAGTATAGCTAAGGAATATAGGAAGTTCTTTTATATAAGTTAAAGCCTACTAGTCTTTAATAGTAGAGACTTTAGTAAAGTCTATTTCTATACTATAACTTATAATAATTGTACTTAAGAATTTAATATAAATAGTATAGAACGATAATTTCTTAAAGTTAAAGTAAAAGCCTTAGGACTTTTACTAAGTTAGAACTTTTTTAGCTTAGTAAATATATCTAATTTTATTTTTATAGTATACTAAGATATTAGTAAAGTAAATAGTATAGAACTAGTCTAAGTATTTAAATAGGGCGCTATTAATAGCCTTTTAGAATTAAGTAGTATATTATAAAGTTTAAAAGGTATTACTTTATACTTATAAGTACTATATTTAGTAATAAGTACTATAAGTTACTAGAAGTCTTCCTTTATTCTTATATAGTAAAAGGTATAAATAATATTAAACCTTAAATAGATAGTAGCTTTATCTAGTTTAGTAAAGGTTTCCCTAACAAATAGAATTATATATTAGTCTTTACTAGTAGCTTTATTAAGGTCTTAAAAGTTAATATATACTTATAAGCCTTTATCTAGTCCTATAATAATAAGAAGTAAGTTTCTTATAAGTAATATAAATAAAGTAATAAATGCCTATTCTTTTATATCTTTAATATAAGCTAGAATAGCTTCTTCTTATATACTAGAGAAGGGTTAAAGCTTATAATTTAAGATCTTAGAACTCAGCTCTAGCTTAATTTTATAATTCTACTCTAATTATTTAGTAAGTTTTAACGTAGTAGCTTTATTAAAAGTAAGTATAAAGTCTATATATTCTTTAAAAAGTTTAGGCATAAGAATATCTTATAAAGTAGTTCTTAAAGGCTTAGTAAAGATCTTTTTATAGTTATCTTCTACTATAGTTTATTAAAATTAAGCTAGGTTACTTAGTTATTAAGTTACTTAAGTAAGGATTTATTTTATACTTCTTAGCTAGTAGTTAGATAGCTTAAAGTAATACTTTTATAATTTCTTACTTTAGGTTTAGGGGGTAGATCTAGGTCTATTAGTAAGACTATATTAGGTAGTACCTTAGTTTAAACTAAATCTTTAAAAGCTAGATTAGTTTTCTATTAAAATCTATTAGACTTATACTAAAACTTTACTTAGTATCCTTACTATAGCAGGTACTAGAAAGAGTTTCTACTCCTTATATAATATTTAAGGCTTTTATATAACTTTTATAATAAATAGATAGTAGGTTATCCCTAAGCTAGTAGTTAAGCCTATAGTACTTATTTATAAATTTAATTATACTATTCTAGTAGTTAAGTTAAGGATAATAGAGCTTATATTATTTAAATATAAGAACTAAGTTAAATAAACTATAGCTTTATATAATATAAGCTATAGTATACTTAATATAGTTATGTATCTTTAGGAAGAACTTAACTTAGTAAGTAATAAATTCTAAACGTTTACTAT
The DNA here is from genome assembly GCA_002952155.1 of Alternaria solani. Taxonomy (NCBI): domain Eukaryota; kingdom Fungi; phylum Ascomycota; class Dothideomycetes; order Pleosporales; family Pleosporaceae; genus Alternaria; species Alternaria solani. Next base: position 558,306 of record CP022032.1, on the reverse strand, counting down.
TATAGCTGTTACACGGGGTCTAGCTATACTTCTCTAAGCTCGGTCCGTACTAAGGCAAGGTAGACTAAAGCGGTAGTCCGTAAGGTAGTGTATAGAATAATTAGGTAGAAAAGAGTTATCGTTATAACTAAAGGATAAATAATACTAATTCTATAAATAATAGAATAACTAGTTAATAATCTATATAAGAGATAAACTATTTAAGTTAACTATAATAAGTGTAATAATAAGATCTAATATATTCTTATAACTATTATCTTAGGTCTTAATATCCTACGTATTACTGCTATCCTACAGATAGTAGTAATACTAGGAATAGTTACTATCCTTAGGCGCTCCGCTATCCTAAAGATAGTAAGCCTTAGCGGGATAGTATATTACGTAACTCCTCTAGCCCCGTAATATCCTTTACCTTCTAACGTAGTCGCTAGTTAGCCTTTAACCCTAACCCTCGCGTTAAGGAGAGAATCCTTCTTATTACCTTATAATATTATCCCCCCTCTTAGGCGTATCGTCCTAATACCCTAGATTAATAATATTCTGCGCCGTGTTTCGTAGCGTTAGTTATATATAAGGTTAGTAGGCCTTAGGCTATTATAGCCACCTCTTCCTTCCTTTAGCCTTCCTAACTATGCTTAAAGTTTAGTCTTCCTGTTATTCTTAAAAACACACTTTAACTAAGGAGTGCTAGGCTCGTGCTTTAAGAATTAAAAGCGCTTATCTTAAAATAGTTACTAAGTGTAATTATTATAAAGAGAAGGGGCTTTGCTGTTTTATTAATACCGCATTAGGGTAATATATAGGTTATATTACTATAAAGGTAAAGTGTAGCCTTTTTATTTCTAATAAAGATTAGGAGAAGGTTTAGCAGGATAAGTGTTATAAGCGTCTAGAGATTACTTAGTTAGAGGCGCAACTAGCGTAGAGTAAGGTAGAGCTTCTAGAGGCTAAGGCGTAAGAGTACTTATTTACTTATTATAATTTAGCTGTGCTAAAGGAGTTAGAGCGTGCGAAAGAGTAAGCTAAGGGGGATTCTACCCCTAGTATAGACTTTCTAATAACTAAACTATTACTACCTAGACTATTAACTAACTTAGGCTAGTTATAGGCTAACGCTTCTTTTAATCCTTTTTCTAACTTCTTTTCTTCCCTTAAGGATCTAGTCCTCTCTTCTTTAGGTATCTCTAATAGTACTTACGTACCTATAACTTATAGTTTATTAAATTTTCTTTTAGTTCCTAAGTGTTCTAGCTCTTAGGCTATCCTTACTACTTAACTAAGTATTTCTACTAATAACTAATTTTCTATAGGTCCCTAATCTCTTTAACCTTATACTCGTCGTCTTTAAGCTCTATATTAGTAGCTAGCTTAGCTTCTAGAGGTGCTCTTTCTAGGAGTTTCTTGTAAAAGATAGGGTAGATACGTATACCTAGTAGGAGTTAGAGTTTATAGTTTATATTACCTAGTTCCTCTAGGACCTTAAATAGCCCTACTTAAAGGTTATCTAGTTTTTTACTTAGTCGCTTAGTTTTTAAGTTCTATTATAATAGGAAAACTTTATCCCCCTTCTTAAAGGTTAGTCCCTTAATCCTTTACTTATTAGCTACCTTAGCTATTATAAGGTTCCTATAAGCTATATTCTTACTTAATTTATTATATAGTTCTTACATTAAGCGGGCTTTATTATCTATACCTACTATAATACTTTCTATATCTTTTAGATCTTAATAAGTAACTAGCTTATATCTATAGTTCGCGTAGTATAGTAAGTACTTTATTATTATAGACTTTATACTATTATAGGCTAATTATACTATTAGTAAGAGTTTAACCTAGTTATCTTATAGCTTATTAGTATATATTCTTAGATACTACTCTAGTGTCTAGTTTATTCTTTCCGTCTAGCCGTTAGTTTTAGGGTAGAAGCTAGTTAATAGCTTCTTCTTTACACTTAACTTCGCTAGGAATATATCCTAATACTTAGACGTAAACAGTTTATTATAATTAGTAATAAACTCCTTAGGTATCCTATACTCTAATATTAGTGCCTTACTAACCTTATACGCGTATTCTTCTACTGTAATAGTTTCTTTAGTTAGTATAAACTTTACTCCTTTTATATATTAGTATATAATAACTAGGACTATATTATATAATCTTCTAGATCCTAGTTCTAATAACTTTAGGAGCTTTACTATAAAGTCTATTATTACGCTACTTTATAGTCTCGTAGGTAGCTGTAAGGGTTATAATAGGCTATAAGGCTTATATCTCTTAGGCTTATTCTAGTAATAAGCTAAATAGTTACCTAAGACGTCCTACACCTTTACTTATAAGCGTAGTATTGTAAATACCTTAGCTAGTCGTCTAACTATTTCTTCTAGTAATATATATCTATATTCCTTAGACTTATATAGTTCCTTAATAAGATTTAATCTTATATATAGAGGTATATATATTTAATTACCTTAAATTATATCTTAGTACTCTTACTTATCTTATAATAGTTCGTTAGAGCTATTTTCCTCTAGCTTAAACTACTAGCTAGTAGCTCTCTACTACTATTACTACTAAAGCGTTTCTACCTACTTAGCTACCTTAGCTATCTTAGCTAGTTCTAGCTAATTATAACGTAAAGTACTATTAGGCGCTTTCTTAAATATAGTATTATATAGTTCCTTATAGCCTTTATCGCGTAAATTAGATCTCCTACTTAGAGTATTTACTACTCTATTAAGTATTCTTATATAGTAAGTTATCTTAAAGTTAAACTAAGCTAATATCTTAGCCTATTAGACTTATTATTAATTAAGTTTCTTTATTATTATAAAACTTACTTAGTTCTAGTAATTAGTAAATACCTTAATCTAGTATAGTAGTCCTAATAAATAGACTTCCTACTATTTAAAGGAATTAACTACTCTTAGTAGCTCCTTATTATAAATATTATAGTTAAGTTCTACTCTAGAGAACTTCCTTAAGTAGTAGAATACTAGTCTCTACTTCTTATCTAGGTACTACTATAATAATATAGCTCTAAGTGTATAATCTAACGCGTTAGTCTTAACTTACGTCTCTTATTTTAGGTTATATATTTCTAGTATAAGTACTTTAAGGGAGATCTATTTAATCTAATTAAACACTTCTTAATACTCCTTATTCTATTTAAAACTAACCTCTTTCTTTATAATCTTAGAGAGGGGTATTATAATCTTTAAGTAATCCTTAATAAACTTCTAATAGTAGTTAATAAATTCTAAAAAAGATTATACGTCCTTAACTATTTTAGGCGTTAGCTACTCTTATATAGCTATAGTTTTCTTTAGGTTTATCTTTACTCCCTCTATAGATATTATAAAGCCTAGGTATTCTATTTCCTTTATATAGAATTCGCACTTCCCTAGCTATAAGTATAGCTTATATTCCTTAAGCTTCCTAAGTACTTTTTTAATATGTTCTATATATTCTTTAAGTATTCTATTAGTGTACACTAGTATATTATTAATATATACTATAATAAAGATTCTAAAGTATTTATAAAGGGCGCTATTAATAACTAACTAAAATATTACTAGGGTATTTATTAACCTAAAAGGTATTACTATATACTTAAATAGTCTATATTTTGTCTTAAACACTATTATCTATTTATAGCTTTCTTTAATCCTAATTTAGTAGAATCCTTCTTAAATATTAAACTTTATAAACTACTTAGCTCCCTAGAGTTAATCTATAAGCTTAGTTATAAGTAGTAAGGGATATTAGTTCTTTTACGTAACGCTATTTAACCTTTAGAAGTTAATATATAGTTACTACTTCCTATTAGGCTTCTTTATAAATAAGATAGGTAAGGCTATTAGGCCTAATCCTAGTTAGATAAATCCCTTCTTTAGATTCTTCTAGATATACTCCCTTAGCTTAGTATTATACTTAGGTAATATAGGATATATTAGTCCTAAGCTTAGCTTAGCCCCTTTATTAAAGATAATCTTATAATCCTAATCCTAATAGTTTACTAAATCTATAGCTTTATTTTCCTTAAAGAGTTCTCTAAACTTATTAGTTTAATACTCTCTTAGTATCTCTAGTAGTAAGGGTCCTTCCTTTATAGTTATAACTTATCTTATCTATATAACTCTTACTCTTTAAGGGTCCTTTTTATAGATTCTCCTAATCTTATAAGGTAAGATCTTACTAAACCTCTTATCCTAGGTTAAGCTCTAGTCCTTTAAGCTTACTCTTTAACGTACTCTAGTAACCTTATATATAGGTTCTCTTCTAAGTATTATCTATTTTCGCTAATTAATAGCTAGGTTATAGGTATCTAGCTAATTATAACCTATTAATATATCTAGTCCTCCTAGATCTATAATATTAATATTTATTTAGTACTCTATACTAGCTATCTATAGCTTTATTAATTTAGTTTCTATCTATATTATACTATTTCTATATTCTATAGGTTTCTTATTAGCTAGCACTACTAGTATAAGATTCTTCTTAATCTAGTAGGGTATTCTATACTTCTCTACTACTTAGGGTAAGATTATTATCCTTATAGCCCTACTATCTATAAGCGCCTAGATGTCTTAACCTAGTATAAATATAGTTATAAGTAGCTACTTTACCTAACTATTAGTATCTTATACCTTCCTAAGGGTCTTTATAGGTATACCTTTATTAGTAAGACCTTATCTTTAATAGTATCTTAGTTTTTTAACTACTTAACCTTCCTCTCTCTAAGGAAGTAACCTATGTCTATCTTTAAGCTGTAATATACTATATAGTAATTATTATAGTAAAAACTCTAGTAGATATTCTAATAAGGGATCTCTTCCCTTACTATTCTCTCTCTAGGTTTAGTCTTCTAGACCTTATAAATTAGTTATTCCTCTACCTTATAAATATTTAATAAAAGTATAGTATAGTAGTAGTTATCTACCTACTATACCTTTTCTAGCTATACTTTATAGAAAGTGTATCTATTCCTATATTACGTCTATAAGAGTTTATAGTAGATTTCTACTTTCTCTAGTTTATAGAGGTAATAGTTATCTACTAGACACTTATCTACCTAGAGGTTTAGGTAGTAGTACTATTCTTAGTCTATCCTATAATCCTCCTTATCCTATTTATAGAACTTGTAATCTATCTTATAGTTATACTAATATAAATCCTTATAATCCTTAGTATCTTCTACTTTATGCGCTTCTTAGTCCTTAACCTTAGCTACTAGATTATTAAAGTAGGGTTATTAGTGTATTACCTAATACCTAATTTCCTTAGTATTTAGGCTAGTAATTATAATTTAGTTACGAATTATATATTTATTAGCGTAGTATATCTTATTACTATATACCTAATATTAGTTATTAGCTAGTTATTCTATTACTATAGTACCTCTAACCTTCTAATTAGTCTTCTTTAGCTAGTTTATAGTAAGAACTTTATTATCTAGTTTAACTCTTAGGATAATTTTATAGCCTTCCTTATCCTCTAAGTGTACCTCCTTATAGAGGTCTAAATTACTTAGGTTATTATCTAGCTTAATCCTAGCTAGGTATAGTATACCTTATCTAATTATTTAGATCTTAATAGCTACCTATTTAACTTATTCTTCCTTATAGTCTCTAGTAAAGTGTCTTATCTTACTATATTAGAGATATACTTTATTATTATAACACTACTAGCGTTCTTCCTTAGAGAGACTATTATGTCTTTTACCTCCTTAGGGTTTCTTATCTCTAACCTTCTCTTATACCTTACTAGTTATAATAGTATTACTATCCCTATTAAATCTACTACGCTATCTCTTTATATTAGGTATATTAGGTTAGAAGTATTTTATCTAATTATTTTATTCCTAAAGCCTATTATTAATATATATTACTTATTTAATTAGAGCGTATAGTGTTCTAGGCTTATTATAGTATATAAGGCTATCTTTAATATTCTCCTTAAGGCCTACTTTAAATACTATTTAAAGTACTACGTTATCCTAATTAATCTATACTTATAGTTACTTAAATTCCGCTATATATACTAATACTAACGTAGCCTACCTTAGGCGAGTAATCTTCTTCTTTACTTAGTTCTAAGCGTCTACCTCTTTAAAAATATATCCTATCTCTTACTTAAACTCTATCTAACTTATAAATAAGGTATAAGTTCCTTCCATAGTACCTATATACTCTATATTTAGTAGATAGTTATCTATATAGGGTTATATCTAATTAGAAGCCTTATCCTTTATGTATATACTTACTATAAGGATCTTTTCTTAGTCGTTAGGTACCTTATTATACTTATAGTATAGGTTAATATTAGTAAGGAATACGTATAGCTTTTCTTATTCTCTGCTGTATTTCTCTAGTAACGCTATCTTAGGTTTCTTAGTAGAAACAGGTCGTTTATTAGGGGTAGCTATTAGCTAACTTATAAGCTAATTAATTATATTCTATATCTTAGCTATCTACTAAGCCTAAATAAGGGCCTATTACCTAAGATTTCTTAGCTCCCTAGCGCTAGGGTTATCCTCTAAGTCTAAGTTAGATATATTAAGTATCTTATTATTAACTAGTACACGTGCTAGCGTAGAGGGTCCTAGACCCTAAGCTATATTATTCTATACTACTCTTAGGGATGCTATTTTAAATCTTAATTAGGTAATCTATTAGTTAAATAGTCTACTAATATCTAAGGTAGTTAAAGTGTTATATAGGGTCTAGCTATACTTCTCTAAGCTTAGTCTATACTAAAGTAAGGTAGACTAAAGCGGTAGTCTATAAGGTAGTATATAGAATAATTAGGTAGAAAAGAGTTATTGTTATAACTAAAGGATAAACAATACTAATTCTATAAATAATAGAATAACTAGTTAATAATCTATATAAGAGATAAACTATTTAAGTTAACTATAATAAGTGTAATAATAAGATCTAATATATTCTTATACCTATTATCTTAGGTCTTAATATCCTACGTATTACTACTATCCTTAGGCGCTCCGCTATCCTAAAGATAGTAAGCCTTAGTAGGATAGTATATTACGTAACTCCCCTAGCCCCGTAATATCCTTTACTTTCTAACGTAGTTGCTAGTTAGCCTTTAACCCTAACCCTCGCGTTAAGGAGAGAATCCTTCTTATTACCTTATAATAATAGCCTCTATAGAAGATAGGTTTAATAAGTAAGATAAGGTAAAAGGCTTATACTTAATTAAACAATTTTTATAAGATAAAGTTAAAATTAGTACTATTATTAGCTAGTATATAATAGATATAAGGAACTATATAAGAGTAGCTAATAGAAGAGTAAAATATAAATATAACTAACTTATTAAAAGCTATAAGTAAGGCTTATAATTCTTAAGCTAAGACTTTTCTTAGAAGCTAATTAGATTCCTATAATGTAAATCTTATATAAGAGTTTATAAGTACTTTTAGTAAAGGTTATCTATTTACTTTAGGGAGTAGCTAGTCCCTAAAAGTACTTAGTTTTCTTATCCTTTATTAAATTTATTTTCTTTAGAACTATACTCTATATATAGTATAGTATTAAAATTATTAATAAGGTATATATAAAACTACTATTAAGTAGTCTCTAATTTAAAAGTATCTAAGTTTTTTATAATATTAAAAAGCTTAGCTAGATAGGATTTAGCTAAGTAGTTTATAGATTTATAAATAAAGTTAGTCTTAGTATCTTTTATAGCCTTAAGAATCTTAGGTAGTTTTATCCCTACTAGTAGTTAGCTAAGTAAATATAGTAGTATAAAGTTCTAACTAGTTATAACTAACTTAAGAAATAAAAAATCCCTTAAGCTAAGTAGTATTATACTATAAGATATACTAAGAGATATTAAATAATATCTTTTAGTATACTATATAAAAGCTAAGGGTTTAAGAGATTAATATTAATTTCTACTATATTATTATAGTAACTTCTAAAAGAGGTAGATACTATATAATTAGTAAAGGATATTAAGGTTATAAGCTAGCGAAGTAAACTATACTTTAGATAATACCTAAGCTTTTATATTTATTTTAAAATCTTCTAGTATATAAAGATATTTAGGGTCTTATATAGACTTCTTATTAGTAGTATAATAGTTCTCGTTACTTTAGATATTAAATAGTACTATGAAGCCTTTTATTTTAGTATTTAAGATATAAATTAAGCTAAAAAGACTACTAGCTAAGGATTCTTTAGCCTCTTTACTTATAAATAAAAAGAGAGACTAGAAATACTACTATAGATACTAGAAGAACTTACTTTTAGCTTACTAGTAAGTGATTATAAAGTTACTAAATTTATATAAAGCTTTAACTTTATTTTTAAAAATTTATTACCTAGGGCTATTCTAGTCCTTTAGGTAACTAAACTTAGTAAGTAAGTTAATAGTACTTAAGACTCTTTATAAAGGTTCTAGAACTAAATTAACCTTACTATTAACTATAATAAACTTATTATCTTTAGTAGTCTTTAGTAGTAGGTAATAAGATAAATACCTAAACTAATTAAGTTAAGCTACTAAAGAGAGTTTATTATAGTTAAGAAGTATAAGGAGGTTATCTAAAGTTAGTTAGTATTATAGTATACTTAGAATAGGATAAGCTTCTTAGGCTTATTTAGTTATAAGTAAACTATTATACTAGGCCTTATAAAGCTTATTTATTATCTTAGTATTTTAAATCTTAAGGTAATTATAATAGTTTTTTAAGCTAATTATAAAATTTAATAAACTTATTTTTATATTTTTATTCTTTATTATATAGGTTTTAAACTATAAAAGTAGTTTTAAGTTAAGGTCTAAGTTCTTTAATTATTTCTTACTATTACTATAACTACTTTTAGTATAATAGTTAAGTGTCCTAGTTATAATTAAGTATAGTATAGAATATAGCTATAAGTTTAGATATAGTATTCTTATTAACTACTTAGAAGCTAGTAGGGTAGCTTAAAACTAGCATTTTAAAGACTATAAATAAGAATAGTAATAATTCTCTTTCTAGAATATACTTACTTAAGAGTAAAAAGTACTTATATATTTTAGTTTATTTATAGTTAAAGTATATAGAGGCTTATATTTTATATATTTATAAAGGTTTACTTACCTCTAAAGCTACTAGTAACTTATATAATTAAGAGGCTAAGAGTATAGTAGGAATTACTATATCTTCCTTAAGGTTCTTAGTAACAGAAGAGGACTAGTAGATAAGAAATAGTAAATTACTTAGATTTTATTACTAGATATTACTAGTAACTATATTAATATAGAAAGTTATCTTAAAGTATAAAGTAATAACCTTACTTTACTTATCTAATTTATATCTTAGTATATTAAAGTCCTCTAGTTTAGTATTAGTAAAAAGAGGATTTAATAAATTTACTTATTCTAAAATTATAATGTAAGGGAACAGCTAAGGTAGAAAAGTTATATATACCTTAATAAAATTATTTCTTATAGTAGCGTTATACGCTAGCTACCTACTCTTAACCTACTTAATATATATAAACAGAAGGTAAGGATTATTATTATTACTTTCTATACTATATTATAGTAATATAGAGTTATCTCCTACTATTCTCTTATAGTATAAAGTAGATACTATTACTTATAACTACCCTTTTATATAATAATTCTTCCTCTCTTATAGGGTAAATAGTCTAAGGATAGCCCCTTTAATAAGATCTACTACCTAAGCTAAGGTAAGGAGCTAAAGTTCTAGTCTTTTAAGCTTAGTATAAATACTATATAGTAAATATATACTACTAGTAGAGGATAAAGTTATAGTACTTAGGGAGTATATTATAGTATTTAGGAAATAATATAATAAACTACTTACCCTCTAATAGCTACGTAAGCTAGAAGATAAAGTTATATAGCTAGAGTAAGTAGAATAAAGTATACCCTAAGTAGAAGTAAGTTACTTAGCTCCTAATATAGGAGAGGTTATTATATACCTTAAACGCGTATACAAACTTATAGCTACTATATACTTAAAATATACTTTAAAACTAAAAGACCTTATAGAGTATTAAGGTAAAATAATTAAAGAATATTATAAATGTATTAATTCTAAGGGGAAAGCTTTTTAACTACTACTATAAGAGTTCTTTATAAATTAAGATAAAGTCCTATAGTTAATATAATATATAAAAGGAGAGTTAAGGGAGCTTTAGTATATATACTTTAAGCGTATATTTAAAGTATAAGGAGAGGATCCTCCTTAAAAATATTATAAGTAGTACTTACTTAATTTACTCTCTAATCCTATTAACTATAGCCTTAAAGTAGCTATAGTATATAATTATACTATATAGTAAAAGGCTTAGATAGTCTACTCTTTAATAATTTACCTTAAAGTCCTAAAGGATTAACTCCCTACTTCTATTAAAGAGTAAAGGGTATAATACTTATTTATAAAATTACGCCTTAAGTTATAGTAAGCTATTACTAATTACTACTAAGTTCCTACTACTAGGGAGGACCTTATTATATTAGTATTTATACTAGAGAGAAACTTATATAAAGTACCTTTAGTATAAGAGTAGTAGTCCTAAAGCGTATATAAGAGTAAGTATAAAGAATCCTCCCTTTTAACCTAATAACGTAAACTACTAGAAAAGCCTAAGGATTATAGCTTAATTATATACTTAAAGTACTAAAAGAAAGGGTACTATACTAATAAGTGCTAAAGTAGTAACCCTAACTAATTACTTATTAATATTAATTAAGTAAGAAAAGGCTAAGCCTCCCTAAGAACTTAGGATAAGTAAGGTAATTACTAATAAATATCTTAATAGGTATAAAGCGTATATATAGCGTATAAGTAGATTCTAGTTAAGAAAGAAAACTTAGAGTTATTTTTAATCCTTAAGTAGATATTAGTCTAATAAGTTAGATAACTACTATAGAAATAAGTATAAAGTTTCTAAAGAATATAAAACTTCTAAAACTAAGATAAATTAGTTTATAATACTAAAGTACTTATATAGTATACGCGTTTTAGGTATACTTATTAGATAATAATAGTATAGAACGCCTTACCTAAGTAACTACGTATAGAGTAAGTAAAGAGGGACTTTATCTTTTCTTAGAAAATCCTTTATAAAATAAAAGGATATTTCTACTAACTATAGGTATTAGAAGTAGTACTAGAGATTAACTAGGGCTAATATTTAGTTAGTAAGTAAAGAGGCTTTTATATAGAGTAAAAAAGACTTTAGTTTAACTTATTTCTTACGAACTCTTTAATCTACTAGAACTAACTTAGATTATAATATATATATATATATAATATATATATAGTATAGGACCTATATATTCCTAACACTTTATATAAATATATAAATATATTTAATAATAAGAAGGCTATAACTCTTCTAAGTTATAAGAATTCTAGTTATATAAGTCTTATCTAACTAGGTAAGGAGCTACTATATTAGCTACTTTATATACTCTCTTCTTATAAGCTTTAGCTGCTCTATAAATATATAAAGAAAGCTCTTTATAATAGATAAAGCTATTATAGTACTAGCCCTATAAGCTTACTAATTATCTTTATACTAAAGAAAAATAGTATACTTTACCTTTATATAAACTATAGAAGTCTAAATATAGTTAATATAAAAGATTATTACTTACTCTTACTTAATAGGGAGATACTTAACTACTTATTAGGTATATAATATTATATAACGCTTAATCTTAAGGACACCTACTATTATATATAAGTAAAAGTAAGAGATAAATAGAAAATAGCTTTTTAAACTTAATATAGTTACTTTAAGTACTTAGTTATACGTTCTAGGTTAATTAATACTCTAGTAAACTTTTAGGCCTATATTAATAAGGTATTAAGTAGATATCTAGACTATATTTATATAGTTTACCTTAATAATATTCTTATCTATACTTAAAATAATAATATCAAGCTATACTAGCACGTAGTACGCGCTATACTTTAATTACTTAGGGAAGCTAAACTATATTAAAACTTTAAGAAATATACCTTTATATTTAGTAAAGTCTATTTCTTAAGATTAATTATAATAAGGAGTAGTATTTACGCTTATCCTATACGCGTTAAGATAATTCGCTAATAGCTACCCCTAAATAGTATTAAGGAGCTATAATCCTTTTTAGGTTTTATAAATTTCTATTAATACTTTATTACGTATTATACCTTAAGAATAGCCTCCCTTACTAACATTCTAAAAGAGAGTTAGGTTTTCTACTAGAATAAAGCTATAAAAGCTATCTTTATAAAGCTAAAAAAGTACTTTATATATATACCTATCTTACACTACTTTAATAAATTACTATAAATTTATATTAAGATAGATATATTAACTTTTATAATCTTAGGTATACTTTTATAGCTTTTAAAAGATAAAAAATAGTACTTAGTAGTATATATTTTAAGAAAGCTTTAAGCTATAGAACTAAATAATAAAGTATATAATCTTAAACTTTTAGCTATTATATATAGCTTTACGTAATAGTAATATTACTTAGAGAGTACTTATTATACTATCTAGGTATTAATAGATTATAATAACTTACGCTTAATACGCTTTATATAAAGGCTTAACTTATATTAAGTATATTACGTACTTTATTTAAGAGTATTTAATTTTAAAGTAAAATATAATCTTAGGAATATAAACCTAGTAGATAGACCCTTAAGAAGAGTAGATTATAAGTAAGAAAATATATCTTTAACTAAGTTATTACTTACTTTATAGAATAAGCTTCTAGTAAGGAATAAGCTTAGTAGAATAAATAGATTTATACCTAAGCCTAGTCTAGTAGGTACGTATAAGATATATATTACTAATATTTATAGAACTAGTTAGGTTTCTACTACTAGCGCTATAGAATATATACTATATATACTTAGCTTACTAGCTAAGGTACTAGTTAGTAGTAAACTTATATTAGTAAAGTCTAAAACTTTATTAGATATTCTACTCTAGCTATAGTAAAGAGACGCTTTTACTTAGTAGTAAGTTATAGACTTTAAGTAAGTTTTATATACCTAAAGCTATAGAGGAGTATAAATTTAGTATACTAACTATAAGAAAGTCTTAAGATATAATAGTAGAATTTATATTCTAGAAGAACTAGCTATTAGGTAAGAAATTTTATCCTAATACTATAATATATATACAGTAGGCTACTTTAGTATATATAAAATACTTAAGCTTATTACTAAGTACTACTATTACCTATTACTTAGCTAAGATATCTAAGAATATATTATACTTATACTATATATTAAAGAAGTAAAGCTGTATAATATTATAAGTATAGTAAGCTAGTAATACTACTAAACCTAGAAGATATTTTTAAAGAAGTTTCTTTAGATTTTATTATAAGGCTACTACTATTAAAAGATAGCTTAGGTTATATCTTTAATATAATACCTATAATTAAAGACTACTTATTAAAGATAGTTATCTATATACCTACTTTAAAAACATAGGATATAAAATAGTTTACTAAATCCTACTTTAAATAAGTTATTCTAAAGTATAAAGTATAAAAAAGTATTATATTAAATTAAAGCTTAATCTTTACTTCTATATTTTAGTTAGAAATTTACTACTAACTATAGGTAAAGTGTAAGCTTAGTATAGCCTTCTATCTATAAATAGATAGATAAACTAAGTACTAGAATTAGACTATAGAGTAATACTTAAGAATACTCTTATCTAAAAAATAAGATAACTAGGTCTAACTATTATTAATAGTATAATTTACTTATAATAACTAAGTTTATAAATTAATAAAAATAACTCCTTTATACCTTATTAATAGTAAGTACTCTTTACTAATAATACTTCCTAAAGATAGTAAGTAAGAGGGGGAGATACTAGATATAGTAAAAAGAATTTAGCGTATATATAGTATATATATAATAGGAATAAACTACTTACTTAAAGCGTAAGAGTATTAGAGCTACTATAATAATAAGAAATATAAACTAAAAGTATTTTATAAAAAAGATTTTATACTACTTAGTATAAAGTATATTAATTTAGTTAGCTAACTTAGTAAAAAGCTTTTTAGTAAGTTTATTAAACTCTTTAGAGTTTAGAACGTAGTTAGATTATAGGTATACTACTTACTTCTACTACTATATTATTATATTTATAACGTCTTCTATATATCTCTTTATAAAAAATAGAATTCTAAGGAAAATAATTATAATAATATATAACTACTAGAAGTTACTCTAGAAGGTTAAGAAGTTTAGGAAGCTAAGAAAATTTTTACAAAATATATAAGAAAAGGCTAATTATAGTACTAGCTAAAATAGAAAGGATATAATAAATCTTAAGATATATAGACCTTAGCCTCTAACTTTAAAAATATAAAAGAACTACTTTAAGACTTTAAAGTATTATAAAGCTTATATTATATAAGATAGTAAAAAAAAGTATAATAAAAGGATTTATAGCGTACTTAAGGTATAAATCCTATAGTATAAAATTCTAAGTATATACGTATATAAAAAAGTAGAATAATAAAAAGAGAAGAGGAAAAATTAAGTACTTTTACTACTAGTACTACTAGTACTATTACTATCTTTTATATTATAATTAGAAGGTACGCCCTTAAGCTACTTCTTTAGCTTAGTATTTATACTTAGGATACTTATAGTATCTTAAGGATTATCTTTAGGATTATCTTTAGGATTATCTATAAGATTATTCTTAGTATTATTATTATTATTATTATTATTATTATTATTATTATTATTATTATTATTATTACCTTTAGTACTATTCTAAGAATAATATTAGCTAGAGGAGTAAGGGTATAAAGAGAAAGAAAGGATATACTATAAGTACTATATATAACTAACTAATTACTTAAAAGTAGTAGTAATCCTATACTACTTAACTAAGATTAGGCTAAAGAAACTAAGAGTAGTTATAAAGACTTAAGTAAGAACTCCTATTAAGGTCTTAAAGTAAGTAGTAATATAATAATTAAAATAAAAAACGTGCTAGTAAAAGACGTAAGTATAATACTATTAAAAGATACTATAATAAATTATAGTAAAGGTGTATTTCCTAAACACCTAGTTTTACTATAGGTAGCTATATAGATTTAATAATAGTTAGGTTAAAACTAAAGCCCTAGACTATAGGTATAGAAAGTCGTAGTAATATTAGGGAGAAGAGAAATTTATAAAGAAGAGGAGTTTTTAAACTATAGTTTATAGCTTACTTCTAGGCTCGCAACTATAGTACTTAAGGATAAAGAAATATTTAAGTAACTTAAATTTCCTTCTCTTAACTCTTATACTTTAAAATCTCTAATATCTCTAATATCTCTAATATCTCTAATATCTCTAACATATCTAGTATGTCTAGTATATCTAGTATATCTAGTATATCTAGTATATTTAATATATTAAGTAACTCTAATATTATTATAGGTATAAAGCGCCTAGTTTTAAATAGCCTAGCGACTATCTTAGCGACCGTAGTAGTAACTATTAAGTAGTATAGTAAGTATAAAGTTATTATTAAGATTAACCTCCTTAAAACTAACTTTAAGCGTAAGTTTTAGACTTATACTTAATCCCTTAGCCTATTATATTAACTTACTAGAAAAGAATTTGAGTATAGGCTTAGGGACCTAGCGTTTATTACTAAGTTCCTCCTTATAGGCACTATCCTTATACTAGCTAGTAAAGGTATAAATACAGCTAATAAGTCTTTTACTCTTCTTTAGGATAGATAGGTCTAGCGTATATATAATATATAGGTTACTAGTACTAAGATAACTAATAAGTAGAATAAGTACTTAGAGGAGGTCTATAATAGATACTTTAATTAATAGCTACTACTTATTAAAGACATTATTAAGTAGCTAAGAGAGAAATAAGTAGTAGATAATTAATTTAATAATATAGAAGGCTTAGGATATAACGTAATAGGATTTAGGTACGTAATAGTAGTAGGTATAGTATAATAGCTATAATAGCTTTAATAGCTATAGTAGGTGTAATAGTAATATATAGGGGTACTACTACTACTACTACTACTACTACTACTACTAATATATAGGCTTTATAGCCGCTTAAAGGGAATTATAATTATAATTATAACTATAACTATAACTATAATTATAATTATAACTATAATTACTATAATTACTATAATATAATAGAGCTTCTTAATCTCTAGGTAGTATTAGTAGTAGTTATAATAATAATAGGGACGTTAAGGTAATATAGCTAGGTATAATATAAGTAGAGTAAATAGAAAGGTGTTATAGGTAAAAAGAGACTTCTAAATATACTAGGATAGTTTAGGCTTAGTTTTAAAATTTCTTAGTAATATAATATAAGATAATATAGTAGGTCCCGTCCCTAAGGCCTAGGGGGGTAGTAATATAATAATAGTTAGTAAGCTTTATATTAAATTAGTACTATATATATCTAAGCTTAATACTTATATAAATTATTATAGGATTAGTCCTAAATGTAGTAGGAGCTTAAATAGTAGTATTATACTTTACGTATAAGTAGTATAGATAATTAATATAAGATTTATCTTAGTAAGAACCTATAAGGATTAGCTAAAGTATAATATACTTAAAGAACTATAAAATACTTACTAAAGTATAACTACTATAGTTACTATTAATATAGTATTTATAGTAACGCTCTTTAGGCTTCTTATAAAGCTACCTTTATTTATAAATACTCTAAGTATAGCGTAAGTAAGTTATATAAATAGTAATAATATAAATAAACTTATTATTTATACTTAAAGTAAATACTATAGTATTATAAAGCTAGGACTTCTTAATATACTTTAGATTAGGATAATAGACTATAGTAGTAAGGGTATATTATACGTAGAGGGTATAGTATATATATATATATATATATTATTATAATAGAGTTAAGTAATAGTATTAAATATTTCTATTATAATAAATAGTAAATAGATAATAATATATAAAAGATCCTTACTTACTATACTAAAAATAACTCTATATTCCTAATAGGTAAGTAAATAAAGTTACCTTTACTATAATAAAGTTACCTTTACTATAATAAAGTTACCTTTACTATAATAAAGTTACCTTTACTATAATAAAGTTAATAATACTTACTACTAGTTCTAACTCTTATTTACCTCTAAATTACTTTTAAAGCTAAAGATAAAAATAATAAGCTTTATACTAATACTATAACTATATAATATACGTAAGACGTATAGTTAGAAGATATATACTAGATACTCTTTTCTTATTTTCTTTATAAAGTTTTAAGTTTTTATTAAGGCTAGCGCTACTAAGGACGTTAGCCTAGAGAGGAAGGTTCTATAATATAAGGGGAATAGCTAAGGTAGAAAAGTTATATATACCTTAATAGAATTACTTCTTATAGTAATATAATATACTAGCTACCTTCTCTTAACCTACGTAATACTAATAAAGAGAAGGTAAGAATTATTATTATTACTTCTTATACTAAATTATAGTAATATAGAGTTATCCCTTACTATTCTCTTATAGTATATTATAAATACTATTACTTATAACTACTCCTTTATAAAAATAGCTTAGGATACTAATTATATAGTAAGGTAATAAGTTATAAACTTTAAAGTCTTAAAGTAATATCTAAGTTAAGGCTCTTTATTATCTTTACTAGCTATAGGTATAGTTAAGTTTAAGGAAAAGTTAACTTAAGAGTATATAAAAAAGAAAAAACTTTAAGAAATTCTTAGTATATAGAATTTTATAACTATATAGTAAGTAAGAGTTTTTAGTAAAGTAAGAATACTACTACTAAACTAATAGCTTTAGCCCTTTATATATAAGTAAGGGTTATTCTAAGCTACTAAATTTAGTTTATAAAATCTAATATTAATTTTATAATATTAATTCTCTTTTAAAGTTAATTTCCTTCTAATAAAGTATACTTTATTTATATAATATTTAGTCTAAGTCTAGTCTAAGCCTAGTCTATTAAGCTATAAAAGTTAGAATTTAGTTCCCTTAAGAAGAGTCTAAACTAAAAGAAAGAGGTAAGTAAGTATAATATAAGTTATATACTCTAGGCTATTAGTTAGTAGAAGGTTATCTTATAGTAAGTTCTCTCCTAGAGATAAGGTCTAAATCTAGGTTAGTAGTAGTAAAAAAACTATATTTTCTACTATTTAAAGTGCTAGCCTTAGTAAGGAGCTAGCTACTATAACTACTCTCTTATATAAAAACTAAAAGTAAATAAAAACTACTTACTATTATTTAAGCTAAAAGCTTATAAAGTCTAGTATTATATATAGTAAATTTAGTTTTAGCTTTTATAGACTTTTTTTTTTTATTATAGTATATTTAAAGACTTTTTTTAAGATAAAGTATTAACTAAGTAACTATAGGCTTATTCTTATATTAAGTAACTACTAGTACGTATAAAGTATATTATAAACGCTAGATACTAAAGATATATAGTATTATACGCCTATTAGAGATAAGATATAACCTTCTAACTTACGCTATTCTTTACTATTTCTACCTTTTATAGTTACTACTACTATCTCTACTACTACCCCTTCTTAAGAATAATTAACTAGCTACTTATAGTATAGCTACTACTATCTAATATATAGCTTTAGTTAGAGGAATATTAGTACTAGTACTATCTACGCCCTATTCTCTTATCCTTATACTATTTTTTTAAATTCCCTCTCCTTAAGCCTAGGATATTAATCCTCTATTACCCTTCTAATATTACCTTTTTACTATTATAGCTAGGCCTTAGTCTCTTAGCTTAACCCCTTTTCTAGTACTAAGATAGTAAGATAGCTAACTATAAGAACTTTACTACTACTAAGGTTATTAATCTAGGCCTTATAGACTACCTCCTCTACGTCCTTTAGTAACTATATTCTACTTTTCTTTACTATCTTCTCTACTTAAATATTACTAATATTAGAGGTATTAATAATATTAATATTATCTACTATCTTAGTCTATAAGAGGTAGTAGAGCTTAGGTAATTACTTATTTAACTTATTAAGGACTACTCTAAGTAACTCCTTAGTATATATAAAGTAAGTATATTATATACTTATAGATATATAAATTAGTACTTATCTAGCTAGGCTTTTTAGGCTAGGTTAAAAGATCTCCTAGATACGTATAAAGAGGAAATATATTATATATATAGTAATTTTAATACGTAGTAGCTTATATATAGTAAAAGTCTTAGAGAAGGTATTAAAGCTTATAAGTTAGTATTAGTATAAAGGTTAGAAGTAGCTAGATTTTATACACCCCTCTTAGTTATAGTAAATATACTATATCCTCCCCCTTTATAATATACTATAATTATATTACTAGCTAATACTAGTAATCTCTATTAGGCCTACTAAGGTTTAATAAGTATCTTTTTTTAGTTACCTTTAGTAAATTTTCTTAACTTTAGTTTTTATATATATAGACGTTAGAGCTTTACTATTATAAAACGCTAATTAGTCTTATATTTAAACTATATTATTACTTTATTTTTTTATAATCTTTTATAACTAATAAGTAAAAGGATAGCTACGTTTTATTTTATTAAAGCTCTTTTTTAATAATACCCCTATACTTACGTAGAAAATAATATAATTATAAAGTAAATATTATATATTTAAGAGTAAGCTAGTTAAGTAAGTAGTTTATATTTAAGGTAAGAAAAGAATAGTAAATAAAAAGTATAAAAGAGGAAAAGAAAGTCTTTTTTTATATACTCTAAGAGAATACGCTCTTTATATACTAAACTAAGAGAACTTAGAAGTATAACCTAACCTAGTCCTAATAGACTCTAGTAGTATAAAAAGAGAAAAGAAGAAGAAAGAAATAAAAGAGAAATAAAAGATAAGTATCCTTTACTCTTAAAGATATAAGTAGTAAAGTAGTAGAGCTATATTTTTATAGAAAATATCTTGATAAAAAAATAAAAACTAATCTTTCTAAATAATAAAAGGATAAGAAATAAATATAAGTATAATATTATCTTAGGATTTTTTAATAAAGTATAGTAAAAGTATATTTCTTTAATACTTAGTTTAAGTATAAGTTACTATATAAATTTAATAATAGTTAGGTTAAACTTAAGCCCTAAACTATAGTTCTAAAAAGTTATAATAATATTAAAGAAAAGTAAAATTTATAAAGAAAAAGAGTTCTAAAGCTATAGTTTATAACTTATATTTAGGCTTATAACTATAGTACTTAAGGATAAGAAAATAATAAAATAGTTTTAATTCCTTTCTCTTAATATTTATACTTTAATATCTTTAGAATTATTTATATATCTAGTAACCCTATCCCCTCTAGGCCTTAGGGATAGGGCCTATAGTATTATCTTATATTATATTACTAAGAAATTTTAAAACTAAGCCTAAACTATCCTAGTATATATAGTAGTCTCTTTTTACTTATAATACCTTTCTATCTACTCTACCTATATTATACCCTATACTACCTTAACATCCTTATTATTATTATAATAACTACTAATACTACCTAGAGATTAAGCTCTATTATATTATAGTAATTATAGTTATAGTTATAATTATAATTATAATTATAATTCCCTTTAAGCGGCTATAAAGTCTATATATTAGTAGTAGGAGTAGTACCCTTATATATTACTACTACACCTACTATAGCTATTAAAGCTAGCTATTATACTATACCTACTACTATTATATACCTAAGTCCTATTACGTTATATCCTAAGCCTTCTATATTATTAAATCTATTATATCCTAAGCCTCCTACGTTACCGCCGTTATTATTATTAAATTAATTATTTACCGCCTATCCCTCTCTTAGCTAGTTAGTAATATCTATAATAAGTAGTAGCTATTAATTAAAGCCCCTATTATAGACCTCCTCTAAGTACTTATTCTACTTATTAGTTATTATAGTACTAGTAACCTATATATTATATATACGCTAGACCTATCTATACTAAAGAAGAGTAAAGGACTTATCTACTATACGTATACCTTTACTAGCTAGTATAAGGATAGTACTTATAAGGAAGACCTTAGTAATAAATATAAAGTCTCTAAGCTTATTAGTAAGTTTATCCTTAGTAAACTTATATAATAAGTAAAGGGATTAAATATAAGTCTAAAACTTAGGTTTACTTTTAAGGAGGTTAATCTTAATAATAACTTTATACTTACTATACTACTTAATAGTTACTATAGTTACTAAGATAGTTACTAAGCTATCTAAAACTAAGCGCTTTATACCTATAATAGTATTAGAGTTACTAGATATACGAGATATACTAGAGATATTAGAGATATTAAAGTATAGAGGTTAAGAGAAGGAAATTTAAGTTACTTAAATATTTCTATAGCCTTAAGTACTATAGTTATAAGCTTAGAGGTAAGCTATAAACTATAGTTTTAAAACTCCTCTTCCCCCTAACGTTACTATAACTTTCTAGAACTACGTAAAGTTTAGGGCTTTAGTTTTAACCTAACTATTATTAAATCTATATAGCTACCTATAGTAAAACTAAGTATTTAGGAAATATACCTTTACTATAATTTATTATAGTATCTTTTAATAGTATTATACTTACGTCTTTTACTAGCACGTTAATTATTTAAATTTAGTAACTCTAGTAACTTTAGTAACTTTAGTAACTTTAGTAACTCTAGTAACTTTAGTAACTTTAGTAACTTTAGTAACTCTAGTAACTTTAGTAACTTTAGTAACTTTAGTAACTCTAGTAACTTTAGTAACTTTAGTATTATTAATATAAAGGTTATTCTATATAATATTATAATAAGTTTAAAGTACTTAGTTTTAAATAGCTTAGTAGCTATCTTAGTAGCTATAGTAACTATTAAGTAGTATAGTAAGTATAAAGTTATTTTTAATATTAACTTCTTTTAAATTAACTTTAGACTTAAGTTCTAAGCTTATAATTAATCTCTTAGCCTATTATATAAACTTACTAAGAAAGAATTTAAGTATAAGCTTAGGGACTTAGTATATATTACTAAACTCTTCCTTAGAAGTACTATCCTTATACTAGTTAGTAAAGGTATAAATAGAGCTAAAAAGTTCTTTATACTTTTTTTATAATATATAAGTCTAGTATATATATAATTTATAAGTTACTTATACTATAATAATTAATAAGTAGAATAAGTACTTAAAGGAAGTTTATAATAAGAATACTAATTAATAACTACTACTTAATATAAGTATTACTATCTAGCTAAGAGAAAGATAGGTAGTAGATAATTAATTTAATAATTAAGATATAGATAGCTTAGGACATAATAGAATTAATAATATAAAAGGCTTAAGATATAATATAATAAGATTTAAGTACTAAATAGTAGTAAGTATAGTATAATAGCTATAATAGCTCTAATAGCTATAGTAAGTATAGTAGTAATATATTAAAGCGCTACTACTACTACTACTAATATATAAACTTTATAGCTACTTAGAAATAACTATAATTATAACTATAATTACTAAAATTACTATAATATAATAGAGCTTAGTCTCTAAGTAGTATTACTAGTAGTAATAATAATAATAAAAATATTAAGGTAGTATAAAGTATAATAGTAAGGATATTTATTATAAGTTAAAAGAGATTTCTAAATATATTAAGGTAGTTTAACCTTAGCTTTATACTTTCTTAGTTATATAATATAAGATAATACTATAGGCCTTATCTTTTATAATTAGAGGGAGTATATTAAAGTTATATATATAGATATTAAGGCTTTACTACTATAAAATACTAATTCTTAGTTACCTATAGTAAATATTTTTAATTCTAGTGTCTATATTTTAAAATAATAAAGCTTTACTACTATAAAATACTAATTAATCTTATAGCTAAACTATATTATTACTTTATCTTTTTATTAAGTTTTATAAGTAATAAGTAAAAAGATAGCTACTTTTTATATTTTTAAAGTTTATTTTTAATA
Organism: Alternaria solani; assembly: GCA_002952155.1. Lineage (NCBI taxonomy): Eukaryota > Fungi > Ascomycota > Dothideomycetes > Pleosporales > Pleosporaceae > Alternaria > Alternaria solani. The sequence continues at coordinate 535,297 of CP022032.1, read as the reverse complement.
ATACCTTTACCCTTATGTAAAAAATAAGAGAAATTATAAAATACTAATTAGTCTTATATTTAAACTATATTATTACTTTATCTTTTTTATTAACTTTAGAAACTAATAAGTAATAAGATAAGTACTTTTTATTTTTTTTAAAGTTTTTTTTAATAATACCCCTATATTTATAGAAAATAGGAAATAATATATTATAAAGCTTTTAAAGTTTCTACTTATTACTTTATATATTTACTTTAATTTAGCTTTAAGCTTATATAAACTTTAAGAGAAAATTAGTAAAAAATTCTTATTATTCTTAATATAAGCTATTTAAACTTACTTATACTTTATTCTAATTATAAATACTATTATAGTAAGATTAAAAGTATTTTATAAAGTTATTAAAGTTAAAGTCTTTATTAAAGCTATTATATTTATAAGTAAAAGCTACTTAATATTAAAAATAAGTACTAAGATTTATTAAAATAAATATATACTAGTTCTTAAGGTTTTTAATAAACTTTATATTAATAATTAATTTATATAATATAGTTAGAGCTTAAACCCTTAATAGTAACTTATTTCTATTTAATAGTTCTTTTAAGATAAATAGTTTACATAATATAAGTATTAAGTTAAGAGATACTAAAAGCTATTAGAAAGTTATATTATATTATAATTAAAAGACTTTAGCTATTTTTAGTCTATTAACTTCTTAACTAAGGTTATAAATTAAAATACTTAATACTATAATATATAGTTATTTTATTTTATTTTCTTACTTAGGGTATTCTTATTACTATAAGTACTATAACTTATACTAAAGTTATCTTAAGGGTTAAAGTTATTTATTATAAAGGTAGAATAGAGGTTAGAAGGATATATAGTAAAAGTAATATAATTATTATAAACTAGCCTTTTAAAAAGTATTTATAAAGTATAAAATAAAAATTATATTACTTAAGAAGTAGTTTTTAAGTTTTCTCTCCTATATATTTATTTATATTATAGCCTTATATAAGAAAGCTAAGTAAAGCTTAGTTCTTTATACTTTATACTTTTATATTAATATATTTATATTTATTTACTTTTTATTCTTATTAGTTTAGGTAATAAGAACTTTAAAAAAGCTTTTATATTAATAACTATACTTTATTTATAGTTTACTTTTAAGCTTCTTACTATAATACTTAAATATAAAGAAAAATAAATTAACTACTTAAATTTTTATTTTATTTTATATATTAATTTCTTAAATATTATAGTATATTAAGTATACTTAGTACTATTAATAACTTTAGTATTTTTAAGGTCTTTTATTAAATTTAGTTAAATTACTATATATCTTAGCTTTTTTATACTAATTTACTAAGTATTAAAAAAAACTTAATTAGTTAATCTTTTCTATTATTTATTTTAGTAAAAAAATTTAGATATTTATATAAGTCTATTATAAAAAGCTTCTTATTAATTATACTTTTAGAATTATATATTAGTAATAATAATAAAAGCTTATATAGGTTCAAGTATTATATATAGTAGATATACTATAACTATAAAAGAAGTATTTTATTTCTTTCTTATTTTTTAAAAGTATAGGTCTAGGCCGCTACGTCCTAGAAAGCGGATTAAGTTTTAGGAATATTAGAACGCCCACTGCTTAAGCCACTTCTCTAGCACCTCTCTATCCACGACCTTTCCGTTACGCAGAGTTGAGCTAGCTGCTTCAGCTCTGCGTGTTTGCAGCGTAGGTAGCCCCATACCGTTCATTCGAAGACTCTGGTAGAAGTCAAGCAGCTTGAGTCCTGGCACACGCTCCGCGTTCTCTTTGGTCTGTGGAATACTTGCCAGCTCGTCGACCCAATCATTGTAATCCACAATTTCCATACCCGCACTATTGTCTCCACAGTAGTATTCATGGATGACAGGGTACAACTCCCTCCATGTCGTCGTGTGCGGATTGGCAAGGTGGTAGACCTGGGCAGATTCAGACTCCAAATGCGTCGCGTTCGCTATGTCGATGACAGTTCCTGCTGCAACGTCCATGGGCACCCAGTCGACACGGTCCATGTTACCCAAGGTACGCGGCAACTTCTTGATGACCTTGCTCGTGTGCACGATAGTCGGCAGCCACTCGTGTCGATTCCACGCGGCACCACCTGCTTGCGTGCTTGGCCCTGCAAGCTGTCCTGCTCGCACGATGGCAGTCTTGATACCCAGACGATGAGATGCAGTGGCCAATATCTCTGCTGCGACATGCTTGGACTCACCATAACCCTGTGGCAGAGTGATTGTGCTGTCAAAGAGTGTTGTGTTGGATTCGGGAACACCAGAGCCATATTGTGCGACACTGCCCCAGCTTCCGACGCTCGCTATGGACGAGATGAAGATGATGGGTGTCTTGTACTGTGAATCAAGGGCGAAGCTGATGGCACGAGCAGTGCCTGCTATGTGGGTGTCTTCGTACGATTCCAGTGAGAGGTTGAAGTCAACTGACCAAGCAGAGTGGATAAACATGGTTGCGGTGGAGAGGAGTTGGTTGTATGTCGCATCGGGAAGACCGAAGTGATCGACACCAAAGTCTGTCTTGTAAAATACAGCTTTGCTGAAGTCAGCCATCGGATCGTGGTACTTGCTGAAGGAATCCTTCTGTCGTGTCTCTGCATTGTCTGAGCGGTTCAAGCAGTACACTCTCTCGACATCCGGGTTTCGAAGCAGTTGCTCCAGAATGTGACTCCCAAGGCTACCAGTGGATCCGGTAAGAATGACAGTCTGTTTGGAAGGCCGATTTGATACACTGTGCACATTCTCTGGCCGTACAAAGTTTTTGGTATACTTCCTCACCATAGCACTGATTTTCTCTTCTCGAGTTGGTGGCGCAGCGCGCTGCACGTGTGACTCAACCACACTTTCAGACAGCGCCGCCGCTAGTTGTTTGACGGTAGGGTTACTGTAAACTGTCGATGCAGTTATGTTGGCGCCACGAACTGCCTTATTGAGCGCATTAGTAAGCGCCAGGACATCGAGGGAATCAACCCCAAGGCTGAAAACATCGACATCGTCGGGTGTGTCAATCTGGAATGAGGGTAGAGCACGTGAGAACACGGCGTGTATCTTGCGCTCGAGTGCGATATCGCTGTCAGCCTCTTGATTGGGATCGCTAGAATACCCTTCGTCGGCGTAGAGAGCCTCAATCTCATGATTGAATGCTGCGACAGTCTGAAGACGAATAATGGACCCCTTTGCAGCGCGGATGAATGCCTTGTCTTTTGCGACAGCGATCTTTGTCTGGTAGATACGTGCATGAGCAGGTGCTTCACGGTTCGCTTGTTCTACCATTGGCCAAATGTGATCAATCAGCGCAGAGGGATCTTGGGTGCTGGCTTGCGACCACTCTGGTTCGATGAGAAGACCAGCTTGGAACTTGCCCTGGCCAACCACGAGGGCTCCCTTAACCCACGGATGTGACTCGAGCAGCTTCTCCGTCAGCACAGGGTTGAACTTCTCGCCATTGCTCAGCACGATGATGTCGTCTCGTCGACCACTGTACTTCCACAAATAAGGTTTTGAAGGATGACGCCTGAAGAGATCCTTGGTGCGCCATTCCTCTATAGTGGGGAAGGTATGGAAGATGGCCTGATACCTCGTGTCTTTTGGCTTGATAACGAGTTCGAACAGGTCATTCTCCGCGGGTTCCATGACAACACCGGCTGCGGCGCTCCAATGAAAGTAGCTCCACTCTTCCGGCACAGATGGGACGATTGTAGGGATGAATAAGGCTTCTGTACTGCCAATGACCGTCATCAAGTTCGTTTCGCGAGAGATCTTGTCGCCACTTTCTGAAGCGAGAGGTGCGCCGCCGAAGAAGACAGTCTCCAACATCCCTAACGCTTCGATGCCGTGAGGGGTTGCTGAAATATCCTCCAGGATGGATGGGGGGAAGATACCAGATGCAGGCTTGATAGCTTTGATCACATCCATGACCAGACCTGCACTCAACATCTTCTCTGACGGCAGGCGGACTATCGTGCCACGGCACATGAGGGAACGAAGACCAACGATGATACCCATGGCATGGAAGAAGGGCACAGCAGCCAGCATAGGCCGTGTGTCTGCTAAGAGTATCTTGCTGGCTTGTTCAACACCGTCTTCTGGCTGGAGCTGAGCCTGCTCATGCGTAGAGTTGAGGCCACCAACGGTCAAATGAATCGGTTTTGGAAGACCTGTGCTCGATGTTAGCTGGAGAGCTCGCTACAAGGATCCGTAACATCTCGGACCGTACCTGTTGAGCCCGAAGTGTGTAGGATCAAGCTGGAAGCTGTCACATCACGACTATGTCTCCCACTGTAGTGCTCAGCTGGAAGATTTGGGTCAAGCAGCTCTGCTGTAGTAGGCGCTTGGTGAATCTGTAGACTGGGTACTGCAGTCTTGATGGCCTCGACCTGCGGCAAAGTCTCCACCGTGCTCAAGAAGACAGTGCAGGCTGTCTTCTCTACGAGTGACTTTTGACCGTCCAGTGAGTTGCGCGGTGACGTAAACAAGGGCACATAACCTGTCTTCAGAGCTGCAGCTAGCACCACGAGGTACCTCAAGTCGTTCGCGCTATTCCAAACAGTTAGCATGCGACGCCAGCACAACAACGTGTGAAAACACAGGTGACTCACCCCATATATCCAATGGTTTGGCCTGTGTGTTTTGCAACACCACATGTTCTCTCAATCCAACGCGACAGGTTGTTCACTGCGCGAGCAACATCTGCATACGTAAAATGATGCCATCCTTCATCGAGAGTCGTCGTTGAGCGTGGGACAATGGCCCAGATCGAATCGGAAGCGGATTCAGCCGCGGCGTCGATGTAATCAGGTATCGCGGATTGTTGATGCTTTTGCTGTTGTACGGCTGCCATGTTGGGAGAGATGCTCTGAGGAACAGGAGTTGATGGAGTGTGCTGTGGTAAGGGTTGCTCCCAAGAGCAGGGCTGGGAGACGGTTATAAGTACAAGATTCTGTGAAGTCTGACAATAGAGGTCGATTGTTGATTCAATGTTCTGAGATATCCTAATTACTCCAGTGATGGGTTGTGTAGTCCAAGGTCAAGTTGTCTGATGTGATTGTTGCCTCGTTTGCTGACGGGAAACGAGCTTCATATACCAACGATCAGAGGTAACGCGTAACATTGAGATGATACACCAGTAGAGACATGGGCCCTACTGAATGCCGTCATGTTTCATCGGAAGAGCGCACTATGGCCATGCCGATTCTTCTCCGAATTACCTTTGGTGGAGCATGAGGCATAAAAGTCGCGTAACACGCTGCAGTGAGCCTGTTCGTACGAATCAACACAAACTACACATCAAGTTGGTGTAATTTGCTCAACGTCGATCTGATTCTGATGGTTGTAAAAGCTTCCCTGCCTGCGTAACACGACGCGCGTCATTGCGCTCGAAGACGTCAGTCCCAGTGCTGATAGATGTTGTGTATGGATGATGCAGCCAAGCATCCCTGCAGCACATCATCTCGGCCGAGAGATACCCCTGGTTCTGGACGCTGACCACGTTTAATCCGAGATTCGCAGCACCCACTAGAGCCAAGCGTCAAATACACAAGCCTTGAAAGGCGCGGCCCGCTGAGCGCCACGAAGCTTGATTTGGGGCTTGAGCGGCATGATGCCGGTTCCGCTGTGTTGTTTATCAGCGTAGCGGTGTGCTCCAGATGGCTACAGTGTCCTACCCGACAAGCTGAGTTGATTCACAGTCACGTTTGCCACAATTTGCAAGGTGCTTACTGATATCCACTGGGGAGAGACAGGTGCATTATGACGCAGTACCACAATGCCCGGGTATCAAATATCGCTTCAAACAAACTATTCTCTATCGCATTACGCTGCTGCTGCAGGTGCAACCCTCGGCGTTTCCTTCTCCTTCTCTTTGGATCTCTGGGAACCTTTTCTCCGTCTCCGCTCTGGCTTGTAAACGTCGTTGAAGTTGATATTGACAGCCAGCATCTTCAGTTCGCCATCAAGCGAGTGTACCAGATCGCCCAGCAAGATGCTGATTCTGGCTCGGAAGTCTTCCGTCAACTGACTAAGACGCTTTTGTAATGCTGGCAAGACATCATCCTCGGCCGAGCCTGTCATGCCGATCTTGAGCAGAGGTGGTGGGAAGGGTGATTCGTCTTGGCGAGATGCTGCACGCGAGTGCGATCGTGAAAAAGGGTCTGCCGACGAGCTATCCTTCTCAGACAGACCCCAGCGCCCTGCTGCCGTGCGTGTTTCGATCTTGGCCGCATGCTCTTGGCGGCGGGTGAACTCTGCGACAGAAAACGAGTACAAGCCGTCTACTGCATCCTTGTATGCCAACATAGTCTTCAACAGCTCATGGAGCTGACCAGTAAAGTCGATGCTTGAACTCCCCAGGAGTCCTTTCCGCGTGATATTATTGAGGTAGATGGCATGAGCTTCGATCATGTCGTCGAGCGTGCTTTCCGGCTTGTTGAGCGCACCCTGTAAATCAATCCACGATGATTCAATGACCTCGAAGAGAATGTAGTGCTGCAACTGATTGACGAAATGAATCATCTCAGCCATTGCACAGCGCGCTTTCTTCCAATCCGATCCGACTTTATCGGCTACGGTACCGAGAACGCCGCGAGCACCAGTCATGCACCTACGCCACGTGGAACCAAGAGCAAACTCGACACGCTTGACACGCCAGAGAAAGTTGAAAACTTTGAGGTATTGCTTGGAGCCAAATGGCGTGACGATGACATCAACGGGAGCATCAATCTTGTATTCGAGGGTGAAGACGTCCCATCCAATCTCGCCGTGCGACAGCTCCAGCATGCGGGAGTCAAGGCGGCGTAGGACGTCTGAAGTGTCAAACTGGGCATTTGAGTTTCTGACGGCGTGCTCGAGCTGGGCCGTAAGAGTGTGTCGGTATTGTGTGTTGGCTGGCCGGTCAAGGTTGGACGATAGCGATTCCATGAGGACAGCGATGAAATCACCAGCGCCCAGGAGCATATACTGCTTGAGAGCCTGGAGATGATCAAAGAGCTTGAACTTGTTCGCCATCAAGTCGATGAGGCGGGCCATGGTGGTCTTGTAGGCATCGCCGATGGAGCGCTCGAGATTGGCTGTGTCGCCGTACTGTAGTTCCTTTGAGGCTTCCTTGGAGTACTTGTCGACCCATGCTGCGTCTCCGCACCCATAGCGAATGAAGTTGAGCGTCTTGCCGATCAGGAAGACCTTTTTGGCGAAATCGTCGGTTACAATGGTAGGGACCATCTTGTCGTTCAATCTGTACTTGTCTTCCCAGACGCTCGTAGCGCCTCCTTTGCCCTCGTTGCCGTTGGCCTCGAGAATGTCGTCTTCGCTCTGTTCGGAGACGAAGAACTCGCCAAAGGGATCAGCAAGCTCTCCATCGTAGACCCATTGGCGGAGCATATCGTAGAATGGCCGTGTGACGTCGGAGAGGAGGCGCTCGGCAAAGCCCATGACATAGGGGTCGCCGTGGTTGAGAGAGAAGGAATGGATCAGGGCTATCAGCTCGCCACCCTTCTTGCTCTTGGATTCTTCGACCATCAGGCTCATCAGCCGCAAGCCCATGGTTGCTTCTCGTGTCCAGATGACGCATCTCTTGAGAGTGACGCCGGCCTTGGTGGCGCCTTGTTGCGTTGGCGCGTCGCCGAATTGTGCCAGTGCTCTCTTGATCTGTCCCTCGAGGGTTGCCACGAGCCCGAGGTATGCCCTCAGCTCCTTGGCGAGAGCCGCGCGGAAGCTTTGCTCAATGAGACCGCCATCGCTTGCCTCGACGAACTCGGCTAGGCCTTTGTACAGTATGGCAGGCTCGGCGAGGGTGTGCAACAGGCTGACCATGGGCACCGGCAGCGTCGGAGGGAGCTTGAGCGCCGTCGACAGGGGGAAGCTGAGGTTGGTCGACGAGTAGCCTTGCAGCGTAAAGGGCAGCTCTCGCAGCAGCGTTGGCTCCGAGGGTCCCATGTCTGCCCTGTCCACATGGCCTCCATTCGCCTGCTGCTGGTCCTTGGCCGTGTCCGGGCGCCTCTCCCGCCGCCTCTCTGGCTTGTCGGCCGTTGACGATGGGCGGGCCGAGGGCGGTGCTTTTGGCGAGCCGGCGTTGAGGGGCAACTGCGCGAGGCCGGGCTTTGCAAACGCGTCCTGCAAGACATGCGACGAGGCAGCCACGCTCTGGCGTTTCGAGGGCGTCGTGGGCTCGTGCGACAAGCCACGCGCGTCGTGGACGGGCGGCCGGGCGTCGGGAGAGACCTCGGCGTTGGGCGACAGGTTGTAGAGAAAGTACAGCATGCGCCATTTCTGGTCCAGCACCGTCTGCGTCTCGAGGCGCGCGAGGAGGTTGTGGAGGCGCGCGCTCTTGCGCTGGTCGCTGAGAGGGCCCGAGACTGCCGCGAATTAGCTGACTATGATACCGCTATTCACACCCACATACCCTTGCGGTCAATCAGGCTGGCAATGTGCTGCACATCGGGCACGAGTGAGCCATCGCCCGCCTCGGTCAGCGCGTCCATGGCAAAGTCGTACGCATCCTCGAACCGCTGGTTGGCCGCGTCTTCGTCATCGTTGGCGTCTTCGGGCACGATGCGCACCAGCAGCTCGTTCAACGCGTGTTCGACGCGCTCGCGCTGGAGTGTTGCCATGTTGGCGCCCTGTCGATTCACGAATCCATTGGTCTTGACATGGGGCGGGGCTGACGCACGTGCGCGTCGGCCAACATGCCCACGTGTAGCCCACGCGTCATTGCTTCACTCCTACACCACATCACATCATCTTCCAGAAACTACCTTTGCAGCTGCACTGGCACGAAACGCCCAAATCTTGGAATCGCATCGAGGGTATACTTTCAATGTTTGCAGCGCCAGAAGCATCTTGGCTATGGTGTCAGATCACGTACAGGTCCTTGTCACGGCTGGCTACCTGGAGAGAACCATTTCCCACATTGTCTTGTCATGATGTATTCGTACCATCTCAATGTCTACTTGCATCATGCAAAACCTCGGCCTCCGTTATGCTTCTCTGAATACATGTCCATGCCTCGCTAAGCATCCCTCAGCATACTAGCAACACCAGCCCAAGTCTCCAGCACAGTCGGCCTGATCTGGTTCGCCGGCAGCGAGAAGCCGTAGGTGCCCCTGTCCCTCAGCTCGTACGTGTACGAGTAGGTGGCATTACCCTGCACATCGGTGTAATCAGTCGAAGAACCAGTCGTGGCATACAACGTCGAGCAGCTGGGGCCAATCGTGTACGCAGTACCCGACACCGCGCGGATAGCCGTCTGAGCACGCGTTGCGATGGAACGATGCTGTGCGTCATTCTCGGCGCGCAGGCTGCAGTCGTAGCCGTAGGGCCATAGGATGTATTGACCGTATGAGCTGGAGTTGTAATTAGCAAGCTGACTTGACCACCTCCGCCATCAACAAAGTCGGCACCTACTGCACATCGAGATAGAGGCGGATGCCCCGCGACGCCCTGAGCTGGTCAATTTGCGCTTTGATGCCCCGGTTCTCGGGCGCGTCGCCAGCTGCTACGCCCTTGTATGTCTCCGCGCAAGGGTTTGTCGAAGCACCGCCTGCTACTTCCCACTTGTATGGCCAGTTACCTATCAAGCGTGTCAGAGGCTTCAGTCAAGATTCCGTCACAGCACCTACGGTTGATATCCCGACCAACACACGTGTTACCGCTGACAGTCTGTCTGTTCTTGCGCCAGAGACGGTCGGTTGTCTGCGAGTAGACGAACCCGTCTGGGTTCACAATGGGTGTGATGTAAAAATCAAACTTGTCGACAAGCGATTTAATCGTCGCGTCTGAACCGTACTTGGTAAGTAGCTGCCACGCAAAGTACCTGAGAGTCTAGCGTTAGCACATGCGTGTTGCACTCATGGTACAAATGAGCTACATACTCGGTGGTCATGGAAGTGATCCACTCCCTTGCGTGGACGTTGCCGTGAATGACGACAGCAGGCCTTGAGCCCTTTCCACCGCTACCCCAGATGTGGATACCAGTCAGGGCTCGTCCTTGGACAGAGGTGCCAACAGTGTAGATTTCCGACTGGCCAGTGTACCCAGCTTGTAGATCCCGAAGGAACTGAAGATGGTCGGCATACGGGTGATAGGCTGTGAACCAAGTCTCGCTGGGAACTGCGAATGGTCAATACTCGGCATTGCAGACGTGTGCTTGTTACAAACCAGCGTAAACACTCATCTCGCCTTCCTCTGCAAGAGCTGCGCCAACATCCTCGTTCAGCACCTTGCTCTCGGTGACCAATGCAGTCAGGGCATCGACATTCTCGGGCGAAACGACAACGTCCAACTCGGCGGATGTGCCCGGGTTAAGGACGTGCGCAGCCAAGTTCTCAATCTCTCCCTTGACAGCGTCGGTGCTAGACACGCGGAGGACCTTGAAGCCACTGTAATCGACCTTCTTGCCCGCCCTGGGAACGACAGTGCCAAGCGCCGTAGAAGAAAGAAGCAGCGCTGAAGCAAGGATGGTGGACTTCATGATGAATGATGGATGCGATGAATCCCGAGCAGTGCCGGGTGGTATGGGGAAAGCGCGTCCTTTTATGCCGTATAGTAGTCGCACCCGTCCACGATTGACCTTCCCATCCCGTACCTAGCACCACAGACACCGTCTTCCTTGTCACCCTCAAGTGTCGCATTGATTAGGCAGGTACTCAGCCCATGCTCCCGGTCGATCTGCTGCAAGCACGGGAGATGCACGCTCGAAAGAGCCCATTGTAGATGATGCAAGCGCGGGAGATTGGTAAACGAATGGCGTCGGACGTCGACATGAGCATCTGGTAGGCGACTTAATTTACGGAACGGCTGGCATATATTCTTGTCGTCGTGGGGAACAAAGCGTGATTGGTGCGGGTGGTGTTGGCTTGTCGCATTAGGCAGGTGCACGTTTCGGGGACTATGCTGGCTTGTCTTGGCTACTAGATAGGCCAAATTCGAGGCTTGGATAGTGCCAGGTACGTGATCTCGTGGTGTTTGTTAGTGGGTTGACGTGCTCCAGTATGGTGAGTATTTGATGCGAAGCGAAGGTCTGGAATGGGAAGGAGGATGCAAGTTGAGCAGCCACGCTGTGGTTCGCATGCGCCTTACTAACAACTTGCTCGCATTTACGGCATCAAGTAAGACCATGGCGCTCTCTTAGGAATGTGGAACACCCAACTCCCTCAACACATTTGCGTAGCCGACCTGGGACCATTTGTCCACATGCTCTTGTCCTGTTACCCAAACACTTCCCAGCATGCCTCCGGCATTTGCACTTGCTCCTTCCGTGGTACCTGTCCGACGTGGAATGACCATGAGACTATCAGCCCACATGACGACGTTGTGTGGAGGTGTTTCATCTCCATCCGTTCCCACAGACGAGGGAAACTGCGATAGAAGCGCGTGGTAGGCATCGAGAACGGTTGAGGCGGAAGTATCCTTGAAGCCAGGCGTGAAGTCATGGATGAAGAACTGAAAAGGTACTTTCTTGGACGGGTCGTGGAGAGAGGACATGACATGATGGAAAGCATGCGGGGGCCCTTTCAAGCCCTGGAGATGCTTGTGCACCCTACTGCATCCACCCCTCTCTCCACAGTTGAAGATGACGTACATGTTTGGGAGCTTTCGCAAAACTTCAAGCATGACGGTGAAGTCGTCTACATCAAGAGCTTCGTGTTGACGTTTGTACGAGTCCAGGGTCGTCATCAGTAATTGCGGTCGGTCGACACAGAAAAGGTTCAGTGCTAGGTCGTGCGTTCCGTTGACTTGAGTGATTGTAAGTCGCTCGTCTGGGCAGAACATGTCGCTCCCTGGGCCTAGTTTTCGCGATTGGTTGAAGGCATGATTGGTAGCGCCCACTGTATGAGGTTTTGTAGCTAGTGCTGGACAGATACGGAACTCCATCTTGATGTGGCATAAGTACGGGTATGGCTTCTGGGAACACTTGGACTAGCTTACAGGGTAACCTTCGTCCACGACATTGATCGACTCATGGGGCCCGTATTGAATGACATGTTCTGATACGAGCTTGTCGAATATTTCGGTCAGAGCTGCCTCGGTCACGTCGTCCATGTTGCTGCTCTGGTGAGATTGCGACGTAAAAGATGCGTTTGTCGGTGAGTGTGCTACGAGGCTACGAGGCCTGTGCACGAAGCTACGGAGTTAGTGGCATATGACCGAAACAGAGCAGAACACGACAGGAGAAAGGATGGAAAGATGATGGAGGTTCTGTAGCATTTGCAGCTAGACAATCCAAAGAGAGACATGCAGCACACAAGCGGCCGGAAGCTGAGCGACTAAGAACAAGATGGCGCCCGCCAGAAATGAAGACGCCATGGTCAATTAGAAAAGATATATGCCCCGTGTCGAGAAAAATGCAGCCCTCCCAGGCACAGAGATGGAGCAGTGTATTGGATGTGGGCGCAGTGCCGGGGGTATCGTGGTATCGTAGTGAAGGAGGCAGAACTAAGCCGTGTCAGGCTTGGCGGAGAGGGGCCGCTCTACCAGGACATAGTCAGCACTGGTAGTCGATGTGGGAGTCGGTGTCTCTGGTAGCGCACCTGGCATGTTTTGCGTCTTTTGGGCAAGGGGGCTGGCGGCGCCTTGTAACCGCGCGCTGTCTTGCTCGCTGTGCGTGTCGCGCTTGGCTGGTGGCGAGTTGCTCTTTGCCTGGTTCAGGCGCTCTTCGGCGGCCTTGAGCCTGGCCTCGAGGGCCTCGAGCTCCTTGGTCTGCGTCGTGACTGCCTGCTTCCTGCGCGCCTGTCAGCCGGCTCTGGGTAGCGGTCAAGAGGGCAGGAGCGTACTTTTCAAGGACCGTCTTGTCCAGGTTCTCGAGCCCTCCGTCCAGGTTGAACAGGCTGTCGAGCTCTGACATGAAGTTGCGCGCTACCGTGCTACAGGACGAGGTCAGTCTCAGACAGGCGGGAGCTACGTATGCTAGCGCCGGGAGAGCTCACGATTGAGGGCGGTTGTTTGGCTTCCAGCCTTGGTCTGGGTCCTCCATGGCGACGGACTGTGCAGGGTACGAGGAAGTCATGATGGGGGTGGGGGGTGTGTGTGTGTGTAAAGGGTCAGGAACGGGTTATGCAAGCAAGAGGCAAGATGCAGGATGCAGGCGGCGTAGAGAAGGGTCGGGGAGGAGTGGGCTATCTTTATGGGCTGCAACAAGATGGGACAAGAGTCGGCCGGTGGCTCAGCAGATCAAAGATGTTTCATTCAACTCAGCCCGAGCTGGAATGGGGAGGGAGGGAGCATAATATGGCAGCCCTGGATTAGAGATGCAAGGACGATTGCAATGTCAGGAAAAGGGGACGCCTATGCCCCCAAGCTAATTTGGGCGTAGATCGCATGTGGAGCTGCGAGGAAGGAGAGTTTGGATGCGCCGCCGCTCCCGAAGCCCGACGAAGAATGGCCGACGAGCTGCGGGTGCACCACGTCGCGTCTGCTCGTGTAGACGGTAGACGGTAGACGAGGGAATCAGGAAGCTTGCCGAAAGCATCGCAGTAGACGCGCTGGAAGAGGTCCCGCCCGTTTGTCGAGTCTGGCCCCGCGCTGGCGTGAAGGCGACGTGAGGCGCGAGGCCGCTGATTGGCCGAGGCCTCTGCCCAAGTAGCCGTTCAGCTGCACGCGGCTGGGCTGCGAAAGTGCGAAACCACCGACGACAATTTGCGGCATTGCGACACATTGCGACGACAATCTCCCCCGTCCACCCCAACCGCCCCATCCATCTCGCTCCATTTCGCCGCCCCGACCGCGTCCATCTCTGCCATGCCCTAGGCCTGCCGCCGTCGACCGTCTCCCTCCCCCGACACAGCAGCCGTGGCTCCCCTTCGGCCCCAGGCCGCCCATCGCCCTCGTCCTCGCCCTCGCCCTCGCTCTCGCCCTCGCGCTGCAGACGCCTGGGGGATGACGACCAGCCTCTCCGCCTACACCAACCTCGAGTCGCTACTGCTGTTCCAGTGCCTCCATGCCTACGGCGTCGCGCCCGCCGTCTTCGGCAGGATATCCGACCTGCTGAAGAAACACCCGGACATCACCGCCCACAGGTACTTCCAGGCCGGCCGCCTCAGCCCCGATGCCCTGCGCAACTTCTACCTGGAGCGTCTGAGGAGGGAGATAGAGTACGAGCGCGGCGACGACAGCGATGGCCACCAGAATGGGGAAGTCGCCGGTTCGGGCAAGAGAAAGAGGCATAGCCCAAGCCTGCCCACGGTCCAGGAGTCGCTGCAGCACCAGCACCTGATACCGAAGCTCGTCACCAAGCTGTACGCGTCCTACCGCTACGAGATCACGGAGCAGATCAGACTGGAAGAGGAGCGCTACGAGAGGCTGCAGCGCGAGATTGCGGGCATCGAGCGCGGCGAGTGGGACGACCAGTTGCGCGAGAGGTCCAGCGGCCGCACGCCAGCATCGCGAAGCCCTCAGCTGCCTACCAAGTCGCCGCAGCTTGCGCCAAAAGCCCTGCAGCCCATTGCCAGTCCATCGCCAGTCCAGAATGGCACACGAGGTGGATCCTCCATCGCGCCTTCCCCAGACCCTTCACAACAACAGCCACAACAACAACAACAACAACAACCGGGATCCGCGCCACCACCCCACACCGCACAGCCTTCTCCTTCTCAACGCAAGAAGCACCCCTCCTCCGACGGACGACGTACACCCTCTACTCCACAGCCAAATTCCAACCAGCCGCTAGCACCGCCGCCGCGGTTCCAACAAACTCCACAGCCGCACCCAAACTACACCGCCGCACCCCATCCGAACGCCCCTCCGATTCCCCAGAATATACAACCCCAGCCAGCGGGCCTCCCCTCGCAACCGCCGTCGCCAGGGCCTCCCTTGCAGCCCCAGCCAGTTCAGAGCTATGCGCCGAATGGAATACCTCCGTATGGCCACCCAGGGTCGCAGTTGCAATATCCCGGGCAACCCCAGCAATACCCTCTGCAGCAGCCCCCGGGGCCTCACTCTCCCGGAGTTCACCCTGGACAGCAACAGCAGAAACCCCTCCACCCTCCCCCCGGACACCAGCCATATCATGCATTGCAACCGCAGATGCCTCAGCCGCCGCCCCAAGCAGGCTTCATGCTTCCACCGTTCCAGGTTGCACCTCAAGACCCGTCGCGCGTCCACCATCAGGCCGCCGTGCCCCAGCAATATCCGCAGGTATCTACACCTGCTGCCAATAGACAATCATCGAGAGGAAGCGTACACACTCCCAGTACTGGTAGGCCAGGCGCACCGCAAATGCATCCTCTTGTCATCCAGGCGAGACAATCTGTCTCCACACCCATCAATGCACGCTCACCGCATAGCTCTCTAGCGACTCCAGTATCCGCAAAGAGTCTCTGGAAGCGATCCAGCTTCACGGGACCGCCTGGCACTCCTGCAAGCCCGCGCCCGGAGGTGCTGCCTCTCGACGATGTTCCGCCCCTCATTCGACCGAAACAGACACCACCAAAGGCAAAGGCGCAACGCAAGCCACGATTAAAGGGCAAAGGGAAAGAGACGGAACACGAGTCTGCAATGGACGCAGAGACACCACAAAACTCCAAACTCCCCCACGACCAGGAAGAAGACTCTTTGCTGGAGCCCGAGTCTCGTTCTGGCCGCTCACGGAGGAAGGCGCCTGCGAAACGAACAAGACCTGGCAGTATTGCCTCGTCTCGAGCAGGTGGCTCTGTGCGCGATCGGAGTAGAAGCCAGTCCATTCTCTCTCACACCGATACAATAGCCGCAGACAATGAATCGCAGGCTGGCCACCGCATCAAGTCAGAGCGCGGAACCTCAGTCGAGCCCGTAGACGAGGAAGGTTCCTTCGAGACACCGTCGCACATGTCCACGCGCCGACGGGGAGCAGCTCCTACCTCGGCATCATTTTCGACTCGTCGAAAACGCACTGCCCGCGAAGCTTCCCTCGAGGAGACTGAAGAGACGTCTTTTAGCACGCCAGGCCCGCCCAAGACTCTTCTCGCACCACGGAACTTTGCCCGCACCACGGCACCCATGATGTACGACATCAATTCGCACAAACATGCTTCGACTTTCAATACGGCTGTGCGTGCAAAAGATGCCGAAGGCTACTACGACATTATCAAGCGCCCCACGGATCTCTCTTCAATAAAAAAGGCTATCGCAACAGGCTCAAAGCAAGTGGCGGCAGCCGCGGCAGCGTCCGATAACCCTACTGGTAGTCCTGGTGGTGCAACCGGAGGCGTTGTCGAGCTGCCCATCACGGCAGATAATGTGCCTCCAAAGGCAATTGTCAATGCTGCGCAGCTGGAGAAGGAACTGATGCGCATGTTCGTCAACGCGGTCATGTTCAATCCTGGAGAAGAAGGTGTGGTGAGCGATGCGAGGGACATGTTTCAGACTGTCCAAGGTCTGGTCAGTACATGGAGAGACGTAGAGAGGGACAGTGGACGCGTCGGAAATGAAGGCACGCCTTCAGTTGAGGACGAGGACCAACCGACGGCGAGCAAACGAAGGAAGATGTAGTAATCTCTTCGGACGGCCAAGGATATGGATGACAGATCACGGCGTGGGCGAAGAGCAAGTGTTGATTTTGAGTAGACTTTGATACCATTACATACATTGGTGCGATATTTCACCGCCGAATGTTAAATACCCTCATGCCATCCAACGCTATTTCCAGGACGGACTGATATTCAAGGCCATGCTGAAGCTACTTTCACCTTTGGCCTGCTTCTGGTGGACCCTTGACCAAAGCTCTCTCACGTTGAGGTGAGAGACGATTCTCTCCAAGTGCTTCACTTGGCCTATATAGATCCAACAAAGGCATCTTGTTTAACTCTCCGGCTCTCATACCTTTCTACCTTCTCACTCTCTTACAACAAACCATCAACCATCCATGGCAGTGTCTCATGAGTCCGAGGTGGACCTATCCACGACTTCAACTCCATCGGCAACGCCGTCTCGTACTTCAACTTTGCCGACAAGCAGTATTGATCGCTCAAGTGTCTCCATGGAGCCACCTAAGATGGACAACGCCGCGAACTTCAAGCCATACCCGCACATCTCGGGTGCAGCCGATTTCCACCCGCCACAGTAAGATAACTTCGAAAGTTACCGCGTTATTATAATAACATAGTCCACTAGAATGCTCATGCAGACCCCCATCACCATCGAATGTGGGCCCGACCTCAAGACCAAGCTTACTGTGCATCAGGAGCTTTTGTGCGTTCACAGCAAGCAGCTCCAAGGTCACTTCGAGAAGGCAAAGTCGGCTAGGACGCAGTTTGCAAAGGCCGAGGCGTTCCGTGAGAAAGTCGCAGCCTTCGTATATCCCGAGTGTTCTCAGAAGGACTTTGAAGACAAACACTTGGAAGAACAGGTATGTGCCATGAGCGCAACTTGGGTGTATACGACAAAGGCCTTGTTCTACACGCTCAATCAAATGCACACCCTCTACTGAGTCAGCTAACACATCTCAGATTAAACCACTAATCAAACAGGCTTACGAGAACTACCCGCTAATTCAATATTTCATGGGAGTCAAGAAAATCATCATGGACGAAGTCGCCTCTCAAATATCTGCCAAGAACATTAAGAAGACGGCCCAGAAGCCTTCACAGATCCCATCCGACCTGAGTCTATCAGGGAGATTAGACCTTCTCAAGCCCCATGCCGTACAAGCTGTGGCCTCTAAACTGTTCGAAAGGCTCCACGCAATTCAGAAGTTCGAAGTCAAGAAAGCCGAGAAAGATACTTTGAAGGCCGCTGCACAGTACCGTCTAATACTTCCTGATGTGGAGGGGGCGACTGTCAGATGTTTCATGCAGTGGATCTATCGAGCACAAAGCGTATACGAGGACTCTGAGCAACTCTACTCTGTTTTCAAACTTGCCACACGACTTGGTCTTGACGAGCTCGCTAGCGTCTGTCTGAAGCAGTTGTACAATGCTGCGACCGACAGTCTTATGCATGCTGATGACCATGGTATTCCCCTTCAGACACTCCTGGGATACGGTCCAGATGTCGCAACTGATGACATTGTCGGCGTTGTCTTCAAGCACGCCTTCAAGGATGAGGATACTCCGAAGCAACTCAAGAGTCTGGTTGTCGATACCTTGGCGGCATCACTCAATCCCGAGCTATGGCAGCATGTGAAGGACTTGGTCAATCACGGAATGGCTCTACAGGTTATTGAAGCTATGGTTGGGCTGCGCCAGCATGTCAAGTGGGAGGCCGATGATCAAGAGGAGGACGTCGAGTTCAAGAGCGATGTCGCTTCTAGTGCTTCCACGCAGTTGAGCGTTCCTGTCGATGACGAAAAGATATCTCGCGTTGGTGGAAATGATGAAAAACAGGTTTGAAGGCTTCTGACGTGCGCGTATGCGCTGAGGTCGATGACGGGGCCCATATCGGATGTCTCCACAGATCGGGGATTCTTCACATGTCATAGCGTTTGCTTAGCGTTCTTGTTTCGACATCCCCATTTCAATTAACCCGATCTAATCTGATCATCGTCACTGTCCGCTGTGTGTACTACTTGTGACCTTTCGGACCATGGTTAGTCTGTTTATCGACGCTAAGGGCACGTACGAGGAAACTCGCTTTACGCAAATTGTGGGCGACACTGAACTATGTCTTGGAGGAATTTGCCAGCTCTTGTGTTACGTTTATCGTCATCCAAACCACAATGACTCTGTGTGGTATACATGACGTGTGCAACACCAAAGCTGAGCTTCTTTGTACAGCAACTCCCGATCGACGCGTCCGGAGTGTGATTTGCTCGATTTGTTTGTTCGTAGGGTGATACAGTCTACCTTGGCGCGCATATCGAAGGCTATCTGATCCCGCAGCCGTCCGAAATTGACATTCTTGTATCCCTTGCGTACAATATCTTAGCGAACAGTCCTCCAATTATCTGGCCTACCAAGGAGATGGCGCCTTGATGTGCAAAAGACCCAAGGAAGTGTGCCTACAACAGATATCATGATATGCCAAGGTCTTACGTCGACGAATGCTTCAAAAGAAGACTTTCAGCTGGGAAACCCTCAGTCGAGGCTCGTGCACGCTTCCACACCCAGCCTAATCACTGGGGTGTCTGCATCTCTTGGACAATCCCTTCGAAGTGAAGGTCCTGCTGATCTTCGTACGGTTTGTGCTTTGCTATCATGCGTGGCCTTTCTGATACATAGGTCATGGTAAGAGATAGCCATTGTCTATCTACTTTACGTCATTTGCCTCCCGTTTCACAGTACTCGAGGATATTTCTTGATCGCATCGCGCATTGTGCGTTCACTAGCAACAGTGGCGTATATTGAGTTACCCTTTCGGTAAACGAACGTACCGATTGGATCTATAGACGAGTACACCGTACTATTCGCCCGATTGTGCGGTTTGCACAACTGACGTCCAGCCCAAGCTTTTGCTACTATCTTGGTATGGGCGGATGATAAGTGGCAAGATTCCAGTACACATCGCTTAGTCGCTCAAGTGGTACTTGGCTCGTGTTTCCTTGAGGATGATAGAGCTACGTGAATCTTGAAGATCATAGACGATCGACCGATTGCGGGCGGAATTGTCATGGAGATTGCAAGCAAGATCTGCTCAAAAAGTCTCTCTGGAGTTAGAACATCTGGCTCGTTATAGGAGTGCACATTGGGGGGGAGTCAGCTGTATCATCATACTACGCATATGGATGGCAAATCATGCTCCAAAGGGGAACAGGGCCGAGCCGTATAGGGAGCGGCAAGTTGCGGCCCTAATGTGCTTGACCGTGATGTATTCCACGTGGAGAGCAAATCCACACACAATCATCAGCTTATGCATGAGTTGCATGCATGATAAACTCATATGAAAATATGACAGGTACAGGTGCTCTCGTGTGTACTGTTCATCTCGCATTTCGATTAGTCTTCTCTGCGACAGCTGCTATATGTTAGCTTCAGTTTCTGTCGTCTCAAGAACTTCTTCTGGCGTATCGTATTCGTCCAACTCATTACGGTAGGGTGTGTGCAAAGTGTGCATCGAACAAAAGTTCTTGATCATATGCTGTTTTCCCCGGAATTCGACTTTTCGTACAACATGACCCATGAAGCCTACGTAGCTCCCGCAGGCTTGCTACATGACACAATGTGACACGTCCAAGAGGAGTCGGACAACCGACGTAAACGAATCTTATGGCGTGTAAGTAGACTGACGGAAGGGATTAGTAAATGAGATTGTCGACAGCCAGAGTTGGAATCATAATTAGCTTCCTCTACAGCGTTAGCCGCGCATTCAGAGTCGCATCCTTGCCACCTTCGTCCTACAAGCGAGACGTTGAGCTTGAAAAGGCGACATCTTCTCCGCAAAATCGAGAATGAAACCGCAATCATGTTTCAATTCTCTGAACTCTTACAACTTCACCAAATGTTCCACAAGGGCGGAATCCAATCAAGCCAACCGCGACAAGAACAAGAGGATGCTTTCGAACTGTCAGACATGTCGGACACGACGTCTGTATCGGCTATCGACGTCTCTCCACGATCGTCTTTGGACTCGACGCGGTCATTGTCGTCTTCAGCTCCCTACATCTCCCCGATAGCAGCGACGAGAGCATGCAAATCACCACCACGAAAATCTCTACCTCTTTCGACTTCTTTATCGCCGTATTCGTACGAGAATTCGACCTCGTTCTCATCACCGCGTGGATGGTCTAGCATGTATCGCTAGGCGTTTGGAAGATCGCCTTGCAATACAGTTGTTACCTAGGCCGATGGGCCGGGATTCTTTTCGAGAATAGCAGTTAATTGCTCCGGCTATCACGGTCCCTTCCATGATCGTGTGCTCAGCCCAGTAATCTGTACCAGTATCCGCTGCTCGCTCTCGTTGCCTCTTCAATTGTGCGTTTACTCACCCACGTACCTGATCTGGTCACATCGACTCGCTGAAAGGCGCGAAAAGCCAACACAGTGTGTATGGGTTCCAGGCTGGGTTAGTATTGAGGAGAAATATCATCACAACGACTATGATGGTTCGGAAATGGCGGGACCTTGAAACTCACATCACGATCGGGCCAATTAAGCATGTCGGAGATGGCTGCGGAGCGCTCTAATCTGGTGCGCGTGTTGTGCGCGCTCACCAATCATCATTGCCAACCATTCACGATGTTAACCGGCTGCATCAAGTCTAAATACATTGTTTTTTGATATCATTCAAAACGTATACAATCACTGTTCGTCCTTTTTGCTTTACTACAAATA
This sequence comes from Alternaria solani, assembly GCA_002952155.1. Lineage (NCBI taxonomy): Eukaryota > Fungi > Ascomycota > Dothideomycetes > Pleosporales > Pleosporaceae > Alternaria > Alternaria solani. The sequence continues at coordinate 514,079 of CP022032.1, read as the reverse complement.
GATATAGCACAGAGGCTCTCCACTGAGAGTGCTCATAACGTCGCTAATCTTAACATTGGGGGTGTTCAGCCAGTTCGTCTCGATGGTATCGTCAAGCGTAGTCCTCGGGCCATTGGGGTCGGACAAAGGACGCGACCCCATAACAGAATTCGCCTGGTTTAGGTGCAGTGCCTGCCAAATCCACCATACTCTGTCGAGCATCGCGTGATGCATGAAGAAAACAGGGTCATTGACACTACTGTAGAGGTCGCCACTGTCGCCACCTATGGCATAATGGCCCGAAGCGTGAAGACCTAAACATGGGCAAACAAAGTCAACACATGTCCCATCTACAGTCCATAGGGGATATTACTGACCAAGGAAGCCATCCGTGAATCGACCTTGAAGTTCAGTTTGGAAAGACAAGATATCTCTAGATGCGGCACCAAGGGTGATGTTGTAAAGGTTCTCGAAAGTAAACCAGGTCTCAGATGCAAAATTGGTAAGATCTCTCTTTGCACAGCGTGGATTCCAACCCAGTGCAGATGCCGACTTGTTTTCTCCGTCCATCGTTGGGCTTAGGGGTCCAAGGTTGAGTTGCACGCTGATGTTATCAGTAGATGTGACTCGAGTCGCGCAAGGCTGGATACCTAGTAGTAACTTACTTTTTGAACGGTCCGCTCTTGATGCAGCCTCCACCGTTGCCAGACGGTAGGTAAATCCTACCACCGCCACCAGCGCTTCCGTTGTGCTTGACGTAGTAGCCATCGCCGCCCATGCTTGTAGCAGAACCATCAAATACTGGGGACTTACCTAGGTTATCCTGATAACTAAACCAGTTCCAGTACGGCTGGTAACCATTATAACCACACTCTTCCCTTAATGCATTCTCGAAGGAATGCACGAAATATCTATGCCAGCTCAAGAAGTTTCCAGTGCCATGAATGGATCTGGTTTGGTTGATGTGCTGTCCGACGAAATCGTCATATCGGGTTCGAGCTCCAGGAACCAATGTCGGGTCAGACTTGGAAGGCGAAGTGTACATACACTTGACAGCGCTACTGTACGCTTTGCGCTCCGTTGCGGACATGAAGTCCCTGTGAGTGTTAACATCTGATTTGTTGAAGTCATCACGACGCTGTTTACCAGTTTCGCCTGACAGGCGCATTGTAGATATCACAGCCAGCTCTCCTCTCGAGTGTGCCGTTGATCTCCGCCTCTTTGAGTGTTGCCAATGCTTGGTCTTGTAGGTCTTGTAGAAGGTCCCGGGGCTGCAAAGCAGCGGATTCAACATACCTGGCTAACGCCAGGATAACGGCTGGAAGACCGCAAAAATACATTCCGTAACAGAGGTTGAATGAGAAAGATAAGCAGGTATCAGATATGTGTGTAGCAACCAGTGTATGCGACTAGCTTTAATATGAATTTCCACGGCCCCAAACCAATCTGCATGTGCATGTGGCGACATGGGTCGGGCACTTGCATCCGACTAGACCGCCCTACACGGACTTCTCTTGCTGCTTTTGGCAGTGGACCGTATCTAGCAAGGAATGGAGATAGATCATTCTTTACTGGGCCAAGCTGCCTGCATGTGGCTTCTGGATGCTGGACATGACTCTCACGGCCGCCCTCAAGATCTTGCCGCGGATGGTCTTGTCGAACGCACTCCTAGAGCTGACATACGGGGATGGAGAATTGTTGTCGAAAGTTATGCGTTCATTTGCGTCCATGTATGCTTGTAATTGCTCTTCGGGTGCGTGAGTTCAAAACGAAATATTTCCGATTTCAACGTGCTGAAGGATGCCGAAATCTAAGGTTCTCAGGCTGTGGACTGGCCGCTCCAAGTACCGGTATGGCTGCGCCGCAGCCACGTAGGAACGGCAGAATTTTGTTCACGTATGGAATGGTAGCTGTAGGGACCGAAAGGCGATTTGGCTATTGAGTTCTCGCATCGTTTGAGCGTCAAATCGATAGAAATCTCCAAGTATCTAGTAAGCAGAAGAGGATGTAGGCCCAGAAGTGTTCATGATCGCGAATGGAAGTCGAATGATAAGTAGGTGATGCGGAAAGCTTCCGCATCCGATCCGCCGCAGATCCCAATCCCAACGAACTTGTTTTTGTCACACATCACTGCGCCGTACAGCCTCTTGCTCTACAAGCTGCCCAGCCACCTCACGCCCTCTTTTCTCTTCGTTCATATTGATGCTCGTACCGCTGCCACACGCAAGCACCAAGTGCGATTTGATGCCACAGTTTTCCTCTGACGAGATGAGCCAGATATGAAGCATAACGACGCTTCTCAGCCACTAAAATCTCATCTCTCGTGCGACCTTCTCTGGGCTGTTGCAAAGGTCCACCAGGAACAGATACCAACTTCTACGTCATTGGATAATCGTCTTCTGGCTTATCCCAGTGCTCTTTCTGGAAATGCGCGGTGAACGCCATGCCGAGGTCCTTGAGACCCACCCTGCAGACTGGACACTCCTCAAATTTCTGGTTTTGCACAGCCGAGTTCCAAAGTCGCGGGACATTCTTCAGGATGTTTTCTCTTAACGGTTGTGAGATACACTCATCCACTAGAGCCCGGAAATCAGTGTTGCTGTCTTTCCAGGCAGCTCCCAAGGCCAAAGTCCGCCTGAGGCCAGCATTGCTCGGCTCTGATGCAGTCAGAACCGTAAATACGTCTTTGTACAGCTGGAAAGTGTGGTATTCCAACGACGTGTCCGCTGGCTCTTGACAAACGTGCTGTACAACCCTAATTTGAGCTGCCATAAGTTCCAACTGCTTTAGTCGCATTGACACATCGTCGTGGCAACGCGAGCGGATGGTGACTCCGGCACTGGTCTTTGTGCACAAAATCGTTGTTGGACAGAATGGCGGTATGGTCACGGTTTGGCCGGCGCGATGAACAAAGGTGATGCCTTCTTGCAACTCATTGCATACACTTGCATGCTTTGGCGCGGGGGTTTCAAGGAGGTCCACCAAGTATTTTTGCAAAGTCGTCAGGTTATGTGGCGTTGGAGGATATACGATGTAAACACGCACGCCGGTAATGAGGTGTATCGTACTGCTACTTGTCAAAGCTGACGCTTCCAGAGGAAGAAGAGCACCGCAATGCATGATCGAAGTAATGTTGGCCGACAGCTGTGGGAGAGTGTTTGCAGTCTCGTTGCTGCCTACAAAGTGCCTGAGGTATCGGTCTATGTCAGGTGAGCGGAAGGTGAGTGTTGTTGCGTATGCGGTATAATGTGGATCATCTAAATGCTCCAGCAGTCTGCGCGCTGTTGTTTCACGATCCGCGTGGCTTGTTAACGGAAGGCAAACAGGAGGTGCTAGGGGAGGGTAGAATTGCGCGGCTCCAATCCACTAATGGTCCATCTTGAGGATTTTTGATAGTGAGTGCGGGTGCAATCGACGAGCATCCGTATCGTGCAGAGTTGGCACTGTTGGGCGAGTGTGCTTGGTAGTGCCATAGTCCTTGTTGGACTCGTCAATCACAGTGCCAGTGACGGAATCGAGAAACCTCATACGGGCTGGAATCATGAGCTCCGCGATCTCCTGCGCACGTATAGCTGGACATGACTGAAGCTCGATGACGACAGGGTCGAGAGACCACGGACTCTTGTTAGCCAATATCACTTTGTGATTGGTATTCATGGTAGGCTGTAGTTGTTTTCCGTGAGTAGAATGTTTGTGTTGGTTCTAGTGAGAGAGTAAATGGAGTAAGTCGATTATAAGGCTCGGATACGCAAACAGATTCACGAAGGAAAGAAAGTCCTGCGCTAACGCGGGCGCAATTGTGGCCATGCCCCACTGTCACAACGGTTCCCTTAGGGCGGATTTGTTTCCATCGCATGCGACATTCTCCGCTTCAAGCTCAGCTTTCTGTCCGCGGCAGACTCATACCGTTTCGCCCTCTCTCCAACCGCCTTCCTCTCCCCCATTCACCCAAATCGCCATCACTCTCTTCCCCGTCTGTACCAGCATCCCACTCGCCTTCCTCATCCACACTCTCCCTCACACTAACCTGCTCCTCTTCTACAACTATCTCAACTCTACTCTCCAACACCATGTTTTCCTTGCTTGCGCCTATTATCGACCCCTTCAGCTCAGTTCCTCCATCTGTCTCATCATCCGCTCGTTTGACGGCGCGGTCCTGTCGTTTATGTCGAAGATGGGTGTATTCGAGTACGAGTCCGAGCAGGAGGATGAACGCAGCGACGGAGGCAGCGATGATACCCGCCTTCTCTGGGGTAGTGAGCCGGGAAGAGCGTCCAGTTGAGTGCGTCGATGAAGGAGGAGGCATATAAGAGACTTCATTGGTCGAATTGTGACCGGGAGAGACGCCTGGATCTGTAATAATACTAGCTGCTGACGCGATTGCTCGCAGTCTGCTCCCGTTCTTCGTCAAGACATCAGAAATACAGGTCTATGCGCACAAATCAGCTATCTGCCCATCGCAGACCGAGCCAGTACTTACGATGCATCTCGTTCCCGTCGCATCTCGTCCAACACCGATAATGTACGCCTCACAACCTTGTCCAATAACTATGACAGCGATGAAGATAACAGCAAGCATTTTGAGAGCGTGAGCAGGTCACCAGGAGCAAAGCGAGCATGGGTCGAGGATCAAGAGCAAGTGAACAGGAAGAGGGGGATGCAATCTCGTTGCTGTCGAGGCAGACAATTACAACAGTCTTGTTATGCATACGTACGGTAGTGTATCTGCAGTCACACTCTAACTTGTCGCAGTCTCGAACCTCGACAGGTCGTTTTCGCAGCCTCAGTTACGCGCGGGCGCTCCACATGGACCACATATGAATCCGCACAAGGTTCCAAGGCTAACTCGGGAATAATACTACTTTATCTGTATCAATTCGACTACTGCAAAACATCCTCCATTCGAATGCCGAGGTTGCAATTATCCACCTCACCGACACGCATCAGCCAGAGCCGTTCCAACTAAGGAGGAGGATAGAGATGTTGGAACGTGCATATCCCGCCCCGCTACGTGCAACAAACAAGCAGTGGAACATAAGACTAAAACAAGACCCCTCACACCTTCCTTTCGGCCTTTTACAGAGCTGCTCATCTAGCACCATCCTCAAATGTTGGGACAGCCGACGCTTCAATCACAAGATCCTTATTCACACTCAGATAGCTTTTGATTTGACATCTCAATCCATCATACGGCCTTCCCTGGAGACATGTGAGGTAACTGGTCGGTTCTCTCGCGTCGTTTGCTGTAATAGCTGTGTGACCCGCGAATGTCGGAATAACCAGGTCGCCGTCTTGTCTGGATGGTAATCAGCATTGGCATCTGTCGACGCATGACCGTGTGCGTGTGGCAAAGAGCGGTGACAAGCATACCCATTTATGTACAACCACAGCGAAAAGCTCAACTCAGGTCTTCGTTCTCCAAGCTCGTTGTACTTTGCCATTGCAAACATCAAGCCGCCTCCTCTGACTTCCTCGTCGCTTGCACATTCGGTCAACCGCTCTATAATGGTGCCATTTGCCATAGCGCCCTGACATTTCCACTTTGCTATTCCATTCGCAGCTGGGATCACTACGTCGAAGTCGATGGTAGAGTCAAACTTTGAATCTTCAGGCCAAGGTGGGTTACCTGGGATACCAGTACCGGCAGTCATCATATGCATGTCCAAGCGGGGAATTTGCCATGTTTCTGTCGTAGTGGTTTGGCGAGTGGATAGAGGGTTTGGAAGAGCGCTCACAAGAGGTGAGAGAAGTGACAAGGTGAAAAAGAGAGTGTACAGTGTCATGTTGCCAAAGTTGCTTGGTATGGTTGCCCGTCTGGAAGGCAGTTGTTTCTTAGGATGCTTTTGTGTGGTAATGGACTACGCCCACCCATTTGTCTAATATATACCCAAAGCCAAAGTTTTCCTCGTATTCTGCTTTGTCCACACCTCCCTTGGGTCATCTTCTGCAATGCAACCTTTCCAAGGTATTCTGTACCACGAGGCAGCCCTGGTACCAACTCTAGCGAGCCATATCCACATCCCAACCTATAATACAGGTGAGCAGCGCCGACATACCCGCTTGCCACGTACAGACTCTCCAGCTTCCCAGCTTACACATCCAGTCGAGAATGTTGGGATCGACCTGCAACCCAGTAGTGGCGACGTGACTGCAGAATGAGGTAGTCATTGCCGCACAAAGGTACCACGCCGTGTCGCACGAACACGATATGTCAAAGGAAGAGGTTACATTGTCACGTACGAATACGGGTACCTCAATATGTTTTCCGTGCACGCTATGCGATAGCGTTGATAAGAAGACGGCTAAAACATTCGATGCGCAATCGAAATCGCGCATTTGCTATTCCGTAGTACTGGGTATTGTTATGCGCCCGTGCCGTTGCCAATGCCAAAGCCCTCCGCCGCAAAACACATCGAACCATCAACGCCTCCAGACTACCACGGAAGTGGTGTCTTTTTCCACACGAGATATATTCATGTCGTCTTGAGCAGCACCTTTACAATCCCACGCCCTCAAGCGACAGCAACACCCCGCCGAATTGTCAAGGCGATCTCGGCCATGCTCGACAAATTCCACTCACCCGTATTTCCTGTTGCAACCGGGACATGCTCTCCAGAGTTGATGACGTGCACCTTCATCTTCTCGTGGTACTTGAGACCAGGTAGAAGTTTGGGCGTGACAAGAAAGTACTGACTCGTATTCTCCTGACACGCAATATCCACCATGCGCCCATGTACCATGCGTTCGTTGCGGGGATCCATGCCCTGGTTAATCTCGTCGACGACGCGGAAGGGTGATTGGGCGAGGTCTTGTAGCGCCATGAGATAGAACACGGTTGAGACGGAGCGCTCGCCACCGGATTGTCGGTGTGAATCTAGGATGCTTAGGGGCTCGTTTTCTCTGTTGGGATCGTTAGCGAAATGTATGTTCACGCACCAGGGGGAGCTTACCGGAAGCGGACGGAGATCTGAATGGACCAGTTATCAAAGTCTGCTTCGTCCTTGTTCACCTGGACGTCTCCTGCACATCCAATCATCTCGAACTGTTGCGCGAAAGCTGCGCTGATCTTACCAACTAGACGGTCGAGCTCAGGCTCCCACTTGCCGCGGATTTCATTAATCTCATCCTTGGTCTGTTCGAGAATACGGGCGTATTCGTCCAGCTTGGCTCGTATCGTTCTGATATCCTCTTCACGCTTCTCGTAAGCTCTAATCGCCCCAGGGTTGCCTTCAGCCATCATTCCCAATCGAGCAGCAACAGACTGTATCTCTAGGTCCAGTTCATCGATGCTGGGGATAGATTCTTTGTATGCGAGAATCATCCGGTTCTCTTCTTCAGTGCAGTTGCTAACTTCTTCCTGCGTGGCCATGGCAATTCTCCTGTAGTCACGCCGAAGGGCTTGATAACGTTGATCAAGCTCTACGATCCTGTGCTCTTGTGCTTGCTGTTGCTGCAGTATTTCGCTGTTCTCTCGTTCCAAGCCCCTGAGTTCAGACTTGGCTTCGATGAGTCTGATCTCAGCCTCTACATACGATTCGTGAAATGCTCTTATCTGTGTAACAGCTTTCTGTAAAGAAGGTCAGCAAAAGCTAAACGAGAGAACATGCGTGGCTTACAGCATATTCGAGCGTCAGACTCGCCACCTTTAATGAGGCGACACGAGTGTCGGCCTTGATTGCTCGAATGCGATCGGCCGTTTCCGCAATCTTCTGTTTATGATTGTCCAGGTCCGTTTCTTTCATTGCTATACGGAATCAACAAAAGTGCTCTCTCTCTCTCTTTCAGAATTGAGATACACACCAATCTTTGCAGGAAGAGCTTCCCATTCAGCCAAAACTTTCTTGATGCCATTTTGCTCGGCTTGAATGCCATCCTGCCTCATTGTTAGTAAACGGAGATTCTATATATCAGCAGGAGCCTGTACCAATTCTTGCCTAAATTCCACAATCTCACCGTTGAGGGTATCGATTTCCTTCCTGACTACTTTGTTCTCCTCTTGTAGCTCTGCCTTCGCTCGCACTAGGTCCGCTTGCCTTTGCTCAAGCTCTCGCAATTCGTCTGCGTTGGCTGGCTGGTCGACAAAAAATTGTGCTGGTTTAAGTTTTGTGACAGATGTGGAGGCTTGGTCGTAACGCCTAACAACGCGGTTCGTGTGCACACCACTGACCCAACTGTGGATCGGGCTGTTTGTTACAGCCTCATGTTGATCATTAGAAATGGGAGTCGCAGCATAAGCAATCTGATGCAGTCTGTTGTTGTCGCAAAGCATAGCTAAGACTTCATCCGGCCCTTGTACGTAGTCCAGCATATAGCCCTCAAACCCATAACGAGTCAGTTCTGCTTTAGAAACGGGATTTTGGTACGCGGAAAGAGCCTTCGGCGATGTTCGAAGATGTACATCGTGGAGTCCTTGTCCTCCATTCTCTTTCTTGGTTAGGAGTTTATTCATTAGCAGCTTCTGATCATCTTTGTGGGTACAGGTAATGGCAACGACATCACCCTTTCTCAGCTGCCCCTCGATGGCCTGAGCATACCTAGGGTCGGTGACGGAACATTCTAGAATTGGTGGACCACACACTTTGCCTCTAAGATTGAGGGAATCTTTGTGCTTCTGAACCCAGTCCCATGCAACAGCCGTATCATGAGAAAGTCTTTGCAAGAGACTGGCTTGTTTTCCGCTTTGGGTGCTTAGCCGTGCGCGGTCTGCTTTCAGCTTTTCATTTTGCTTCAAGATGTCAGGCGCACGGCGGTTCCTCATATCACGTATTTTGTTTTCCTTTTCGACAACGAGACTCATTCTGTTTGATATCTCGTTGCGTAGAGCCGCCTTGCGCTGCTCGTAAGACTCGGCGTCGTAACGCTCGGGCTCGCTGCTTCGCTGCTGTTTCATCTTGGCGATTTCATGATTCAAGCGGACCATGTCCTGATCACTCGTTTTCTTCGATGCCAATTCAGCATTGATCAACACCGTGGAGTCTGCTACCTTGGCCTTCTCAGCATCGACTTTACTCGCAATGTTGTCGGCTTGTGTTTTCATCATGTCGACGCGGTTCTTGCGAAGGCGCACAACCTGCTGTATTTGATTTTGGTATGCTTCGACCGCCAACTGAGCTTGACGCGCTGGCTCTATGTTGACATTGATCTGATCGAGCTCCACTTTGGCTTCTCGGAGTTCCACCTTGACATCATTAATGTTCGCCTTGAGGTCCTTCAGCTCAATTATAGGCCTGATCATCTCCAGACATTTTGCTTCCCGCATTAGATCTTCCCGTTTATTGTGGCGGTCCACATCGTCTCTTGTCGAGGTCTGTTGTTTCTCTAGCTTCTCTAGATGGCTGCATTCATTGCTCTGCTTGGTCTCGACCGATCGCTCGTCGGCACGCAAGGCCTTGAGCTGATCATGCCATTCTACCATGTATGGAGGTGCTGCAGCGCGTTGAGTTTCTCGTAAGCGCTCGACGTCGCTCATCATGGAGAAAGCCACAACACGATCCTGCGGCAAGAACTGGCACAGGTTGTCGATTTGAATCGAGTATGTCTTGGCCATGGCGACGACATCTTTCTGGGTGACGCGTTTATCTTCCAGGAAAAAGACCGACTTGTTGTCTTCCTTGCGAATGATGCGTTTGACCCTCCGGTTGGGGCCTGTGCCGGAACCTGTTGCCAGCTCAATCTCGATGATGGCTTCTGTCGCGCCGTGTTTAACGAATTGGCCCAGCTCTTTAGCTCTTCCCAGATGCTCACTGTTCCATCCTAGGCCCAGGCAGATTGCGCAGACCAAGGTACTCTTTCCTGTGCCGTTTGGGCCAATGATCATGTTCAGGCTCGGCCCCAGATGGAACTCGGCAGCCGTGTATGTGACAAAGTTTGTGAGCTTCACCCTGACGAGCGAGCCCGGTTTGAAATCGTCTTGAGCGTGTGTCGTCGGACCATTGCGGTGGCCGTTTGTGCGGACGGAGCGGTTGGGCGCGTTTTGGTCGTAGCGTGCGCGTTTGCTGGCCGAGGACGGTGCTGAGGAGGATGCGGAAGATTCTTCGTCTACATCTTCGCTGACCACGCGCGACGGTCGCTTGTGGCCTCGTTGGACGAGTCCTGGCATGGTCGCGATATGTTTGTGTGGGTCGACGTCAGCGGAGTATGCAGCGCGAGAGAGGGGGATGAATGACCGGAACCATCCATTAGCGCGACGCGAGAGATCCGTGCACTGGACGCGGTCACATGACTTCGTGTGAGCATCTCTATGCTCGCTTTGAACCATCACCCCATACTGTATCGTCACTCACTTCATGCGGGCTGACGAAGTACTGCTTTTATACTAGCATGCTCATTGTTTACTAATACACGACGTCTTGAATGCACGTAAAGCACCTGCCCGCCCAATAAACTATGCTTAGACCAAAACTAAACGCCAAATGGAACAAATGATGCCACACCGTGCATTCAGAATGTGGCGCTTGCACACACGCGCCTCGTCACTCGGTCCAAGCCCGCAACTTCTGAATGCTGTGATTTGTGCCCGGAGACGGGTGTACGAAGGAGAGAAAGTGCCGACGCAGCCAGTGCTACGACACGCGAAGCAGAATGAACGCTCTTAGAATATGGTGCCAAAGTTCTCCTCAACCATGGGAAGCGGCTTTCGGGGGCTTGATGGCTTGCCATTCTCGTCGGCCGTCTTTTTGTGGCGGAAAGTGACTGCAATACGAATTAGTCATCTGATGAACCACTGGAAACAGTCGAGACTTACATCCTACGAAAAGACCCTTGCCCATCTGGACGTTGCGGTCTTGCATAGCCTCTAGAGCAGCCTGCTTCTCGTGTACCTCCTTGTACTTGGCCATGTCGGCTTCGTTGCCAAAGTCGTCAAAGTACCCAGCATCGGTCTCGCTGTCCAACTCGGGCACGAAGGGCGCTTTTTGCTCCCTCAATCTCGTCCAGTCGACCTCAGCAAAGTACTGGTGGGCATGGATCTCAGATATGTTGCGGAAGCGGGTGGACTTGGATGCTACGAGACGGACGATGAGATCCCAGGTGCGCTTCGAGAGGAAGTAGGAAGGGTCTTCGTAGACGGGTTTCCGCAGGACCTTCTTCCATTGCTTCAAGTTTTGCCAGGTTTCATCGACTGTCGCGCCGGCAAAGGGTGGATATCCGGCGAGGGCTTCGAACAACATGCACCCCAGGCTCCAGTAGTCGACTGTGAAATCGTACTCGTCACCCTTCAACACTTCAGGGGCCATGTAGTCCGGGCTTCCCACGATGCTCTTGGCGTAGTTGACGTCTCGTTCGCGAAGAGAGCGGTAGTTCTCCCGGCGCTGTGCCGCCGATCGGTCTTCGATAGGACGACCAAACGGCGAAACGACGTCACTGACAGATTCGAGCTTGATGCGCATGGACTCAATCTTTGAGGGCGCAAGGATGCCGGCCGCAAGACCAAAGTCTGTCAACTTGACGTGCCCAGTGCTGTCAATCAAGAAGTTCTCAGGCTTCAAGTCGCGATGGATGTAGCCCAGCTGATGTAGCGAATCGATACACGAGAACATCTCGGCAATGTAGAAGCGGGCATGTCGGTTGTGCAAGACACCAGTGTTGTTGAGCAGGGTGCGGAAGTCACCTCCGGGGACGTATTCCTAGCAGTCATCAGTACCATACGCACTTGTTTGCGCTGGATGCGACTCACCATGGCGAGGTAGATGCTCTTGTCGTCCTGGAAGGCGTAGAGTAGGCGGACAAGCCACTCGCTCTTAGCAGTGGTCAAGATGTCGCGCTCTGTCAAGACGTGGCGAACCTCGTCCAGCTTGAACAGCAGCTTCTTGCTCATGACCTTGAGGGCGCACACCTCGCGCGAGTCCTTCTTCTGTGCCAGGTATACCTGTCCATAGCCACCCTGCCCGACTTGTGTGAGGATCTGGAAGTCACCCTGCCGTAGGCGGGTACGTCGCTTGCGGAGGTTGGCGCGCTCGCGGCCGAGGTATTGGGTGAGGGCGTCGTTGTACTCGTCTTCGGGCGTGTCTGGCGGGGGAGGGTTCTGGGCCTTGAACTGCGAGAGACGGCTCTGACGGCTGTGTACGTAAGTGAGCAGGTCGTAGTAGTAGTCGAGGAAGTCTGCAAGGTGTATTAGCACTGCCTCCAGCGACGGTCGGACCAAGGGCCTTACACAGTTGCGTCACGTTGGCCAGACGCTTGACGGCCGGCTTGCGCGCCTTCTCCAACTCCTCTGGCGACAGGCGCTGGGGGCCATTGATGTAGCGCGTCGACTGCTGGCCGTCGTCGCGTGACCTGTAGGGCTCCTGCCGCGACTGTGCGGCGTGTGTGAGATAGCTCGACTCCTTGGGCAGGCCGGGGCGACCGCTGGGGGGCGTGTTCTCCTGGTTCGACTTGCGTGTGGGGCTGCCCGGTGCGTGACTGGGACTGTCCGGGGCACTGTAGTCGCCGAGCTGCAGTTTGTTGGGCAATGTGGGCGATCCGGCCTTGGTCTTGGAGGGCGAGCCGACCGTGGGCAGCAGCCTCATGGCATTTTCAAACACGTGCGGCAGGTCGAATGCGCCGGGCGGCTGGTGGTGTTTGCTTGGACTGCCCTGTGGCGTCTGCTGCGGGCTCATAAAGGCCTCGCTGGGCGTGCCGGGGCGATCCATTGTCTTGTCGCGGGTCTGCAGTGGGGGAGGAGGGGCGGGCAGCTGGAATGTGTCTCTATTGCTGCCGTCTTCCATGACGGGCGACTGGGCTACGGGGGAAGGAGGGAAGGAGCGGTGGATGGGCAGCAGCGAATGGCCGCGGGGCACAGGCAGGCGCGAAGAAGCAAAAAGGCTAGCAGCGTGGGCGCAGACAATCGGCGACAGTAGTTTTGCAACCCAATACTCGACACGCCTTCGCACTTTGACGGGCGCAGGGGGGTTGGAGGGTCAAGTTTGTGTTGATGGCGGGGTGCATGTTTTGGGCCAAGTGTGGCTCCGGGCAACGATGAATTCCAGGCATCCCGGCAAGTGGAGCCCATCTGCGATCGACGCAAGGTCCTGACATGCACATTCCGATTCCACCAAAGACAAGATGCTGATGTTGATCTCATTCTCGGCACCCTCTGAATTATGTACATATCCAATCTGGCTCGTCTTCCCACTCCAATTACGCACATCCTCTGCAGTCATCACCAAAATGCCGCTGCCAAACAATTACGCCTTGACTAGCCGACTAAGCTTATCCGTCTGAAACAATGATATCACCGCTCTAAGACCAGCATCATGACTCCCGCCTCACTGCTCAACCCTCGTGACTGGCCAAAACAAAACAAAAAGCATCGCTCTAGAATTCATGGGCCTGCATTCCAGCGCGAGCAAGTAGTTCCTGTTCGCGAGCAACAAGTTCGATAAACGCCTGCCCACGCGGAGATGCGTGCAACAAAGGCGGGATCCATCGGGGCACTTCTATTAGTTGTGTCCGGCACATGGGACAAGTGACTTTGTTTTTATGTTCCCTGCACGTGTCCAGCTGCGCTGTGTTAGCAGGCAAACAAGCTCTTCCGGCTACACTCAGACTCACCCATTGCCCTATGCAAAACTCGCCGAATCGGTGTCCGCAAACCAGCTGCACAGCATTCTCCTCCTCTTCTGTTGGCGCTACAAGCGTCGCGGCATAGTCCTTCTGGCAGATATCACAAGTCTTGGACGCATCTTCTGGAAGCGCGCTTGGCAGATGCCGGCTGAGGCTGACTTTGAGTATATTAATCTGGCGGGCAGTCGAATGGTCAGAATCACCATACGCTTGGCGACCTGGAGGTCGTGGTCGTACTTCTCTTGGTCGGTACCTCATTCGGTTCGATGGCGGCGCACGGGCTGCCGCCTCTTCTGCGTCAGACGACGTGCTCGATTGTGAGAGGTCGACCGAGTACCGCTCAAAATTTCTACGATTCGAGGCGCGCGGGGATGTACTACGATCTGAGCGGCGGCTGGGACCTGCAAACGATATCCACGGAGGTGGTTCAAATCCAGGATACGTTTGTTCCCTTGGCTGACTCGGTGCCTGAGGTGGTGGTCTCGCATCTCGAGCCCGGCTTCCTGGTGCTGGCTCTCGCTGCCTTGGATAAGGGCCGCGTGCAGAGTCTGTCTGTGCATTGCGGGCAGTTGACCCCACGCCGCTCGTCCTTTGATCGTTGCGGGGTGGACTGTACACGGGTCCGGTATGGAATGATCCAAACAGGGGAGGATTCATGTAACCTGGTAACATTGCGAACGGGTAATTCTGGACGTTGATGCCCTCATGATATAAGGTGTGGCCTGCCAGCGGCTGATCAAAGACGTTTGGTGTGGGCGACGACCTTGAGGGATTCACGGCTGGATACGACTCATACGAGTACATGGCGGGAGGGTGGAAGTGTCGGCGATTGCTTCCCATGAATGACAAAGGCAAAGCTCCCGATGGGTGACTGCTCGGAGGTATGATAGGCATGGAATTCGATGCGTTATTGCTCTCAGGTAGAGAAGGTGTGGAAGGGTTGCCGCTGAATCCATGGTGATTCTGATACATGGGTGGAAGTTGTTGTTGGAAAGGTCTCTGTGAAGAGAGAGCCGGCCCGGTCAGCTCTGCATGCGCGTCTTCAATATCAGTGGTAAATCGAGGCCAAGAAGCCGCGCCGTTGTCATTTTGAGCCATGAGAGGTTTTCTTGTGGATGATTTGCGGCTGCTATCACAAATGGTACCATGAGCTGTGTCAAGTGGTGGTAAGCGAGTGTCAGGATGGAGGCGGATGCTGATGTTATTGGACACGGAGTTGCAACTGTTGCCAGTCACTATTCGGCCTTGGTTGAGGCAGTCGTTGGGTAGAGAGCTTCGTAGCAGAAGGCTCGATGAGCGTCATGGAAGCCTTATCTGCAGCTAAGCAAGTACGGGCGGCCAAGCTGAAGCCGTGCTTCACAAATGCACACACAAAGGTGGAGTGAAACGGAAGATGGAATAGCAGGCTGCAAAAGGGCAGCAGGTAGCAATAACGGAGTGGACCGTTTGTCGAGGCTGGAAACTGGACTGTAGGTGAAGATGAGGGGTCATTAGCTCCATGTTACGCTGGCTCGCTCGAAGACGAGCGCCCAGCATGGATCGAAAGGATGGTGGAGACAGATCAGGTGCGCTCCGACTTGACTCGCTACGTTAATCTAATATGACCAGGCGTCGGAAGACGGAAAGCGCAGGGCACATGGTTCCAGGGCGTCACGCCGCAACCTAGCTTTCAAACGTACTTTGTCGTTTGCCATGGTAGCGCTAAACGGTCATCAGAGAGGGCCGAGTGTATAATCATGACCGAATAAATTGGCCCCTCAGCCGGACCCAGGGCAGCGATGCAGAGAGAAATTGGGGCGGGGACAGGCGTTGGGTACAAGGTGTGCTTCACTCAACAGGGTGTGCCCGACAATGCCGAAGCTTTTGATCGGTGACTATGCGGACAGTCCACTAGAGACCGACCGAAGCAGGCGAAGCAAATCTCTACTGAGAAAGCGCTAGAGCCCCGACTAGAAGAAGAAGCTGGACGAGACGTGGCAGCTGGGAGTGCTGCTGCTGCTGCTGCTGCTGCTGCTGCTGCGCGGGCTGGTCTTGGGCGGACGGGAACAGCGTGGCTGGCCAGGGCGGTGGGACATGAGGGAAGCGCCGCATCAGCACATGAGGGCAGAAGAGCAGACGGAACGCTTGACGTTGCATGCGCGGGCCATGACAGGCTAATGCTGAGGGTTTGGCGCCGGGATGCGGACAGAGTGCGGAAGGATAGCACGGTGCTGGATGGCGGCATGTCGGCTTGGTACTGAGAGTTAGCAGCAGCAGCAGCAGCAGCAGCGGGCACTGGGCATCGAGCATGAATTTCCCTCATGGGGCCCTCTCCAGTGCTTCCACGGTCCAACTGGAGGGGCATTCCACCGGGCGCTTGGCTTGGCGTCTGCTGTCAGGTCACGTGACGAGGTGGAGGCCGCGGGAAAGACCGGAGGGAATTGCCGCGGACATGAGGTCAGAGCTCTGGACGGCAGCATTTTGACTCGCAGCAATTGTTCGTCTCGTCCTCAGATTTGCGACTTGCGCCCTTGGTGTTGTTGACTGCGCACCCCAATTAGCCAATCCGGCATCTGCTCCCCCCGTTTTCCACTCCATTGCCCTCCCCACATTACAGCTGCTGCAACGCAACCATGTTCCGAAGCGCAACCAAGCTCCGCGCCGCCGAGGCCGGAGCACTGAGATCACTCGCACATGCAAAGGCCAGCCCCTCCTTCTGCTGCGCCCGCAGCACGCGTCCGCTCTCCACCACCCGCTACACCCCTCTGACGTCGCAGAGCCCGTTGCAGCGCCGCCAGTTCAGCGTCACCCGCACCATGGCCAACACGCGAACCGAGAGCGATGCCTTTGGCGAGATCCAGGTGCCCGCGGACAAGTACTGGGGCGCCCAGACGGAGCGCTCGCTCGAGAACTTCAGGATCAACCAGCCCCAGGACCGCATGCCGCCGCCCATTGTGCGTGCCTTTGGCATCCTCAAGGGCGCGGCCGCCACGGTCAACATGAAGTTTGGCCTGGGTACGGCTCCTGCTGAGCACGCCGCAAGCTAGAGCACTGCTAACTAACGCCATGCTGCAGACCCCAAGCTCGGAAAGGCCATCCAGCAGGCCGCTGAAGAGGTGGCCTCGCTGAAGCTCATCGACCACTTCCCCCTCGTCGTGTGGCAGACGGGCTCCGGCACCCAGTCCAACATGAACGCCAACGAAGTCATCTCCAACCGCGCCATCGAGATCCTCGGCGGCACCATGGGCAGCAAGAAGCCCGTCCACCCCAACGACCACGTCAACATGTCCGCCTCGTCCAACGACACCTTCCCCACCGTCATGCACATCGCTGCCGTCCTCGACTTCGAGGAGTCGCTCCTGCCCGCCCTCGCCAGCCTGCGCGACGCCCTGCAGAAGAAGGTCGACCAGTGGCAGAACCTCATCAAGATTGGCAGGACACATCTCCAGGACGCCACCCCTCTGACGCTCGGCCAGGAGTTCTCTGGCTACGTGCAGCAGCTCGACTTTGGCATTGAGCGGATAAAGTCCTGTCTCCCGCGCCTCAAGATGCTGGCCCAGGGTGGAACAGCCGTCGGCACTGGCATCAACACATTCAAGGGCTTCGCCGAGGACATTGCCGCAGAAGTCAGCAAGATGACTGGCAAGGACTTTGTCACCGCGCCCAACAAGTTCGAAGCCCTCGCCGCCCACGACGCCATCGTCGAGGCCCACGGCCAGCTCAACACCCTCGCAACCTCCCTCTTCAAGATCGCCCAAGACATCCGCTTCCTCGGCTCCGGTCCCCGTTGCGGTCTCGGCGAGCTGAAGCTGCCTGAGAACGAGCCCGGTTCTTCCATCATGCCCGGCAAGGTCAACCCCACCCAGTGCGAGTCCCTCACCATGGTCTGCGCCCAGGTATTCGGCAACCAGGCCGCTACCACCTTCGCTGGATCGCAGGGCAACTTTGAGCTCAACGTCTTCAAGCCCGTCATGATCCGCAATCTGCTGCACAGCTCGCGTCTGCTCGCCGATGGCATGCGCAGCTTCGAGAAGAACCTCGTTGCTGGTCTTGAGGCGGACGAGAAGCGCATCAGCTCCATCATGAGCGAGAGGTAAGTCACACTACTCACATCACATGTTCCACCATATAGCTAACTTGAGATAGTCTCATGCTTGTTACCTGCCTCAACCCCGTCATCGGCTACGACGCTGCCAGCAAGACTGCCAAGTACGCACACAAGAACAATCTCACCCTCAAGGAGGCCGCCCTCAAGCTCGAGGTCATCAGCGAGGCCGACTTTGACAAGTACGTCAGGCCTGAGTTGATGATCAACCCCTCCGAGTACAAGCCCAAGAACTAGGTGCCGTGACGAGAGTTAAATAGCAAAAAAACAACCAAAATGTAACATACAAGTTCAACATGCAATGGACACGAGCGGCATGACCAGCACCATTAGTACCATTGCGCTGATGTTCTATCTAGCGAGATTGAATTGCTTGACAAAAGTGTAGCTCACATACTGTACTCCTTTTTTTGCACACCAAACGGTGTTGCTCAACAGCGATGTGCTTGCGTCCTGTCACCGGCACGTTCATCATGCCAATCCCTAACACCAAAGTCATTGCCTCATCCAGGTCCGTCATCTCTTGATTCCTTCGCCACCGCCACACGATCAAACCCAACAAAGCTCTAGTCATCAAGAGTCAGATCCCAAAACCCCCCCTCCTGTTGCAGCTGTCGAGCTCTCGGCAACCGCACCTCTGGAGCCCCTGTGACCGTCCATCGCATGTGCATGCCCATCTCCGCCTGCCGATGCACCGCTTCCATTAGCGTAGAATTATGATCTGGGGTTGTCTGTTGTTCCGTGACTCGTGCTTGAGGTGCACCGTGTCTGAAGAATGGTGGTACGGGAGGTTGAACGGGGAATGACACCGGTGTAGTGGCTGATGGTTGTGGTGTCGATTGTGGGTACTGATGAGCCCCTTGAGGCAGCGGTCGAGGCTGTGGTGGGTACCAAACTTGCGGCTGTTGTGTCTGAGGTATTGTCCGTGATTGCTGGAAGCTATTCGCTGTTCCAGTCGATGAGTGTGGGTCGATACCAGGACTGGGATTGGCTGGGTTGAGTATATCAGGGGACACGTTCGACGACAGCTCTACTGGTAGGTTTTGATCATGGACTTGGCCAATCTGCTCATTCGAACGTTGTAGTTGGGTTGAAGCGTGGTGGGTGATTGGCGTCGGCTGTTGCAAGTGTGTGGCTTCTCGTGTTGTTGGATTTGGGACATTCGCTGAATTTTGCAACGTCGTTCCCAAAGAAGAGTTGTTCGCCGATGGTTCGTATGGGGTCGCTATCCATGATGCCAGGTCCGTTCCTGCTGGCAGTGACATGTAGGGAGATAACGAAGCTGGTTCCCGAGCAGGCGGTGCGGTCTGCCTCAGACGATCGAGATACTAGTCAGGTTTATCAGCACAGCCAGCCGAGTCATAGAGGGTGAATATCGCTCAAGCTTCACTCACCGGACTTAGCTGTTGTTCCACCATACTTTGAATCCTCGTTCCCGTGCACCTCCAATGGTAAACACATCGCTCTTCGAGCTTAACGACTTTATGCTCCAGCGCCCTCTTTACCGCCTCATTACCCCTATGAATTTCTGTAGTCATATTTGCTCTCGCTTCATCCGCTGCAACAAGGAATTCCTCCCGGGTAACGAACTCAGTAAGCGAGTTGGTCAGTGTCGACTGTGTATGACTGATCTCATCACGGCTTCTCTCCAATTCAGTCAGTCTTTCCTTGATCTCAGCGTCCGTTTGGAAAGCGTTACAAGCGATTTCCACTGCCTCTAACCGCTCCAGCATACTCGTAGTTGCCTGGCGAGTTTCGATCGCCGTTTCATTTGCATCTCGCGCAACTATCTTGACTTGTTGATTGACGCTTCTGAGTGCTTCGACAGTTATATTCAACCTCTCCGTATGCTCGTTCATGTTCGACTGTATCACATCGTGGGCGGCAGTAACGTCGTTCGTCGCTTTGGTGATCTTCTCAGTGGTCTCGTTTCGAAGACTCTCGAGGCTTTTGACCCAATCGTTGCGGTCGTGTCGCAACTCCTCCCGGGATTTGATCACTACTGTCTCAAAGTGGTGCTCCATTTTCATTTCCAGGTCAGTAATTTTCTGACTGTCCGAACTGCTCCTACGTTCCGACCTCTGGATTAGTGGAGTAAGCTCCTCAAGTCGCCGGTTTATATTCTGCATTTTCGCTTCTGAGATAGTCTTTTGTCCAGCAGCTTGGTTGGTAAGCGCATCCACGCGCTGCTGGAGTTCCACTATAACGTCCGATGGTGCGATATACGACTGGGTGAGCAAGTTCTCTAGTCGATCGTTTCGCACCTTCTCAGCCTCGAGACTGCTTTTTAGTCGCTTCATATCTTCTTCAGTCTCCTTCTTGACAGCCCTCATAAGCTGCTCGCTAACATTAAGCTGCTCTCCTTGCGCTTTGACCTGAGACTCGATAGTTTGGATGGTGCTAAGGTTCTCCTGGATCCTTTTGCTATGGCTATTGAGTCTGTCACAATTTTCACAGAGCTTCACGAAGTTGAAGTCAAAGCTTTTGCGCACTTCCCGCGTAATGTCGGGGTTGTTAATCCACGGTTGAGACTTCGAAACGGCAGGCGTTTTTGGAGACGCCATATCGTCGATGCTTGTTTTGACACTCTCAGACTTCGTCCAGATCTCCTTGTGCATGTATGGTATTAGCTGATACCGGCGTGTGATGGTGTAGTGGAATCCAGGCAGCCTCATCGCCTAATGGTTTGAATTGCCAATGTTCACGACTTGGGCCACGGTGAACTCCACGGAAATGTGCAGATCGCAGCAGTAAACCGTATGGGAAGATAAAAAGATATAATGCATAAAGCCGCGACTGATCGCCTTTGCTTCAGGGACTTATATTCCTGTACGAATGATACAAACGTGCCAAGGTAACTATCTTTGCTTTAAATGGGTGCATCGGGTCGTCATGAAGTCATGGTCTGTTATGACTACAGATCCTGGAATTGCAGAAACGACTGCTCGTTTTCTGCTGCTCACCGACTCAGAGCGGGACGCAGCCAGGCGTTTGACGTTGCCGGGATCGAGACTGATAGCCAGGGCATGACAGGGCCACAGTAGGACAGCATCGCTAAAGCTGGAAACATGTAAGGCCTGACACGTCATACTGAGAACCGCGCAGGCTGGTGGCGCTTTTCGGAAGTTTTTGCTTCATGGCCGTCTAAGCTTGCGACATGTAAGTAACCTTGGAAACTTTGGGAAAACGGTAATGATTTACTTTGGTCGGCAGATGGCGGAGACATCGCTAGGCACACCGCTACACAGCGGCATAATATTGAAAGAGGATATACATGCAGTTGTCGCCTATCAACACGGGCTTGGGCGTTTTTTTTATGTCGCACAGGAATGTTTCTGTTTGTGATACACGTAAATGAGGGGCTAGAACGAAGCGGACCGGTGCGGCGCTACTGCACGCGCTACCGTGTCCGTGCGTTCGATGATCATGGTCGCTTGATGAATACCCTCCACAACCTAATATTTTTAATAAAATAAAGCTATAGAGCTACTAAAAGTTATAATAAAATTACGTAAAGCTAGGATTATACTATATATAGCCTTATAAAAGTTTTAGCTTATTTAAAATATTTTTTTAGGGGCTAGATTAGCTAGGAGTAGTAACTACGTAATAGGGTTAGTAATATAGTAGTTATAGCTTTTATATAAGATAAAGTAACCTTAATACATTTTTAATACTTTATAAATAGTTTATAAGGTTATAAAGCCTTACGCTTACCCTTTTAGGCTAATTATATAGCTTTTTTAGTATTATAAAGCGCTTTCTAATACTATTTTTTAGCTATCTTATCTTCTTACTACTACCTTCTAACCTCCTAAAGTCTCTTACACTTAATACACTTCTCCTAATATACCTAAAGCTTATAAAGTTATAATTACTCTATTACTTATACCCTCTTAGCTTTTTAAAGTTATAGTTATATAGCTTATTATTATTATAATACTTTATTATCCTAAGCTTATTAAATATATCTTAGTAACTAGAAAATAGCTCCTCTATAGTAATCCTTAGAGTTATTAAGTTATAAAGTATACCCTTTAGTTTCTCTCCTCTTCTTAATAGCTAGGGACTCCCTAAGGCCTTTAATTTCTCTATAAAAGATACTATTTTAGGTAGTAATATAATATAATCTTTATTAAAGCTTCTTAATATCCTTATTCCTCTAATCTTTAACTAAATAGCGTATTATAGACTTTAATTTAAGCTAGTCCTTAGTACTAAGTACTAAAGTTAAGCTTTTATCTAAATCTAATACCTCTTTATAAAATCTTTAAAGTATAACCTTAGGGTTAAGTAAGTATATACCTATTACTTTAAAGGACTTTTTAATTACTAAAGGTTTAAAAGTATTACTCTAAGCCCTCTAAAAGAGTAAGAAGAAGTCTCTTTTTACTATATTAAGTAACTCTTAGTTACTATAAAGGTATACTATTAACTAGTTTATATAGGTACTTAAAAGGGGTTTAAATATCTTAATATTAAGAGGTTAAAGCGTATAGGTTATATAAGGTAGAAATATAGCTAATAGAATATTATTATTATTATAATAATTAATAAAATCTATAGTTATATAGGATTTATAGCTATTAAGGAGTAGTAATTAGTACCCTATTAAAGTATATTATCTAGTCTCTTACTTAAAAACCTCTTTTAACTAAGCTAATTCTATATTATTATTACTCTAGCTAAAGGGAGATAAGGTAAAAAAGACTAAGTATTTTCCTAGATTAATAGTATTTATCTAGGTTAATTAAACTACCTTATTAGCTACCTTATAGATAAGAGATAAACTTAAAACTAAGCTATCTAAATAAATATAAGCTAGTACTATTATCTACTTAGTTAAGTTATCTTAAAGTACTTAAGTAACCTTTTTTTAGCTATATAACGCCTTATTAAAGATATATTTTATTCTCCTAAGTATCTTAAGTTAAAACTCCTTCTTATCTATATTAAATATATAAGTAGGTTATACTTAATACTCCTCTATCTTTTAATATAAAAGCTTAAAGTATAAGTAGTATTTATCCTCTAAATTAGTATTATAGTATAATTAATCTATCCCCTAAGTGTACTAAGAAATAAGATAGTTATTATTTTAGTTAATAAACTATATAACTTAGGTTTCTAAGACCTCTTTTCTAGCTAAAGAACTTATAAATCTCTTTATTATAGTCCTTATAGGGGGTATATAAAGCTTAGTAAGTATTTTAATATATTATATAAGCTTAGATTTATATTATAGATATAAGGATAGCTTACGTAAGCTATAGTATTTAGTTTTACCCTAGTATCTTTAAGTAAGCGTAACGTAGTTTATATTATACTTTTTAGTAACTTATTAGTATAAGAAATATTCTCCTAGGTTACGTAATTTAATTTCTATAATTAATTCTTAAATTAGATCTATATTAGTAGAGTTATAGCGCGTTAAAGTGTTATTGTTATTATTATAGTGGGGGTGTTCATCGAACGGCTATGATCATCGAACGCACGGACACGGTAGCTTTGGCGGCCAGTTCGCCTGCATCTTCCCCATGCCACCCGCACTCTTTTGTCTTTATCGGCTGCAGCAAGCCTAATTGTACGACCTTGCTGCGGTTACACAATTTCGCTCTCCCTTGTTGCCGTGGCGCTTTCATGGTATGTCTCAGCCCAAATATTGACAATCGCCAACACCACGCGTGAAGACGAAAAGCCAAGATATCTACCAGTTGGAGGTGCCTTGCTGAGATGCGCGCTATGATAACCTTGTTGATTTGACAGGATTGATAGCCAAGTCATCATGACGTTGTCAAATCTCCCTGCCTTCAACTTTGCATACGTAAAATCTTGTATCTACTGGACTGTACCCTACCCATGATGTTTCGCCATCCAACATTTGTATATTGATGAGCTGAACGAGCCTTTCATGGCATCGCACAAAAATATCCATTCTCTGGAAGTTTAAATGAAAGAGCAATCTGTCGGATCACAGTTCTTGTCAACAAGTCTTTGTTACGAGGCCAGGCATACAAGACAGAAGAGTGTGAACGTTTCGTAATAGCTTGTGGACGCAGAGGCTGAATCTTGACCGGGAGGGGAGAAGGTGTATGGATGAGATGAGCTCAGTGGAATTTGTCTTTCCCGCCTTCAGTCCGAGTATGGTTATTATAAGTTATGCATCTCGGAGCTGCTTATTCATAGTTTTCACGAAGACAACCTGCTTATGAAAGACAGTCGCGAAAATCGAAGGAATGTACGCGAGGCTATAACCAAACATTACTGCCGCATTGACTTGTCGCTGACGATCACAAAACCGAGAGCCGAAGAGTGGCAGATGTTTGCTCCGCACAAATAATTCCCGCCTGCATCCGGAATCGTCTAGCTTTCTTGAACCACGATTGGCCACACAACTGGTAGTGGATGGTTCAGTCTTGTCAGTGTCAAACACAAGCCCGCCGGGACTGAACTAGATCCCACGTCAATCAGCACCTACAGGGTAAACCAACCCAGAAGTAGTTCTTCGCTATTGGAAGACGCCTAGGTGGCTCCTCAGTCAGACTTCTTAGCGATCCAGCCATGTGGTACCCAGAGCAAGCTATACTCCCACACCCATGGTCTGGAACTGGTCATGCTTTGGGCAGTACATTAGCCGTGTCCAACTACGGAATGTCGAGAGTGGTATGCGGACCGCTTGCTTGAAGCGGCCTAAATGCTCAAGTTTGGATGCTTGACAAGCCTGCTTCTAGAGGTCCTAGCCCATGACCATTCCGCACAAAGCCGCGGCAAGAGTTGCTGTTTAATTCAAGCAGTATCTGCGTTACGCCACCAAAGCTTGACCAGACTACAGCGCGTTTCTCTACCAAACTGTGTAACAGTTGATGAATCCCAATATCTCATGCTCACGTTCACATTCAACTCATTTTTCTTCCATTATCTTCCATTTTCAGCATTTTACTTTTGTCTAACAGACACTGGTCACAAAGAGGATCCGTCAGTCTGCGTGTGTTGCATGACACGATTCCGAAGACCCATACTGTTGACCCACCGGCGCTTGCCAAGACTGGCCATAGTTCCCGATATTGGCCGCTCGCACGAGTCTAGTGGTGTCATAACAGACGATCTTAGGTCAACCGAGCTTTTGGTCAGTGGATTGAACACGCGATACTACGCGGCCGGCGATGCGATCTCCAGATTCTGTTCATCAGAGTAAACGTCGATTTGGTCTCTCGCTTCGATGGACAAGAAACCGTTTCCAGCTGCGTGATAGTTGTTCACAAAACACCAGGGAATTCACCAATCTTCCCAATTTCGAGCTCCTTGCTTCTTCATTCACTGCTCATCCACCTCGGAGCTGCACGCGGCACATACGAGGTCTAGTAACGTCCTGCACCTGTTGTTCAGCCTCACTAATACACAATCAGAAGCACTTCCGCAAAACGTGTACTCCAAAGCTTCTCGAGCCGCCGTTGCACGGCAGACCTACCTGAATAAGCTAATCCTGTTCATTAGCTTTGGAATTTCGCATCAATGGGAAGTCTGCAAATGACTGCGGTTTGGGCTAGACAGTCCTACGCGGCTCTGCTCGGACCCCGGCCTCTTCCTACCCCAGAGACCCGCCAATAGGGACCCATGAAAATGACAAGCACCCTTGAAAGCTTGTCGCGGGGCCCCGTGGGCTTGATAACGAGAGTGTATCCACACCGAGGCCGACTCTCAAAGTGCGTGGACTATATAAGCTCTCCAAGCTCGCCATGTCTGCTTGGCTGTTGGCATCGGCTTTTGCTTATTCGTTCCTCGATTTTTGTGGCGTCCAGTAACACTGCACGCTAACCGAAAATGTCGGGCTTTGCCGAAACCAAGCGAGATGCGGCCGACGATGGCGCCCTGGAGAAGAGCCATAGCCGTCAGGCTGAGATCTTTGAGGACAAAGAGCTCATGACAGATGCTCAAGCAGCTGAGAACCGCGAACATGACATGGGCATGTGGGAAGCAATCAAGGACCATCCCATGGCTTGCTTTTGGGCGTTCACTTTCTGCTTTACTATCGTAAGTCTTGGTGTCCTTTTGCCGTTCTGATCGGATCATGACTAACGCTGAATAGGTCATGGAGTCTTTTGACATGTTCTTGAATGGTAACTTCGTTGCTCTTGGCGCATTTAAAGAGCGATACGGAGTCCAAGTCGCCGGCGAAATCGGCAAAACCATCCCTACAAAGTGGCAGAGCTCGCTGTTCCAAGCGGGCCAATGCGGTGCTTTTGTTGGCGTATTCCTTGCTGGCCCCATCACCAATCGCCTTGGTTACAGGTGGACGACCCTCTTGGCGCTCATGCTCATGAATGCGACCATCTTCATCTCTTTCTTCGCAGATTCGCTTGCGGTTCTTGTCATTGGCCAAGCTTTTGAAGGCATTCCATGGGGCATGTTCATCGCCAACTCGCCTGCTTACGCCAGTGAGGTTGTTCCTCTCGTCCTCCGTGGTGCTTGCACAGCCACTCTCCAGATGTCTTGGTCCATTGGTAGCATCATCGTCGCCGCCGCCACCTACAGCTACAACAAACGCAACGACGAGTGGGCATGGCGAGGTCCCCTTGCGCTACAGTGGGTGTTTCCCACTCCTCTCATGGTTCTCGTCTTCCTCGCACCCGAGTCGCCATGGTGGCTTGTGCGCAGAGGGCGCAGAGACCAAGCGCTGAAATCCATCAAGCGCCTCGGTCGCAGGAACGGAACACAAGCTGCCGCCGAGGACACACTTGCCATGATGGAGCGTACAGTGCAGATTGAGGCTCATAAAGGTGGTGAGCCGTCTCTCCTCGACCTGGTCAAGGGAACCGATCTTCGCCGAACAATCATCACCTGTTTGATCTACGCATCGCAGAACTTTGCTGGTAACTTGATCGCCAACCAGGCGACCTTCTTCTTCGAGCAGGCGGGAATGTCCTCTGATTTTTCCTTCAAGCTCAACCTGATCAACTCGTGCCTGCAGTTGGTCGCCAACATCTGCTCGTGGCCCCTGAGCAACTGGTTCGGACGTCGCACAATCTACCTTGGAGGTACCGCCGTCAATGTCTGCTTACTCTTCCTTTTGGGAATTTGTGCCTCTATCCCCCAGAACAACGCGACCAACTACGCCCAAGCGTGTCTGGGCATCGTCATCTCGTTCGTCTTCGCAGGAACCATGGGTCCAATCTCATACTCCATTATTGCAGAAACGTCTTCTATCCGACTCCGCGCTCTGAGCACAGGTGTTGGTCGTGCTGCGTATTACGTCGCGGAAATTCCCATGATCTACCTGGCCTCGCAAATGCTCAACCCCACCGGCTGGAACATGGCCGGTAAGTGCGGATACGTATGGGGCGGCACAGCTTGCGTCTGCTTTGTCAGCGCCTACTTCGGTCTTCCCGAGCTGAAGGGACGCTCATACCGTGAGCTTGATATCTTGTTCAACCGCAAGGTCTCCGCTCGCAAGTTCAAGTCTACTGTCATCGATGTCAGGGAAAACGAGTAAGCTCTTGTAGGATGAGATACCCTATGAAGTTATGTGCGTTTATTCGGGAAACGAAACGATGTGTCGTAGCAGAAAATGAAGCATGGTGGCGCAGACACGCTTCTCGGGATGGCTGGCTTAGTGAGGGTCTGTGCTGTTGCTCATGTGGGGAACCTTCCAAGATTCTCTTGAGCTTCAGATAACAACAACAAACAATCATAAACAATGCATACTATCTTTACCCGTCTATTTTAATCAGTATTCACTCGTGATCTCTTTGCGGAGAATTCGAGATAAATGCGAAAAAGATCTCACTTATTTGCCCCCAAGTTTCAGGAAAAGTCCATGCACAACCATCGCGTATTTACTTAGCGCTGAAATAACCTCGGAAGCAGCAGCTCGACGACTGAAACCATGGACAGCTAGAATCTATGGCATATTAGACATTATTAGGGTCAGTTTTCGGCATCATCGCTGGTGCGTTCTTTGCTTATTCAGCGATGGCTGGGAGTACCGAGAGACGGGCATGCGTCACGGCTGGTCGGCTGCATTTATCCCGAAGCTTTGATGCCACCCCTCATCGTTTTCTATCAGGAGATAAGCTTGTATGAGTTTAAAAGATGGACTAAGTATTTCACGTTTGACTTTTCCTCGGCAGAAGCTCTGATTGATGCATCGCTGCGGAGGCCGAAAATACGGTGTCGACCAGTCTATGTCGGAGATGAAGGCCAACCGAGCTCATTCTGGACTAACCCCCGTCTTCCAAGCACTCCGCACCCTGTCATGACCGCGCAAATCTTTCTCCTCTTTCCCCGGTTTCCTGTTCCTCGTCTTGGTCAAACGGAAACAATGTCGGAATCCAGCGGAGCTAACTCATCCGCGCAGTCCATCCGCCTCCGATGCTAAGTCGACAGCGTTTACCCGGGCCTCGGCGCACCCGGTGGAGCGTTCACAGAAGTACATCTCAATTCCACCATTGAGACGACCTCGACATCCCCGCAACCCGCAATGCATTCCATCATAGCGCCACATTAGCGTCTTGTTCGTAACTCGGAGACGACTGGGGTTCGGTACCTGCGTAGTGCTCATAAACCTTCGGCATGTCCAATACAACGGCGACAGTGTTAATTGGTCTCGACCACTTCAACTCACATCCAAGATGAAGACTATCGTAGGGCTCTCATGGCTCTCGGCTCTGTCTTCGTTGGCTACATCCGGTGTCAATGCTCAAAACAACACACCTAGTGCCTGGCCATTACACGACAACGGCCTGAACAAGGTCGTGCAGTGGGATCATTACTCCTTCAAGGTCAACGGAAAGCGTCTCTTCGTTTTCTCTGGAGAGATTCACTACTGGCGTATCCCCGTCTACGAAGTCTGGGAAGATTTGTTGGAGAAGATCAAGGCAGCGGGTAAGTCTATATTCGCCACACGCAATGAACAGGAAATAACAATTGCTAGGTTTCACGGCTTTCGCCTTCTACGGCAACTGGGCTTATCACAGTGCAAACAACCAAACACTGGACTTTGAGACCGGCGCGCACGACTTTACCAAGCTCTTTGAGATTGCGGAACGCGTCGGCTTGTACGTAATTACCAGGCCAGGCCCTTACGTCAACGCCGAAGCCAATGCCGGAGGTTTCCCGCTGTGGCTCACAACTGGTGCATACGGAGAGCTTCGGGATGATGACCCAAGATACCTCCAGGCCTTGGACCCTTACTTCTCCAAGTTTTCTGAGCTTACTTCCAAGCATCTTGTAACCAAGGGTGGCAATGCACTTGTCTACCAGATCGAGAACGAATATGGCGAGCAGTGGGAGGACACCAAGAAGAAGATTCCCAACACAGCTGCCGGGAGATATATGCAAGCACTAGAGGACTCTGCACGAGCCCATGGTATCGACGTCCCTCTAATTCACAACGACCCCAACATGAACACCAAGAGCTGGAGCAAGGACTTTGCACCCGGTGCTGTGGGCAACGTCGATGTTGCTGGATTGGACAGCTACCCATCTTGCTGGTCTTGCAACCTTGACGAATGCACTGGCACCAACGGAGAGTACGTAGCCTACCAGGTCATTGACTACTACGACCATTTCGTTGAGGTTTCTCCAACCCAACCATCTTTCTTCCCAGAATTCCAGGGTGGTTCTTACAATCCCTGGGGTGGACCAGAGGGTGGCTGCCCAGGCGATATTGGAGCTGACTTTGCAAACCTCTTCTACCGCAACCTCATCTCCCAGCGCGTGACAGCCGTCTCGCTCTACATGATGTTCGGAGGAACCAACTGGGGTGCTCTAGCTGCTCCGGTCACTGCTACTTCCTACGACTACAGCAGCCCGATCAGCGAGAACCGTAAGATTGACGCCAAGTACTACGAGACTAAGAACTTGGCCATGTTCACCCGCGTTGCTGACGACCTTACCGTCACCAACCGTCTCGGTAACTCAAGCTCATACTCTACGAACTCGGCTGTTGAGGCCAGCGAGCTCCGCAACCCTCTGACGAATGCTGCTTTCTATGTTACAATTCACTCGACCTCTTCCTCTGCCACCAAGGAGTCGTTCAAGCTTCACGTCAGCACCTCGGTTGGAAACCTGACTATTCCTCAGCATGCCGGTTCGATTGTTCTCGATGGCCATCAGTCCAAGATCCTGGTTACTGACTTCGCCATGGGCAACAACACGCTCACCTACTCCACCGCCGAGGTTCTCACATATGCCTTGATTGACTCTAAGCCAGTCGTCGTCCTGTCAACTGGCGTCGGAGAGTCTGTCGAGTTCCACGTCAAGGGTGCCTCCAAGGGATCTCTAGTCAGCAACGGAACAAGCTCGAACGCGACCTTCTACGCCGAGGCCCATGGTCTCACAACTAACATTCAGAGGGTTTCTGGAATGAGCGTATACCAGTTCGACAACGGCGTGAAGGTCGTTGTTGCCGACAAGCCCACTGCATACTTGTTCTGGGCTCCTAACCTGTCGAATGACCCATTCGCGCCGGTCGACCAATCTGTGCTTGTCCAGGGCCCATACCTCGTCCGCCACGTAGCTCTAGACTCTGGTGTTCTTGCTCTCAAGGGTGATATCATGAACAGTACGAACATCGAGGTCTTTGCCGCTGGCAGCGCGCAGACACTCTCCTGGAATGGAAAGGAGCTAGCGACTTCACGAACAGCATACGGCAGCTTGAAGGCCCACGTCGCTGCTTTCGACGGCACCATCAACCTTCCCTCTTTGGACAACTGGAAGATGAACGAAGGACTCCCGGAGAAGACGCCAGAATACGACGACAGCGGCGCTGCATGGGTTGTCGCTGACCATCTCACCACTCCCAACCCCACCAAGCCTGACACCCTACCAGTCCTCTACGTGGACGAGTACGGTTTCCACAACAGCTTCCATCTCTTCCGCGGTTACTTTGACGGCGCGGCCACCGGCGTGCAACTTTCCGTTCAGGGTGGCCTCGCCTTTGGCTGGAGCGCATGGTTGAACGGCGAATTGGTCGGCTCGTGGTTGGGTAACACCACTCTGGGCATCGGCAACATGACTCTATCCTTCGCCAATGCAACTCTCCACCAGAACAGTACCAACGTGCTGCTCATCGCACAAGACAACACCGGTCACGATCTACGTGGTGGTGCTACTGACCCCCGCGGTATCCTCCGCGCTACTTTGGAAGGCGCAGACTTCACATCCTGGAAGATTGCCGGTGAAGCCGGTGGCGAGACCGAACTTCTTGACCCCGTACGTGGACCCCTCGCCGAGGGTGGTCTTACCGCCGAGCGTCTCGGATGGCATCTCCCAGGCTTCGACGACTCTGAGTGGGCGTCTGGTTCCCCGTCCGCCGGTTTCGAGGGTGCCGACATTAAGTTCTACCGCACTACTATCCCTCTGGACGTCCCCGCTGAGATCGACGCCTCTTTCGCTTTCGTCATGAACGCCGTCGGCTCCAAGACTATCCGTGTGCAGCTCTTCGTCAACGGTTACCAATATGCGCGATTCAACCCATATGTCGGAAACGAGATCAAGTTCCCCGTCCCACCAGGTATCCTGAACTACTCAGGCGACAACGTGATTGGTCTGAGTGTGTGGGCGCAGTCTGAGGAGGGTGCTCAAGTTGACGTGCAGCTTGTGCAGGAGTATGCTATTGAAAGCAGCTGGAGCTCGAGCTTTGACTCTGAGTACTTGAGGCCGGGATGGACCGAGGAGAGGTTGGCTTATGCTTAAGCGTATGTCATGTTGTTGTCAGCGTATATAATCAAATTTACTCAAAGGTCTTATGAAGCCTCACCACTCGTGCTGAATTTCCATCATGCTGTGAATCTACGCAAGGAAGTCCAAACGACGCAGCGCAATGCAAAGGAAGGGTTGTAGGTAGGCCGTTGATGCTTGAAATTTCGTTCACGTTATAAAGAAGACAGTCAGCTGTTACTACCACGAGGGCGATGCAGGTAGAATGTGCCAATAACTGAGTAAAATCAACGGACAATGCTTATGTTTGCAACTTTAGTGATGGTAAAAAGCAGCGCCGTGAATAAACTTTTTTTTCATTATACGGTTAAGATTCGCAGAGTCATGACATCTACAAACTTGCCGTATGGTACAAAAGAATCGCGTGTCGCTTCAATGTCGTTGCTATCATTGCAAAACCAGGCACAGTACCGCGGGAGAAGCGTAGTAGTAACACAGAACCCAGCCCCAACCGATCCTGAGAGCGAAGGGGTGACGAAAGTAAACAAAGTAGGGAGAGAGACCGTTGCGCCGTCGCTGAATGTTCACATCGAATACATGGGACTCGTCATTTGTTCGAGTGGCCAAAACCACCGTCTGTTAGAGAATTCAATCGTCCTTGTTTATTGCCCTCGGGGTTGCTAGTGGGCGGCCGGCGAGAATGGCTTCGCGGTCCTGTCGCATGCCCTCGAGTACCCCAACAAGGCCGCCTTGCCGCATACGCTCCAGAACGACTTTCATGCCCTCACGCGCATTGGGTTGGCTTCGTTGCGCACGCGAGAGGCCAATCTTCTCGATGTTGCGCTGCAGGGCCGCGGTGCCCCAGCTGCGCAGAAAGCCCATCTTTGGTGGCTGCTCGTCCTCGGCGGCATCCTCGCGTGCAGCTTCACGCTTCTTCTTCCAAGTCTCGCCAATGTGACTGTGTAGTGTGACTGAGCTTGTGACGTCAGTAGTCTCGCCCGAATCCTCAATCTTGGCACCAGCACCCTTGCCGCCAAAGTTGATCAAGCCATGACGTTGGGCAGCGCCTTCGATAGGCAGCCGCGTCTTCATGTCCTGGGACACTGACGGCGAGGGACGCACAAACTTCTGCCTTTCTACGACAGACAAAACACCAGTCCATTCCAGGTTCCGCGACTCGGTATCCATCCATCCCTCCTTGATATCCACGACCGACTTTTCGAGAATGTAAGTCTGGGATTCACCAGCCGCCGAAGCGCCAAGTAGAGACTGCGGTACAAGCTTGAGGACAGCGGAGGGGAGCTTTGATCGTTTCAAGTGGAGGCGAATGGTGGTTAGACGCTGCGTGTCGGGGTCGTAATGGCGGGCGATGGTGTCGGTGGAAAGCACGTGAGTAGAGTAGGGGTTTGGATAGCGGAGGAAGTAGGCGAGCGAGACGGCGGGGAAAGGGTACGAGTACGTCTCGTTGGCGGAGTAGAACTTGACCATGTTGGCGTACTTAGTGGTCAGGCGGCAGATGCGAGGATGTAGTTGGGTAGGTAGGAGCTCAGGGCAGCCTGTAACGCGCGGTCTTCTATCTCCGACGATGAAGTCGCATCGTCAAGCGCATCCAACTGTGATTTGACAATTGGACGGGCTGGTGAGTTGGGTCGGGGTGGGGTAAGGCGGTATGTCGGAGTCGGTGGTGTGACGATCGAGGATAGAAACGTCTGGAGCTGTCACGACCATGGTGCCATGACGAGTTTTGCTGACATGTGTCGGCGCCTCCTCCCGCCAACGCCGGTGTGGCTGAGCCGTGGCGCAGGTCATGTGGCGCAGTGCGGGGCAGCAGCTAAGGTCTAGGCAGGAACGCCAAACGAGAGAGTGGGGTGGGGGGGACATCCTCGACTGTCGCATAGTAAGTGAGTCAAGCGACAACACCAGAGAACCGCAGCCCATCTCCCGCCGCCGCACAATGACTGAGCCCGAGCCACCGGCCGTCGCCGCCCTCTCCCTCGCCGACACGGCGACTCAGCCCGTCTCAAAGGCCACCGAGCAGAAAATCGACCCCTGGGATGTATCGGCAGGAGTCGACGAAGAGGGAAACGAGAAGGAATTCGACTATGTCGCCATCTCCAAGCAGTGGGCCACCAAGCTCATCGACGAGCCGCTGCTCGAGCGATTCCAGCGCATCACAGGCCACAAGCCACATCGCTGGCTGCGGCGAGGCCTCTTCTTCTCGCACCGCGACCTGGAGCTGATTCTCGACACGTATGAGCGCGGCGACGACTTCCTGCTGTACACCGGCCGCGGTCCCAGCAGCGACGCTATGCACATTGGCCATACGATTCCCTTTGAGTTCACAAAGTGGCTGCAAGATGTCTTCGACGTTCCGCTGGTCATCATGTTGACCGACGACGAGAAGTTCTTGTTCAAGCAGAAACTAAAGCAAGAGCAAGTCTACGACTTCGCCCGCCAGAACGCCAAGGACATCATCGCCATTGGTTTTGACCCCAAGACAACCTTCATGTACATTGACTCCGAGTTCTTCTCGTCCGGCTACAACCGACATTTCAGTCTCAACGCCACCGAGTTCGAGAAGCTGATTACCAACAACCAAGTACGCGGTGCCTTTGGCTTCGATGGCTCAACCAACATCGGCAGCAATGCCTTCGCAGCCAAGCAATGTGTTGCCGCTTTTGCCTCATCATACCCCTTCATCTGGGGCGAGGACTGCAAGACCTACAAACGCTCCAAGAGACTCGCTTCCATGCCCTGCCTGATCCCCTGCGCCATCGATCAAGACCCTTACTTCCGCTTGGTCCGTGAGAACTGCAACAGGATGGATCTGCCCTCACCAAAACCAGCACTCATCCACTCCAAGTTCCTGACTTCGTTGCAAGGTGCTGGTGGCAAGATGAGTGCGTCTGATGCCAACTCTGCTATATACATGAGCGACACCCCAAAACAGATCAAAACCAAGATCAACACCAAGGCCTTCTCTGGTGGCCAAGAGACACTAGAACTCCACCGCGAAAGGGGCGGAAACCCTGACATTGACGTGCCATACCAATACATCTCCTACTTCGAAGACGATGACGCCAAACTCACCAAGCTAGCCGACGACTATCGCAAAGGCGAGTTGTTGACTGGCGAGATGAAGAAGGAATGCGTCGACATTATGACTGTGTACGTCAAGCAGTTTCAAGAAGCAAGGGCAAAGGTCACAGACGAAGTTCTAGACGAGTTCCTCCGCCCGCGGAAGCTGGAGTGGAAGGGTAACCCCAACCCCACCAAGCCCAAGCTTGAACAGTCGGCCCAGGACGCAGAGGGTGGAGGACCTATGCTTGACGCCGATGGAAAGCCAATGACCAAAAACGCCATGAAGAAGGCGGCCAAGATGGCTGAGGTTGAGCGCAAGAAGAAAGAGAAGGAGGCTGCTGCTGCCGCCAAGCAGTGAAGCATATCAAAACATTGGAATTCTGTTGCCCAGGTAGTTGCGCGATACCAATATACCCAAGTCAATATTACCTGCAGCCTACTACCAGCCTCCGGCGGGCATATCGATTGCCATGTTTTCCATAGGATACTTCCCGTTCAATTACACGATGTAACATCATGCATCACGTCGAGATGATATGCTAACGCGATCTAGACACTGGCAGGCAGCACTGATCAGATTTACTGGGTCCAAACACGAGAAGCACCAATCGGCTCCAGTAATCTTGATGGTCGCTCTGAGTACTCGGATTCGACGACACAAGGACGGGTCACCCTGTGGAGCCTACCGTTCTCTCGCATTACCAACAACGGTACGCCAGTCGCGTGTTCCCGTCCGGCACGCAATGGTCGATCGTAAAGCTTGAATCTGCCTCGGAGTCAACCTGCATTGGCATCACTTGATTACCGACCACTGGTTCTACATTGAGTTGCCAAGTATTCTTGAAACCGCAATGCCTTCAAGTCTTGGCCGACCCTCTTTTTGGTCCGCTAACGCCTTAGTCGGAGGAATCATCGTTCGCTTGTTTGACTGTTTGTAGCATCCCCCGCCGTTGCCTATTGCAAAGTTCCACTAGATGTACTCATTGTAGGGTTCTGCTCAAAACAGCTCGCTCATTTGGGGTCACGAGGATGTTATGCATTTCGGTTCCTACCTAGGCAGTCAGCCTGCGTTATAATGCCTCGTAACCCCGCGGTCTTCCTGCCTCTGCGTGTACATTGTAACTGTTTTATGACGCTCAACCTATACTTTCTCCCCCACTTCCAGTCTCAGTCAAGTCGCGCTGTTGCTTGAGCTTGCATCGAAGACAACCTCAGGCGACGGTATCATGGTATCTGCCATGGATCGGAAGCGTCACGGCGTCGTCGACCTTGATCAACAGCTCATGTGGCTAGGTCACTCAGATGCAATAGGTTTACCCAGTAAATCGAACACTCTAACCTCCCCAACGGCGACATCGAGACTGGAGTTCGCAGACCCAATACTAGAAAAATCCGACACTATCATTGAGATTAACAACGAAATGGAGCGCTCAATGTCGCTTCGCGAAGGCATACACCTCTACCCCAAAGCGATAACATGGTCCGTTCTATTATCAATGACGCTCATCATGGAAGGGTTTTCGACCATTCTCATACCGAATCTATTCGCGATGCAAGCGTTCCGAAAACAATTCGGTAGTCTACAAGCAAACGAACGGTACGAAATCAGCGCTGACTGGCAAAGCGCACTCGTGAACGGTGGCTTAGCGGGACAGATAGTAGGACTCTTTGCTACAGGAACACTAGCAGAGCGTATCGGGTACCGCTACACGCTCATGGTTGGATTGGTGGCGATGAGTGTTTTCATACTTGTGCCTTTCTTCGCCACTAGCAAGGTGGTCCTCTTGATAGGGCAATGTCTACTAGGCATGCCCTGGGGCATGTTCCAATGCATATGCACGGTATATGCTGCAGATGTCTGTCCAGTGGCCTTGAGGGCCTATCTGACAACGTAAGTACAAGGCGAGCCCCGCTGTCGAGATTCTGTGGCCATGGAAGTGATGCATCGCTAACAATTTCAAGTTACGTCAACGCCTGTTGGGTACTCGGCCAACTGATCGCCTCCGTCGTTATGCGCGGCATGATTGACAACACCACGACCTGGTCTTACCGCATCCCCTTCGCCCTACAATGGATCTTTCCACTTCCCATATTCTTTGCCGTATGTGCGGCGCCTGAATCACCTTGGTGGCTCATCCGTCAAAATCGCCTTGAAGATGCGAGATCGACCCTGCGCCGACTGCGCACAAAACCAGCAACGAGTTCCGACGACGAGTTCGAGGCAACGCTGAGCGGCGCGATGGAGACGATGATACAGACGAATAAGAGGGAAGAAGAGATGCAAAGTGGCACCAGTTACAAAGACTGCTTCAAAGGAGTGGATAAGCGTAGGACCGAGATAACGTGCATGGTCTGGATGATCCAGACACTGTGTGGTGGTACCTTCATGGGCTTTTCTACATACTTTTGTATGGCATTCAACCTGTGTACAATATTACTTGGCTTCTGTATGCTGACTATTCCTAGACGAACAAGCTGGCCTCGGCTCCACCCACGCTTTCACCCTTTCACTGGGCCAATTCGCCCTCGGTCTCGTCGGCGTCTTCATCTCCTGGGCTCTAATGGCACACTTCGGGCGGCGCACACTATACATTTCCGGTCAAGCGATGACCTTGATTTTCGTGCTGCTAATTGGCGTGCTATCCTGCGTGAACGACTTTGTCGCCGCCCACTCAAAAGCAGAAAAGAATGCCTCCGAGATCATCAACTCTCACCCTTCATCGCTCAAATGGGTCATTGCAGCGCTACTACTGGCCTTCACACTGGCATACGACGCGACACTCGGCCCTATATGCTACTCGCTCGTTTCTGAAATCCCGTCTACGCGGCTCAGAGGCAAAACGATTGTTCTGGCGCGGAACTGCTACAACATCTCTGGCATCGTCACCAACGTCATCACTCCGCGCATGTTGAATCCAACCGCGTGGGGTTGGGGCGCCAAAGCAGGCTTCTTCTGGGCAGGTACCAGTGTAATTGGTCTCTTGTGGAGTTGGTGGCGGCTTCCTGAACCTAAAGGTCGGACTTTTGGAGAGCTTGATGAGCTGTTTGAGAAGAAGATATGCGCACGGAAATTTAAGAGTGCGGATTTTGCGAGTGGCATATTACACGTCACAGGGGGTGAGAAGGGTAGGGCGTAAAGTGGATGCTTATTACAAGCACGATGGAAGAAAGCCAGGAAGGCAGGATAAGAAGACTCTACGGTTTTTCTTTTCCGTTGATTGACTGCAACAACTTAGATAGCCGCGACCAGAAGTTATGTTTCCAATCCTGATGTCAGGGAATTGGTCCCCTTTTGAATGTATAGTCTCATTGTAATCTCCACGAATATACGAAAACGATTTTAGTAAGCATCTTCGTTTGTGCATATAGCTATGTCATTCTCAGTTCTACCTCCACCAGCCCCAGCCTTGCCTTATTTTCATGATTGCATTGAGAGGACTTTTCGATCTCTTCCTAACATCCTGAGCAGCCTTTGACAAGCCCAGTCCCTCAGCTCGCTCTGTCAGACGTTGCGCATTACGCAGTTGGGTACGGCCAGCTGTACCAGGAACAAGCATTCCAGATCCGTCGTGCGCTGCGATATCCGGGGCGAAGTCATGGGCAAGAGAGTTGGTGATGTCTTGCCTGACGGAGTGAACGTCCGAAGTTTGTGGTGTTGTCGACAGTGGTGGTAGTGGTGATGGTCTATCTTCGATGAATTCGAGCATGACCTGTCGTCTCCAGCTCCTCAAGTCTTCAACATCCTGCCGCCTCTGCTCTGTCCATACTCCTACATCCCTTTTATCCTTTCTCTTCTTTCTCCCCTCTGTGTCTTTCACAATCTGCTCTCCCAGATCTGCAATCATATTTTCCATGTCTGTTACGGCCGTCCTTCCTTGCGGATACCTCTTCTTCACCTCGCCCAGCACTGTGAACAACTGAGAAAAGAGGTCTGGGATTTCTTGGATCTCGTTCGAAATCTCTTCTGGCTCCATGGGGAAGAAGTTTTTGCGGCATAGGGGGCATGTACTTGCGCAGTCGAACCAGGACTCGATGCAGGATGCACCGAAGATGTGGGAGCATGATGGCATCTGAAGCATATGGTGTGTTGATCCCACGAAGGCCAAGGTACATTCGTCATCGCAGATCGAGCAGGATGGGAGCGTTCCGTCTTCGGAGGTGCAGGGTTGGGGAGTCGTGGTGTAGAGCGCAGTGTTGCTGAAGCTTTCGCGAGTTTTGTAAAGTGGTGTCATTTTGAATAGTTGTAGAAGTGTGTCGATGGGTTTGTTTGAGACTTGCTGCAGGTATCTATAGCAGTCCAGAGGTGTACGAAAATATAACTTGCGAGGCTTTGCATAATCTTTGGCCATTTTCGTTCCATGGTTTGAAGCTCTTCGCCTAATAGTCTGAGCTATTTATTTTCGCGATACTTTTCGTTTCAGACGATGTTATTCGCAAAGAAAATTGGAGATGCGAGCGGTGTGAGTGGTCAACTTCTGTGCGTCGTCGTGCTACCACTGGATGAAGTGGATCATCACCCAAATTTGGCGCCGCAAGTAGATGTGAGTCAACCACCATAGTCTGACACACAGTTAGCGATGCTCTTGCTTGGACTTAAGGGTTTAAAATTACTGCAGCCGAAATCACAACTGTGGGGCTGTCAATTTAGGCAAAGCTCATTGTTTTGAGCCATTACCAAATATGGACCTCGTCCCAGTTAAGGACGCTTAGGAATTTGCCTGGATGATCAGCGCCGAAGGCTGAGAATAGAGTAACCATTGAAATTTCAGGCTCTGAGATGGAAGGAGTTGAGATATCTTCCAGGAGCGAACGGTTGTGTCGTTGGCTTTCTGGTTAGGTGTGTTGGCATAAGCTGCTATCACAGCAGATCCCACTCCATCACTAGCATACCGATATCTCAACACCATTTCCAGATCAACCCGCAACACAAACCCGACACATCGAAGCACCAACGCATCTCTACTCAACGACTCTTCCAAACCCAAACCCCCTAACCCCATTACTAACCCATACGCCCTCCCCTACCTCGACCGTCTCAATCCCCACCGGCTCCTCCATACAATACCCACTTCCCAACGCCCACCTGCGACTCGTCCCCCTCTGTCCACCCGCCCCAACCTTGGCACTCCTCGTACTATGCCCCCAACGCCCCGCAAACGGCTTCCTCAGCTCCCCCTCATCAGCCCCATCATCCTTCAACGTCTTACTCGTAAACTCGCCAGATGGCACACCAACAGGCGGCGTCACCCACCGTCCACCGCGGAAGAGGTAGAGAGATGTGAGCGTGCCTTCTGTGAGTTCGTTGACTTCGTTGTAGAGCATTACTTCGCGGTAGGCTGGGCCGGCGGGGTTGTCGGGTAAGGCGCGTTGGCGGGATTGGTCGTACATTTCGCGCTTTGTAGTCTTCAATAATGTGAATGGGGAGGAAGGGGTTGGCTCGGTGTCGAGTTTGATCTTCCATTCTAGTGGAGCGGGTTGTGTTGATGTGGCGGCTGGAAGGGTGTCTGAGGGCCCGAGGTTGAGAGCGCCTCCTGTTAATGGAGAGGGCTTGAAGGTGTCGGCAGGGTGCTTCTGAGTCGCTGATTTGGGTGGATCTAGGGACGGAGGGTATAGTGTGGAGAGTGGTACAGCGGGTATGGGAGTGAACTCCACGGTAAGATTGGCGGCTTTGTCGAACAGGAGTCGAAGCTACATAAACTTAGTTGTATTGCATGATGTCTTGATATTAGTCATACCTTCATTGGTTCATCCTTTCCTGTCTTCTTGATCTCTTCTTGCACCCGTCTTGATAACTCTTCGTGTAAGGCCTTGCCGTCTTTCAGTCGTGTTTCGACCTCGAAGAAGTCAAAGTGCTGGGCAGCTTCTACCATGCGATCTCGATGATACGCAAGCATGTAGAAAGGTGAAGGTGTCACAAAGTTCAGGACTGCCCTGGAGTTCTCGTCCGATTTGAGGAGCAACGGATCATACCGCAAGGAGGTGAAGAGCTGGAACTCGTTTTCATCCTTGGACTCCATGATGGGAACGACTCCTTGTTGACGCTGCCTAGCTGATGGACCAGTTCGGAATAGAGTCTGAACTTGATTCCCAGGGGTTGTTCTCCACGTACCCTTGATATAGAACTTTAGATGTAGGACAGATGTGCTGTCATTGATGGTGGGTCATGCAATGGTTGATCCAATCCGTTGCGGGCGGAGATCGACCCGCATTCAGGGCCGAAGCGAGCTCATTGGTCGACTCAGCTACTTCACAGCAGCATGACATGCTCTAGATTTATGCTAGCCACGAGTAGCCTTTTGTAGTAACTATCCAGTCGACGTGCTCACAAAGAATTGTTCTGTCTCTAGATGGCTGTGTTGGGAAATGATCTAGGTACACAGTCGCATGCGTAGCCATGCTGAGCATCGATCGTCCACGCCGAAAACAACTCATTAGCACACCCACAATATCCAATTACGCAGGACAGGAGCCAGAGAGAAACCAGCGATTAGCAATCATTGGCCCGGTGGAGTCTCCGCTGCAATCCACGGAGGATTGTTAACTACTGGAAGAGGGAATTGAGTATTGCATGGAAGGTCTGTTTCGGAGCTTGTGCCGAAAGCGTTTTGAAAGACAGGTTTAGAAGAAGAATGATGCTAGGCTGACGTTAGGCTGATGTGGGTGAAGATGCAGTAAGTCGTTTTAGATCTGGGCGCTGTGTATCCGTCGGACGCTTGGCCTCTTTTCTTCTCAAGGGACGAAAGACTGTTTGAGGCCCCATATAAAGGTTGGGACGTTGGAGAAGGATACATTACTATATGCGCCAAGCCATGGCCAAATCGCAGGAGCCTACCAACTGTGACTGTACACTGTGATAGGCAATGGATACCCTTTGTAATCTACAAGCTCGATTGGACTGCAAAGCCGGCCGTCACCACTGGCGTGACTTGACGGGTTTGTGTGTCCGATAGCGAGATGTTTGCGCAGACGCAGCAGGTGTGTTGTATGCTGGTCGACTCTTGGTTGATCTCTCCGAGGCATACCCTCTTGGCCCGTCTTTGTTTGCAGCGTACTTGACAGCGTCGATGACAGCCCCAGCCTCTGCGCGTATGTCTACGTATTTGGCAGGGATCAGAGGAGCCTGCACATGTAACCTCAGGCTTCCCTTGAGATCTAGTGTCTGACCGGCGACTACTCTAGCCATCAAATCTGCCCGCTGCGGCACGATTTTGGCGTTGACGAACTTGCCCGTCTCGTCGTATCCGCGGGCCTTGAGCTCGTCGACTACAGCATTGCGCAGTCGGCGTCTAGCCCATGTTCTTATACAGCTGGACTTGGTCAGGTCAACGCCCGCTGTGGCATGCCACCATAGTCCCTCCTTCTTCCTCTCGGCTTGTCTGCGGCGCTGCGTCTCGTGGAGGGGATGCGAGGGATCGGATGTGACGTGGTTGATAATGAGCGTCTTGTAGGCTGGCGTGTAGGTGACTTTGAACGTCTTGGGCGGCCGCTTGGCGAGGATGGACGAGACGCTCATGGCTTTCCCATGGCTCGCATGCACGGTGACGTAGGGTGAAGGAAAGGCGGGTGGGGTGAAATCGAAAGCACTTGGACCATGGAAGGATTCTTTCGGGTGAGCGACGAGGCGCTAGGCCGAACCAAGGCTGGGGCGAGGCGTTAGCGCTTAATGTCGAAGGCTCCCACAGTGAGTCGGAATGAATCCACCCAGCGCAAACAACCGGGTCCGCCACTACATAAAGACTTGCGCCCTGTGAAGCTCCTACCCACAAACACAA
This sequence comes from Alternaria solani, assembly GCA_002952155.1. Lineage (NCBI taxonomy): Eukaryota > Fungi > Ascomycota > Dothideomycetes > Pleosporales > Pleosporaceae > Alternaria > Alternaria solani. Next base: position 471,962 of record CP022032.1, on the reverse strand, counting down.
CCCACTCCTCACAAACTCCAGCTACCGCCAATATGCCCAAGAACAAGGGAAAGGTACGTGAACACTCTTTTTTGGGAGGGGCCGCACACCCCACCACGCCTCACACCGCGATGACGCCCAACCCTCAACACGCGCTAACACATATCCCAGGGAGGTAAAAACCGACGTAGGGGTAAGAACGAGAACGACAATGAAAAGCGCGAACTCGTCTTCAAGGAGGAAGGCCAGGAATACGCCCAAGTCGTCAAGATGCTTGGAAACGGTCGTCTGGAGGCCCAGTGCTTCGACGGCGCCCGTCGTCTCGCCCATATCCGCGGCAAGCTGAGGAAGAAGGTCTGGATCAACCAGGGCGACATCATCCTCCTGTCGCTGCGAGACTACCAAGATGAGAAGGGTGATGTTATTATGAAGTACTCTGGTAAGTGACATACTACACACGTAACAGACACTGCACAAGACAGCTACTAACACGCGCACAGCCGACGAAGCCCGTTCATTAAAGGCCTACGGCGAGCTCCCCGAAAACGCAAAGATCAACGAGACAGACACCTACGGCGACCAAGGCGACGAGGGCATCGGTTTCGAGTTCGACGAGGATCGCGACGACAGCGACTCGGACGAGGCTGAAGGCGGCAAGAAGGAGATCGACATTGACGACATTTGAGGGGAGGGAGTTGAGGTCCGCCATGCTGTCTCGGCTCTTGCTTCGCGGCTGCTGCTTTGCTGTGGCGGGGGCCGGGCTGCTCAAATGCTGCTTCCTGCGAGCGGGCGGATGGGTCGAGTGGTGTCGAGGAATACATGGCATCCTGCTTCGTCGAGCATGGTGTCAACGACGAGTGCATTTGGCACGTTTCTCTTTCCACGACTCTGGGTACTGGCTACCTTTTTGTATGCATCATGGGATAGAGGAATGATACATTCATAATCTTTGCCAAAATTCTTACTTGCCAATATCTTCGTCCCAATAAGCTAACTAAAGTTCTGCCACTGAACTTCCTCATACACTGAGCGATTCAAGAATCTATGAATCCTCCTCCCGACATCCGTCCCGACCAACCAACAAATCTCCCTCTCCTGCATGTTCGCCACCTCATAGATGCTCTCAGTCTTGAGCATCAACTGCGAAACCGCATTCTCGTTAATCCCCGGCAGCGCCCTCAGCATATCTTGACTCGTCTGGTTAAAACTGCGCATCTCATCTCCACTCTGATTCGGATCAAGGCCCAACTGCACCGCCTTCAGCGGGTCAGGCTCATCCTGCCCCTTCTTCAGCTCAGAGAAAATCTCAGCCGTTTGGTAAGGGCTGCTACTCCATATGATCCTCAAGCGAGGGAAGGCGAGTGTCAACATGACTAGTTTCGATTGTAGATCCGGCGTCGTCGCTGACGCATTGGCAGAAGCGGCGCTACCAGCAGAGAAATCAGTAAAAGGCTCCAGAGTAAACGACTTGTTTTGATCAAACTCGATAAGTAGCATGGGGTGTTTGTAATGTTCCATCATGGACTCTACTTGATTGAAGAGACGACCGTTGGCAAACGATTGGATGAGATCACGGATGGACTTGCGCTCGATGCAGATTTGTGGTGTGATGACGTAGTCGCCTACTGTTAACATGCAGGGGACAATGACAATGGATCGGCCGTGTAGCAGGGACGGGAGGGACGAGCGGAATTCTCGCACGTCGACGACGACGCGGGGAGGTTCGGTGGTTGCAGCGAGACGGCCTCCTCCTGCTATCCTGGTGTTGACTGTGCGGAGGAACGACTCTTCCGGTGCCAGGTTCGCGGCCGAGTTTATGGTCAAAGCCATGTTTGCACGTTCTTTGATCAGCCGTGTAAAGGCGTCTTTCTCGCGTCGGACGGCGGACAGGTAGCGTTGTTCTTCTACACTGCCTCCATAGTACATGAAGAAGACTTTCACCGTTCGGTCTGTATGCGATGATCGATATACTTCAATACGCCGGATGAATGCTGCGTCGGGCTCGTACATGATGACATATCGCGGCTTCGTCTCGTCCAAGATGTGCTCATCCAGATCTCCAGAGTATGGATGTACGATAATCAGGTCGTTCACATCAAAGAGCTCATAGTAGGTTTCCATGTTGTCAAGGGGGTCGAAACCTACTTCGCCAGGCTTTTGCGCTGTTTCAACCTCCGAGGGTTCCAACTCGGCCATCAGACTTGCAATGTGAGCGTCTTTGTCTCCCGCGGTACGTATGGCTCCCGTATCTGATCTCGACGGTCCGGCTGCAGCATTTCCACCGCCTCTGATGCGGCGCCGCTTGTTAGGCGGAGGTTTACCGGAAGTCTGGCGCATGCCGCTCTGAACATTCTTGTCTGTACTGCCGTTGATGGCCTTTTGGTTCTCTGAGAACAGCGCGGCGCTGACTTTGCTGAAATCGCGTTTCCAGGTGAGGTAGTTGCGTAGCTTACGCCGCATCATAAATTTTGCCGAAGGTTCGTACTCGTCTTCGTCCTCGTCGGGCACACCCTCTGGCTTGACGTACATGGTCTGCAGATACTCTCTCAGCTGTGATGCTGTGCCCTGGTCGCCGCACATGATGAGGATAGAGCCGTTGGATGAGTCTTGTGGTGTTGGATTGAAGTAAGCATCCTGCTCAATTTCCTGAAGAATTTCTGCAAGTTGCGTCCACTTTGGAAATTCTTCGAGTACTGGCTGGAGCGACTCTGGCACAGTATTTGAAGCGTTGGCCAACTCGGTATTGGACACCTTGCCTGTGTATACCCTTCGCTTCGCAGTGGTGAAGATGGTATCAGCTGCATCTAGGAAAAGCCATGGAGATTGATTCTGCTTTGTCGATCCCGGTGGTGGTTGCGAGGCTGCCAGTACAGTGTCGAGATACTTGTTGAAATTTACCGCATCATATGTAAGGAGCGCATGCAGGATGGTACGAAGCAGCGACAAATCACGGACGACCTGTCGCGTCTTGTACGTTGTGCGATGCCAGACGGGATCCAGCTGACGCCTGATGATCTGATCAAAGTTCTTGTGTAGGGCACTGTCTACGTTCCAGTCTTCCACTTCCAAGCCTGGATTCGCTTTCTTGAGCTCGCTGATACTGGCCTCAACACAGGCTAGTACGGCATTCTGTATGTCCTGCATAGCTTCCGTCATGGGCACCTCCAGCTCAATGACTTCAGCCTTTTTACGCCCCTCAAGCGAGTTTGCGACTGCAACGTGGAACCTCGGATATAACGCTGGCTTCGTCAGGAACAGGTTCTTCATCATGTTGGTGAGCGGCGCGAAGCCAGTGGTGAAGGGTTCCGGCGTATCCGAGAATGCTTTCAAGAAGCCTGTCTTGTTCTTTTGCCGGTAAATCCTCAGGATGAAGGCTTCTAGAGAGGTAGCGACAACTCTCTCAGCATGCAGTACCACCACACCCGTCACCGTTTCTGGGTTCAGTAGGCCAGACAGGAAGTCTACAATGAGGATGCGTGACGTTATACTGAAGATGCCGCCCTGCGCATACATCTTCTCGCGCGTCCCAACGCTCATCAGATCGGTATTGACCAGACTCAGCCCGCGACACTTTGGCGCATTACTGACTGCCGCATGCTCAGCCAATGCCTCGCCAATCCACACATTCTCGCGGTCATCGGCGCCAACGAGCAGTATGAGGTTATTTCCAGCGGCGTCGTAGGAGTGGAGAAGGTTCGTGACTATGCGCAAGAGGCCGAGGCCGCGCGCAAGGAGGACGAGCTCATCTTCCTCGCGCAGTTCGTTGAAAATGTCCTGCTGGAACTCCTATGATGTCATCAGAATATTGTGCGCAAATGGTTTGAGTTGAGCGTACGAGGGGCAGCGAGAGCTTCACGGGGGCTTGCGCATCGCTGGGCATTGGGTCTTGCTCCGACGGTCGTGGTGGGGCGAGATGGAGGTTTGGGGTAGATGCGCGTCCCAAGTCGCGTAACCCACTCCAGGTCACGAGATCGACACCTCGCTACAGCACTGGAATTCCATCACGTAACAACATTTCATAAATGACATGTCGCACCACTAGCCCCGGAAAATGAAGTTCTGGTGTCATGGGCTGTCTCGGATTTGAATCAATTCCGGACCCTGTTCAAAAGCGTAGATTCGTGATACAGATAAATATACAATGGCGAAATGAAAGTCGTCTGGGATGGGCCCCTACTTCGTACTCTCTCTGATCTCCGCTTGTCTTCTCCGGCTTTCGGCAGCATATGCGTCACGTTCCTCTCTGCGCAGCTGCTGTTCCGCTTCTGACCTCTTCGCATCCATTTCCTTCTGTGCAGCCCAGACTAATTTCGTTAGCGCGATCCTGGTGAAGACTGCAGAAGGAATACTTACTTGGCTTGTCTGAACGCGCAGCCTCCTTCAATTGACCAACGAATGCGTCAAAGTCCTTCTGTCTCTGCTCCCTGCCTGCAAGGGCCTTCTTCTGTAGCTCCGGGCTATATCTCTACACGGAATATAAGCAGCCATTTGGCGCCTGCACGTGGCAAAGTACACTTCACATACCTTGAAGATTTCTTCCTCGGTTGGTGTGACATACCATACGAGCGCAGGACCACCTATGACAAGGATTGCGCCTCTGCATTCACCATTAGTACACTCCCATAGGCCTATGTATAGCGAACTCACCCGGAGATGGCTTTGATGTAAGTTGACATGGAAGGCATGATGACTCTGGTGATGCTCGGGATCTCTGTGAAGATATCTTGCAAGTCTCTCGTTGTATTCGTGGCTCTAGTATCAGGGTATCGGGGTTGTTGGTGGAGTCTTGTGCAGCTAGAGTGGTGAAGTCGACGATCCACACAAGCGCCATGGATTGTTCATCGAACGAAGCTAGCTTGACGCGCCGGGAATCACGTGTGCGCGCACCGCCACTACTGTGGCTGCATCATCGGGGCAGTGGCAAGTGGGACTCGTCAAGTGCTTGCAGGCGGCGAACGCTTACCCGAGGCTGAGGGCCAGCGATCAGCATCGTCTTGTACGCGTTTCATTGGTAGGCTGTTCCTCGACTGCATGATGTGTATGATGTCCAGCGGCTCTGCGACTTGTCCCGTATAGGGAGTGCGTGACACAGACTAATTGGGTCGTCCTGCGCAGGGCTGATACTGATCATCATGTCGAATTCCCTCTCACCCTAGCTTAACGGTGTTACTCAGGTGGCTTTCGCAAATGCCTCATTTAATCTACCCGCATGCGAATGCAATTTAACAACGACGATTCATCTGCCCTGGGAACCCCAGTCGTCGTGGGTTCGCGTTTCAAAGCTCAAGGTAGCTAGAGCGGGCCCTTTTCTTATTTATCTGCTGGGTTGCACCAGCGCTGGGTGGCAGACTGGGTTGAAACGCGAGATCGAACTAATTGGAGGTCACCCCGTGTTTGAGGACGGCAGCGGCAGCCCCCAATTGGCATTGCTTTGTAGAGCATCAGCAAGCGAGAGCTCTACTGTTGACTTTCTTCCTCCAACGCGTCGACTTTCACCTTTGTAAGGTCTTCAGGTCTGCCTGGTGCTTGGTGGCCATATGACCCTTCTTGGAGTTTGTACCACCCCTGTCCACCTTGGAAGCAACACACAGCCCGGTTCACAGCCAGCCCGACCACGGAATACCCACGTCGACTACCAGGTTACGCTACGTACAAGCCTAACGAGCTCCGGCTCTACCTAGAGAAATTGCACCCCAGGTGCCTTTAAGAGCTGCAGCCCCGCCGGTCGGACGCGATCACCATCACTCGCTAGCCCTTCACAGACAGCCTCGGGTCAGGCTCCTCCGATAACGCCGCCGTCATGGCGCATCGACAACAACGCGACAATTACGCGCAGCCGCAACAGCAATATTACGACCAGGGACGACCACAGCAAAGACAGCAGCAGCAGCCGTACCAGAATTACGATAACCAATATGACCAACAACAATACTATGACTACGATCACGGCTATGACCAGGGCGGCAACGAGCAATGGAACAACAATGGCCATTATGACCAGCAGCAAGGAGGGTGGGGCAATGCGCAGCAACAAGGTGAATACCAAGATGTGAACGGGTACTCGACATCAGCGCAGCCACATCAGGGCCGCAGACAGCCGCCGCAAGACCAGTATTACCAGGAAGACGCATACAGTGAGCCCTACTATCAGGAACCACCACCCCCGCAAAATCAAGGAAGAAGACCGCCGCCTCAGAGCCAGCGTCCTCCGCAGCAGCGACAGGATTCGCGAAGCCGACCAACAGGTCGAGGCAATGAACCACCGCCTAATTCACAACAAGGACGTAGTGCGTCGAGACCACCAGGTATGTCGCAAAGTCTCAATCCCTTCAAGTGGCGAAGACGTTATATTACACGTCTGCACATCAACATCGCGTACTAACAACCGAGAACAGGCTTGGATCGTTCCCTCTTTCAGCCAACATCGCCCAAGAGTCTTGCTTATGACAACCCCTTTCCGACTTTCCCAACGCAGAAACCGCAGCAAGGTGGCGCGAAACCCCTCGACCAGAGCATGGCACAAATGAACATCAAAGACAGCGGAGGACAAGTGAAGCCCGCCGGCTCATCTGGGCGAGGACAACCTATGCCGCCTCAGAACCGAGGCCCGTCACAGCAGAGGTCGATGCCTACTCACCGGCAGGACTCAGGCCATTTTGAGGGCCAAGGCCAACGCAATGTCCCCAACCGGATGCCATCCGGACAGCGGCCACCGCCCATGAACGTGGATGCCGCCAGAGGACAACATCCACATCGCACATCGGATCCTATGTCGCCCTCGAGGCGAGCGTTCGGCCCAAATACACAGCGATCTGCAACAATGCCGCACACAAGGCCAAGTGGAGGCCAAGGGGCTGGCTACAACGGCCAGCAAGAATTTGCCGAGCCTGGTGCTGTGTCCGGCTATCATGGGCCTGCATCACCAGATTACATCCCTCCCAGGCCTTCAACTGCGGGTGGTGTGAAACAAAACGGGCCTCCAATACAGTATGGGCAGAGGCCTCCTATGCCCCAGGCGCCTCCGCAGCAGTCACAGCCGCAATACCAGCCCCAAGCCCCGAACCAGCAGCAACAGGCTCATGGCGAAGAACAAGGCTTGGACAGCTTCTACGATAACTACTATGGACAAGAAGACTCAGCGATAGACATGCCCAACTTCGACGCTATCCCGGAGACCAACAACAAGCACCGGAGAGGCGATTCGATTGACAATCACTTGTCACCGTCCCACGATATGAGCGCTTACACCACACCAGTTGCGCCGGTGAATGCAGGGCATAATAATCTCCAGGGGCAGATGCAGCGAAGCCGGTCACAGCCTGACCTCAACGGACAGTACGCGAATGGTGTACACGAAATGGCCGCAGATGCACCTCCGATGCCAGGTGTGCCACGGGCGAACACGGGCTTCGGAGGTCACAATGGCTTGCCCAACGGCGCTCGAGGACGACAACCGCCCCAGAGGGGAATGGCACCTGGTGGCATGCAGGGCGGGCCACCTCATCAAGGTCCAATGCATGGGCAACCGCCTAATATGGACCCAAGATATGCGCGTCCTCCACCTGGGCCTCAAAGGGTCTATTCAGACGACACTACCTACTCAGAACCACCTCCGAACACAATGAGGAACTTCGCGTCGCCCGCACCCGGGAACCGTATTCCTCGACCAGGAACAGCTGCACCCGCACCAGGTCGCAATCCGAGCGACCCCATGGGCAGAAGACCTGGTACTACTCAGCCGCCGTCAAACCCAGATGCATTACCAGCGCATCCGATGCCGGTACGACAAGGCCTCATGCAGCAACAGCAACAGCAACAGGCACCACCGCCCCAGGCGCCTCAGACTGCAAGGCCACCGCCCGTCAGACAATACAATAGTGAGCCAGGGCGTACCAGCTACGAAAGCAACCAGTCCACACAACGTCATAGCGGACAAGGCGCAGTGCCACATCCCGTTACTCATGATGAGCTGAACAGGTTGCGCAACACATTCAAGCAGAATCCAGCTGACGTTGTTACGGGTCTGAAGCTATCGAAGAAGCTTGTAGAAGCATCGAGTGTACTTGCTGATGAAGGAGGCACAGCCGACTCTAGGACGAAGAACAAAAATCGCGAGAAATTCATCCTTGAGGCTCACAAGATCATCAAGAAGTTGGTCAGCAATGGTTCGCCAGACGCCATGTTCTATCTCGCCGATTGTTATGGGCAAGGATTGCTTGGCTTGCAAGTAGATACAAAAGAGGCATTCACGCTCTACCAATCCGCTGCAAAGGGTGGCCATGCTGCAAGTGCTTATCGTACAGCCGTTTGCTGCGAGATGGGCCATGAGGAAGGCGGCGGCACCAAGAAGGACCCCCTCAAAGCCGTTCAGTGGTATCGACGGGCCGCTGCACTGGGAGACACACCTGCGATGTACAAGATGGGCATGATTCTCCTCAAGGGCCTCCTAGGCCAGCAGAAGAACTTTGGGGAAGCCATCAACATGCTGAAGCGAGCCGCTGATCGAGCCGATCGAGATAATCCCCACGCACTCCACGAACTGGCACTCATCTATGAAGCGCAGACTGGTAACGAACGCATCATACGCGACGAGGCATATGCATTGCAGCTCTTCCATCAAGCGGCTGATCTCGGCTACAAATTCTCACAATTCCGTCTCGGACAGGCTTACGAGTACGGACTCCTGGGCTGCCCTATTGATGCGCGCACGAGCATTGCTTGGTACACAAAAGCTGCCGCTCAGGAAGAACACCAGAGTGAACTCGCACTTTCGGGCTGGTACCTCACAGGTACATCTGGCATACTCGAGCAAAGCGATACCGAGGCCTACCTCTGGGCACGGAAAGCAGCGTGCGCGGAACCGCCATTGCCAAAGGCACTTTTCGCCATGGGCTACTTCACTGAAGTGGGCATAGGCTGCCCACGGAGTCTGGATGAGGCGAAACGGTGGTATGGACGTGCTGCAGGTATGTTCCTAAGACTTTGTGTCATATCACTGAGTAGAATACTAACGTTCTTGTAGCATATAAATTCCCCAAAGCCCAAGAGCGTCTTGAAGAACTTAAGCGTGGTGGAAGCAAAGTCCAGATGAAGCGAGAACGTCTTAGTCGGACAAATCAGAAACAACAGGAGGAGAACTGCACCGTTATGTAGAAGCCTGTTGTGCTATCATCTGGAAGGGTTTCTTCCACGCACTGTTTTTGTGCATCTGTTTAATCCTGCTGGCGTTTGGCATGGCGTTCCATTTCAAGCATCCACGGTGTTGCTGTCCTATAGTTTGCATCATGGGTGTAAAAGTATCTGTAATTTATTACCTGCGAGCGCAGCTTCAAGGCAGTGGTTTTACGACTGTCGCGTCATCTACGGCAACATCACCCATCTCCCTTGCAAACGCCTCAATTCTACCCAGCTGCCCTACGACATTCTTGATCAACGGCCATCTATCACATCCCAACACATATATGCCCCACAGCTGCGCCTGCAACACCTGGGGCAAAAGACACACATCTGCCATGCTCACCGCATCACCCACACTATACCTTCCCCCATATTTCCCCACCATCGTCTCATAAGCATCAAACCCTTCATGCAAAGCTCTCTGTATGAATTCTCGCTGCCCGTCTTCCGTCACGCCAGCGACTTCTCGCAACCTCGCACCATTCCTCCGATTCGCAAAAGGAAACATATCCTGCGTCACTATCGCTACCAGCTCCCTCACTCTTGCCCTCTCTTCCGGCTTAGACAGGGGCGGTAACAACGGACAAACTGACGGGAACGTTTCATCTAGATACTCTAGTATGGCGGTGGATTGCGTGATTACGAAGCGTGATTTGGTGAAATGTCCTGGTGATGATGTTTCATGGATGAGGGTGGGTACCGCGCCGCTGGGGTTAATGGCAAGATACTCTTTTGTTCCGATCGTGGTCCTCGAGTACTTGTTTACGTCGTGGGTACGAACGTTGGGTACGCGTTTTAGAGACAGGGCGATACGGACTCGGCGCGCGCATGAGGAGCTTGTACGGTTGTAGAGGTGGTATATTGAAGATGTGTTTCGAGGTATTTCCGGCATCGTGATATGAATTGGGTGTTGAACACGCCTTGTCAAAACATGATGAACTTTGCTCTCAATTAAGATGAATGATACTCTGACGCCAGATATGGCAAGAACGAATTGACTAATACTCCAAGATCGGCGGCAGGAGTGAAGTGTCAGCCAAGCCACTAGACTTATAACTATCTAGCGCCCGCTGGTACCTACCCCTACTCTACTACTGCACCTAGTCACCATTCGCGTCACGTCCCTCTTAGCTGTAACTTCAAGCCACACCGCACGAGTACAGGAGCCGCCATGCTTCCCCCAATTGATCCTGCAGTACCGCAACGCAACCCCAACTTTGAGATCTTGTACAAAGATCTTTGCACCCGGAAGCTCAACCCGAATGGCTCGACGAGAAATACAAAGAAGCAGCGCGTGCATGATGAGATACGGAAGGTAATCACATCTCCTAGTTTCGCATATTTAGGATCGCGAGTCTCTTTCTTCATCTTTTCAAATTTCTTTCTCTTTGATGCATAATTCTGCCTTTCGTCATTTGCTTTTTCATAAAAGTCACGTCAGATCCCAACCATCAGATACATTCTCCTTCTACCTCCCTACATGTTGTTAGAGTTACACGGTTACACCTGATTCTGGCGTTACTCTTGATTTGCTAACATATATCTAGACCTTGACTGCTGCTCTCACAAACTTACATACAACGCAAATCCTCACAACATCTATGTCGACCCTTCCATCAAAAGCCACAGACCTCCCACCAGACCTCCACGCCGTCATAGAGATAGTAACTGCGCAATTGAATGGCCAAATCCCAGCATCAGACCGAGACATCCTCTCCAGCGACATGGATTTCTTCCATTCAAACATAGGACCCATCGCCTCTGCCCTATCAGACCAACTCGTCACCATAGCAGACTACCTCTGCATGATCGCCTCCCCTTCATCCGTACCGCCAATCTCCTCACTAGCGAGTACCGCCCAGACTCTCCAAGATTCCGCCACAGAGTCCCTTCCCAGCGACCTCCAAGCCGCAACTACGCACCTCACAAATACCCTGACAACGCTACTGAACACGCACTCTACCGTCCTCTCAACCAGCATCAAAATCATCGAACAAACCCAACAAGGTGCCTTGGCCCGACACACCAAATCGTCCGCAGAACTCATTCAAACCAAAGCCATGTTGCTCGGTCTACAGGCCAAGATTCATACCCTGCTGCATCCTCCGCCACCGGAGTTTGTGGACGCGCTGAAGGAGTATAGGAAGGGACTGGGTGGAGGTAAGAGGGCGCTATGGGATCGGGAGGCACTGGCGAGACGGGAATTGGAGTTGTATGGCAAGGCGGGGGAGAAGGGGATGAGAGATTTGGCGAAGAGGAAGAAAGGGTTGGTGGAGGAGGCCGAGAGGATCGAGGAAGAAATCAGCAAGTTGGAACGTGGGGGATGAGGATGGTATGGGGAAATTCGACGGTGGAGAGCTTTATAGCGAAGGGAACATGTATACTGCAAAGGCTACGATTGTGAAGGTACGGCGGTATCCACCCGCTTTGATGTGTTAGACCGGAACCAGATACTCCACTAATACCTTGCCTGATCGTTTGCCTCAAGAAGCATGGTGCCAGAACTTTCTTCCTCGAGAAGGTTGTACACCTGTACTGCAAACATACATCTCATCTGACCCTTGATCACTAAAAGATCTCCTTTTCACAAACAACCTCATACTGCTCATCCACCACCTCACCCTCCCCTTCTACTCCTCCACTCCATATCTTCTTCGCCCCCATCTTACATATACAAACTCTATCCACTCGAACCCCTTCCGCCCACATGAACCCCTTGTACTTCTCAATCAAGCTCCTAGCATCAAAGCGCATCCAGCTCTTGCCATCCGGGCCATGACCTTCACCCGTTGGACGTGGCGCTTCTGCCGTTGAGGGGTCGGGAGGTGCGTTATCTCCGTTGCCGTCTACAGAGCCCGCCGTTGATGCAGTTTCGTCTTCTGGGTTGAGGTCATCGGTTGAGGCTGTGTGGGCGTCTCCGCCGTTGTGGTGATGGTGAGGTGAGACTTTGTGTTCCATGTGCTTCAAGCCGTCCATGAGTTTTTGGCTCTTGGTTCGCCCCCTTTCGTTCTTCTTTGGCTTTGCGTAGATGGTGTTCATGATCGTTGCGTGTAATTTTAGTGGTCTGGAATCCTCGAGTAGTAGTCCCTTTTGTGTGAATTGTTCTCGCAACGCCTCAGCAAAAAGTTGTAAGCGCTGTGATGGGTCCTGAGGCTCTGCGTACAGGATGCTTGTCTTATGTGGTGCTTGCATGGGGATCAAGGATTCGAGGTTTATTGTCAACGCGTCTGTGTCGGGCATGGCTGCTGCGTTGAGGTTTTCTGCTATCTCGCCTGACTCGGCAGCCTTCTCGGCGACGCGTCGATGGGTGATGTCGCGGAGGAGGATGTGTAGGTCTAGCTCTTGCAGGTATTGCTTCGCTTCTTGTAATTTCAGGGGAGAGAGACTCATTACTCCGAGCGTCAGATGTAGTGTGCCAACTGGCCGGACAGCCTTTGTAGGCACCGGGCCATCATTTGCTAGGTCTTCCTTGAATCTCTCCAGTCCTTGCTGCAGCTGTGGTTTGCTCGTATCGGTGACCAAGGGTAGGCACAGGAAATGTGTGAGTTGTGGTTTTTTCGGTCCGCCTCTGGCCGGGTTCTTGCTAGCTGTATGCTTTTGTTGTCCGAGCGATGGCGAAATATCTCTTGCAGCGAAGCCCTGCAATGTCGTTCTGACTTCAGTGTTGTCGCGCAATTTTTCTCCGTCTAGAAAGTCATTGTATTCGCCTTTGGACTTCTTTTTGCCCATGATTGGCGACGTAGTATGTGATACGGTGTAGGAAATATCAGCTAGATTTGGCTGTAGAAAAGGACTAGCAACTCTGTTCGTCCGTTGGTAGCGAGTATGGGAGTGCGCGATGGCAGTTGTGATAGTAGCGCGCCGACTGATTGGTCCAGAAGCAGCCTGTCGCAGAATAGTCGCAAAGATCATAAGAAGGCAGGAAACTTTGTGTAAAAGCGAGAGTGGTTGAACGAGCGGTTCAAGGGAAGAGAAAGCGGGCGGAATCAGGCGCGCCTCACGAAACGCCACATGACAGACGGCAGACCGGCAAGACTACAAAAACGGAACCGAGAAAAGACCTTACGATGGAACCACTCATGGTGTTGACTTTTCATGGGGTATGGAAAGCCAGCCTATCACACGCCGTACCAAGTTCGGCAAAGCCATGTGCACAGCGTGACGTAGGGTCCCGAAGGTGGGGTGAGTGACATGCGCCGCCGCGCGCTCGTTCGGCCCTTCACCGGCAGGGCTGAGGGGCAGGCGATGGGTGGCACATGTCTGCAACGTAGGGAACGGTTAACATTTATTCATATTTTATGCAATGCGATCAGACGGAAATGGAAAAGATTGAGGACAGGCTATGTAGAGTACCGGGACTTCCTCGCTGGTCCGATGACGACATGTACACAAAAAGCGTTCCGAGGAACACGAGATAGGCATGTCGCAGAGGGAAAAAGTTGGTCAAGGTTGAGGAGTGGTCGCAGGGCGCGAAGCCGGAGTCGCATGTCGCTCCTTGAAGCGTACGGTCCGGGATTTTGGCTGTTACGATGCCGCATCCTCGAGCTGAGCATTGGCGAGTGCGAGATGGTTGCTCGCGCCGTAGCTCTGGCTGCTTTGCGCCCTAGGCCTTGGCCGTTGGCTTTGCCGCCGCCGGCGGCTCTTCTTCTTCCTCTTCGTCGCCTTTGTCTTGGTAGAACTCCTTGAGGATCTCCTTGACTTCGGTGAACTCTGTCTTTGCCTGCTTGATGATCTTGGCCAGATTCTCCTGCGCCTTCTCCTCGGTGATGTCCTTCATGCCCGCATCGTCCTTGAGCTGGCCGTAGTGTTGGATCTTCTCGCACGAGTCTTTGACTTTGGTGAGGCCGAGCGTCGCGGACGAGCCCTTGAGGAAGTGGCCTAGCTCACTAAGCTCCTTGAGGTATTTGCCTTCCTTCTTCTCGCTGTGTGGCGTTAGCCATCGCATTCGCCATGTGCTGCTGGCACTGCGGCGCGCAAGCACGTCATGGTGATGCCCGGGCAGACGGGGCACTCACAGCTCCTTGTCCATCTTCTTGAAGGTCTGGTCCGCCTGGCCAAAGAAGTCGTAGACGATGCTTTTGCTGAACTCGCGCTCGACCTCGTCCTCGTCCATCTCGAGAATCTGCTCAAAGGTGGCTGGGTCGATTTGGTCTTCCGCACCAGGGATCAACATGATGTCGCCGCTCTGTAGGGGATTTCTTAGGTTATGCGGTCAAAGCTATAGGCGCGTGTTGCAAAGTGTACAGCAGGAGGGAGGACACGTGCGGAGAATTGCAGGACATATGGAGGGGGGCGCAGGCAAGAGCAAAGCAGGTAATGGAGGGGCAACACGAACCTTGTCGTCGGTAACCGACATGTTGAACAAGCCCGAACAGCGAATCCGATACACAGAAAGCCTTGTTCAACCTCGAGGTGATGCTGTCGACACCTTCGTGTACTGGTGTCGCAGCGTTTCAACGAACCTGGGCGCGACGGATATTTTTTCGCGCCTCAGTAGCTCAGTAGGTGGACCGTGCGGTTGTCCGATTCACTGGCTGTGGCTGGATTGAGCTTAGTGGATGACGAAAGGGTCGGCCCGTTGTTTGCTGTGAGCGCCGTTATTAGAGTCGTCGTCTTCTGCAGAGAAGAGTGGTTGCGGACGCAGGGCAAAGGGGGGGGGAAATGCGAGTGTGACTGGTATGCTCTGCCGAACTACTACGTAGAGAGAAGCCTTTGGTTTAGTCAACCCCTCTGTGCTCGTTTAGTTGCTAAAGCCTCGACGGGTCCGTTGCCGAGAGAAGCGACTGCAGCTATGCTGTGCGCGGGAGATTGGGACGACACGTCGAGTCGGTGAGATAAGAAGAAAGCAATTAGCGGCAGTGATGGTCACGGGCACGTTGCTCATATACAGTCGGCCGTGTTCTAGAAGTCAGAATCGCGATGCTTGCATCACCACAAAAGAGGGGGGGCACGGAATGATGAGCACAGAAATAAGGCTTTCGCTATATGTGGGTGGATACCTCGACGTCAATCGGCAGCCTTCGCTCGCCGTTGATCGCCTGTCACAAAGGCCCAACCTCTACCCTCTGCCAACGGGCTGACGGCCGACCATGACCCCCATCCATCTCATCGGCTGTCGGGCCAAAAGTAAATGTAACACGCCCAGGTCGTGTGGAGTCTGCCCTCTGACTTGGCAGCCTGCCCGGCTCCCTGGTGTCCTCTGCGGCTGATGGAGCTAGCAGTGACCCTCGCTCGCACCGCTTTGTCCCGTCGGCAGCGGCATGCCATCGTGTGCGCAAAAGGTGGGAAAAATAAAGACGGTTGACAATGTGCCAAGAAGGCCTGGAAGCGTTCGAAAGACTGCTATTGCCCGCTGATGGGAAGGGTCAGGGCGGGGTGCCAGTGTACGAATATAAAGAAAGACGAGGGATGGTTTTCGTCGCAAGAGCAACGACGTCACATCGTCAGCCATCGTCATCGTGCATGCTTACCCGGACCCTAGAATTTCATTTACTGGGTTGGGCTAGCAGCACGAACCGCACACACAGATGCGTCGACGGGTCGTCGCTGGATTTTGGGCGTTGCGCGCTTCCCAATTGCCATGTAGGAATCCTGTCCAAAACAATTGCAGACGTTGCCAGCACCCGAGTCCTGGTATGCGAGCAAATGCCATAGGTCCGGATACCAATCCCACCGACAGGCATGCTCCATGGACCCTGACTTCTTTTCTTGCAGAAACCTGCACGCGTGAGTCGTACTCGTTCACCCGGCCTCCTCCGAGCTGCAAGACGTCGATACTTTCCTATTGCTCTTGCAGGGGTCCCGGATGACGGAAGCACTGCTACTGTACGGTACATGGAGGCGCCCAGGATCAGCGCCTGTGATTGAGACGTGCAGCACGAGGAACTTGCGGATCGCAGCTGCAGGGTAACCGAGCGGAGTGATTAGCGTGGCGGTTCTATCGGTGAGGACACTTGCTGAACGATGCGGTGTGCGGTACCGGACCAGCTTACTGAATAATGGGGAAGACCGGGTTTGGTTCTTGGACACATGTTTGCGACAGGAACCGACGTTGCTCCGCTTGCAGACGGGGTGGAAACGCTTTGGGGATGCCGCATATGCATGCCCTGCGAAACCGGTCCGGTACGCTTCCTTTTGGCCTTTTCTGATGAAGGCGTCCCAGCTCGCGGGAACTAGCGTCGTTGCAGTACGAGGCCCGGACGATACTATATCGGGTAGTGATCTGCATGACATTGATGGTTTCACGATGACATGACCAACCACTCGTGGGGTGTGGGGATTTAGTGGGTGATGTCAAGGCTGGGAAAAAAAATCGGCCCAAGGATAGTAGAATCCCCAATTTGAACGAATCAGATGCCTCGATCCGAGTACACAAGAGAAGGCACGGGGACGAGGATAAGAGGATCGTGAGCCGTCTCATTTCTCGTAGATTCTCGTCGACTTTGATACGGTATGAACTAGCTGCCGATGCTGTCTGTATGGTACAATGCTGGTGTCAAGCTATGCCATACCAAGGATCGCTTGTTTACAGAAAGAAGTGGAACAATGTCATGACGACTCTAACCCTTGACCTTGTAGATGGCCTCGGCGAGGCGGCCGACGTTCTCGCTGGTGATGCCTGCAACCGAGATACGGCCGTCCTTGGTGGCATAGACGGAGTGCTGTCATCGTGGTTAGTACAAAAGCCAAGGTGGTTGCAAGATATAAACCTACCTCCTTTGCCAGCTTGTCCATCTGCTCAGCAGTCAGACCAGTGTACGCGAACATGCCGATTTGCGAGGTGATGTGGCTCCAGTCGTGCTTGCTGCCGAGCTTCTCGAGGTTCTCCTTGAGAAGAGCACGCATAGTGATGATGCGGTCAGCCATGCCCTTGACCTCACCAAGCCATTGCTTGTTGAGAGAAGCGTCGTTCAGGATCTCAGACGCAATGCGGGCGCCGTGGACCGGGGGGTTGGAGTACAGTGGGCGAACAAGAATCTTGATCTGAGAGTCTACACGCTTCTTCTCGTCGGCGGACTCGCAGACGACGGAGAAGGCACCAACACGCTCGCCGTAGAGACCCATGTTCTTGGCAAAGGACTGGGCCAGGACGGGGCGGAGGCCCTCCTTGATGAAGTGACGGAGGGCAAAGGCGTCCTTGGTAGTGTCACCACTGGCGAAGCCCTGGTAGGCCATGTCGAAGAAGGGGAAGTGGTCACCAGCCTTGACAGCCTCGGCAATCTTGGTCCACTGCTCCTCGGTAGGGTCTACACCGGTAGGGTTATGGGCACATGCGTGGAGCAGGACAATGCTGTTCTTGGGCATGGCCTTGATGTCGGCGACCATTCCCTCAAAATCGAGGCCAATCGTGTCCTTGTTGTAGTAGCGGTACTTCTCGACCTTGAGACCAGAGTCCTTGAAGACGGCATTGTGGTTGGCCCATGATGGGGTGGGAATGTAGATGGTCTTCGCACCGGGGTAGTGGCGCTCGAGGAAGGCACCGCCAATGCGGAGGGCACCGGTACCGGAGATGGTCTGGGTGACGGCGATGCTGTCCTGCTGGAGAGGAGCCGAGTCCTCGCCGTATGCAAGCCTGAGGGCGGCCTTTGTGAAGTTGGGCACACCGGTGATGCCGGCGTACTCCTTGTCGAGGTTGGACTTGATGATCTTCTCCTCTGCCTCCCTTACCGAGGGCAGGACGTAGGGCTTGCCCTTGTCATCGCGGTAGGCGCCAACACCTGGAGTGCATGTCAGTTGGTCGCGCCTTCCTCGTGCTGATGTTGCAGTGTGTATACTGACCCAGGTTGATCTTCTTGGGGTTGCTGTCGGCCTTGAAGGCTTCGGTGATACCCAGGATGGCCTGGGGAGGGGTGATGAGCTAATGCCCGGTGTTCTGCTCAGAAGCTGTACTTACATCCTGGGATACATTGTTAGCACCTGCCAAAGACGACTCTAGGCCCAATTGCTTTTGCCACTTACTGGAGGGCCCTGCAGTACCTGCGACCAAACGGAGACAGCTCGGACGCTGGCTCGGAGGGACAGCTGCTTGGTCGCCGCCTGGCGCAGCGCCGTTCTTGATGACGCGAGCATGTTGTAGTTGTGTGTGGGGGGGGGAGGTAGGGCGAGATGGCTTAGAGGGAAGAAGGAAGAGAGAGAGAGAGAGAGAGAGAGAGAGAGTGGGGGGTTGTCGAGCTTTGCGGGACAGTGTAAGCTATTGCAGCGGGTGGTCTGAGTGCGAAATACCCCAGAAAAGTAACAGACTCCCCGTTTTGCGGTAGCTGCTATGACTCGCCGAGGCTCCCACCAGCTCCTGCTCCTGCTCCCTCCGATTCGCTTAATGCACAGTAGTCGAGACCCCCCTGCTAACTCCGACGCCCGTTCACTAATTTTCATGCCAAATGCGCGCGTCGCGTTGCGTGGGGGACAGTGTCTTCTTCCACTGTTGAGCACCGTCTAACCACTGTCGGATTTCAGTATGCGACCAGCGCTGAGGCAAGCCAGGACGCTGCTGAACCATGAAGCCTCGATCCCACTGTTCCTCTGTCCCGCACTGCTCAGAGCGCCCATAGTCGCACCTCGCCGCCGCGTGCCCGAGAAGCATACCCCAAGAGCCTATTCGACTCTTGTTACACCTCAAGAACAGATCAGCGCCACTGCCCCGCCCGCCGACAACAGCGAACATCGGCCTAGACATGCCCCGGCCGATGCATCTCCAACTCCAAGACAACTACCGCGAGCATGTCCGGGATGTGGTGCGCCGAGTCAGATATATGACAGAAAGGAGGCCGGATACTATAATGTAGACAGGAATGCGATTCGGGAATACCTGGACTGGGTCCCAAACAGGCCCAAGGAAGCGACTGTCGAGGACGAAATATATGCAAAGGCGCTCAAAAATGTAAACCCCGAGTTGCTGGGAGAATTGGGGCTTCAGGACCAGAACATCGAGACACCAGAGGACAACGAACCGCCTGCGACGCCCGTGTGCGACCGATGCCACAAGCTCCTTCACCACCGCGTAGGATCGCCTATACAACACCCGACCGTCGACTCTATACAGCAAACCATCGCAGAATCGCCCCATCGCCGCAACCACATCTACCATGTCGTTGATGCAGCCGATTTCCCGCTTTCCATCGTACCCAACCTCCAGTCGTCGCTGCGAATACCCAAACTTCGAACACAGAACAGACGAGCAAAGCACAAGGGATGGGTGGCCAATGACCGCATCGCAGAGGTCAGCTTCATCATCACAAGAGCCGACTTGCTAGCGCCCAAAAAGGAGCAAGTCGACGTCTTGATGCCGTACATCCGAGACGTGCTTCGAGATGCGCTCGGACGGCAAAATGCGAACGCGCGGTTGGGCAACGTGCGCCTTGTGAGCGCAAAGCGGGGGTGGTGGACCAAACAGGTCAAGGAAGATATCTGGGAGCGTGGAGGCGCGGGATGGATGGTTGGCAAGGTCAACGTAGGAAAGTCAAACCTCTTCGAAGCCGTCTTCCCCAAAGGACGAGGGGCAGACTACCAAGACGTGCGCAAGATCCGGAGCGCAGCCGAGCGTGAGGCCATGATCAACAACGCAAAGACGCTGGAGGAGCTCACCCAGGTCCATCGCCAGCTTGCCGAAGAAGACGCCGAGACGGAACGTCTAAAGAACAAACCTCAAGAGCATCTGCATCAGCCTCCCGAAGAACTTGAAGACCAGCCCGAAGAGGACGAACTCGATCCCGACGCGCTCCTCCCACCACCTCAGCCGTACACCCCGTACCCTGTCCTTCCAATTGCCTCCTCTCTCCCCGGAACAACAGCGTCTCCAATCCGGATTCCATTCGGCAACAACAGAGGCGAGCTCATCGATCTCCCCGGTCTGGCACGCACAACACCAGGCCTCGAAACATTCGTCCAACCCACCGCGCACGACGACCTTGTCATGACGAACCGCATAAACTCCGAACGTTACACCCTCAAACCAGGGCAATCTCTCATCCTCGGCGGCGGACTCATCCGCATCACACCCGTGACACCCGACCAAGTCTTCCTCGTCCACCCCTTTGTACCAATCCACCCGCACGTAACCCGCACAGAAAAAGCCATAGACTACCAAGCACAAACCTCGGACCGCCAACTCCAGGTTCCACCTATACTCGCACCCAACGTAGGCTCCAAGATGAATTCCGCCGGCAGATTCCAGCTCAAATGGGACGCTACCAAGAAACTCGCTGGTCCCGTCACTTCCCCCATGGCGGGCAAGATGAAACCCGAGAACCTCCCTTTCCGCGTCTGGAGCACAGACATCTTGATCGAGGGCGTCGGCTGGATAGAAGTCTCGGCGCAGACGCGCAGACCGCAAGGCTGGAAGCCCTCTGGTCTCGTCAAGAAAGATCCCAACCAAGCCAAGTTCGACCGCATCACACGTCTCAAGGAGGAAGAGGAACGCAAGAATAGAAAGTTTGCTGCGATTGCGAGGGCAGAGGAGGAAGGGAGGGACCCGGAAGAGGTGCTCGAGGAAGAGTTTTACGACGACCATATGAAGGATAAGATGGCCGAGTGGGAGGAAGACTACCCTGAAGTGGAGGTGTTTAGTCCGCTGGGCAAGTTTGTGGGACAGAGGAGACCAATGTGTGCGAGTACGGTTAGTGGGCCCAAGTATGTGCCTAGCAGAGATAGAAAGGTCAGGCCGAGAAGGAGTATGGTCAGTGTGAAGAAGCAGAGGAAGCCCAAGGGTGCCGAGTAAAAAGACTATGTTGTTGAAACAGCATGTAGATTAGTTATGTACAAGATATGACGACACACGTTTTACGACAAAACTGTAATTGCGAATAACTTGTGATTTTCAGCGTTTAATGACAATGGGTGCTCCATGCAACATAAATTCCATGATGCGCAGAACCAGCATCTCCAGTTCCCAGGACAGTGCGAGTTTCGTGCGCCATACGCCAAATATCGATCTTTACATATCCAATGCGAATCTACTCCAAACCCTCTATCCCATCTTCTCGCCTCGCAAAGTGCTGTCTCTTCCAGAAGGCGACCATTCTTCCGAGGCAGTGTTCCTACGCGCCATGCTTCTAGTTCTTGGCCTGCTCAAGCACAGCCCAGAATGCTTCTTGTTCCTTTGCGCACGTCTTTCCGTCCTTGTCGCAACCAGGGAAGTTTGCGACGAGGTCGCCGTCCTTGTACTGGCCGTCCTTCTCGGCTGCGGGTCCGGTCGCGTAGGCATTGATGAGGTTCTGTGGTACCATGGCTAGTTTGGCAAGGATGGTGCCGTGCCATCTGAGAGTTCAACAGTCAGCAAGCATGTCCTCCTGAAGTTGCGCAGCCCGTCTATCAAACGTAGTCATGCGAAGAGAAAACTCACTGAACAATATGCTCCAAAGCATGCGTTTCGGCCTTTTGGAAGTTGTAGCTCCGGTAGATAGGATCGAACCAAGCATCCAAGAAGAACTTTGCCCACTCGCCGTTCCTCACCACAAAGCTGCTCGGCGCCAGTCCGTCCTTGTCCTGTGTAACGACGAAATCTATTCGGTCGCCTTTGAGGTTGGCAAAGGTCTTGATGACGCTGTCTGGCGGCACGACGGGTGCGTTGGTGATCATGTGGGTTTCGAGTTTGGCGGGGGTGAGCAGGTGGGTGTGGATGGGGAGAGCAGTGTTCATGATGAGGGCGCTGGCGTCGAGGTACCAGAAGAAGGTCGAGGTGGGATAGAGGGTCATGGCATGGCGGATGCCGGGGACGCGCGACCAGGAGGCGGGCGAGTTGGAGATGGGGTATTGGTCGTTGGTGGGGAAGAAGGTCAGGTAGCCTGGGAGCGGTTGTTAGGACGGGTCTAATGCGACGTGGGCTGCAGAGGTTCATGACATACCGTGGCGTTTGGCGTATTCTTCCCTGTTGCTCTTGATCTTTTGCATCCATACTGGATCGGCCTTGGGATCTATCACCGTAACCACCACCACAGGCGGTCCGCTCCCTATCGCCGGCTTTGGTATATTCGCTGCTGTCCAACCTCCGACCTTGGACTTGGCCCTGCTCGTCCCTCCGCTGCCACTCAGCATCCATATCAGGACAAAGAAGCCCAGTATGCCGCCGACCATCAATCGCCCTGCCCTGCTCCGTAGGAGGTTCTTGAGCGCAGGCGGCAGCGCAATTCCACCGCTCTGGTTGCGGGCTGCATACGGCGGTGGTCGCGATGTCTTCCTCGGGGGCATGGCGAAATGCATGGTGTGGGATAAGCGTCCGTGGTCGGGAAGATCCCTAGTGATCGCAATTGCGGATGGGTGAAGCGAAGCCAAACGGGAGATGCGGCGTGTAGATCGTGAGGGTGAACAAGGGAGATGGCGTACAAGTCGTTACGACAACATTGCTGGTGTGTACACGTTTCAGCAGCCTCTGCAACAGGTCAAGGCACAGCTGAGGGACGGGGGGCTGCTGTGCGGTCGCGGAAGGGGACGAAATTCCTAAAGTACACGCGACGACATGGGATGCGATACGACGGCCCTGGACGCCTTGGCAGGTCGGTCCTTGCCTTAGCGGCCGCAGGCAGGGGCAGTGAGGATACCCAGCTGTCTTTTGACAATCAGCAATCCACGTACATGTAAATTGCTGATGCTTCTGGTTCTGTTCGGACTACTGCTGAACGCCACGCGTGCACACGGTGCAACTCCTCCACGTTGCGTTAACTCTATTTCGAGCCGGGCATCGTCAACCCATCGCACACGATCGCATCGGTAGCCCAACAACCATCTCAAAAATAGCTTTGCTACGGCCTTGGTACAAGCGCCTGCTAAGCGGAGTCGGTCGATACGGGATCCAGAAGTCGACACTCGTCGGTCTCATTGCGAAGACGTTCGTATTCGCCGATCTTCCCCTGCGACGAGTCGGCCATGTGCGCCCTGTGCGGAAGAAGTATTGCTCGAATTCTACAAAAGGGTAAAAACACGAGTAGACTTGTTGGACATGCTGATACACAACCTAGAGGGTGAATACCACGACGTCTTGAAGGCACATCTGCCAAGGCTCATGATCTTCCGTGTCACCACCTCGAGCGATGAGAAAGTCCAGATCGCAGACCCGCAGCTAAAGCGGAAGTTCGGTACAATCGCCAAGCAATCTTCTTATCAATCTGCGATGTGACGGTTGCTTGCTAACATCAGACGCTCATGGCTTTGCAGCTACTTTTGCGTTACCCGCTATGACGTCGGCTACCTGTCACAGTAAAGGGACAACCCCATATGAAAAGTGCGAAACATCGCCATCTGCCCAGCATCATTCCACGCACAACTCCAACTCACAAGTTACCACTCTAATAACACTTCATCCTACTCCATCTAATACACCAACACACAACAAACCGCAATCATGGTCGAGAAGATTATGCAACTGAAATGCGACTGCAACCAATACCCCTGGGGAAAGCTGGGCTCCAAGTCGCTCGCTGCGACTTTGTGCGAGAAGACTCCGGGCACAGACTTCAAGCTTGATGAGAACACAAGCTACGCTGAGATGTAAGTTTACAGACGACATGATCGAACGCGATCTGACATTGCACAGGTGGATGGGCACATACCCTGAATTGCCTTCATATGTCCTAGAGACCGGCGAGGATCTTCAAAAGGTGCTCGACAGGCATTCTGATGAGCTTGTTGGAAAGAACATTGCCGACAAGTTCAACCACACCAAACTACCATACCTACCCAAGGTTCTGTCAATAGCAAAGGCCCTACCTTTGCAATTACACCCGGTACGTTTTGCCCCTATATCACTACTTGCACTGCTAACGCAAGTATAGAACAAGGGATTGGCTTCGGAGCTGCATGCAAAGAATCCAGATCAGTTCACGGACCCCAACCACAAGCCAGAAATCGCATTGGCTCTTGGCGACTTTGAAGCTTTCTGTGGCTTCAAGCAACTCAAGGATATCGAGCGACTAATGCAGCTACCCCCTCTTCAAGCTTTCCTTCCAGAGGTCAAGAAAGCCGAGTTCGATGACCAGACTCTGAAGCACGTTGTCAAGGAAATGCTCATGGCCTCCGAGGATGCTGTACGCAAGACCAACGACGCGCTGATGAAGATTCCCAAGGAGCAGTTTGGCGAATCCAGCTACATTCCTGACATGATTCCACGTCTGGCTGAGCAGTACGACAAGTCTGACAACGGAACTCTTGTTGCCCTTGTCACCATGAACTACCTCCAGCTCAAGGCTGGTGACAGCATCTACATTCCCGCCGACGGCATCCACGCATATCTCTCCGGTGACATCATCGAGTGCATGGCCCGATCGAACAACGTCTTGAACACCGGCTTCTGTCCGCGTGCTGACCGGGACAACGTCGAGATGTTCTGCTCTTGCTTGACCTTCACACCACACGATGCCAAGGAGGCTATCCTGCCAGCGAAACCTTTCGATGGAAGCAAGAACGGCAAGACGCAGCTCTACGCGCCCCCTCTAAGCGAGTTCAGCATGCTGGCTACAACCTTGGGCGATGGTGACTCCGAGGCCATCCGGTCGCTTGGCGGACCCAGTATCATGATCGTAACGGAAGGCGAGGGTACAATGAAGGGCAACGGCAAGGAATACAAGCTGAGCGCAGGTTACATCTTCTTCATTGCGCCAGGCGTAGAGTTGGAGTTTGAGGCTTCCAAGCAGCTCAAGGCGTTTACAGCTTTCGTAGAGTAGATTGGTCGGGTACGTACTTGATGATGAGGCTCAACCCTGCGGAGGTGGCCTAGCGGCCGATTGGAGGGACTAGAAGGTTCCCCGCACTATTCACGTGCGCATGCAATCAGCACTACGGATGCACTCTGGCTGAGTAGTTATATAGCCAAGAACCTTATGAGAATGAGCGGAACGCGCTCGGATCCGCATGCACGCGTACTGGCAATCTCCACATGTGCCCTTGCTTCCCCGCACCTGATGACAGGCACCCCTCTGCAGCTGGGGATAGCTATAAAACCCCGCAATGGAGCTCATGGGTGCTTGGAATAGCAGAGCTGTTTCTCTGTGCCTATTGATTGTTTGCTCTTGGGCGCATTGAGCTGAACCTTGACGCTGTTGAAGCTTGCCAGCGCTACCGCCAACATCAAGTGCAGTATCGTACAAAGTTAAGAACAGCCGGATAAGCACCAAAAGCAAAAGTAAGGCTACCCCAAGAATGCGTTGCAAGACACCGCAAAAGCTGAATCAAGCCTGCTGACACGATTTGAAGCAGTTTCAATCCCCCCAACTCCGACTATGGCAACCACAGCCCCAATGCCGGCGGAGAAGCGCGACTCAATCGAGGCCACAGCGAGTAGTCTCGAAACCAAGATGAAAGCGGCATCGATCAACCAAACACCACGCAAGCGGCCTCTCGGGCTCACCGACCTCCCCCCGTCCGTCCGCAACAACATCTACAAGCACTGTCTCGACGCCGAACTTGTCAACCTCGGCAAGCCAAACGTGTCCTACACCCACACCATTTCCAAAGACGATGGCATCCTATCCTTCTCAGCCTCGCGCAACCCGTTCCCAGTCAACACGGCTCTCTTCACCATCAACAAAGAGATCAGCAAGGATGCCCTCTCCTACTTCTACGAGAAGAACCTCTGGGTCCGATTCGATGTGTACACGAGCGACGCGCGACACGCAAAGACGCTACTCGAAGACTCGGGCCTCCTCTTCTCAACAGCCAAGAGCGAGTTAGTCGAAAGAGCTACACGCCACGCCCTCGAAGTAATCCTCGTAGAGAAGAACAGCAGCCAGAAACGTGCTTCAGTCATGTTTCCGGCTCAGTACTTGCCTCGATTGATCAATTTCTTGGACCAGGCGAGCAGAGCGACCAAGACGTGGGCACAGGGTCGCAGTCTCTTCCTCAACGTGGTGAACACGTATGGGTTCCCTGTATCGAAGCTGCAGGGCGATCTACTCGAGCTTTTCCGGCTGTTGAGCGGATTCGGTAAGGTGGAAGTCGATGGCAAGAACCTTTTACCTCGGTATGCAGAGGGTCTGCAGAGTAACATGATGAGTGAGAGTTTCACGGCAGAGGGTTATCTGCAGAGTGTGAAGGAGTTGTGTGATTTAGCGGATGAGGCGAGGGAGAAGGAACAGTATGCGTTGGCGAATGAGTATGCGCAGGCTACCATTATTGCGCTGACGTATGGATACTTGACGCATGCTGAGACGCTGCATTCGCAGGACGATGACTTTAACAAGTCTATCCAACGGCTGCGTTGGCGGACGGAACTCGGGTTGGGTATCAGTCTGTCTATTCCGCTGAGGAGTCTTACGACCAGTAAGCACTGGCTAAGGACACAGAACCCAACCGAGGAGATTAGGAAGGCAGCTCGCGATCTTTTGCTGGCCGAGACTTCAGTTTCGAAAGCACTGAGCCTCGCGACGGATTCTCCGTCGCCGGCATCCAATCCTTGGTTCCATTCGCTTCCTGTCGAGCTCATTCCGCCGAACAAACCTACCTTCTTCACCGACCGCGAAAAGGCACAGACGTGGTACGCGCTGGGTACTGTACACATGGCTCTGGGTGAATACATCTTTGCGTGTGGTGATATGGAGAGAGCTTTGGAGCTTTGGGGCAAAGACACGGGTATTGATGAGGAAGGCGGCTTGAGAACCAAGATCGAGGAGTCTTTCGAAAAGGCTAGGAAAGGTATCGATGGCGATGCGGAAAGTATGTGGGTTGGTGAAGTCAGGCCAGGAACCGGACTGAAGGCGGCGGCTTCTTTGGCAAAGGGATTGCCAGATGATCTGAGGAAGTAGAGATCATGCATTGATACGGGTACATCACTAAGAGTACCCGGTGCTTTACACAAAACCTGATGAAGACATGCAATTACCAACGTTTAACGCAGTAGATATAACACGCATGTATAAATATGGATATATGTCTGCATTACTACCGGTCGTTTGCGCAACCACATCATTGTATGCTCGTAGTCCAAGCGTAAGCAAATCACTGATAGACTAATGGTAGAAGAGAAGAAAGGTTTATTATCTAAGCATCTGTTCAGATGGTCTTGAGCTACACACGTCTTGGAACTTTTGCGCTATGCCTGCTGCATCGTAATCGTATATGTAACGAGTGGTGAAGAGAATTTTGAAAATAAATAATACAGCGAAATATGATTGGACATGATAAGTGGCATCAGACTGTCAGCGAGGTTCGAGGCCGAAAATGAACCCAGGTACGATCCTGAACAGCGGCTGTGGATGAAGTTTGGCTGTGTCGTGGTCGATGCATGTCTAAATCCAATAGTGTCCCGCTTTTGGTTTTGGAAATGACTTTTTGGTGGTTAAGATGTTGCGGATCCGTACACGACGAGGCGCTGCTGTTGACGACTACACTAGCTAGATGTCGTGGGAGCGCGCGTATCCGGACTGCGCCTCCGCTTCAGGTACCCAGTGCTTGGGCCGCGTAACCATCATTCCTGGGTAAGGCTGGAGAGGTTCTTTCCGCGTAGGCAGCATCGGTCCAGTAGGAACCGGTGGTTTAGAAGGTGATTGAGCAAAGAACTGTTCGAGCGTTTCGCCTCTCTCGAGGGCCTGGAACTGGTCTTGTCGAAATTCTTCCAGCACCGAGGACTCTACAGGCTTCGGATCAAAGTAGGTGTAGGTCCTCGTGCCTTTGGTACCTGGTAGACCAGGCGCCTTGTACTCGGCAACACCATCTTTGTATGTCTCATAGGTGGAAACAAGACGTTTTCCGCCACCTCCGGGGAGATCGATGACAAATGATGGCATCATGAACCCGGAGAGAGTCCCTCGAAGTTCCTTGTCTAGGGTGATGATCTTGCTGAGAGGCGTCCGGAGGTCTTCGATACCCTGTACCATGTCACATTGATAGACGTAGTATGGCTGTATGTTGATGTTTGAGAGCTTCTTGATGAGATCCGAGAGCGCCTCGAAATCATCGTTAACACCCTTCAACAAGACAGCCTGGTTGCGAACAATGACACCATACTTGAAGAGCTTGTTCGCAGCGAGCTCCGTTATCCATGTGATTTCATTCGCGTGGTTGATGTGGGTGTGAAGACAAACTTGCTTCCCTATGCTGATAGTTGCTGTCAGTACACGTCGTGTTTAGAGCGATCAACGCTAGACTCACTCTCGGCCTTTGTTGGACACTTTGATCAAGCTGTCAACCCACGGATCAGAGTCGTCGAGTATCCGACCAGGAGTCACGGCAAGCCCTTTTGAAGCGAACCGGATGCGTTTGATATGTGGTATGTTGAGGAGTCGCTCGCCAATCTCCTCGATATGCTCCGGTTGTAAAAAGTATGCGTCACCTCCAGAGACAACAATGTCTTGGAGAGAACTGTCGTTGGCGATGTGCTCAAACACTACTTCCCATCGCTTCCGGCTAGGCTTCTGGGGTTTCTTGGATACTGTGTCTGTGTTTGCGCCGACTGCATACGATCGTGTGCAGAAGCGACAGTATACAGGGCAAATCGAGGTGGCTAAGAACAGGGCTCTTCCAGGGTATCGATGCACTAGGCCTGGTACAGGACTGTCTGCTTCTTCGTGTAAAGAGTCCAGCTCCAGCTTCTTGTGATCGGGGATGATGCCACTCCGGAGAGGTAGAAACTGCCTCCGGATGGGGTCATCCACAGCATTCTCCCAGTCGATCAGCGAGAGCACATGCGGCGTTAGGCGAATAGCCATGGGTGCCAGCTTGATGGCTGCGATCTATACATAGGTTAGCATCGATGCTTGTGCACGGCAAATCCAGCTCTGAAGTCACATACAGCGTCCTCGATGAAGTGATCCTTGGTACGAATCTTTTGGAATTGATGATGCTGCGAGCGTACTAGTCGGTCAGGCAAGGCAGCGTTGAGAAACTGGTAAAGCTTGTGCTTGTCGGATACGGTATTGCGAAGCTATGACTCTCAGTATCAGCATAAGTGGTAGTAGAATGAGGTTGGCATCGAACATACCTGCCACCGATAAGATATGAACTCATCTTTGGAGACATCCTTCCAAGGCTGTATATGATCCCAGTAGGGCTTCTGGACTGTGAAGGTCGACTGGAGCCTGGGGTGCGGTAGTGATTGTGCTGTGCGGGCAAAGACTGGTCGGAGAGACTGGCTCCTCGTTATGGTCTTTGGTGCAAACATTCTTGCGTACGTGGATGAGGAGAGGGTTTGTGGCAAGCAACGAGGCGACTGGAGTGGAAGTGAGAAGAAATCAGTGGTAGAAATAAATTTCCGCATGTAGGAGGTTTGTTTATCGAGCCTGCCACACAATTGTACAACCCAATGGAAAGCGCTGCCGCTCGCCTCGCAGTCTATGCAGGAGCGATGGTTATGCCATGTTACAACGGCAGCAAGGGTAGTTGCTCAAGTGGGTCTTCAGCAAACATGAACATGTCGATATCCCTGTTCCAACAGTACCGGGTTGTTTGATATGGCGATTTGATCGGGGTTTTTGCCTATGATGTATTTTGATGTGACATCTGTTGGGAAACCCCTCATCTCTGGCTTGCGTGCCGCGCTCTTAGTGAACGAATGACGCTTGTGGCGCGTACTCACGATCCGTGGCGGAACAGAGTTCCGGTTGTGCCATGCATACAATTTGTAGCAGTCAAATGGGTTAGTGGAGGGAGGATAGCGCGGTGCTAGGATCAGAAGGGCGGTGGAGCAACAATGGTAGGCCGTGGATGCGGTATTGCCGTTGGGAACGAATCTCTCAGGTGGGTATAGAGGAAGGGTGTAACAAGTCCAGATGATAGCTCGTGGCCAAGCGAAGATCTGTTCCTGAAGGGGATTATGAAGCACAATAGTCCATCCTGCACCTGCTGGGATTATAGCACGGCATGCAAGCAAAGAAGGCCAGTCTACAGGGATCATGCACGTGTGTGGTACTGCAAGCAAGCACTGCATTAGTTTTCTGTGTATGTTTGAAAAGCAACGAAACTCGCGTGGGCCGAGGCCTTTGGGCTGCATTGCTCACGAGAGAGTCGCAAATTTGAGCGAGTCGATTCCTCGAGGAAGCCGGACTGCTCGTCAGCACAACCGGTGGCAAGGGGCGGGCAGATGATCAGGATACGGCCCGTACCGCGCGTGCCACGGAGGATGGTAAGCCTGCTTGCCGGGTTGGCGGGTTCACGACGATGTGTCTTGGTCGAACAAGCGGTTAGCAGGTGTCGGTCGTGGGTGGTAGTTGCAGGCAGTACCGGCACTAGCGGGGGCCTCGTAAGTTCCGTAGCCCTTGGACTAGATGGGCGCCAAGCCATGACCTCAGCCCCTCCACAATCCCAACTAACAGCTGTCGCGACGACAACTCAACTTTTGACTTCACGCCACAATAACCATGGCTGACTCTGCCGCGTCCGCAAATAGCGCACTGCCCGGCGAGTCGCCCGCCCAGACCAAGGCCAGGCTGCGCAGAGAGCGTCTCGCCGCCAAAAGCGGTGCCTCTCGTCTCCAGCAGATTACTGCGCTGCAGGGCGGCCCACCAAAGGATCTCAAGGAACTTGAGAAAGACGTGCCAGGTAAGCATGTCCTTCTGCTGCTCGGATTCAACTCCGAATGGTCAATTCTGGCTTCGTCCTACAACAGCAGCAGGTCACGGCTAATCGCGTCCTAGTCAAACCCACCTCAACCCCATCCCAGCTCACACCCGCTGCCTCTGGCACCGCTACTCCAGATCCAGACGAGGTGGACATCTCGCAGCACCACTACGCGCCGGCCTCGCAGCCTCGTCTCCCGTCGCCTTTCGCTTTCGACGGAAATCAGGCTAGCCCATTCGGCCCCGGGCCCGGCTCCGATGCATCGCAGGATCCCATGATGGCTATGCTGCAGCAGATGATGGGCGCTGGAGCTGGCGGTATGCCTGGCATGCCTGGTGCTGCAGGGCAAGCCGGCGCGCCACCGGGCGGACTGCCACCTGACCTTGCCAACATGTTCTCCGCGATGCAAGGCGGTGGAGGTGCCTCGGAGCCGTCGCCAGAGCAATCGTCGGCCTGGATCTGGCGCCTGGTGCACTCTGTCTTCTCGTTTGGTCTGGCCGTCTACATCGTCCTGCAAACCCCCTTTACTGGAACCAAACTATCACGTGACAATGTATACGACGATGACTGGACTTCCCAGTCCACTCCGGCGCAGAACTTTGCGCACTTCTTCTACCTCTTTGCGACTTTCGAGGTCGTGTTGCAGTCCTCGCGCTATTTCATCGAAAAGGGCCAGCTCCAGGGGAGCGGTATCCTCAGCACAGTTGCCGGTATCTTGCCAGCGCCGTATTCGGACTATGTGCGGACCGTGGGCAGGTACAGCGTCATCTACAGTACAGTTGTAAGCGACGCTATGGTAGTAGTGTTTGTCCTAGGCGCTACGAGCTGGTGGAGAGGTGCCGAAGTTGCATGAAGCTGTGCCATCTTTGGCGTCAATAGAATAATGGTATGACGGATTCCTTCGTACCCGGCCCCTTTTCAATGCAGCGCTTCACCCAGTTCTACCCAGGTACACCGTGATTGTCAAACCGACCAGTCGCTACCTTGATACTACGCCACAGTCCGGGACAAACGAACATCGCACCCATCGCAGTGTTCGCGCGAGGGAAGATGAATCAGCAGCATATCTCTCGAGTCTCTCATCTTGTGTACCATCGCACTTTTTTCATGGACCACCATCACTACCGAAGCCATCTAGTGTATGCAAGTCATACCTTGTGTCACGCTCCACGAAGCAAGCGTACCTCAACCTTCTTCGATGATTTATACGCACTCACACTGCGTGGGTTTCATGCACATCATTATTTACGCTGTATGATTGATTTGATGTCACGAGACCTGTAGATATTCTTCTCCAGGCGCGCGGAATCTCATCAGTCATGCGCACATGGCAGCCAGCATTCGTTGGGCAGTCAGGACCCGCTACACGGCTAACAGCAGTACTATCTTGACAACAAGCGTCGCTCAACAGCAAGACGCTCTCCGCGTTCTCGTCCGTTCTCGCGTCCAGCGGATAGCACATACGGCGAAGAGCGCACCCGTGTACGCGTTGCATACCCATGGCCGCATTCGTGCTGCGTATAACGTGCATCTCATTTCGGCGAAGAATCCCGAGTCAATGTAAATCGCTGTCGTGCGTGATGCAGCTTCGTGTCGAATTCCGATGCTTCCACGCCGCTCATGTCCGATTGCGGCTCCACGAATGTCGCTCCAGCGATCTTGGTGGTATGCACACGAGCCATAGACGTGGCGTCGGCAGGCCCTTTCAACTGGTCCCACTGCGCTGGTCGACCAGGACACACGCAGCTTCCGACGGGAGGGCCCTCTACAGCAGCTTGAGATGTCCAGTAACCTGATCTATGACGCCCTTGGGTGCCGGGCCAATACCTAGCACCGTTGCACTTCCGCTCGCAATCTGTGTCCGTCCCGCATCGTGTATAATGTGTGCCACTAACCCTAGGCTCAGTGCTTGCGCCTGCAATATTTCGAGCTCTTCCTCGCTCTTGACCTGCAACGCCACCTTTGCTTGACCCATGCGTTCCCAGCGCCGTAGTAGCGTCGACTCGGGCGAGTGCTTGAGGAAGTGCTTGTAGCAGGCCAGTGTCGCGTGTCCGCATTGTGCGCCAATCTTGCCTATTTCACAGTTAGATATCTTGCAGATAGTGGGCGTGTGTGAGGCGTCGCCATACCTTTGGTCATTCCGAGATCGGTTCGTACTACCAATACCATCTTGCACTCCTCGTTGTGATCCGGGAACTCTGCAGGCGTGCTGTCGTCGTCCTCGTCGCTTGACTCATCTTCCGAATCTTCTGCTCCTTCTTTTTCAGATTGCGCTGGATTAGAGATTGCGCTGCCTCCGAAGAGCCCAAGTGACTTTGCCTGCCCCAGAAAGTAGCCTGTTACACCGGCGAGAATGGCGCATGCCGCTGCTATGTTCGCTGTCGACGGCTGTTGAGGAGTATCTGCCATGTGTGCGGTTGACGATTGGTCCGAATATAGAAGACAATAATTTTACAACAGAGAGATGGTGGGAAGCAGTTTATCTTGGGGGGGCCATCGAGCGAAAGCGAGGGGTCATGTAGTTGCATAATTCACTTCCGCCCGCAATCGTAGAGCCAACCGTCAGGTGGAGGTCCGTGCTGAAGACATCTCGAATTTGCGGACCACCGAGCACATCGCCTATCCATCACGACGGCACCACCGCTGCCTTCGTCTCCATTCACACTATGCCTCCCCGGTGCCAATTACTCTCTGGGCGCATCCCGACCCAGGGATTGGCTCTCCGCCCAGCACGGTCAGCCCACCGAACGTATGCGACGGAGGAGGAGCCCGCTCCCGCAGTGAAGAACCCGCTGCAGCGACGACGCGGCGGTGATCTCGGCTCCCATCTTCCCAAGAACGTCATCCCGAAAGATGCATACATCCCCGCATACCCCTATGGCGACCACCAGCTGTTCAAGCAGGCCAACAAGGGTCTCTACGGCGAGCAGATGATCCGCTTCGGCAACAATGTCTCCAAAGACACCGAGACCAAGACACGGAGGAACTGGAAGCCCAATGTGCTCTCCAAGAGCCTATACTCGGTCGCATTGAAGAAGCGGATAAAGTTGCGCATCACCGCCAAGGTTCTCAAGACAATGGATCGTGAGGGTGGGCTGGACGAGTACCTGCTCAAGGACAATGTGGCACGCATCAAAGAGCTTGGACCTATGGGATGGGCCCTACGATGGACACTCATGCAGAAGTCCGAGGTTATCGAGCGGTTACGAGCAGAGGCTGCTGCTTTGGGCCTGGACCAAGCCACAATTGACAAGCAATGGCCGACACCCCAGATGCAGGCCGAGCAAAGGGCTGCTCAGGGTACATTAGTTCGGAACGTAAACTCTGGCGAACCTGTGAATTTGGAGTTTGCTGAGACAGAAGGACAAGAAATGTGGTCCGGAGAAGAGGCCGAAGACCCAACGACGCTTAGAAATCGGGAGAAGTGGGTGGAGTCTCAAGCTGCCATTGAGTACATCAAGGCAACCAAGGCAGCAGAACGCTACCTCAGCCGAGGTGTCGTCGACAGCGTGGAGGAAGGCCTCAAACTAGCTTTCATACGCGCCAAGGAGCGCGAAGAGGCAGCTGCACTCCTCAAGCACAAGTCCACCAGGCAAGTCCAGGAGGCAAACTTCACAAAGGCGGATTTACAGGAAATCAGGACGAGATTCAATCTTCCCAACATCAAAGACCATACAGCCAGGAAGATCGCTTACAACCAACGAAAACGCAAGATGATCGACGAGGCTGGTGGCATTGAAGCCTGGAACGCAGCCAAAGCCGCCGCCCACAATGCTCGCGTAGCAGAAGCCGGCGGCGAAGAAGCGTTCCTGGCAGCGCGGAAAGCTGAGTATGCTGCTCTTATCGCGGAAGCGGAGACTGCTTCTACCAACGAGGCTCTCGACCCCAAACGACGCACTTACTACGAGATTGCTATCGAGAGGGCGGACCGAGCTATCAAGGCCAAGGCTGGTAGTGGCCAGGACGACTACGTCGAGTCTACCATGGAGGAGTTCCGCAAGCGAAGAGGTCTGAGTGGCATTTACCGTGCAGCGCAAGGGGAGAGGAGTGCGGGTGGCGATGCTTGGGGCGCGCTTGTCAACTCGAGTAAGAAGCTTGCGGACGACCGGCCGCGCGTGTGATGGGGCAGTATTATCTGTACAAATATTGTTTGTATACCATGATGCTTTACAAATAGCCTTGCGCGCTGCTGCTGCCTCTATGTTTGTGTCTTTTTGGAAGCTTCATATATGACATGGATTGACGAGTACATTCCCAAGTGTTTGCAATGCTTCGCGCATATTGGTGGTATCGGCTGACGTTGGTCAGGTCATTGGTGCGCTTAGCTCTTGCCTTCTGTAGTTGCAGGAAGGTGCATAGGAGGCTGTGTCAGAGCTTAGGACTTCAGCTCCTGCCGCGCCTTGATTACGACCCATCTTCCCACTATCTTGTGACCTCGCATCATCTTGCTACTCTTATCTGGACCACGTTCTGATTGTTCAAGAACACAGCTTGCAACGCTCTTTTCAGCCAGGAGCCTTGCCAACGATGACATCAGGGATGGCTGCACCTGATGCCGACGACATTTGGGGATCTCCAGACCGAGAGATGGATACCATGCAGGTGGAAGAGAGCAACAACCCTTTTCGAATGGCCGTCAAAGGATTCCAGTGGGACCCCAGCGAGCTTGGTCCCCACAAGCCTTCTTTTGCAGAGGGCCCTTACTATGTCTTCCAGAACCCTACCCAGTCCAACTTCACAGGAATTGAGAGCGACATGTCAGACGATCATTTTGCACCAAATCTTAGCCCGGACTATCAGCAATCTCTAATGCCGGACTTCAACTCACCGGCAAGTTTTATGACTGCAAGCAGTCCCGCCACCTTTGTCAGTGCAAGATCAACGTACAACAGCCCTGCATACATGTCGGCGAGTGGCTATAGCCCAGCGGTGAGGATTGAAACCATCCGCGAAGATGAGCTGCCTGAACCTGGACTCTCGGCACCACTTGCGCAGCTACATCAAGATTATTACTCCGGTCTTCATCGGCGAGAGATCATTCAGTCTTTTGACAAGGAACTCAACTGGTCCGGCAAGGGCCAGCACGTTACGTTTTCGGCTACGGATGATATCCCATTATCGCACATATCGCATCTGGGGTCATCCATGTCCGCGAGTGTTGATAGAGTACTCTGTCGTCGGGTAGCTCTTGCACGGAAAACCATGAGATGCGATCGAAGATGGACTGTGGCTGATGCTCTACAAGAGGTCTATCATCTACAAAACCTCCGCCATTTTCACATTGTTCAACTTGTTGGGACCTACCTTCAAGGTCGCAACTTTTCGATCTTGATGTATCCAGCCGCGGACATGCACCTTGGAAGATTCCTTGAAGATACACTGGATATGGACGTGAGGATTTCGATGGACCGTAGGCGTTTCCTCGCTTCAACCCTAGGCTGTCTCACTTCAGCTGTAGCTTTCATCCATCAGCATACAACAAAACACATGGACATAAAGCCCCAGAACATACTCGTCCGAGATGCATTTCGATCTGCCTATGGTATCGACCGGCGTG
Organism: Alternaria solani; assembly: GCA_002952155.1. Lineage (NCBI taxonomy): Eukaryota > Fungi > Ascomycota > Dothideomycetes > Pleosporales > Pleosporaceae > Alternaria > Alternaria solani. The sequence goes on along the minus strand of CP022032.1, from coordinate 435,775 downwards.
TCTACATTGCCGACTTTGGACTTTCGCGTTCTTTTGCTTCACAAGATCACAGTCAAACCGATGGTCCTATCTCACGAACACCGAGATACTGTGCACCTGAAGTGTACCACTACGAACAAAGAGGCCGATCTGCCGATATATTCTCACTCGGCTGCGTTTTTCTCGAGATTCTGACCGTTATTTGTGGCCATGATCTACATGTCTTTGCCGACGCGCGTCGAGGTAGCGGTGCCGATGAATCATTTCATGCAAATCTGGAAAGAACAGTTGGGTGGGCTCGGGAACACCTATGTGCGTCATCATCTGCTCTTAGGTACGTGATTGCTAGTGATAAAGGGCTTGAAATGGTTGCCGAATTGGTTATTAGCATGGTCGCTCAAGAACCTGAGAAGAGGCCTATAGCAATAGAGGTCCATCACTGTCTCAACATGAATCCGGCTCCACGTTTCTCTACGCCCATGTCCTGCTGTCGAAAACCTCAGGAGCCCTATGAAGCATACCAACCTGCTTCTGATGGAATACTTGGGACTACTTCCTACCCGCCTACCCGAATGCTACTCACATAGCACCACCGAGCATAATGATGATAGCTGGAGTCATAACGTCTTGAATTCCGTATAAAAATGAATCTCAACATCCCCATCTCTCCTATGCACTTGATCAGAGCACGTATAGATGATCTGGCCCATGCTTCCCGCAAACAGTGTCCAGACAGGACAACTTGCTCTTTCCTTGTTGAGCTGCGTTCTCTACAGCTACCCACTTTCCGTCATCGTCGATAATGTACAAGAACGAATTATGTTGACCTACAATGGATTGGTAGGTAAAAGAAACAAGAGAAAACAGACAGCAAGATATGCCCACAGAACGCCAGCAAACAAGGTGTAGAGAAGCAAACAAGACAGATAGCCGCCCGAGTTGAAATGGGGTAATAATGTTGGAGATCTAACGCCAAGAGGGAGAGAAGACGTGTGAAAACTACGATTCGATGCGGGAATCGGGAGAGAGACAAACGCCGCGCTATACAAAAGATAGAGATGCGAGAATGCTGCGGCAGAGGCCGCGGAAGAGGAGGAAGGCAAAAGAACAAGCAATGAAGGACTAGTTGCCCGCCTTCATCCTCTTGTTGCCTCCCACTCTTGGGCTCTGCTTGACCTTTTGCCCGCCGTTCATCTCTCCGCCACCGTCATCGTTGTCCATCTTCACTGTGCTCCGCCGCCGCTTGTTGTTCATCATGTTTGGAGATGTGTTGACGCTCATGGTGTGCGAGCTAGTGCTCTGTTGCTTCATCATGGGCTGCGAGTTAGGCGAGGGTGTATGTTGGAAGTGAGGCGACCCACCCATTGATCCGTTAGGAAGAAGGGAGTTTTGCATCGCGGGTGACATGAACATTTGGGGCTGGCCGGGGCCTCCTGGTCGCGGACCGGGCTGCATGCCTGGCCCCTGTTGCGGTCCTTGATTTGGGTGCTGCGGGCCTTGAGGACCGCCTTGGGTGCTTGCCATGTTGTTGTTCCATGACTCCAGAGCTTCACTTGGTTTCATGTGAGGGTTCTCGAGGTAATGTACCATCAAGCTTGTCATGTGGTTCATTGGCTCGTAAATCTATGCTTGTTAGCGTTAACGTCCATGAGGAAGATGTGGAGAAGAGCCTTACCTCAAGATAGGCCTGCAAGCCGTGAGGCAGCCCGTAGTCTGTAGTACTAGCACTGGGCAGCTTGTTGAGAGGCAGATACGCTTCTGGCGGTTCAACCCCTCGTTGCTGCTGTGGCCCTCCCTTCTTCTTCATCCGCGGCGACTGGTTTGGGTTCAGTTGATTCGGCGATGGTTGAACAAACATTTGCTTCAGAGCGTTGAGTGGTATGAATTGTTCGTGACCCAGACCGTCGAACATCAACCACTCTAGCTTGTCTGAACCAGACCAGAACGCGGTCAATTTGCCTTGGTACACAACTTGGCAAGAGTTCTTGTATGTGTAGATGAACTTTGCTCGCTCACAGGTCACTTTGAGCTCAGCACCCGCAACTTTCTCGGTCGCTCCGTCCAGAGTAATTTGCAAGCTAGCGACGTCTGCGTTGAAGAGTGTGTAGAAGTATCGTGGTAGCGCAGCGTAGACAATTTCGAACTGCTTAGTTCTCTCTGTACTCGGGGAGCAAACGATGTGGACAAAGGATCCAGATTCGGCGAAGAATCTATCCACAAAGGCTTGCCACCACTCAATATTGTTGTTTGTGCTGTTGAAGTTTCCTATTTGTTCCACGAAGTTCAACAGCTTGAGTGTACCTTGGCCTGAAGAAACAGTTTGGGCTTGTTTCTGCTGCATCATTGCCATCTGACGAGCCTGATTTTGGGCAGCATTCGCTTGAGCCTGTGCCTGTGCTTGTTGTACTGATGCTGGATTACGTTGTTGCATCTGGTTCTGAGCCTGTTGGTTTGCTTGTTGAGGCAGGTTGGGCGGTTGAGATGGAGCAGGCGTCTGCTGTTGTGGCCCGGGACCCGATTGCGGCGGTTGTGATGACTGTTGCTGCTGCTGAGCCTGTTGCTGCGCCTGCTGTTGAGCCTGCTGTTGGGCCTGTTGCTGCTGCTGTTGCTGTTGAGCTTGCTGCTGAGCCTGCTGTTGAGCCTGCTGTTGTTGTTGCTGCTGTTGCGGCTGCGGTGGTGGTGGTTGCGGTTGTTGCTGAGGCGTAGGTTGAGGAGCTGGTGACGACTGTCCTTGGTGACTCCCTATCGCGGATGGAGGGCGAAGGGGGCCTTGCGGAGGCTGTGAGGTTTGTGGTGGTCCCTGATTTCCTGCCTGGCTGTGGTTGCTGGATTGAGATTGGGCATGCTGCATAGCAATCGCCTGCTGTTGCGCCTGCATTTGCTGCTGTTGATGAGCGTGTTGTTGGGCTGCTTGCGCCATGACAGCTTGCTGTTGCGGGCCTCCGGGATGTTGGCCGCCCATCTGCTGTTGTTGCTGGAGCAAGTGGGGAGGAAGATTGACAAACGGCCCTTGGCCCATCTGTCCATTCCTCATTGCCTGCAACTGCTGTGCTTGTGCTTGGTTCAAGTTCATGGGATTCTGGAAAGCCATTCCCATGCCGCCTTGCTGGTGGGCAAGCATGGCCTGCTGTTGCTGCCGGTGCATGAAGGCTTGTTGTGCTGTTCTTTGCTGTTGCATCATTGCAGGGTTCACTGTCACTTCTGTCAGTCATTGCTCTGTGATAGTACGAAGCGGTAGTACTCACTCATCTGATGTTGCTGTTGCTGCGGGAACATGTGCTGCTGGGGCTGTAGGTGTGAGAGGGCATGCGCGTTCGCACCCATGCCTGGCTGCATTCCCATCATGGGTCCAGCCTGACTGACAGGACCATTGGGGCCGGAGACGTGCTGCATGCCCGGCGGCATTCCGTGCTGGCCTGGGTTTGGGCCTGGGCCGCCCATGCCTGGGTGCGCATGCTGCATGCCTTGGGGGGGCATGCCGCCATTGTGTGGATAGCTCGTTGTCATCATCTTGTTGGGTCTTCAGTGTGGACGGTCGCCTCGCAACTGCAGGAATGTATCAGGCAGAGGGGATGCGACACGTTGGGAAATTGAAAGGTCGGTCCGCGTGGTGCGAAGAATGGCCGGCGACAGGATGGGTTCAGCAATGGTACCGCTTCCAAGTCATACGTGCTCGGAAATTCGCGTCGAGTCCAATGGAGAGAAGGGTGTTTCAGGTGGTTGCGACGAGATGTCGAAATACGGCGCCGGTGTCGCCGATGGGGGAGGCTGATGAATTGGCCGCGCAGGTGTCGCGATGGGGCGCGCTGCAGGCCGGTGGTCGGTACTTGCCGGGCGGTGGGAATAGGGCGAAGGGTCAAGCAAGAGGTCGCGCAAGGTGCAGCGCAATACTCACGAGGGCGGAGAGGCGGACTGGAGGTGTGCTGCCACGTCTGGCGCGGTGTCGTGTCGGGTGATATCGTGTCGCATCCGTCCCGCCAGCAGAGCGGTGGAGTGGAGACGAGAGCGAGGCCGTCCAAAGGCTGCGAGAGGGGTGCGGCGAGGACGTCTAGCGACGCGGTGTTATGCGACGATGCGTCCGGTGCGAGTTTGGATCCAGGGCCAGGGACGATGCCAGGGACGCGGGCGTCGAGTGGTGGAGTTCTGGCGTGGTGAGAGGTGATGGGCGCATGGCCCTCTCCGAAGATCAGCGCTGGTTAGGGGGCCAAGCTGCGTGGCTGGGCAGAACCCAATCTTTCCGAACTGCAACTCACGAGCAGCCTTCACCGGCACAGCAGGACAACAACGCGTCTGGCTGCTGCTCAGTTTTATCCGACTTGAAAGGGCGCACACTGCAGTCTTTTCTAGCCCGCGATGCCTTGTTGCTGGTCGCTGCTGTCCGGATGACGATTCCAAATAATCCCGCTTGCCCGTTCGGGTGCACACGTGACGCGACAAATCTTGGCACGCTAATTCAGCGCTGTACTTTTCTTCGACCGCGACACTGGTTTTCTCTCGACAACAAACTCAATCCGCATGCCGTGGTGGACATGCGAACAACCACTGGCTCTGGGCTGCTTCATGCGCACTCTCCAAGGCCCGGAGCCAGCCCTCTCCGTAACGTAAGTCTACTCCTTTTTTTCTTTGCTTTTCCCTGGGAAGATTATACCCTCAGCAACTTCTTTTCCTTACCGATTCGACCTTGAAGATAGCAACGCTGTTCGGTTGCCCTTCGCCGGGCGACTGCTACTTGCCAGTACTGTCGTATGACCTCAGTCACTATTCTTGCATCATCTGATTGAGTTTGCATGTCAGATTGCTAACATTCAAGTACAGTAATCCCCGCTTAGTCTGATCGGCGCGTGCCTTTCCCAGTCTTGTCGCCCAGCCCGGCATCGCATCGCATCGAGATTTTCGCAATACTACACCGGTCTGGTGACAACTGCATTGTTGTTGATTGTGCGCATAATGCAGGCTCAGACGGCTTTGCCGCGCAATGGCATGCGCGTATGCGCGTAATCATGATGGCTAACAACAGTCGCTTGGCATGTCTGCTTTGAACAAAAGGTCAGTTCTACCCATTTTTCTTGCACCTCTCCCCTTCATGATGAAACATTTCCACATTCGCAGTTTCCACGCTAGCCATCAATTGAACCTACAACCGATGGACAATGAGCGCGAATACCTTCCTTGGATGTCTGATCCTATACATACTCTGTCCTGTTATTGCTGAGATTTTTGTCCCACATTTACTGACAAGTCAAACAGATGATTGATGCTCTTGTGAAGCTTAGATTTGATGGGTCCCCTGCTTGGCAACCTTATGTTGGAACAGCTTTGATGGATTGACATGGTCATGATAGTATAGTCCTACAGTAGTACTGAAATACCATCGGTCTGCCACAAGCTCAGTTGCACTGCGTTCTCCACTTCATTCGTCGCTACATGTCCTCGATGTGCTATCCTTTGCCCTCACTTTCACGTTTCGCTTTCCTGATGCGTGTACTGATGTAGGAATTTGAGTCAAGCATATACCTGAAGACGATGCTGCAGCAAGCTCTTCGTCTTTGTTTACGCGCAAAGTCGAGGCTGTCATGCGTGAAAGTCGCGGTGAAATGCCAAGGCCAACTGCCACAGCCCAGCGTCATTGTCGCATCTGGCATAGGCGCTAGAGCATCCTGGTCAGAGCTTCCCCAACCCACTTGGACGGCCGACCTCTAACTTCGTCACCCACCGATCTTCGAGGCTACAGACCGACCGCGGCCCTCGATCCCACCCCGAGCGACACCTGCACCTCCCCGAACCGCTCACTACCGCCACCATGCCTGAAGTTGTGGACCCCCGCATGATCTCGGTGACGCCTAGGATACGGTACAACACCATCGGCGGCGTCAACGGCCCATTGGTTATCCTCGACAATGTGCGTAGCCCAAGCACTTGAGAAGGAGCCAGAGGAAGCTTATGCATGTGGTGGACAGGTCAAATTCCCGCGATACAACGAGATTGTCTCCCTGACTCTGCCCGATGGCACCGAGCGCTCTGGACAGGTCCTCGAAGCTCGAGGTAAGCTGCTCCGATGCCGATGATATACGCAGATACTGACATAAGCTGCAGGCAATCGCGCTGTTGTCCAGGTAAATTCTAACACGCCCAAGCTGTGCGACGGCTCAATCTAATCGCGCTACAGGTCTTCGAAGGCACATCTGGTATCGATGTCAAGAAGGTACTTAGACCCGGCGCTCACTACGGGGACCATTCTAACAGTCGCAGACCAAAGTCGAGTTTACCGGACACAGCTTGAAGCTCGGTGTATCCGAGGACATGCTGGGTCGTATCTTCGATGGTTCAGGAAAGCCCATCGACAAGGGCCCCAAGGTGCTCGCCGAGGACTACCTTGACATCAACGGTTCTCCCATCAACCCATACTCTCGTGTATGCATCAATCCTGCGTTCTCCTGGCTATGCGACTGACCATCTGCAGGTCTACCCCGAGGAGATGATCTCCACCGGCATCTCCGCCATCGACACCATGAACTCGATCGCGCGTGGCCAAAAGATTCCCATCTTCTCCTCGTCGGGTCTACCTCACAACGAAATCGCCGCGCAGATTTGCAGACAGGCTGGTCTTGTTGGAAAGCCATCCAAGGGTGTACACGACGACCACGACGACAACTTCTCCATCGTCTTCGGTGCCATGGGTGTCAACTTGGAGACGAGTCGCTTCTTCACCCGCGACTTCGAGGAGAACGGCAGTATGGAGCGTGTCACTCTGTTCCTCAACTTGGCAAACGACCCTACGTAAGTCAAGTGCGCATGCGCCACGACCCCAGCTAACCCAGCCTAGCATCGAGCGTATCATCACTCCTCGTCTTGCCCTTACTACCGCCGAATACTACGCCTACCAGCTCGAGAAGCACGTCTTGGTCATTCTTACCGACTTGTCCTCTTACTGTGACGCGCTGCGTGAGGTCTCCGCTGCCCGAGAGGAAGTACCTGGTCGCCGTGGTTACCCCGGTTACATGTACACGGATTTGTCTACCATTTACGAGCGTGCTGGACGTGTTGAGGGCCGTAACGGATCTATTACTCAGATTCCTATTCTCACCATGCCTAACGACGGTACGTCCTGAATATTACACCATTAACGCCCTGTACTGACTCCGCCAGATATCACACATCCTATTCCTGATTTGACCGGTTACATTACAGAAGGTCAGATCTTCGTTGACCGTCAACTCGACAACAAGGGCATCTACCCCCCGATCAACGTCCTCCCATCCCTCTCCCGTCTCATGAAGTCCGCCATTGGCGAGGGCCGCACACGAAAGGACCACGGTGATGTGTCCAACCAGCTGTACGCCAAGTACGCCATTGGTCGTGACGCTGCTGCCATGAAGGCTGTCGTCGGAGAGGAAGCTTTGTCGTCGGAAGACAAGCTATCGCTTGAGTTCCTCGAGAAGTTCGAGCGCTCCTTCATCGCCCAAGGTGCCTACGAGTCCCGCTCCATCCACGAATCCCTCGACCTCGCTTGGTCGCTGCTCCGTATCTACCCCAAGGAACTGCTCAACCGTATCCCAGCCAAGGTCCTTGACCAATACTACCAGAGGAGTCGGGGCGGTGACGACAGTGACAAGAAGAAGGGCAGCAAGGATACCAAGGACAACTCGGCCGAGAACGGCGAACAGGGCGAGAACTTGATTGACGTGTAAGCAAGATATCTGGAATGTGTGTTAGGTTAGGATGGAGTGTATTGATCCTATGGCCATGTTCACTGAGCGGAATGTGGGTAGAGATACTGCATTGAGTATATATGAATTTGCCAAATCTTTAACCGGATGTGTTATTGGATTTGTACGATGTGATGTTGGTTGGATTAGTTCAGTGAGTTTGTCACGCTATTTGATGTTGTTTATTTGCAAGATCATGTTGATGCTAGTGTCGTCTGCGTGTATGATATCTGTATACATGTTATGCGCATCTTTTACTCTCCATGTTTTGTACTATTCTAAATGGACATGGTCGCTGGGCGTCACATCTATCTTACGTTTAGCTTACGAGATTATCGTAACAGAGCCAGAAGCCTACATCAATGGCGATACCTATGATACTCGGAGTAATGTATCAGCCTGGCCCCCACAGCTCCTGCCATACTATCTAGCATAGTACTTAATCGGTCTTCCCGGTGCACACATACCCAGAGATTTGCACGTTCACTTCAGCTTCCACTATGAGGTCATCTTCGCTTCCTCTTCCACGCTCACACTCACGCTCACCGTCCCCTCTCACTTCAGCCCGTAAACAGTGCAAACGCGTTTGTTGTGATGCCATGTAAAAATTTGCCTTGTTATCAAGTGACGCCTGTTGACCTTTTGAACCTCCAAGCAACAACAGCACGTTATCGTCAGCGCCCGTCCACCCCACCACAAACCTCTTGCTGCTGTTGCTGCCGTCGTCTTCTTCTGCCTCTTCTGTCTGCTGTTCGCTGCTGCTGCTGCCGCTGCCACCGTCTCCTCCTCCTCCTCGAGAGAGCTTTCTTGGTCACCACCATGGCCGCAAGGCCGCCGTATGCGACGGTCTGGCCACGACCTGTGGCGGATCCGATGACAATGTAAGTGTTGATTTCTGTGTGTCTTTTTCTTTAAGCGTTGCTTTTTGAGTTTTATTTTATGAAAGGTAAGTATAAGGATGTGTGAAAAGAGCTCGATACTGGAATCTGGGGACTGGAGACAGCGGACGAGAAGAGTTTGGCATGAAGTTCAAGAGCAAGGAGATACTTCCAAGTGGATGGCTGCCTTCGTCCAGATGATCTTCAAAGATGGTGACGAAGTTCAAGACGTTCTTTCCAATCGCATGTTGTACCAGGATGCCATTGGTCTTGGAGCTAAGCGGGCCGAGGTTGTGGAAGCACCAGGAGTACATAATCTGCGCGAGTCGGACACAGGTGCCAGGCCCTATATTCATCGCAGAATTGAGGCTCTTAACGATGACCTTCTGTCGCTTAACTATGTTGCTGTAGCATAATCCTACGTGGCTAGCTTGGTAGAGAAGTAGCTTAAGTAGCGGTATATTAACTATAGTAATAGCTCTCTCTAGTGGTTCGCTGATTGGGGTAGGCTCCTATACGCTAGCGCCCTAATCAAGCACCTCCTTAACAATCTTAATCTTCTGTAATAAAACTGCGCATAGAAAGGCACACTAGCGGACATCTGCTGTTTGCAGACTCTAGGCTATCTTTGCCTTAATAGGGTGGTAGAGGAGGCGGTTGTAAATGTTGGGGTTGAAACGTATTAGACACTTGGTGATGGCCATGTGTGTCTCTGCGTAACTCTATCCAAATTCTGGCAAGAGTGTCCGAAAGATCTTGGTGACTTGGCTAACCAGATTTGGGAGAAGTTTACGTGTACCTGTACTTTCCAGAGTACGAAAGAGTACGATTTGGGAAAAGTTCCTCGCGATATACGCTCGGGATGCGGGGTTGCGCCAGCCGTCTGGGCCCATAGAGGTGGCGAACGCGTCGTCGACTAGAGTCTTGATTTCGTCTGTCACCAAGGTGTTAGTCTAGGATTGATACTTCCAAGTGGATGGAGGAAGAAGAAACAGTAAGTTTTGCTGCTCAAACTGAAAGACATACAACTGACAAGTAGGTCTTTACTTATTAAAAGGAAGATGGAAGAGCCTTCGATACCTCCTCCCTGACTTGTCCTGTCCGCCTATGGAGTCTGTACGAAGTCGCCGATACAGCGGCCCAAAACTTCTCGCGCAAACATTCAAACAACCACCCGACGAAAGTTTGTGCCGACCTACAACTAGACAGTTCTTCTTGAGACTGGAGAAAAGCCAAGAGCTAGGATACCTTGAGCGTTGAGAGCAACTACTACAGCCGTCTGTCAGACCTCATGTAGTCACCACGCCTGCGCAAAGTTTGGCTCAGAGTGTCATGGGGCCGCTGTGTATGCCTGGGAGGCGGGCCAGATGGAAGCTGCATTCAGGTTCAAGCATGAGCAAGGTGTATACATGCTAACCCAACCTGCACAGAGGAGTACCAGGCAAGATCCTGTTTGCTCCCGACATCATCCTCGGGGACCAGGTCGGGATCCGAAACGATCTCCGTAATCGTAAGGACCGCACCTCGGTGGTCGAGCAGTTCGCCTTCGGGCTGTGGAATGAGTTCTTTCTCCCGCCGGGAGCCACGGGCACCTGTGTGTACGTGACGAAGAGCTGGCACCAGGCGTCAGCGCCTCATTTCACGGCCTGGCTGGTGTTTCTGTTCGACACCCCGGGAAGGGGCCAGCACTGGGCCACGGCTCATGTGTATCTGGATTTCTCAGAGTCCGTATGCATGGTGGTGGATGGGCCGCGGAGGTGCTGGGTCAAGCAGTTATGGGAGGAAAACTACCAGGTGTATGACGTGAGTTCTTGTTATTACCTGAACACAATTCAGCAAACTGATCAACTTTGGCTAGGCGACACGACCGAGGCCACCACACATACCTGTACCACCGAGGGCGCCGCCTGGGGAATACCTTCCCCGCTATCCTTTTGCGTTCAGGTACGTCTTTCCCGTGTTCACACAAGAGACTTCAAGTCACCCATTCCAATCCTTTTTTCAACGATGTGACCACAACTCGCTTGATGGTTCCGTTGCAGATGGGGTTATTGTACAGATTCTTCTTCTTCATTTCCACGAGCTAATCTCCTTCACTACAGCCCGGAGGCTACTCGCGACCGTCTTTCCGTTCTCGACTTTCTCGCAGAGAGGCAAGGATAGTGGGACCCTGATCTTCGGTATGTGTATAGATCCCCCCAAGCATGTCCCACATCTTCTTCCTCAGCCCCTTGAACGGCTGCTCGCCCGGCGTTGGATTCATCGGGTCGTAGCGGAAGTCGTGGAACAGGACGCCATAGACGGCGATGAAAGTGATCAGACTCCACTGCACTATCTTGGTCCACTTGTTCCAGACGGGCCGTATCGACTTCATCTTAATGCGGCGTTTGAACTTGCGCTCGAACCGGAACTGCTGCTTTTCCGTCAGGGCGCGCAGATACGGCGGCCATTTCTTCTTGGCTGGGTATTTGTTGCGCGCAAAGTCAAAGGGTGGCAGTGTGTTCTGGTGGCGGCCGAGGAGGCGGTTGAAGAAGCGCAGCATGGTCGCTGGCTTTGTCGATTCGACGACGACGGTGGTGATGCAGCGACTTGTGCGACTGGTCGAGTCGTGGTGTGGTTTCTCGAGGATGCTTGACTGACGTTCTCTACAGTTGAGGCACAGACCAAACAGCCCCACAATTCCTCGCACCGAAATCGAAAAAGTTGTGACTAACCCGCCAACGCCCGCACTGGCCACCATCCTCCTCCATACACCCCTCACATCCACACACTTTTGTTTCCGCGCTCTTTCCGAATTTCTCCTACGACCGTTTTCTTACTTTCTGGAATTGTCGTGATGGCGGAGGCCACAAAACTCAGCGACGCGCCAAAGAGCGCCGTCGCCGCAACCCTGGAACAACTCAAGCCGCAGGAGGCTGAGTCAAAGACACTGAAGATTGAGAACACCGAGAAGCGTGACACACTGACCGCGCAAGAGAAGAAGTACCAGAAAGCATGGGAGGAGCAAGGCGTCTTCAACCCCGACGCCCCATCTCTCGAGGAAGAGCCATTCGACACCACCACACCTGACCAACTTCACGAAAAGTACCCCAAATGGTTCGGTTGCTTTGCTTATCCGTACATGAACGGCACCCTGCACGCCGGCCATGGCTTCACTGCTAGTAAAGTTGAGTTCACTGCAGGCTTCCGACGGATGACTGGCGCTCGCGCTCTCTTCCCACTAGGTTACCATGTGACCGGCATGCCTATCAAGGCGTGTGCAGACAAGTTGGTTCGAGAGGTTGAGATGTTCGGACAGAACTTTGAACGCTGCCCTGTCGAAGATGTTGTCGACACATCCGTATCTGAGCCGCCAGCTCCAACACAGGCCGAGACTAAGACCGACCTCACCAAGTTCAAGGCACAGAAAGGCAAGGCAGCCGCCAAGACCGTCAAGACAAAGTACCAGTTCCAGATCATGCTTGCCCAAGGCATTCCTCTTGAAGAGATTCACAAGTTCTCTGACCCTTACCACTGGATCGAGTTCTTCCCCCCGCTTGCCAAGAAGGACCTCACAGCATTCGGAGCCAGGATAGACTGGAGACGTCAGTTCGTCACCACCGATGCCAACCCGTACTACGACAACTTCGTTGCCTGGCAGATGCGCCGCCTGAAAGCCATGGGAAAGATCATCTTTGCCAAGCGCTACACTGTATACAGTCCAAAGGATGGCCAAGCATGCATGGACCACGACAGACAGTCGGGAGAAGGCGTCACCGTCCAGGAGTACACCGCGCTCAAGATGAAGGTAGTAAAGTGGGCAGATTCCGCCAAGGCACTTGCCGACGCTCTCCCCGAAGGTGCTTCTTGCTACTTTGTCCCAGCCACTCTTCGCCCAGAGACAATGTACGGCCAGACCTCGTGTTTCGTCGGCCCTGCGATCAACTACTCCTTGGTCAAGATCACCGACAATGAATACTACGTTCTCAGTGAGAGGGCCGCGAGGAACATGGCATACCAAGGTACCACCGCCAAATGGGGCGAGTACTCGATTGTTGCTACCTTCCCTGGTAAGGATGTTGTTGGTACAGTCGTCAACGCCCCTCTCTCCGTCCACAAGGACGTCTACATCCTTCCCATGGAGACGGTCAAGGACACCAAGGGTACTGCTGTCGTCACATGCGTGCCATCAGACTCGCCAGATGACTACATCACGTCATTCGATCTCGCCAAGAAGGCTGAATACTACGGCATTCAGAAGGAATGGGTCAAGTTTGACGATCTCCTGCCAATCATTGAAACCCCCTCCTACGGTAACCTCACAGCGAAGCACTTGGTGGAGGAGATGAAGATTCAGTCACCCAAGGACTCTGCGAAGCTTGCCGACGCTAAGGAGAAGGCCTACAAGGAAGGGTTCTACAAGGGCAAGATGGTCCACGGTGACTTCAGCGGAAAGACTGTCGAAGAAGCCAAGCCGCTGGTCCGCAAGCAGCTCATCGACGCTGGAGATGCCTTCCCGTACGCCGAGCCTGATGGCAAGGTCATCAGCCGAAGTGGTGACGACTGCGTTGCAGCTCTACTCGACCAATGGTACATGAACTACGGCACAGCAGCGAACGGCGGAGACGGTGAATGGGCTGAGAAGGTCCGCTCGCATATCGAGGGCGAACTCAACCTCTATTACCCAGAGGCGAAGAACCAATTCCTGCGGGTTGTCGACTGGCTCAGCATCTGGGCGTGCGCCCGTTCCTACGGTCTCGGCACCAAAGTACCCTGGGACCCAAGTGTGATGGTCGAGAGTCTGTCAGACAGTACGATCTACCAAGCCTACTACTCGTTCGCCCACCTGCTGCACAAGGACATGTTCGGAAAGGAGCCTGGTTCTCTTGGAGTTAAGCCTGAACAGCTCACTGACGAGGCTTGGGATTACGTATTTGCTCTCCGCGACCGATCCGATCTCCCGCAATCCGACATTCCCGCCAAGACCCTGCAAACTATGCGACGACACTTCGACTACTGGTACCCGCTCGACATGCGTACTAGTGGCAAGGATCTCATCCAGAATCACCTCACTTTCAACCTCTACGTACATACCGCCATCTTCCCGAAGGAGAACTGGCCTCGTAGTTTCCGTGTGAACGGACATCTGCTCCTTAACGGCGACAAGATGAGCAAGTCTACCGGTAACTTCCTGACCATCGCCGGTGCGGTTGAGAAGTTCGGTGCAGATGCTACACGTATTGCCCTTGCCGACGCAGGAGACGAGATCTCCGATGCCAACTTCGAAGAGACCGTCGCAAACAGCAACATCCTGAAGCTGTTCGAACTCCGGAAATGGTGCGAAGACTTGATGAACGAGGCTATCTACGTTCCCGACGCGGCCGCCTACATTCAGAAGAGACAAGAGGCGAAGGTCAAGAACCCCGACGTTATTCAGCGACAGAGCGGCAGCGAGCGTCTCCTCTTCGACAACATGTTCGACAACGAGATGAACTTCTTGGTCCATGAGGCATTCGGACACTACTCCAACACATCTTACAAGCTAGCTCTCAAGTCTGGATTCTATGACTTCACCAGCGCGCGTGACTTCTACCGTGAGGCCACCAAGGCTGCAGGTATCGGTATGCACCAAGACTTGGTCAAGAAGTTCGTCGAACTCCAAGCCCTCCTCCTTACACCTATCGCGCCTCACTGGGCGGAGTACATCTGGCTTGAAGTGCTCAAGAACAAGGAGACTATCCAGAAAGCGCTTTGGCCCAAGGTCCCCGAGCCCAACGCTTCCCTCACCGCTGCCCGCGAGTTTGTCCGAACTACACAAACCAACATCACATCAGCAGAGGGCAACGCCATCAAGAAGCTATCAAAGGGTAAAGCCGCTACTTTCGATCCCAAGAAGGAGAAGAAGATCATCATCTTCGCCGCAAAGGAGTGGCCGGCTTGGCAGAAGAAGTACATTGACATGCTCCGCGATGCCGAATCGATTGATATCAAGGCCATCAGCAAGTCCATTGACAAGTCCGAATCCAAGAAAGCCATGCCTTTCATCAACGGGCTCAAGCGACGTCTCGATAACGGTGAGCCCAAGGATGTTGTCCTGAATCGCGAACTTGCTTTCGATGAGCTCGACACTCTGCGCGCCATGGTTCCCGGTCTGAAGCAGACGGTGCAGAAGTGCGTTGACGTGGAGATCATCACTGTCTCGGAAGGTGGCAAGGACGGAACTGTGATCAAGGAGGACGGCAGCCAGGGTGATGCACGATCGGAGCTCCCACCACAGGCTGCTACTGCTGAGCCCGGCAGCCCGAGCTTTGCTTTTGAGAACGTGGAGAACATGCCTGTGCGATAGAAGAATATGAATTTATGTGGATCAAAAGGTGGAATGGGTGTTGGGTGTTGGACTAGGCTGGGCTTACGCTTTCTACGAAACGATATGATATGACTGATGTGGACGGATGGGGGAATGGTATGATTCGAAAAGGAGGCACACTGGTAGATAGACGCTAGACGACATGTATCTTATGATGGACATGTCCCGGAAAACAAGCCACACCAATGCCACGGACGTTGTACCCGCATATGTCTGCCTCAAAGTGCGCATTGTGTAGATGCTTTCTCGATATGATAGGAAAGTTGCTCATGAACGTGATACACGATTAAAAGGTATGACAAACGTTCAATACTTTTGGTCCGAGATTACATCTATCTAGTAGTCTATGTGCCTGGGCAGTCTATCAGGTATATAGTCACCAACTGCATAATCTACAACTTCGCCCTCGCATCCTCCACCCTGTTACCCTGCTTGTCAAAAAAGATCTTCTTCCCACTCCTCAGACTATCCTGCAGCGCCACACCAATCTTGACCGCCTCCATCGAACTCTGCAGATCAATCGGCACATCCTTGCCCTCGAGCACCGCATCAGTAAACTGCCTCGCCTCCTCCACAAACGCCTGCTCAAACCTCTCATAGTAGTTCTGCGGAATATCCCTATGGATACCCGTAGACATGTGGCTCTCCAGCAGTCCCGTCATCGGATTCGAGTTGACCGCCAACTTGCCCTTTGTACCGATAATCTCCGTCATATCGTGCTGGCCCGGGGCGTTCATGCGCGACGAGTAAAAGTATGCGATCTGGCCGGAATGGAATTCTACGACGCCAACGCCGTTGTCGACGTCGCCGTGCTTGGCGAGATCGGGCTCGAGCGCTGTGACGCCGACGGCCATGACGGACTTTACGGCGGGGAGCGTCTTGCCCTTGCTTTCGGCGGAGAAGTACCACAGGGCGAGGTCGATGTCGTGGATGTTGCAGTCGACGAAGATGCCGCCTGAGAACTCGGCGTAGGCGACGAAGAAACCGGAGGGGTCGTATCTGTGGGGGGTGGGTGTTAGCTTGTGTTCTTGTGTCAAAGAGGATAACGGCTCGCGCAACGTACTTGTCGCAGGTTTGTGATCGTAGGACTGTGGGACGGCCAATGTCGCCCTTGAGCGTCAAGTTGTAGGCGTTGACGTAGGAAGCGTCGAAGCGACGGGAGAAGCCACACATGACTTTGACGTGAGGGTTGCGCTTGGCTGTGTCGAGGACTTGGTGGACCTAGGTACTGTTGTCAGTCGCACGTTCTTCTGGGTTCAGGTATAGCAATCTACGTACTTCGTCCAGCTTGGTGCTGAGGGGCTTCTCGCACAAGACATGCTTTCCAGCCTCAATGGCCTTGATTGTGTGCTCGGCGTGCATTGTGGTGACAGTAGCTACACAGACCGCTTCAAGGCCCTCGTGCTTCAGCATCTCGTCGTAGTCGCTGTAGATCTTGACGCCCCATGGCTCGAGATGCTCTTTTGCCCACGCAATCTCATTCTCGGCTGGTGTGAAGGCTGCTACGAGCTCGGCTTTGGGTGTGCGGTGAAGGAAGTGGTTGGCATGACGAGCGCCCATGCGGCCGAGGCCTGAGACAGCAACGCGAAGTCTGCGGACAGCTGGTGCCATTGTGAAGGATGTGCTGGAGTGGAGGGACGGAAGTAATTGAGAAGTTTGCAAGTGAATGAGCTCTACAAGAAATCAGCGAGGCCCAGAGTGAAGAGATATAGGTTCGACTGAGCACCTACGGGTATACACCGACTTACAGTCGCCAAAGATATTCTTGGTCAAAGCTCCTTTCAGGGTCCAAGCTAAGCTCGAAGACGCAGTCTCAGCCCTTGGTAGATGTCTCTTTACACTCTGCACCAGGCACAAAACTCAAGGAAATGCGAATTCCACAACTACGTCTAGAAGTCGACCCTGACGCTTCCCCAGTGTACTCCCCGGATTGCGGCAAACTTGCCTACGCTGAGCAGTGCATTGCTATGTTTGGATCGCGTCCTCGGCACGAACATGGCGATGATAAGAGACGGATCGCGGAAATCCTGTGGAGAAATGCATGTCATTGTTGACGAAAAGTGTGGGGAACGCGTGGAGTCGCGTCGCGCCAGGCACAACTTATCGGACTTTGACGAATGGGGAAAATCTCCTTTTTCGCACAGCGACCTGGGGCAAAATTTCCCCGCGCAGCGTAGCTGGCTCGCGTCGGAAACCGCTCACTAATCTTGGAAGGCTAGGATGCGAAGATCTTTGGCGCTGCGGAGGCGGACGGCAAGGCTGGGGAAGGTTGGGGTTGCCGTGGCTGCGAAAGAAAAGGAAGGGTTAGCGACAGTGTACATGGTTGAGGCTGGGGTACTGTGGTGCTTCCCCGCCTACGTCACTTGTTTACTAACACTGGCGAAGGCACAGAGTCGAAAACATGAGACTGAACATCTCGTTCTATTGAGAACCGAGCGAATCATGTGAAGCAGGCATGGGATCTCGACTGAATAACTTTGTTCAAGTTGCTACATGCTCCAACACCTATGAACACCGAAATCGACTTTTAAAGACTGGACTAGTTTTCCTCGCCAGTCTCAAGTACAACCTTGATGACTAGATTCCCATTATCATCCTTTGTCTTCCCTGCCATCTCGAACGCTTCGACTGCCGACTCCAAGCCCTTGTAGGTATGTGTTACCAATTTGGCGAAGGCAGGGTAGTCATCGCCCTGCTTTGACACGACTTCGATACCAGTGGGGTAAGTATTCGCATATCTGAATACACCAAGGATATCGACCTCGCGCAGGGCGGCTGCGGAGATGGGAAGAGTCTGGATGGGCGTACCCATACCAATTAGCAAAACCTTGCCACCTGGTCGTGTTGCCTGAATCTGTTAGTATCCAATCAATTCAGCTGTGTTGTCGCAACTTACATATATCGATGCTTGTACACAGGACGGCACACCGGTGCACTCGAATACGGCATCTACCTCGCCAACTTCACCACCGCTTTCCTTTGACAGCTTTCCGACCTCGGCAGCTACCTCCTTGGCAATGTCTAACTGCTCTTCTATTGTGCTTCCACGCTTCATGGGTACTGTGAAGCTGCGGTGCGCAAACTTGTTGTCAACTGCGAATTGCACTCGTCCAGCATCAATATCGGCTATCACCACTGTGCCTGCACCTGATATCTTGGCCATAGCTGCGACCAGGAGGCCTACAGCTCCGGCTCCAAATACCAGGACGGTTGAACCTGGTGCTAATTGTGCGCGTTTCGATGCT
The DNA here is from genome assembly GCA_002952155.1 of Alternaria solani. Taxonomy (NCBI): domain Eukaryota; kingdom Fungi; phylum Ascomycota; class Dothideomycetes; order Pleosporales; family Pleosporaceae; genus Alternaria; species Alternaria solani. The sequence goes on along the minus strand of CP022032.1, from coordinate 417,621 downwards.
TGGATGGCGACGCTCAGAGGCTCGAGGAGGGCTCCTAGATCCAGAGACATATCATCTGGTAGCCTTCTCATCGTTAGTTTCTCTAACAGCCACATTGGACGCGACACTCACTTGTGGCACCAAGCAGCCGGGTGATTGATCCGGTCTTGTAAAGTGCCCTGGGCGTGCGGAAACGCTTTTGCACTACTTCGGAACTTCATGCCCTTGCAGATGTTGTACCGCCCTTCCTTACACCTATCGCAGTTCTCACACGGCTGTCCAACTTCCAATGCGACCTTGTCTCCGACTTTGAAATTTGATACCTCTGAACCCACGTCTACTACTACACCAGCCGACTCGTGACCCAACGACATTGGTTCCCGCACAATGATATCGCCATTGCGGTAGTGCCTGTAGTAGTGCAGATCCGAGCCACAGAGACCGGTGCTGCGGATGCTGATTTGGAGCTCTGTGGGGGAAGGTGGGAGAAGTGAGCGGTTTTCCTGGCTCCTTGTTAGCACCTTGAAGCTTGAGGGAGTATTGTTGCCGCGTACGATTCGCAAATCCTTCGCGCCGTGAAGTACTGAAGCGCGAATCTGCCTTGGGGCGCCTGATGTCTCTGCTGAAGACATGTTGTCGCTACGTGTAGGGGGATCAAGTCAGGAACGTATGTGTGAAGCTTAGAGGCGTGTTACACGGCGATATTCAGCTTTCCAACGATGCAAAGTCAAGATCAGGAAACAAGAATGAGGTTGGAGCGTCAGGTCATCTCGCAAAGCATCGGGAGCTATTACGCACCAGACAGTCGGCGCGCTTTGCCTCATAGTACAGCATCAGATGGAGACAAATTCCACCTTCGGCGTTTGAAATGGCGGGACAGCAGATGCCGACGCATGCCCAGATGGTGGGGTTGGCCCTTTCCGAGGCAGTTCCGAGCTACCCAAACATCGTGCAGCAGGAAGAGCCGTCGACTTTTGCCGCAAGCTCTCAAATTTCTTGATTGACTCGCATTAGGTTCTTTGAGGACTTGATCCAAATCCTTTGTCGTTTTAAGGTCTACACACAGCCTTGGGTTCCTCAACCCAGCTCTGATTCTTCTTTGAAGCTTTCCGAACCACACCAAGCAAGACAGCCAATATGACATCTGTACAGCAGCTCTTCTCGCTCGAGGGCCAAACGGCCCTCGTAACAGGCGGCACGCGGGGAATCGGCCAGTCAATGGCCATCGCCCTCGCAGAAGCGGGAGCAGACATCCTCCTCGTCCAAGTACGCCTTCACGACCTCCACCCAACCGCTACGACCACTAACAACCTCTCCCCAGCGCGACACCAGCAACCAAACCACGAAACAAAAGATCGAATCCCTCGGCCGCAAAGTTACAATCTACACCGCAGATCTCTCCTCCAAATCCTCCATCTCCGCCCTCATCCCCAGCATCCTTTCCGACGGCCACAGATTACACATCCTGCTCAACTGCGGCGGCATCCAAAAGCGGCACCCCGCGCACCAATTCCCCGATGAAGACTGGGATGCCGTCCTCCAAGTAAACCTAACTTCCGTCTTCCAACTCTGCCGCGACGTAGGCGCACACATGCTCAGCCAGCCCGCAGACCTGCCCCTGGGCCGCCGCGGAAGCATCATAAACGTGGCGTCGCTGCTCACGTTCCAGGGCGGCATTACTGTGCCGGCGTATGCGGCGAGTAAAGGTGGTGTGGGACAGCTGACCAAGGCGCTGAGCAATGAGTGGGCGAGTAAAGGGGTGAGTGTGAATGCGATTGCGCCTGGGTATATTGCGACGGATATGAATGAGGCGTTGATCAAGGATGAGAAGAGGGCGGAGAGTATACTTAGTCGTATTCCGGCAGGGAGGTGGGGGGCGCCGGAGGATTTCAAGGGCGCGGTGGTTTTCCTGGGGAGTGCGGCGAGTGCGTATGTTAGCGGGGAGGTGCTTACTGTTGATGGTGGGTGGATGGGTAGGTAGATGGTGTGATTAGTTGATAGAGACGCATGACAGGGAAGACAGAGTTCAATGCTAGATTCTATTTTTGTTTATATTCATGAGCTTAGCATGCTTCTGTTTCTCTTACCACTTTGCATAAGATTTCAATTATCATAAAGCCTTCATGATTATAAAAGTCATAATATTTCATTGGGTATAGCTTTTTGGTCCTATCCTAGCTGCATAACCTACAGCTTGCTTGCCTCAAGCAGTCAGGGTCCGCTGAGATCCATGCCCTCTGGCTTGTCTGGGAACCCAGCATTGACACCGAACGGAGGGTATACGTAGCGGGTGATACCCTTCTCCTTGTGAATCTTCTCCAGCTTCTCCATGTCCTCGCCATCGAGGGAGATGAGCTTCTTGTTCTCGTCGATGCGGGATGGGGTGACGGACTTTGCGAGGACGGAGGAGTTGCGGGCGACTTCATCAAAGTTAGTTGGGTGCTTTGGAAGGCATGGGTCTGGCGAAACTTACGGTGGTAGCTGAGGAGAATGACAGCGGGGGTGACGCTGTGCTTCTTCGCGACCTCGTTGACGCCCTCGTCCTTGAAGAGAGGCGAGCCAGTGCTTCCTAGCGGACTGTAGGCGGTGATGTGGATGCCCTTCTCCTTGCAGAAGTCAACAACTTCTTGTTGTGGGCACAGTGGGTGGTTCTCGATCTGGTTGACAGCGGGGACGATGGTAGCCTTGGCCAAAAGCTTCTCCATGTACTTGACAGAGTAGTTGGCGACACCGATGGCCTTGACCTTATCGGGATGCGCCTTGATCAGGTTCTCGAGGTTCTTCCATGTGTCTTGGTGGGTGATTGAGGTGTCAATGTCTCTTGAGCCATCCTCGTGCTTGGGGAAGAGGGGGTGGTTGCCTGTATGCGTTAGTTTTGGCGAATCGCATAAGAAGTAGAAGACTTGCCCTTGGGGTTCATGGGAACGGGCCAGTGCATTAGGTAGAGGTCTACGTAAGGAGTCTTGAGCAAATCCAAGCTCTTCTGCAGACCCTCCTCAGCACGGGTGTGGAATGTGCACCAGAGCTTGCTGGTGATGAACAGGTCCTCCCTCTTGACGATTCCTCGTGAAATGACGTCCTGGAGAGCTTCGCCGACCTCATCCTCATTCTGGTAGCAGTAGGCACAGTCAATGTGCCTGTAACCACCCTCGATGGCGTGGACAACGGCCTTCTTGACCTCGCCAGGCGCAGACTGCCACGTTCCCAATCCCAGAGCGGGGATGGTAGCGCCAGTGTTGAGGGGGAGAGCAGTGTTCATTTCGGGCTGTGGGTCGAGGATACTTTTGGGTGTACTTTTGAGCATAAACTTGGAGAGAGCGGGATTCATCGCGACTCAGTGGTGTGCTTGGGGTATTAGTAGTGGCAGCGGGGTTGTTGCGTGCCAGGGGCTGGCTGGCTCGCCTTTGCTTGGGAGCTCCATACTGTGGCTGAAGTTTACCCTTCTGGCATGGCCAAAGACATACGTCAAGCGTTGATTGACTCTATAATTCATTCCGACGTCCGATGCTGCCCCGCCATGCCTGCCCCGCCGGTATAGCTTCGGTCCGGGGGCTGCGAGATGGCTTCTGATACGCGCTCGACGCGCTTCAGCCTCACGCGAAATTTTCGCCGCGGGAGTTTGCCCAGACAAGCCAACGTGTTCGTGGGGTGTTGTCGGGGAAGGTGGCACCGAGAGTCACGTGCTTCGAGGGGCTGACCTTTGTCCCAGCATGATGCCAGTTGGGGCGTCATCATGCAGCACGTTTTCTGATCATCGGTCGCCCATCCGAGTCTTCGCGACGAAAGCAAGGGACCGTCGGCTGTTGGGCGGCGAGAATTACCGTATGCAGATGGAGCGGGCAAAATTGCACCCTCTGGCCCCATGCGGACGCATGTGATGCACTCCCGCCGAACGACGGCAGATCTAACCCAAGTATCCAACCACCACGGGCGGAATGCAAACCAGGACCCTTAGCCGCCTTTCCAGAACCCCAGATCTCCTTCTGGCTACTCAACGGCAGATGGGCGCGACGGCGAGAATTGCCTGACATTGCCATCTTCCTTTGATACCATTGGCCCAACCCTATCTTGCTGGCAGACTGGTGCGGAGTGACCTCCACAGGTGGATCTCAAAGATGGAGACGATGAGAAATCTGACTCCAGAATCTCCAGGCTGGGCAGACTGGGGTTACTTCGGACGTAATGATGTGTGCTGGTTCTGGCAAGACAACGCTTCGTTGTATGGTAGCGGCCAAAGGATAAGTACTGCTCTCCTCTTGTCGCATTCTCTACACATCACTCAGCTCAACTTCCACCTTCATCACATCTTCAACAACCATTCCATAGCGTGCCGCATTTCTGCACTTTGCATATTCTAGAGATACCCCTCTTTTTTGCCCATCACATTTCGCATCATGGCCCCAGGCGCAATCTTCGAGACGCCCAATGTGGCTGAGAACTTCAACGACCATCGCGATGGTCTTGCCCTCGAGGCCACTTCCGACGCCATTGACGACGTCAACGTCCTCAAGGCCGCCATGAAGGTCAAGAACGGTACCGCAACACAGAAGGAGAAGGACATCTACGAGCAATCCGAATTCGATGCTGAGAAGGACAAGACTCAGTTCCGCCAGTACGAAGAGGCATGCGACCGCGTCAAGAACTTCTACCGCGAGCAACACGAGAAGCAAACCGTCGCCTACAACCTCAAGGCGCGCAACGCCTTCCACAGCAAGACCCGCGCAGAGATGACCATCTGGGAAGCAATGGAGAAGCTCAACACACTCATCGACGAATCCGACCCAGACACCTCCCTCTCCCAGATCGAGCATCTTCTCCAGTCTGCCGAGGCCATCCGCCGCGACGGAAAGCCCCGTTGGTTCCAGCTTGTCGGTCTTATTCACGACCTCGGCAAGCTCCTTTTCTTCTTCGACGCCCAGGGCCAATGGGACGTTGTCGGCGACACATTCCCTGTCGGCTGCGCCTTCTCACCTAAGATCATCTACCCCGACACTTTCAAGAACAACCCCGACTACAACGACGAGATCTACAGCACCGAGCACGGTATCTACACACCCGGCTGCGGCATGGACAATGTCATGTTGAGCTGGGGCCACGACGAATACCTCTACCACATCATGAAGGACCAGAGCAGCATCCCTGATGAGGGTCTTGCTATGATCAGGTACCACTCTTTCTACCCATGGCACACTGGCGGTGCTTACAGGTGGATGATGAACGAGAAGGACGAACGCATGCTGGAGGCTGTCAAGGCGTTCAACCCTTACGATCTCTACAGCAAGAGCGATGAGGTTCCCAAGGTTGAGGATCTTAAGGAGTACTACTTGGACATTATTGATGAGTTCATTGGCAAGGACAAGAAGCTCAAGTGGTAGACGACGGTAGTATATGAGTGTAACGAATCTTTTTCATCATGGCGTTTGGGTTATATAATGACGCGGAGTGCCAACAAGGCCCGCAATGCAATTCATTCTTGACCTCAATTATTCATTTCAACCTGTTGGTATGCTTTGTGAATTCTGGGTTGTAATTTTGATAGAGTTGCTATTACACAGGCTGCATACTATGCATCTTTGTCATGCACGACGCCCATTACACACCATTATCCTCATTCCGATAGAAGCAGCTCTCTTGTTCTGACCAAAGATGTGCCAGCCAGCTCTGAGGAGACTCTCTAAGTATCATCCCCACCCATAGGTGAAGCAGACATCGCCACTGCTTTGTGAGTGGTGCATCACGTGTTCACGCGGCTCACCGACCGTTATCGCCTCCTTCAGCTCAACTTTCTTCACGTCTTCTTCCTTCGGCTAGCCAACTTCCGTGATGCAATCAACCCTGTCGGTACTCCGTAATCTTGACAAGATCTATTGACAACATTCCTTTGCACACGCCACCGCAACTCCACTTAAGTCTTCGCACCCCCTTGCAATGTAAGCGTCTCCCGTCGTTTCCGTATTCTTTCCTCCTCCATATCTAGCCATTCCATCTCTCTTCTCCTCTGCGCTTCAATATGCGATGATGCCGCATCACTTGACGTTTCGGCCATCTCGGTAGAACCAGTAGTTGTAACAGTAGGTTCCAGATCATGATGGTGCGCTGTAAAAGTCTGTTCATCCATAAAATCCGGCAGCTCTCCTAGCCGAGAGTCGGGATGGAGTTCGTAAGCTGACTCGTAGTTGTATTCTGTCCTGCCTGTGGAATAGCGTGCTCCCGTCATCGTGGACGTGGACCAGTGCGAGGTATCCAGCTCTTGCGCTGGTACTGGCGCTTGATTCCCCTCGGAAAGTTCATGAATATGTCCAGGGTGGTGATGAGTTTGCTTTTCTTGCGAATCATAATATGATGATGGCACTCCCGCGTTTTCCTCTCGTCTGACCTGTTCGTCGTCCCCCGAGCTCAAACCGCTTTCCTTTGCGCGCTTTCTTCTCCGCCAGAAAAACCATCCGCCGATGATTGATGCGAGAAATATTATGGCTCCTATAACTATACCAGCGATTACTCCTCCTCCTAAACTCGGGCTGCCCCTATCACTTCCAGATGTTGCTACCGTCGACTGACTGCCATCACTAGATTGCGTCGCGATTGTGCTACCTGCTGAATCTGAATTTCCAAAGCTAGTCGAATAAGTGGCATCTGTCGCAGATACTATTTGCGCATCCTCGTTGCTAGTCGAGCTCGGTCTAGGAAGTATCGCAGGCGGTATCAAGGTCTTTGTTGAGACACTCGATGCAGTAAATGCTGTAGATGGGCTACGTCGAAACATGATCTGATCCGGCGCTGTCATGAGGGAGATTTCATATCCGGAAATAAAGTAATTTCCATCTGCTGTCATGGTCTCATCGTATGAGGAAAACTCCACGCCGCTGAGAGAGGGAAGAATGCTCATAGTCAAGGTCACCTCCCAATCAGCGCTGGTGTCCACGGCTGATATCACGCTCTCGTAGAGGAATTCTCGATATTCCCACTCCTCGACATACCAGGCATATGTATTGGTTTCTGAAGTTGCCATCGTGAGAGTCCAGACAGTGTTGAGATTCCAGACCAACGTAAGTTAGATAATCATGTAAAAGTATAGTCGTAGGAAATTTGTGCGCTGGGGTATCAAAGCAGATAGCATCTCAGCCCATCAGTCTTCCAACGGTGAATGCACCATCCCAACCACTACGACGAAGGCGGGGCATTTTGATATATCGATTCACTTTGCCACGAAGCATCCTGCCCCACGATAGGCTGGAGATACCTCAGTACCCACTACCCTACACGTCGAAAGACAGGCATCGGCCCTTCCAAACAGGTCGTGTGACCATCTGTCGAATCAGCGAAGAGAATGCGCTTGCGGCACAGTCAAGCGAGCAAGGCTATGCGCATCATGCACCACCAGCTCATTCGACGAAGATATGTCTCGTCCTAGGAACGCCAAAAGTCTTTCGTCATGGTGTAGCACATTGCAGTGTGGGAATACGACTGTGCCGCAAAGAGAAGGACCGCGCCGTATGGTTGCCGGTAAGAGAGAGGAAGTTCGCTTTTTCGGGTTCCTGGGAGGCCTACTGTGCCGCGATAATCATTGGAGTTGAGCTTTGGGGAACGGTTGATTGTGTTGCTTTGGTTGTTGGGTCTGCTTCGTCGTCTTCGGTGACCCAAAGTAGACTAGCCAGCGAAAGTTGAAGTGGAACTTTGGAGAATCATTGAGAACAGTGGTCATGGTTGCCGGTAACATGCGATAGATGAGAAGTTTACGCTTGACGAAAGGCATTTGTTGATGTTCGGTATGGTTGACATGACTGATCGGGAACGATAGTAGTCTTGCGTAGAGACACAGCTTTACTCAGTGGTTATTCGAGTATTGATCCTGCCTAAACTGTTCATATGCACCGTTGCCAACAGGTTATTTGATCGTAACTAGATTCCTCTTCCTCCAAAACGGCATAGCTTGATACTGTTACATTCGCCTTCTTCTTTTTATGATAACCGTGCGATTCCGTCGCCAATACCTCTTACAACTTCGACGTCTTCTCTTCCCTTTCCTTCAGATTTGGATGCGCCACCCTGACCGGCCTTGTGACCGCGTAGAAGGCCATACCGCTCGACTTGGTAGAGAATTGGACCTTGGATCCTACATGGAAGAATGCAAAGTCGCCAGCGACAAGGTGATGCGTGATACCAGTTGCTTCATCCAAGACATCGATTTGACCGCTTAGAACATACTTGGTCTCCTCAAAGGTGTAGGATGCCGGCTTAGAGGGCCCAGCTTCAATCTTGTAGAAACCAGATGTTAGATGTGCGGGTGAGTCAGTGGTTTGTGTGCGGATGCTGTACGGAAGTTAGATCGTCGAGGAAAGCTTCTGAGTTGGTGAGGGCAGCGTACGTGTGGAAATCTGCTACGGTGGCGTTGTCGCCTTGTGGAAGTGGAATAAATTCATGACCCGCGCCTTTGATGACGGTAAGAGGTACTAGGTGGCCAGACACTGTGTACGTGAAGCGCGTTAGCAATGGCGCGATGCGATGGAAGGGTATGGTAGATGAAGGTTAAGCTTACTTTTTGGTATGATTTGTCGATTGTGAAACGAAAGACATGAGCAATCTAATATTGCAGACATATAAGCTCGTTATAAGAGACCACGATGATGATGTCCGTGGCTCATCCCCACAATGTATGGATGCGATAGTTGCCCTAATCCGGTAAGCCGTGCCTGACTGCCCAGATCGGGCAAGCGCCACTCCCGCACTTTCTACGGGCAACCAAAGGTAAAGACAACTAGTGGAAAGCGGGTGTGAGTAATACTAGTCAGTCCATGTATCTGGTAGATCCCCTCCAACTGCCGGTGCTTACCATTCCAACCTCGAGAACGACTGTGGAGAACTATTGCAATTATCCTGGCTGCAGAGGATAGCTCTGAGATATTGCATGGGATGACGGTCAATTATTTGGGGGAAAGCTTGTCACAGAGATAACAGCTGCTTGTAACATTGTATGGGTACAAGTATACTACGGTCATGGAAATGATACGTCCTTCAAAATCAGTTCCTCGCAGCTCATTGGTCAAACCCGGCTCGTTTGAAAAGCGCATCAAGCATTGAGCTACTCGGAGCTCGGAGGTCAGAAACATTCTACCTAGGTAGTCTCTCGTATTAGATCACCCGCTGACCAAAAGGATACTGCATGCCCAGCTGGCGCGCAACTCCCATGCAACACCCACATCCTACATCACAACTCCCAAAACACACAAATCCTGGTGGAGAAACTCATTGACTATCTATCCACTATCAAAATGAAGTCTCAATAGTAAAATTACTTCGAAAGAAATAACCGCGTCATCCTCGACCTGTTACGAGTAGTCTCACATCAGCGGAGGAGACTTGGGCCTGCACTCCCAGTCTCCCCATGTGCTCGACCAGCTCGCACCAGATCATCGTCGAATCGTAAACTCATAAGCACTTAACTCCCCCAATCCTCCAATTTTGCTCATACTCGTACAATCACTCTCTTCCCCATCCCCCATATTAGGGTATATCCCGTGCACAACCTCCCTGCGCCTCGCAATGCAAAGAGAGTTCGTAATATGTAATGTCGAAAAGTTGCTATCATGAGTAAGAGACAAGCCCTTCGTGCTAGCAAAAATCGGTGAAAGTGAGCCAGTGAGGTGCTTCTAGGCGAAGCCAAAGTACTCGCCACCAGCCGTCATAGCGGTGTACAAGGCCTTGCGCAGATCCTCGTAGCTTTCGTACTCTGGGAGGTCGAGTTCTGTTCCATAATTAGCTTCTGCTTCGAAGAAATAACAAGTCAATATTGGGGAATGAAACTTACGGTTAAAGCAAGTGTGACTGCTAGGCAAACGATCCTTGCTACCATAATCGCGATGGATGTTGAACTTGCTGAACCCGTTCATGCCCTCGAGTTCCTTGAAGCCATTCAGCGGCACCTTACTAGTACCAGTAACGAATTGCAGTAGCTTAGCCTGCTCTTCCTTCTCGAACGTTCGGACAGCGCGCCAGAACCACTGGATCTGGGGTGAGGCAGCCGTGTAGTTGTGGTACTCGGTGTTGTTCTTCCAGTCGTCCACGTTGATGTCAGGGAGGCCAGAGATGAGAAGTTCCAGCTCTTGTTCGCTAAAGATGGAGACGAGTTCGGCGGGGACGATATCGTGGAAGCCCTTGAGGAAATTCTCGAGTTGCTCCTGAACGGCACCGACAAGACGGTGCTCAGTGATGAGGCGAATATACTCGTGCTTGTTGTCTTCAGTGACCGGAATGTTACGTCCATTCTCGATGAGGTCGACAGTCTGCATCTCACCGAAAGCCTCGACTTCCACTGAAAAGGTCTCCGTGATAATGTCCGTAATCTCGTTATGAATCATCCATTCCAGGGACTTGTAGTACTCCAGATCAAGTGTCTCCATGTCCTTGAGGCTCACCTGCTTGCCCATGATTTGCTTGTAGACCGCTCGGCTGAAATGGCAGTCGAGAACACGACCTTCGTAGAGAGCTTTACCGATAATGCGACCAATAAACTTGAAGAACATCAGATGCTCAGGGTTGATAGAACTGAGGCGATTGGGGTGGAACGTCGTGCGGTCAGAAGCAACCGGTACGAAGAGCGCGTAGTCGGCGTTGAACATTTGGCGTGAGATGGACTGGAACCATTCGCGAGTAACACCACCAGCGTCAACACCTTCTTCGCCGTGGAAGCGGATGCTGAGCTTGCCAAACTTCATCTCATCAGCCGACTTGAAGTACAGCGACTTGAAGGAGTCTAGGAAGACCTGGTCTCGGCGGACAGAAAGCTGCAGAGGTGGATGTGCTTGTCGGTCGCCGCCGCGGGAGTGAAGCTTTCGGTTGAAGTAGTTGCGCTTGTTGTCGAACTCCAGCACCTTGGAATTCTTGACGAGAAGAGAGAATGTGCCGCTCATCAACTTGGGATTCTGGCGAACAAGATCGTTGAGAATCTTGCGATGCTCTTCAGTGAAGTTGAAGAACAGATTCTCCATCCTGCTTTCAGGCGGTGGGCTGGATAAGGCGAACTCCTTGGGCATCATTTTGGACAATGGCATCTCCTTGAGAGTAGTGTTCTTACACACAACCATGAGACTCTCAATGAGCGGGAGGAGTGTGGTAGCGATGTTGAGCATATTGCCGCGCTGGCGGATGACAGTGAGACACTCACTGAGCTTCTCCCATAGGGGCGCGAAAGCTCGGTCCTCGTATAAGGTCAAGAGGATGTCTTCCTTCTGAGCCGGCTCAAGGGCCTCTGCGGCAGATTCAGGCTTGTCCCTGCTGTCACGTGATGGATCGAAGAGATAGTCGAGCGCCGTCAAGGCCCGAAGCAGCTTAGTTTGATCGGAGCTTGCTGGAGAGAACTTGGCAAGCGCGATGCCTTGAACATCGGTGGGCGAGCTTGCCTTTGAGACTTGAACCGTCAAGCTGGTGAGATCCTGGAGTGTTGAGCTGGCTAGATCCTTGGCAATACCAAGCAATTCTTGACCGAAGACTTCCTTCGCTCCAGGGATAGGCGAAAGGTTGCTGATGACGTTGAGAGTCTCCTGGAAGACCTTACTGTTGCATTCTCGAGCAGCCAGAATCTTGGCGACAAGTCGAAGATTGACTTCAGGCACATCGGGCGGTGTGAGTGTACGGTGCTTCTTCGCCTTATCGTCTTCGGCCTTTGACTCGTCAGGCTTGGAAGTGCTGCCTTCGCCCCCAGTAGTAGCCGTTTCAGACTGATCCGCATTCTCAGAAGCAGTCGTCATCTCAGTATCTTGGCCTTCAGGACGAGCCTCTGTGGCTGCGGTGTCGGAAGGCTGGTTCTCGGTGGCCTGGCCCTCCGCAGATGTCTCAGCTTCCTTCTTCGCCTCTTCGGCGGCCTTCTCCTTCTCCTTCCTGAGAACCTGTAGCGGTGCGGTGATGACCTTGAGCAGTGTCGTCAATTGCTCCATGATGGTGGAGCTCTCAACGATGAGCTTGCGGTCTAGCAAGGTAAGTAGAGCGTTGACTGGATACCTATTCGCCTTGGTCTCTTTGGCCTTGCCCTTGCGATTGGCACGGTTCTTGAACCCTACGCCCGTCTCATGTTCGGTCAGGAAGAATTGCCATACAGCAGGGTTCTTCTCTGTCAGCTGGGTGAGCGTGTTAAGACATTGCTGAACAACCATAAGTGGAGAGACGTCCGCGTTGATTGACAAGGCACCGTTCTTGCGGGAGATCTTTGGGGTCTTGTCCGCTGGTTGCTGAGGCTGCTTTGCTCGAATGGACAGTTGCGCAAAGCTCTTCTCGACAGCATTAACATCAGCGCTTCCATCTTGAAGAATGCTGAGCAAAATGCTGATGACCTCCGCACGGTTCTGGCGGTTCTCACACACGTAGCGCAAGATGGAGCTTAGGCTGCCCTTTGCGCTTCCCTGCTGTGGGATGAACATGAGTCTAAGGAGCGTCGCAACGCCAGCTTTGTCGAGCATCTGTACGCAAGGACGTGCCTTCTTCTTCTGCGACGGATCATCCGGCTGGGCACGGCGGTCACCTCGTCTATAACCGAACTCGTTGAACTGATGTAACCGGCGATCGCCTCCCATCGCTCGGGCTTCCGCGGATAGCTCTGGCGGGAGCTGGCGCAGAACGTCTTCATCTGTATCCATAAGCACAGCAGCTCGTAGGGTGGGTTCCAGGGACGCGAAAAAGCTTGCAGGATCCATCTCTTCAGCCTGTGGAGGAGGAACACCAGCGTTGGCTTGGTTGCGACGACGGTTCTCTTCACGCTCTCGGCGACGACGCTCTTGTGCTTCTTGCGCAAGCAGCTCGGCTCGGATATCTGCAGGGAGAGCGGCTAAGAAATCTTCGTTGATATCTGTGGGTGCTTCACCTGCTGCTCCTGTTTCTTCGGGTGCGGTCGGAGCTTGTGCTTGTGCCGGGGCTTGCGACTGCTGCTGCGCTTGTTCTTGTCGTCGTGCCGCAGCCCGTTGTTCTGCCCTACGCTCAGCCACCTGTTGCATCAAGACCTCTTCACGTAGATCTTCGGGAAGAGCGTCCAAATACTCCGTGTCGATACCCAAATCCGTGATGTCGTACTCATGGCCTCGAATCATAGTCGTGATACGTGGCGGAGGTGGCCCGGCGGGTTCTGCGGGGGCGGGCTCAGCAGCCGCGGGTTGTGCTGAAGACTCTCCAGTCTCAACGCCCTCCATTGCTTGCGCTTCTGGCGCGGTTTCAGACTCCACCTTGGATTCGCCCTCTGCTGGTTGCTCTGGAGCTCGGCTCGCAGCTTCAGCGGCTTCGCGTTCCTGTCGCTCGCGCTCCTCCTTTTCCTGTGCCTCGCGCCTCTCGCGCTCTTCGCGCTCCTGCTTTTCCTTCTCCTCTTGCTCTTCTTTGAGCTTGCGAGCGATTTCTGCTTGGCGCTCTTCTAGGCGCTTCTTCGCTGCCTCCATGGCGGGTGGAACCATGACTTTTAGGATGGAGTTGATGACCCGGTTGCTCTTTTCGATTGCCGCAGGACCGTAGAGAATTCTAGCTTCCTCCTGCCAGCGTTGGCTGGTGTACGCCTTGACAAATGACACCGCAGAGTGTGGGTCTTCTCGAGCAGTGCGCGATGTGTACGTCTCTCGCATGCGAGCAATATCGCGGCGCATGCCAGTATCAAAAGGTGGCATACCCATGGAGTTGCTGAAAGAAAGATGCAGTGCGCCGCCGTGCTGGTGTAATGTCGGGCCACCGGCGCCGGAGCTCATTGCGTTCAACAGGTTGCTGATGAATGAGACAGGGCTGTCATTCTGACTGAAGACACGGGGGCCGCGACCTTCAATGGCGTGAACCCAGTCGCTGTTGCCTTCGTTGCGCGGTCGGCCATCTGGTCCAGCGGAGCGACCACCTCGCTGAAGCAGAGGGTTGATACCATCGTCAGTGACGCGGGGACCGGCACCTGGACGATGTGAGCGGTAAGCTGGTACAAGGATGCGATCACCTGGACCTGCGGGGAACATCCATGGGCTGAGGCGGTGGGTGTGCCGAACAGTAGGCGGTTGAGGGTCTTCCCAGCCACCGCCCCATGCAATCTCCGGCATGGCGTCGTCGTCGTCCTCCATTCCAGGATCATAGTGGATATCCTCGTCATACTCCTCTTCCTCCTCATCCATATCTAGTTGAGTTAGTTGAGGTTCAAGATGTTGTTCTATCCTATGTAGTAACGGACCTTCTTCTTCCATGTTGTCGTCTAGGAAATCCTCAAGATCTCCACCTTGCTGACGCATCTGCTCAAGAAGCTGAGGAGGATCAAGAACGAAGCCCAATGCGCCCGGAGGCATGTTAGCGTCGCCGTTGGGGCCGCCAGGGAAGTCGTCTGGATCGTCGCTCCAGTCGTCCTCCTGGTCTTCGGCAAGGCTGGCGTTCTCGTCATCGCCTGTTACTTCCTCCATTGCGTCCATGGCCTCTTCCATGTCATCCATGCCTTCGTCACCATCATCATCCATATCGTCCATGTCATCATCGTCTTCGTCTTCGTCGTCTTCTTCATCGTCTTCTGAATCATCATCATCAGAGCCCATGGCGTTGCCATCATCGTCGAGCTCAATCTCAACATCGACATCACCAGGAAGACCTTCAATGGGACCCATACCGTTGACATCCATCTCGAGAATCTCTTCATCTTCATCCGAGACAACGTCATCGTCGCCGATGTCCGCTTCCTCAAATTCCATATCATCCCCATAATCATCATACATCATCTCCTCACCCTCCTCATCTTCTGAGTCTTCATCGGATTCTGACTCGTGAGCCTCGAACATGCCCAGTGTGGAGTTGCGGAACAAATCGGGCGTCTCTTCGCGTTCGTTACCGATGAGATCGTCATCGGACGCGGTAGAGATCTCGTACTCGTCGGCAGAGTCGGGGGCGGAGGAAGTATCGTAGTGCATGCTCAGATCCATGGCGACAAAGCAGAGCCACTTCAGAGGCTTGAGTATGTACTTAACCACACGCTTAGCGTTCGGAAAGTTGAGATCAATGTCTGCAATCGCCGTTGTGAGAATAGTGACAAAGTTCTTCTCATACATGATCTTTGCCATCTGCTTCAGATTAGGAGTCAGGTCGGCGTTCTGGGTAAGCATCTCGCCATTTGGACGCTGCGACACCATCCTGGAGAAGATGTCGGCGATACTCAGTAGACGAGAGTACTTCATGTCGAGTGGCTCGTCCGAAGCGCTGGCATCCTTGAAGGCCTTCAAAGCATGCTCAAGGACGAACTTGCGCACGAAAAGTAGGTCTGGCTCGGTCTCAACATACGGTGAGATTGGCACATCGGTCTTGGGCAGGGCAAACTCTCCAGTCTTATTGCAGAGTGAGACGATGACGTCGATCGCGCAGTTTGATGTCGCCACCTTCTTCTTGAAGGCGAGGTCCCCTTCATGGTTCAAGCTCCCAATAGGAACAACGTTGTTGAGGAGATAGTTCAGAACGCCCGAGCGAGGCTTTGAAGGTGTCACGATGAAGGGGTCTGCCTTCCTGGAGAAGTTGATGAACTCAATCTTTGTGCGATTGTAGCTTTGTAGAAGCTCGGCGAGACACTTCAGGATGAAGCAGCGGTAGATGTAGATCGGATGCTCTTCAGCCTTGAACACGGGTTTCTCCGGTTTGGCAGCCTCCGTAGCAGCAGTAGCCGGCGTGGCCGTAGCATCATCTGAGCCCGACTCGTTGCTTGCTTGTCCTTCAGGTGCGCTCTCTTTAGGCTTGGCAGGCTCGGGCTTGTCCTCTGCTTCCTTATAGGCTAGCAGCTCGCAGAGCAGGTAGTGAATGACGCCATCAGGGTTCTCAACCACAGGAACCTTGAGATCCGAAGTCTTTGTCCGCTCGAGGAATGGCTGCTTAGGCGCTTCGCTAGATTCCTTTGGCTTGTCAGCCTCCGCGGTGACCTCCGAAGATTCCACGATGCTCGTTGCTTCGATTGGAGGTGGCTCAGTCTTCTTGAGCATCAAAGTTTGCGGTCGCTGGTTAGGATCAAAGCCCTTCAACTGGAGCTTTTCGTTGGTGACTTCGACGAAGATCTCAGGTGCACGGATGGCTAGCGCGTACATCTGGCGAGTGTAGCCAGTAGTGTCCGTCTGCCTTCGGTCGCGCGACTCAAACATCTGCTGAATCTCGGTACGCATAATCTGTCGAATCATTTCGTCATCTTCGATCATGTGGCGAAGGACAATCATGAAAGCGCTACGCAGACCTTCGTTGGTGATGCCTGCAAGTTGCTTGACCATGAGGAAGAGCCGCTGAATGTTGCGCTTCTCGGCGAGGCGGGTAGCAATCTTGCGCGTGCGAGTAAGCATGGCGAGCACTCGTGTCACGGATAGAGCCAGCGACTCATCCTTCCCGATGCGAGGCAGCATTTCGATGATTGCGTTGAACAGCAAGTCCTTCTCCTCAATACTGACAATAGGTTCTGGTAGCTCATCGACTGTGGTCTCTTCCGTGGACTCTTCTGTTGGTGGGGTCCATGAGATCTGGTGCGGAAGTTGATCCTCAGCCAGCAGTCGTTCGACGATAAGCAGGACCTGGCCGATCCAAGGCGATGAGTCTTCTGGGGATTGATCTGGAAAGATCTTGATGAAACCCAACAACGTATTGAAATGTTCCTTAAGCTGTTCAACAATGACGTCGTAGAAATCCTTCTCTTGGAGTATCAATGCCAGAAGATGGGCTGAAGCTGCAATTTTCTTGCCTTGGTTTCGGAAATCGTCGTCACTCTGCAGTGACATCAGAGACTGGACAAGCATCATGCCAATCTCCGCACGCATCTCGGATGGATTTGGTGATTTTGAAACGGCAGCTGAGATGAGATCGGCAAGCTCGAAGGTAACATCCTCGTGCGTGTTCAGCACGTCAAGAGATTGCTCAACAAGCTTCTCGCGGAGCTTGGTTCGCTGCTCATCCAACATGTCTAGTGCAACGAGCTGTGTTGAGTTGCCGTTAGCCATTCGCTTTTGATAAGCAAGAGTAGTCTGCGGTGCAGCAGGTGCCTGGCTGGCCTGATCACCCGATACAGGTGTGGCAGACGTAGGCGCTTCCGTCTCTGCAGTTGAAGTATCGGCGTCTTCCATCTGAACCGACTGTGTTTCTGGCTGCTCAGACCCATCATCCTCCCGCGTTACTTCGCTCGATGTCATGCTAGCGTCGTCGGGATGCTCGGGTACCACCACTTCAGCTCGGCTTGGTGAGGTGGATGGTGGACCACGCGCTTGAATCTCATACTGTGGAATGGGATTCCTGGAAACCCCTGGACGGGCCTGGTTCCTGCAGTACTCATTCGCCATATTGAAGTTGTCGCAGCAGCGATACAGGGCTTCTTCGGCAAGGCTCTCCTCGTGTCCGATTTCCTTCAGACGCGGCAAGTGATCTCCGTTCCTGGGGGACCAAGGCTTGATGATAGGCTTGCTGCGCTTTGGAATCTTGTCGATACTCTTCCACGCTCCGTGCTCGCCTTCGCATTCAAGAACAGATTTCAGAATGTTGATGGACGTCTTCACAATGGAAGTAGTTGCTTTGTCGATAAGGTCCGAGTTCCATATCTTCTCGACAGGAACAATCACGGCGTAGCGGAGCTCGACGAGGAATTGTGCAGTCAAGAAATAGTCAGACCGCTCCCGGTCTCGGTCCGGTCGAGTTTGCATTGACGACGTCTGCGGAGACTCTGAGATGACCTTGAAGTTGATGATTTGAGAGAAAAAGGCCAAGATGATCTTGATACCCCCAAGCGACAGGTTGAGCAGTCGTTTTGATTCCTCGCTGGTGTCTTCTGCCGGCTTCTGGGTAATCTCAAGCGCCGATTGATAGAACTGGTTGAGGATGTTTGCCAGAACATCAAATCCACCCAGGTTGCGGAAGGATACAAGCAATAGCGTCAAAGCTTGTGATCGATCCAGGTTTGGCTCAACGATAAGCTGCGACAAGGACGTCAGGATGACAATCCAG
Source organism: Alternaria solani (assembly GCA_002952155.1). Taxonomy (NCBI): domain Eukaryota; kingdom Fungi; phylum Ascomycota; class Dothideomycetes; order Pleosporales; family Pleosporaceae; genus Alternaria; species Alternaria solani. The sequence continues at coordinate 399,705 of CP022032.1, read as the reverse complement.
TATGCATAGCGATCTTCAATGATTTCCGATTCCCTTGGACCTTCGTACTCGAGCTGATCGATGACGGCCTGAGCAAGTTGATCCGAAACAACCGTAGCACATTGCCTCTGGTAAGCCTCCAAGCTGCGGCGGAACAAGAGCAGTTTTCCAAGCGACTGGAAGAAGGGCGCAACCTCGGTGGGTATTCTGCTCAGCAAATTGCGGAGAGTCTGTGTGTTCTTAAACTGCGCACTGTTCTGGCTCGCAACGGTGTTTTCGGAAGTCGAGCCTGGAGCAGCAGCGTCTCCGGTGTTTGTTGATTCGGTAACGCTGTTTCCTATCCGGAACACATTATCGGCTTCATCATTGCCAAAGCCTGAGCTAGTGATACGGGTCTCCTTCTCCCATTCTGTAGGCATGTTACGCTGTAGCAACAACTCTTCCCAGACACAGCTTCGATGCAGCTTTCCGAGGCTGTCCACGAGACGAGCATACATATCAGCGAGATTGATCTGGCTGGACACATTATGCGAAGAGCGAGTAGTGTACATCTGACTCTGGAATGTCAAGGTCATAGCTCCGACAAGCGTATGGGCAGAAACTAGGGCTTTAACGAATTGCGTGCCTTGTTGCAACATCGCAGTGTTCTGAGAAGTGCCAGAGCTGATGAAGGGTGCGAAGAAAGCTTGCTTGCCGGTGTGGTCGAGGAGAGGCTGCAAGCGCTCCAAAGCTGCTTGTGTACGCTTGATCAGAGATGGCACTGCAATGTGCGGCTTCTGCTCGACAAGTACTTGAACGACATGGCCGAACTGCTCACACATGCTGCGGTACTCACCTGCCTTTGGATCTAAGCAGGCAAGGCTTGAGATGTCGAGGATCTTGTCTACACCATCGAGCTCGACGTACGCAGCGCACATGGCGTGATTTGAGAAGAACCCAGAGAGGAAGCGGCAGAGAACGCGGATGTATTGACCAGTGGTAGGGCCCTTGGTGCTGTCCTCCGTCTCTGTGACTTGGTCAAAAGCGACTGATTCAATGGCAGTGTCATCAGCATCCTTCATCTCTACATCGGTAGTCGTAGATTCCGAAGCTTGAACTGTGCTCTGGTCAGAGCGTGACCCAGAGAGGGCTTGGCGGCCGCCAGCCACGGTAAGTTTGCCAGCAGCGTCCTCGGACCAAAGCTTGGCTCCTACACCTTCCTTTTCGGCCTTCTCAGCGCAAAGCTGAACCACACGAGCGATGAGTTCGCTGAGACATGAAAGGACACGTGCCTTCAGAGGAGGGTGATGGCGCACCAGCTCATCGAAAGAGTTTCCGATCAGAGTAGGCATCTCAGTATCAGCGTCAAGTGCTTTGATGTGCGCAGGACTCTCGAAAATTTCAAAGAATCGCTCGAGGGCGGTGGACGACTGGAACAACTTCATACCAGCCTCAGCCAAGCAGATACCGTCAAAGGCCGGGGGTAGAGTCGAAATGGCTTCGGCGACAGGCAAGATGCCCTCTGCAAGTGGCTTTCCGTCTTGCCGTGGAGGATATGTCGATGGTGTTGAAGCACCCACGTCAGCGTTGGCTGCAGCGATCGATTCTGAAGCGGGCTCTCCGGCCACAGTCTCCAAGAACGCATCGCTAAGACCTGCCTCGGCGATAACTTGGTAGCTAGTGGGCTCATTGTTGATGAAGCTGGTAAGGATTGTGACAGCCATGCTCCAGACAGTTGAGCCGAACGTCTTGGCATTGGATAGCACAGTGCGCAAGCTGCTGAGCAGCTGTTGCGAGTCAAGCAAATTTCGCATCAGGCGATCGAAGTTTCCGCCTGTGTGCGACATCATGTGGTTGAGGAACTTGAAAAGCCAGCGTAGACTCTGCTGATGGTAGAACGGAATTTGATAATCAGTAAGCTGCGTCTTGTACTCCTTGGGCATACCCTTGTCCTCTTCTGCGAGCTTCTTAGACGTGTCGACCTCGTATTGCATCAGATCAGCAATGATTTCAAGTCCCTTCGCAGCCACAAGGGCTGAGAAGGCGTCGCGCAGGTTGTACACGAATGTGTCAAGGAAGTTGAGAATCTTTGGGTGGTTGCGTTCTGCCTTTGCTGTACGCAGCTTGAGGACATCGACAAGAATCTCCAGGAGACCAGCAGCCACCATCTGCTCACCAGTGCGCGTTTGAGAAGTAGGTAGTGTGTTCAGAAGGGAGAACAAAGCATCACGCCATTCATCTTCTTCGATATCGTCAGGGTTACCAGTCTCTTCGCCAAGTCCAGCGACGAGCTTGCGCACAACATAAAACAGCACACCGTGGTTAACGTTGACGCTGAGGGCGGTGCAGATATCAGGCGCTTTCGACTTGTGCTTTGCGAGCGCCTCGAGAGCGCTCATGGTGTACGTCTGCAGTTCCATCGAGATGCCAGTCTCACCATTGCCTGGCGGATGGACCAACTCAGAGAGCTGGTAGGCTAGTTGTAACCGGCGTGGCTCATCTGCATCTTGCTGGCCCAGCTTTGCCATGAACTCCTTCTCGATGTGTACGTAGCCAATGTTTGCGATGGATAGAAGGCGGATGGCGACTGCACTATCGCGTCCTGCGTGTCCCTCGTGGAACATCTTCGCGGTACGAAGCTTGTGTAGGAACTCGTAGTGAACTGTGTCCGGTAGACGTGCGAGTCCGTCCTTAATCAGATCGTGTACGTCGGTGTTGGCCACCTTGTCGGCTGACAGCTCGAAAGTCTTTGGCCCATTCGTTGTACCACTGGGTTGTCCGGGTGTGAAGACTGGCGTGCTCGGCGAGTCGGTAGTAGGCGGGGGCTGGGGCTGTCGCGGTGTTCGGTTGGGGCCCATGCTCGACGTCCGTCGCACTGGAGTCGGTGTTGTGGGTGCGGGTGCGTCTGTGGATGCCGGTTTGCCGCTCTCTGCTTCGGACGACGGAGTGGGCTCGTAGTACGAGATGAAGACGCCTCCGAACTCCTGCTTCATCGATGCTTCGGACATGGAGTACATGGCAACGAGATCGGAGGGACTGACTCTATCAGTGCTGCCGGCGCGCTCCTTGCCTTTGCCTGCCGGTGTGCCGAACACTGGTGCTGTCGTAGCGGGGCCTTTTGCGAATGGGCTAGCGAGCTTCTGGACCTTGTCGAGGTTGATGTTGTAATGGCTGGCGAGAAGAGATGGGTGCAGCGTGGCGGGAGCCAGGCGCATGCGTGCGGCAGCATAGCGCTGAGCGAGGCGATGGCCTAGGCGAAGCGTAGCTTTGAGAAGCGATGTCGAAGTTGTGTTTAGCAGCTTGTCCAGGCGTTCGCTGCTGGAGTACAGGCTGCGGTTGCCGCAATTCTCCAAGAGCATGCGCGTGAAGTTGAGAATCTGCTCGATCAGCTCGCGATCGCCGTCCCATGATACGTGCAGGGTATCCAGGACGGCATCGGTTGTGGTCTGCTCCGAGCTGGTGCTTCCTTCCTCGGCGTCGCCCTTGAGCAGTAGCCGGCGCTGGAAGGACTGTGTCTGCGGCCCGTCTGCCAGGCCATACTCCTTGTTGAACAGCTCAAGGATGTGGTCGAAGCGGTTCAGGGCGGGGATCCAGTGGTATGCGTCACCGCGGGGAAAGGGCCAGTGCCTGGGGAAGGAAGCGAGATGTGCGGGCAGCTGGAATAGCGGTATTGACTCGGTTGCCTTGACAAAATCTGCTATCATGGGCGACTGCAGTGGCTTGTTAGTAGTGGCGGGAGGGACATGGCAGAGGGTTCTAGCTCACCAGAGTCGACTCATGTCGCGATGTAGCCTGTTTCTTGATCTTCATGTTTGCGCCGGGCGCTCGGAAGGCGAAGCTTCCTCACATGCACGCTCTATGAAGCTGGTCTCTAGCGAGTGGCAGTCGTGTGTAGGCGGTCGGATAGCACGGTGCGAAATCCGTGGCGCGGGAGGCTGTCTGGACGCAGGCTGCGACTGCCTTTACCGGAAGCGCAGAAACCCAAGGTGACTACGTTTTAGTGGAGCGAAAAGCGGGGTCTCGATGATGTATGCTGGCGCCGTATCCACACACAAAGGCAGTCGGAGCGAAATGTAGATAATGCGTGTGAGCGGGCGGGTTGGCGGAGAAGAGGCGTGGGTGGGTAGGTCGCTGCGAGATTCCACGGTGCAGGCGCGGATCTGGGGCAGCTAGTTGGTCGCTTCTTGGCGGGGTGCGAGTGCCAGAGTTTGATTAGCGGCAGCCTCTATGTCGGTGGAGAGCGGGTGTGTGAGGTGAAGTTGTCGTGGGAGCTGTAGCTATGAGCACTACAGGTCGCAGTTTCCGCAATGATGGAGACGTGGTCCGTGCCCGATGATCCAAGCTTAGAGCGTCACGAAAGCGACGCGCTGTCGTCAGCGACTCTTCGGGCGAAATGACGATAATGAATGCGCTGGGGCGGGCTACGACACCCATGGCGCGATGATATACCGTCTCTCTCCACCACCACATGTGAGTTCCGCGCGCGGATGTTCAAGGATATCACGACCAAGCACTTGCTTGACGAAAAGCATCGCATCGACGACCCAGAGCGGGCATATGAAATGGTATTATGTATCACTCGATATCAGGTCACAAGAGAGGCTTCATCAAGACCGCCAATACGACACCTCAATTCTCCCCCCAGCCTACCTGCGAAACCACCCACCCGTGCCACTCGCATTCTCCTCCCTCCTCTGCCCACCCCCATTCCTCCCATTCTCCGCCTTCCCATCATCCACCAGCCTAACAGTCTCCTCCAACACCAACAGATCCCTCTCAATCATCTCCGCCCAGTTCTGGATATCTCCCACCTCATTCAACTTCTTCGTGCCCCCTTGCAGCAACTTATCCCACTCGGCCGTTTGTTTCGCCAGCGCCGCCGTCTGCTTCGCCAACTCCTTTTCCTGCTTTGATATGGCAGCCGAGTTGGCGTGCAGGTCCGCTGTGCGTGTGCGCATTTCGTTGTCGACGCTGGCGCCCATGGACATGAGGGATGCGGTTACGGCGGCGCGGGCTTCGGTCTGGCGCCGAGCGGCTTCTTCTGCGGACGGGGGCGAGGAGGAAGGCATGTTGGTGATGCTGATTTTTATGGGAAGGGCAGATAGCGCTGGCTTGTTGGAGCGTGGTATAGTAAGTTGTCTTGATGTGCTGGATGGAGACCGGGTTGTTATGCTCTGTTGGTTAGAACAGCTACCTTCCCGGCGAATGACGATCTGCGAACTACTGGGTAACTCCGCTGTAGTCAGACTACCTGGCATCGCTCCAATCGTCCCTCCTCATACTGCGAAACATAGTGTAGCATGTTGATTGGCGACGCGGCTGTCTACCGGATGCTTCCAGAGGCCGCTTCTGGCTCACTGCGCGATGGTGTAACGGGGTTTGATGTGAATGGCTGGCGAAAGTACTCAATCTATGGTCACACCTTGCGCAACGGCAGTTACCTTCTCTGCTCCATCTCTGACACGTGTACAAGGCTAGTATGCATGTTGTACGGCGTGACCACTGGAATGTATGACTGGACAGCGGGGTAGCAGCGAGCACCAGCAGTCTGTCTTGGTTAAGAACTGAGTATTGGCTCCTCCTACCAAGGGTTTCCGTGTTCATGGCAGATGGAAGGATACCTTGGCTGCTGATGTACTTCCCTGTTCGCAGTATGAGATGCACTGGGTGTTGGTCTAGTGGTCCTGATGCCGAAGAGAGTACGGCGAGCGGGGTCCGGGCAACAGTTCCGAAAGACGTGCTATCAGCTTCATAAAATAGACATGTCTCTTCTCTCTGTCGTGCATGAAGCCTGTAAAAAGCTGTCTGCCTGAGATCGACGCCCGAAGTTGTGGCGGCGATTCATCCAAGGCGGGGCGCCTGCTGTGGGGCTTCCAGCCGGGGAAGCGCAGTCGATGGGGGTACAATCAACACCTTATCAGTAGTTGCCGTTTCAGGAAATAGCCAAGTTGGGCATGTGTAACCGAGCCTGTTGGAGCAGTAGACTCGTCCTTTGTGTTCCTCGTCGTCGGACAATTCTTTTGCGCTTCTCGTGAATTTGGTTTCTTACCGCCGTGAGAATCCATAGATAGTCATCACTTTTTGTGGAATGCACGATGCGCAAGAAGCGTGTTGGGCCCAATTCGATAAATCCGTAAGATATAAAACACATAACCAAACAGCATAAACGAGAGTAGAGAAAATGGTCGTTAAATCCCCATGCGACCGGACAAGAACAGAGTGATCCAGCCACACAAGTATCCAGACATCGCACCCAAACCAGAAGATCCGACTTAAGCCGCAATCTCCTTCGCAACGCGCTTGACAACATCCTCAACAGCGGCAGCCGACTTCTTAGCCTCGCGCTTCGCATTCCTAGCCTTGATCTTCGCCTGCGCACCCTTGATCTGCTGGACCAAGAACTCAACGCCCTCGTCCGCCCTAGAACCATACGTCAAGTGAGCAGGCAAGACGCTCAACGTACCCCGGCAGACGGCGTCACCAGGCTGGCAGATGATCAGGACCTTCTCCTTGGGGAAGTTGGGGATCTGGTCGTTGTCCTGAAGCTTCTGTGTGTCACCGTAGGTAACAACACCGGCGATTTGATCCATGACGGCAGCGTCGAGCTCTTCGATAGCGCGGTGGTTGACAGCCGCGCCTTGACTGTAGCCCGAGGAGACGATGACGGAGTCTGGGCACTTTTGGGCCATGCTGTTGAGGGTGTCTTTGAGGAGGTTCTTGGAGCGTGTGTCGGTGCCGCCGGGGAGGACGTTGGTGCCGATTGAGGCGGCGTAGGGAATGCCTTCAGTGGCGACTGCGTCCCTGCCAAACTCTTGCTTGAGGCCGTCAGAGGTAGGAGGGCCGACTACGGTTCCCATGTTGCCAACCTCGGTCGAGCCGCGGGCGAACGCGAAGAGAATGTCTCTGCATCCACCTTGACTGAACTCACTCGAGCTGGAGCCGGTGCCACCGAAGAGCTGGCGGCTCTCCAGAGGGGCGGCAGCGGCAAAGCCAGCGAGGGTAGCGATGAGGATGGATTGGGCGTGCATGGTGTTGTTTGTTGAAAGTGTGGTTGGAAATGTGTCTGATTTTAACAAAGAGGTGAAGAAGAAGCGAAGAAGATAGTAGCGAATGTGAGCACCGGGCCTGTGGTGTTGGTGACAGTGTTGACTGATGATTTCCAACTGAAGCTGGCATCCTACCTTCTTATAATCCTATGTCGTTTGGCCAGACTTGGAACCAAAACGTCTAGCCATGACGATGATCAGGTATGCGAGCAAGGGCGTTGCCCACAGCGCTGCCAAGATATCATTCGACTCATCGATCAGGCGGAAACAACCGTCTATCGAAAGAGCAGCCGAGGAAGGTAGTCGTCAACTAGAGATACGATTGGTCAGATCCGTATCGACGTATTGCCAGGAGGGAAGTCCAGTGTCACGGAACTGCTACCAAGAGATGCCAAGTTGGTTGTGTTCCCGAGAGGCATGGTGGAGATGGGGTATGGAGGGATACTAGTCCCTCGTGGAGTCTCTGCGCCTCAAACAACCTATGTCATTAGCCACTCAGGGCCTGAAGGTGATCCGACTACCGAAAAAACACTCTCAACGTCAATGCGCTCTGGCTTTACTTCTGAGTACCCCTGGCCGATCCTGCTACAGGGCAGCGACTCGCGCGAGGGTGTTCCTAGTGCGTCCACAACGTGCCTGCCGTGCCTCGGTAAGTTGTAGACAAGACTGCTGATTATTGGTCACAGCGACGTCCGTATACGACCTGTCAGTGTAAGAAGTTGAGCTGACAAGAGGACGGCTGTCTCGAAATGACAGAGTACTCCCTTACAAGCAATGCAAAAGTCGGGCCCGATATCATGCAAGTCTGTAGTCCGAAAATATGAGCTGTTTGTGCAGTACCGCATTGATGTGTATACAGAAGGTATGCTCACCTCTGCGAGCGCTTCCAAGCGGAGACAAGCTTTCGTACGTTTACAACGAAGTATAGGGCTGATCGACGCGACGGGTGCGTCCCGCTATGGACCGTGTGCTATTTTGGTTTTGACTACGTGCGCCTGACGCCCTTCGCCGTTTCAGCTTGGAACGTGATGCAAAAAGCAAGCGCGACAAAGATGGCCAAACACTGGCAACACCAACATCGCATGTTCACCGTTGTGAGTGGAAATCTCCGAGCCTGGGAACCATGCCGTGTTGTCTTTGACCGTAACATCTGGCCAACAGAGGAACCTGTTCGCGAAGGTACTCCAATAAGCGAGCCTGTTTGGTGTACGCAATGCTCGCAGGACGAGCGAATACGGTAGAATTCGCCTGCGCTGATGGTAGTATGATGTCCGCATGCTTCAGACATTGCAAGTATAGCCTGTCTGTGACGTGCCGATAAACTGATCACTGATGCAGCCTGCATACAGGAATCGGTTCCTTGCGTCCTTCTACACACGCGGGTTTCTAGAAGCCTTGGAAGCAAAAAGCATAGGTACAGCGTCAGTCATCGTACGGCGATGATGTTGAGATCCTGGAAATTGGCTGGCCCATGGTTGCTCTGTAACCTGGTTCAGCCGCAGCACCGGCACGGTGGGATGACTCGCATGGAGCGGCACGATCGTTTCAAACTTCAGCCTCGCATCTACCGACGAGTCGTTCCATGCCTGGGGTATTGTCAATACGACTCAATTGGAAATGTGGTCGATTGTGATGAACACAGCGATTATCGCGTTCGCTTTTCCAGACCGATGTCTGCCTTAACGCAGAACTGACGTTGGTTGCTGTTGCTGCTGCTCTCGCGACAAGGCCTTGCAACCTTTGCACGACTTCGGATATTCAACTTCCAATGATGCGACTGGATCGCGCGTAGCTTGATGATTGCGGCGCGTTGTCAGAAGACAGGAGACCTGGGGTGCCGAAGACGGAATCTCAGGGTCATGACATCAACCGGTGGTCAAAGCGCGGCGTCCCGTAAACTTTACGAGATGCACGGCAACGACAAGACACATACCATGTACATCTTCGCATCCTGATGTATGGCCGATGGAAAAACGGATGAGCGTTATCGACCCCACGACGATACGAAGATGCCCAGCCTTGCGAGCAGGGATGGTTCCCGTCGGGAAGCAGAGCCTCCAAGCCTTGCGATAACGGCCGCGTACGATTGGGCCGAATAGGACGACAACCATGGTACCCAGGTATCTGTATAACATCAGACAAGAAAGGATACACAAAGTCATACCGAGCCTTGAGAAAGAAGACGACTTGAATTTTCATCCATCAAAATGCACGATCCCATCGCCGACGCAAAAGCTCAAGAAGCAACGCGCCAGTACACTTTCCGACCCGCTACCCCCGCCGACATACCTGCTCTCCAGGAAATGATCGGTTCCTCTCTCCGCAGCCTGGGAAAAGGGTACTACAGTCAGGCCGAGCTCGATGGCTCAATAGGCTACCTCTTCGGCCCTGATTCCGTTTTGATAGCAGACCAGTACGTACCTAGCCCCAAGCATCCGTGGACATAAGGCGTCCGTCATCAATGACCGGAACCTGGTACCCAAAGTGATACCAAAGAGCGCCATAGCTAATCATGTGAACATAGGACGTACTACATCCTCCATCCTACCAACTCGCCAAGCACAATCTGTGCTTGTGGCGGGTGGTCGTTTCGCAAAACGCTGTACGGCGGAGACTCTGCACCCTCGCCTCTGCGTATGCCAGAGAAGCGTGATCCGGCCGTGGACCGCGCAAGTATCCGTGCTATTTTCACGTCTCCAGAGTACGCGCGCAGGGGTCTGGGGACCATGATGATGCGGTACTGCGAGGCGCGGGCACGCGAGGGCAAGAAAGGTGAGACAAAAGGTTTCACCCGGCTAGAAATGGGGGCGACGTTGAGTGGAGTTGCGTTGTACGAGCGATGCGGGTATGTGAGGAGTGGGAGGGTGGATGTGGTCAAGTGTCCGAATGGGGAGGGAATCAAGATCTTACACATGACTAAGGATTTGGGGGCGTAAAAGACGAGGCTGTTACGAGAACATGGGTTTAGTCAGCTTGCAGGTATTCGGGGAAAGAGATGAAGTATGCGGTGCGAAGATGACCCTTGTGCAATCGATCTGGTGAGATGTGGTGATGTGTTGGCAGGGAAGCATGATCGCCGCCGGGTTGGGGTTAGCGGATGATGGTCGCCTCGCGGTAAGGCACCCGATGAGGCGAATATACTTCTTGTGGCGCTATGGTGCGGTCTTGATTGGCAATGTGAAACAAAGAGAAGTGAGAAACTTGTATCGTGGTCATGGTGGGTTGTATATGAAGTATGCGGGGTCGCTCAGTATCAACCATACGACATCTCCTCTCTTTCTCGCAGAGTGTTTGCGCTTCTTCGTCACGTCAGCTCGAAACTTGTACTGTTAGCCTTACCCCACGATCGAGAATAAGCACGAACAGCATGTCAAGCCCGATTTCAAGTACCAAGGACCCCAAAGCGGCAGCATTGTCCACGGCCGTAGTCATCATCACCGTACCATCAGGCACATGATCTCGCCGTGGACACCTATTCGGCAGAACTAGTTTGCGCAGTTCGCATCTTCGATGCCTGGGCTCAAGGCGTTGATCACCGGGGTGGACGCGTAGGATGTTTCTGGGGGTTGGCGTATGCTGCGAATCGGGGAGAGTCGAAGGTCTCCGAGAAGCAGTAGCGTATGATGTTGGTCAAATCTGTCACAGTGAGGGTGATAGCCAATAATGGGTGGTACAATCATGATCTCAGAAACGGCATCGTGGAGCTTGGTGCGGTACTTTCCGCTATCTGACAGCGATGCAAACGGCGGTCGAGACGTTTCACGACAGGATCTAGGGGTATCGGAATGGAAACCTAGAGCTAGGCGGATGCGCTTGCAAGATTGGGCAGCAATGATATGAGTGGTCATAGTAACTCGTATCGAGGCCGAAGTTCGGAGGAGGGCGTAAGCCACTGACTGCATCACGCACTGAAGACATGGCAAGGCTGTCAAAGCAATTTCTTTTTGAGGGGAGGAACTAGGACAAAAGATATCAAGAAAGCACCAAAGCAATGAAACCGAACACATCCAGCTCCAGCATCAGACCACATTCCCACCATGCTCCCGTTGAACCCCATTTTGTTATGACTCAAGAAAGAAAAGCCAAAGCAACGCCAGCAGCGCACATGAACTCAAGGTGCGTATTCCATAGTAGCCGCTCCATTGGACCAGAAACCAGCATCCAAGCAGCAGCAGTCGGGGTATCAAAAGTTAATGGGGGATATCGTGATGTGTCGGCGCGTGCATTCGTAAAGGCTGTGTACGTGTGTCGTGTCGTGTCGCGTCATCTATACGTTAAAACGCAAATCAAGAACGCAGAAACTCCAGAAAAGCTCACACATAAAGTGAACAACGGCAAGTCGTCCCTAATTCTGCCTGGAAGGAAGATCGACTTGGCCACAGATATGTCAGTGACAGTGTAGTAGCTATTAGTCACATTGGAAGTTTGGGCGCGAGCCAAATCGATGCGTAACCAGAAGTTGTCAAAGATGGGAGCGGACCTGCAGACCCGTATAGAAGTGAGAATGTTGTACCGTGATCGGGATCCTTATACGTGCGAGGGAGAGCTGCTATGACTCTAGGAAAGCGTCAATGTCCTTTTCCAGCTCCTTGCTCCAGAGGTACTCGTGGTCTTCTTCGATGTCATAGTCAACAGGGAGATAGACGTCTTCCATGGTAGGAATCTTGCAGACCTGGTCGATGGGGTACTGCTCGATAACAGGGAGCTGGTTCCACATAAGGCCAGGAGGTCCCTCTTCACGGGGAAGGGGAAGGAAGCGACCAACACCAGTCTTGGCTCGGTCATCGCCCTCCCACTTCATCTCCGCCATGGAGGGCCAGGGCGCGACCTCATCCTTGCCGTTCTGCCAGTCGTTGCACCAGATAGTCTGCTCACCGAGAGCACGACCGTAGTTTCCGACGTCTTCAAAGTTGCCTTCGATACCGCACCTATTGAGGACCTTCTGGATGTCTCCTGGGATCGGAGCGAGGATAGCTCGGGCGTCTTCCTTATTCTTGACCTTGGTTGCGAGCTTGTTCGCCTGGGATGCTAACATCGCTTCCTTGTGGGCGACGTAGTCACTGAGCTTCCACTTGGCGATCTCTGAGTTCTTGAACAGACGGCGCATGGGGTTGCGAACCATGAGAAACTCTTGCTGCACCTGTGTATCCGGAGACACCCAGGTTCGTGACTGGCGAAAGACTGCGCCACCTCGGCCGCCGTAGAGAGCACCCGGGTGACGGTTGCTGCGGAAGTCACGGACGGGCCCGTAAGCGTTCGGCTCGTTGTGTTGCTTCTGCATGCGCTCAAAGGGGTTTTCGTAACGGTTTACGCTGTTCTCGCGGATATCGATACCACCACCAGTGATAGTCAGGCTACCGAAGTTGAGGCTCTCTGGGCTGATGGGACTGTTCGGGCTTGCGAGACCGTCGCTGCTAGAGCGAACATCGGAGCTCTTGTCATCCTGAAGGGTGTCACCACTAGTGTCGGTCTTTGGAGATGTAGCGCCATCGTTCGCCGCGATAGGTGCCTTGAATTTGCGGGGAGTCGCGACTGAGGCGCCAGCTGCAACTTTAATAGGATCGACCATCGAAGGTGGCATTGAGCGATGTAGGATGTAGGCGACGAGAGAAACCGGAAGCGGAGACTATGCAATACGTTCACACCCTTGAAGGTAAGACGACGTTATCCAACTTTGCGTGGGTATGTAACTGGATGAGAAACTTGTCTGGTGTGATAGAGAAGGGCAAGTGTTGCGACTGATTTCCAAGTCTGATATACCCAAGAGTTGATAGCGGTAAGGGTCCAAGCGGGAGTCAGGCACCAGTATGGTTAAGATTTTCCAGCTGTGCTTGCATATAAATTAGCAATGATTCACTACCCATGCGCTGGAACACTGCAGGGCAACCGTGTCACCGCCTGCGCCATTGCGATCGATACGATCTTGCTGCCCGAGCACATGGTCCGCGGGGTGAGATGGATGGCGTGGGTGTTTTCATCATTTTGAAGAGAACCAATGGCAAACGCCCTACTCCGACACCGCCTCAGGAGAACGCTGAGCGGAAATGTAATGTGGTTCTGTCACCTACCTGATAACCCAGGCTTCACAAGTGCGGGGTTTATGGAATAGCCAATAACACAGTGAGGTGTCAGAATGCTTGAGGTACAATGCTTGTAGGCTAGACTCCAAAGTGAGCGAGGGCGGTATGGTTGATTGCTTGGGTAAGAAAAGCTTACTAGGAAAGAAGTCGCTCAGTTTAGCAGAATCCTTGAGGATTTTACCGGAGGAGGGTTTACGATATGAAAGTGTCCGATTGTAGAGCTGAGAGCTGCCTGGCAAATGTCTTAGTGGTCATAGGGCCTGCCTTGTGATGATAGAAGGGTGAGAACAGAAACCTACGTTTTGTGCGATTGAAGCTATTGTGCTTTCGGTGGGAGCCTGCGATATCGGTCACGCGAGCCCAGGTACGTGTCCAACTGCTCAATCAGCGGTGAATTGAGCGGTGGATAGGTGATGGTGCGTAACGGTTTTGTAAAAGCGGTAATGCTTGAAATTGTACGTGACGTTTTCGGCTGCGTTCTCTCTAAAATGGGCTAGAAGAAGGAAACGGGAGAGGACGATTTGAGCGGGCTCTGAAAGTTCGGCGTCGTTTGGAAAACAGAGGATCCTGGTCTGAGTTGCGATTCGTCAATAAAGCTGCGTCACGTCCGAAAATGCAAAGACGGAGCAAAAGAGAAGCCAGATAGAGTTTGGCGCGGAAGCAATGAACGAGTGGGCAATGCGGGGTGCGTAAACAAGAGGTAGTTGTCGGTCGGTGGGGCAAATGAGGTTGTCGTCACAGAGCACGGCCTGTACGAGCGCACTGCAGAGGCGACGCCCAAGCTCATGGCAGACAGTCCCGGAACGTGCTGGAAGCTCAGGTTCACCTCACCACTCTTCGCACAAGAGGGGAAATCTGAGCGCAGAAAATGATAGACGAGAACGAATGACGGTCAGCAGCCAGTGCTGTAGAGGAGATGACAAGCGGAGAGAGATCATGGACAAGAGACGCAACGGAGGGATCGGAAAGATGATGTTGAGAAAAGAGCGCTGGGGACTTGACTGGAGAGGTTCTTATGTAGCCGGATGGACAGATTGTGAGAGGAAAGCGCGTTCAGAAGACATCAAGTACGTCCGACATGAGGAAGCTACTCCCGAGGGTGCGTGTAGATCACGACAGTTTCACCAAGGCCATGCACTCCAGGTCTTGTACTTTGTTCAAGAGGAAAGACATTGGGGAGCTTGAAAGTGTAGACTACAGCCTCGACAATATATGCTCCTTGGTCGCTATCAGGTGGGTTGCTGAGGTGCAAGCTACTAGCTAGGTAATCCGCAGACTCAACATCGGGTTCTCGACTTGTTGGCTGGCTCCGTGACCACAGCGACCTGCTGGACGGGAAAATCAACGACCAAGGACATGGTGATATGTAGGAACAGTTGGCAATACTGGTGGGTCGTAGTGTGTTGTCTATGCGAGTCTGCTGTTCTGTGCGCTGGGAGTGCGGGACACGGAGCGCGTGCTCGAAAGCGGGAATGGTCGTGTCAATATATGCGCGCAGTCGTCACTGGAGATGCTTGAAAGCGGTTAATCGTTGTTGTTGTCGGTGCAGCGAAAATGTTTCGAAACAGAATCGAGATGGAGTTGGGACGAAGGCGGTACGTGTTTGAGCCCCAGACGGACGGGAAGCCTGATTGGACAGGCGTCGTCGGCGTATTATTAGCTTGGCCACGTGCTCCACCACCTCGGCGCTACGCCGCAGCCACGCATACGAGAACTGGCGCGGGGACGCGAATTCCTGGGCCAGGCATCTTCACGGAAAAGTTTAATGTAGTTGGGCTCGTCTATGGGGTCTACTATCAAGTTTGACTTTTGCGTGCCTTGTCGTGCTGCTGGTAGAGCTCTCGTCTGTGAAGTTGGCTGTTCTGACGGCTGCACAAGACTAAACTGGGCATGACGTCGTCGCTAGCTGCAGAAATCAAGGCATGACGGCGCCACAGGCCTTTCACACAGCCGTGCGGCGCGACGTTGCTACATAACGACGGCGTCGCGCATCTCCCAGAGCTTTGAGCACCTCCTCTGCCACCGACCGACGTGCAGAGGTCGTGTTCCCTTGCGCCCGACAACCCTACGACCCTGCGACGATGCCACACGTCACGAGGTAGTGCATCCGCCTGCCTCGCCCGACTGCGGCAAAATTGCATGCCAACAGGCGCAAGCCGTGGAACAAAGGACACCCGGCTCAACTTGCGACAACCACTCGAGGACAAACTGGCCCAGAATAACAGACGCTGTCAATCCCTTCTGTTCTAGCGCCTTGTTTGGGGCCTTCTCCAGCTGACCGGGCTGACTGGTCCGGAGTGGCTTGCTCCACTTCTGCGGGCGCCTATTCGGGCCACCGCCTTTCCAGAATCGCTGTGTTCTAACTTGAGCCTCACGATCGTGTATGCCCTGCTGAAACCTTCTGGTCGTGCAGGCCTCTTCTCGAGGTATCATTGGTACCTGGTGGAGAGGCCTGTAACTGGTCCTCGCTCCCTCGCGGTACGTGAAATCCATTCATTTTATCCTAGTCGTTGTGTGAAGTAGATATTCACTCTTCCCCACTTCACTTTCCTTCACCTTGCCTGCTTCATTACCGCCTTTTCTTATTGCATTGTACGGAGCGTTTGGTTTTCCTATTGTTGTCTATTGTCTTCACACTGCAATACTCTCCTAATACTTTTCCTACGTTGCGACCTATCTCTGCGAGATATTCATGAGCTAGCTGGCCTATTTCTACCACCGCTCCTCTTTACAAAACCACCATCGAGTTCGACCTCCGATTCTAATACACGGGCCAGACCACGTTTCACAGCTATACACCTTCGCCATGGCTTCCTCCGCGAACCAACAGCAACTCTTCCCACCTGTGCCTCCATCTATGTCCGCTGGCGATAGTCATGAGATGCGAGACTACTACCCACCGCAAGATGCACCACGACCTACAATAAACCAAACACCAGACTTCAAACCATACCTCGGCCTTCGAGCTAGGCTCTCACAGATATGGATCAATCGCTGGACGATTCTACTGCTCCTAATCCTTGTGCGACTCCTCATCGCCATCGCAAGCACCGACTCAAGCCTCGTTTCCGCCCGTCGGGAAGCCCTCAGTGCTTGCACCCAAGTCGAGAACATTGGCAGCTCCATGGCCTCCATGCCCCACTACATGTCCAAGGGCGTCAACGAAATGACAGCTTTCGGGGTTGAGAAGGCAGTCAGTGGCCTCATGCAAATGCTCGAAATGAGTGTCACTGGTGTCGAAGAGATTATCCTCTTCGTCATTCACATGATGACAAGTACCTACCTCTGCCTGATCACCCTCGCTGTCAGCGGCAGTCTCCACGCCGCAGTGGAAATCGGCGAAGCTATCAACAAACAACTCGACGAGACCATCAACTCCGTGACCGAAGAAATGGGCGACGCCGTCAAGTCCGTCTCCGACGGCATCAACTCCATCATGGACAAGATCAACTTTAACATTCCGGGATTCAACAAGCCAACCATCAATTTGGACGACCAGATCAACAAGCTCAAAGCGCTGGAGATGCCTCCTGAGATGTCAGAGGGTCTTCAGAAGCTCAACTCGTCCATCCCGACTTTCGAAGAGGTACAAAACTTTACGGACTCTATTATCCGCCTCCCTTTTGAGGAAGTCAAGAAGTTGATCCGCAGCATGGACACATTCGAGTTCGATCGCTCAGCTCTTCCCGTGCCGCAGAAGGAAGTACTCACCTTCTGCTCCGACGGCAACTCTATCAACTCGTTCTTTGACGATCTGATTGAGCTCGCCTACAACGCACGCAAGATCGCACTCGGTGTGCTCATTGTCGCCGCCATCCTTGTCTGCGTTCCAATGGCGTGGATGGAGATGCGCCGCTACCGGAGGATGCAAGAACGTGCTGCTCTCTACGCAGCGGGCCATGACGCTATGGATGTCGTCTATCTCGCGTCCCGCCCAACATCCTCCGGCATCGGCCTGTGGTTCGGAAGGCGGTTTGGCTCAGCTCGTCGACAAGCTGTCATGCGCTGGGCCTGGGCCTACGCCACCTCCATCCCCATGATGTTTTTGATTTCTCTGGGCATTGCTGGTCTTTTCGCCTGCTTTGGTCAATATCTCTTGCTCAAAGCCATCCAAGACAAGACCCCAGAGCTCACGGATCAAGTCGCTGACTTTGCCGGAAAAATCGTTACATCGCTCAACAATGCGTCCATGTCATGGTCTAACGGTGTCAACAGCGCCGTCGGTGACTTGGACGGCAAACTTAACGACGACATCGTCAACTGGGTGAACACCAGTACGACGGCAGTCAACGACACCCTCAACGCGTTTGTGGATCAGATGAGCACCACGCTCAACGACACGTTCGGTGGCACCGTACTTTACGACCCGATCAAAGAAGTTCTCAACTGCCTGATCGGCCTGAAGATCGCTAGCTTCCAATCTGGCCTCACTTGGGTCCAAGAGCACGCGCACGTCCAGTTCCCTGGCGTGGCGAACGACACATTGTCTCTTGGCGCCCTTGCTGAGCAAAGCGACTCAGACTCTGCCAGCCAACTACTCGCTGATCCAAGCGGCGAGGCAAAGGATGAGATTACCGAAGCCGTCGAACGCGTCATCGACAAGCTGATGAGTGGCATTCAAACCGAAGCGCTCATCTCCACCGCCCTAATCCTCATATGGCTCTTCATTGCCCTCGGTGGCCTTGTCTACGCTTCGACCCATCTCTTCCGCCGTGATGACCCAGAACGCGGACTCAACCCCTACGTCGTCAACCCCGCTCTCGACCACGAGCCCAAGCCCAGCGCCGATTACCCCACCACTGCGCCACCGCGATACGTGCCCAACGACTACAACGTCAACAAAGCAGCGCCTTACACGCTCGCACACCGTCCCTTCTCGACATTCGAACACAGCGGCGATGAAATCACTCCCGCTACAGAGAAGGTCGGCCGAGTTGGCGCACGCGCGGTGACCGATTCCGCCCGCCCGGGGCATCTTCGCACGAGCAGCCATGGACAGCTCGCTGATCCCTCACCGGCCGATGACCGCTCGGGTCCGTTCTCCGACCCGAATCAATACGCTCAGTCGCCCTATCCGCAGGAAAAACAGCAGCAGAATCCGTTCATCTAAGATGTCGATCCATGTTTTGTCGAATATCATAAGCGAGACCAGTTTCGTCAACCACCTGACCTTTTTCGGGCTTGCCCTTCTGCGTCAACCGGTCAACGAACTGGTTCTTGCTACTAGACAATTACAACGAACCTGACCGACCTGCGATGAGCCGTAATTGCTCAGACCGAACCTTGCGTTTGAAGTCTATCTTTTCTCTTCTTCATGATGATGCGGTAACACGCTCTCTGGAGAGGGGAATCTGGCACATGTTTTACTGCGTTGATGAAGCTTGCTTCTCCGCTTTTGCATGTGTCGGTGTTTTGATTCTTTACATTTTTCTTTCAACACCCCAATTATGTAAATTTTCTTTGTGTTTATTGTCTTGTGTTATTGCTCTCTCTTGCGGGCTGCGCGTTGGATTGATATCCCCCCATCGCTACAAGTTTGACAGCGAAGCTCTGCAGACAGACTACTTTCATCTTCTCCATCGCGTCTCCCTGCTACCTGAGACGTGGTGTGTGTCCGTCTGCAGATGTCTTTCCATCAAATGATGAGGTTGTGTATATCTCCTTGAGTATGTCTGTTCCCGAGGTCCCTTACGCCCGATCCTCTGTTCCGCCCTCCCGCCCCCTGTTTCCCTTGCTCTTCATTCCACACCTCGACGCTGTATCGCCGCCGCACCCCGTCTTGTCGTTGGCTTGCCCGCTTGGCGCGCTGCATAGGCGACCTCTTGGTGTGCATAGTGATCATGAGCTCAAGGCTGCAATGGGGGGTGGTGTTGTGTTGTGGATCATGAACCGGCAATATGTTGGATATGACTCGCTCATTCGCCACACCTCTCCTACTCCCACTATCCCACCGGCCCACTTCTGGCTTCTTGTATGCTCTGCACCCGTTGTTTGTGGCTGTTGTCTGGGAGGGAGAAGGTGGAGAGGTTGATGTGCTGATTGGTAACAAGCGTTGTGCTTTCCTCCTGTTTTCCTTTTCTTCCAGTATTATGCGAGGAGCGCTGGGAGGAGACTAGGAAGATGTGTTGATGTTGAAAGCCGACATTTTTGTGTTTGTTTGTACGGGTGGAAGCATCCTCGTCCCTTTGGATGAAGGGTTGGTTTCTGCTGAGTTCTTTCTCTTTGAGAGAACCGCCGCTTGAGTTGATCCCGTGAGGCGCTTTGCGCCCGGGACCTGTTATTGCAGTTGTTTCTGGGAGGTGGTGGTGCTGAATGGCCCGAGAGAAGCTTGAACCCACTCGAGTGGTGTGTCAGTGGGTGTGAAAATGAGGGAGATGGCCCTGCCGAGATACGACACATGATGGGCCACTGGTAAAAATTCAAATATCTTCCCTTGTCCTGTATTGCACAGTCATGTATGTTTGAAGATATTCCCACTCGCTCACCCAGCAACACCCACTCTCATTCTGTTACTCGCTCGAAGTGCCTATTAATCGGGCGAGCACCTTAGGTAGATTAGATAGATTATCAATGCACGGCATCTGATCTCGAAATGGCGATGCCCACAGTGACTGCTTGGGTGTTTGACAGCTGACGCATGCGACCATGGAAGGCTTGGTGTGGCGCACATGGCGTGGCTGGACCCTGGCCAAAGCTTCACGGCAATGACGATGCACCGCCGAGCTCCAGGCGCATGCCAGCACTCATGGAGCTCTCCTCTGGCACAGCAGCCGTCGCATAGCGACTCGACCATGCCCAAATGATATCCAAGCCGACGCAATAGCCACAATGCTCTCCGCCTTTACCGCCCGACCCATCGTCGAGCTCAAGGCGCGCGACAAGTCCAGGATCGAGTCCATCCTCGCATATGGTACGCCAACGGGCTGTATCGCACCCCCAGCTTACTAACACAGCCAGGCGACCGCGTTCTCGTAGGCCTGAACACAGGCTCCCTGCGCATCTACCGTGTCAACGACCAGATCGAGGATGTAGACGCCGACCGCAAGCCGAACGGCGACCACAATGGCGAAGGCGAGCCCCCAACAACACCCAGAGTCCGGCCCGCCGACCTCCTACGCGAAGAGGAAAAGTTCTCCCGACGGCCGATACAGCAGCTGGCGATTATCAAGGAAGCGAATATCCTCGTCTCGCTGTCGGACAACTATGTCTCGATTCACGATATACAGACGTACCAGCTGCAGGAGAAGCTGGAGAAGACGCGGGGCGCGACGACGTTTGCGGCGGCAAGCAACATCGTCAAGGATCCTTCGACGGGCATACCGTCCATCGTGAGCCATCTGGCGGTGGCGGTGAAGCGGAAGATCATACTGTGGACATGGCAGGACATGGAGTTGACGGGCGACGCGGTGGAGATTTCGCTCATTGCTTCAGTCAAGAGCCTGACATGGGCGACAGGTACAAAGATTGTCGCTGGCATGGACCCCGGCTTCGTCATGGTCGACATCGAGACGCAGGAGGTTCAGGATATAATCAAGCCAGGCGCGTTGGCAGAGAACGGGAGCCAGGGCGGAGCACGCTTCGGCGCTGTCTCGTCGTCGGGCATGGGATACATGGGCATGGGCAGTTGGGTGCCCAAGCCCCTCGCGACACGACTTGGAGAGGGCGAAATGCTGCTGGCCAAGGACGTGAACAGCCTGTTTATCGATACAGCCGGAAATGCCCTTGAGAAACGACAAGTGCCCTGGCAGTCGGCCCCCGAGACAATCGCGTACTCGTACCCGTACATGCTCACGCTGCTGCCACCGTCCAAGGGCAGTCTGGAAGTCAGGAATCCGGATACGCTGAACTTGCTCCAGATGATTTCACTACCAAACGTCAGCTTCCTTCACGTACCGCAGCCGAATATCAGTCTAGCCCACGCCGGGAAGGGCTTCCTAGTTGCGAGCGATCGGTGCATATGGCGGATGGGGGCGCAGAGCTACGAAACACAGATTGATGAGCTCGTCGCAAATGGGCGCTATGATGAGGCGCTCAGTCTGCTCAATATGCTCGAAGACACTCTGCTCCTTGATAAGGAGGCGAGAGTCCGCGAGATACAAATCCTGAAAGCCCAGGCTCTGTTCGACCAGAAGAAGTATCGTGAAGCTATGGAACTCTTTGTCGACGCCAAAGCACCGCCCGAGCGCGTCATCGCAATGTACCCCCGATCCATCGCTGGTAACCTAGCGCCAGAAGAGAGCGTAAAGGGCGACGGAAGCGTAGCTGATGAGGAAGAAACCAACGGAGAGAAGCCCGCGAAAGAACAAGAAGAAAACACACCCGCCCCTGCAGCCACAATCGGCCGCTCAATGATGGGTCGTTTCGGTGTTGGAGGACACAAGAAAGTCGATTCAGACACAGTTTCCATACGCACCAGCTCGGCCAAAGACGACACCATGGAGGCAGGCAGCATCCGGAAGAGACCAACAGACCCCTCCCAACCAGATAAATCGGCAGCCGCAGACAAAGAGTTCAAAGACTCTGTTCGTGCGCTACAGTCATTTCTTACTCAGTGTCGCGTCCAAATAAAACGCTATATAGACACGGATGGCAATCTGAAGGAGCCTCTGCCCACACCCAGTGGTAGCCAGCTCGAAGCTGAGAAACCGCCCTTTCACTTCTTCATCGAAGAGTCCTCCCTCACGCCTCCTGTAGACTGGAAAGCCAAGCTCCTCGACGTTGCCCAGCTTGTCGATACAACGCTCTTTCGCGCATACATGATTGCGAATCCCAGTGTCGCAGGCTCTCTGTTCCGTCTTCCCAACTTTTGCGAACCAGACGTTGTGCAGGAGAAACTGTATGAGACGGGGCGGTATGCCGATTTGATTGATTTCCTGCATGGTAAGTAGTGCCCTTTTGGAAGTGCGCGTGAGGCATACACTGACTTGTACATTTTTGTGTAGGTAAGAAACTGCATCGGCAGGCTCTAGAGCTTCTTGAGAAGTTTGGCAAGAACGAGGCGGATGAAGAGGTCAGTCCGCAGCTGCAAGGCCCGACGAGGACAGTGGGGTATTTGCAAGCATTACCACCAGAGCTTATCGATCTTATACTGGAATACGCGGAATGGCCACTAAGGACTGAGCCGAAGTTGGGCATGGAAGTATTCCTTGCTGACACGGAGAATGCGGAGACGCTGCCGAGAGACCGTGTCCTTGAGTTTCTGCAAAAGATCGACACGAGACTTGCGGTCAGGTACTTGGAACACATCATCGAAGAGCTCAACGATCTCAATGTGGACTTTCACCAGAGGCTGGTTGATCTGCTCCTCGAGAGACTTAAAAGTGGAGAGTTTGAGAACGACGAGGAGAAGATGGATTGGAAGCACAGGCTTGAGGTTTTCCTGAAGAAGGGGAATGCGCAGTATAATCGGTATAGGGTGTTTCAGCAGTTGCCTGGAGATGGTATGCATCGTCCCCGACGAAGAAGGAGGTCACAGTAGGGACAGCTTTGCTAACATGGTGACAGACCCGGATTACTACGAAGCTCGAGCTATTGTCCTGAGCAAGATGGGATCGCACAAGCAAGCCCTGACAATCTACGTTTTCCAATTAAAGGACTACCAGAAAGCTGAGGAGTAAGTCGCGTACTTTCATCTCTCTTGTAACAAGCCAACTAACCCGCCACCCAATAGATACTGCAACCAAGTCTACACGGCACCACCCACTATGCCCGTCTCGCCCAACTTGTCGCACTCCCAGTCCCCTCCACCAACAAGAGGCTCAATCGAAGACGCGGAAATATCCATCTACCACGTCCTCCTCTCCCTCTACCTGCAGCCCCCACCGCCGCACCAACCAAACTGGCCCCCAGCTCTCGAACTCGTCTCCAAACACGGCGCAAGACTACCTGCGGCCACAACCCTGGATCTGATTCCGCCCACTCTGCCCGTCAAAGACCTCGAATCCTACTTCTTTGGGCGCATCCGAAACGCAAACTCGCTCTTGAACGAGGAGAGGATCGTTGCGCAGCTCCGGGGTGTCGAGAAGGTGGCGGTGGAGGCTGCCGTGTTGCTCGGCTCGGAGAATAAGAGGGACATGTATGGGAGGAGTGTGCCTGGGGGGATGAACAGGCGCGTTGTTATTGATGAGGATAGGCATTGTGCGGTTTGTCATAAGAGGTTTGGGGGTAGTGCGATTCGTGTTTTTCCGGATAATAGTGTGGTGCACTCGGGGTGTATGAGGGGGAGTGTGGGGTTGGGGATTGGTGGTGGTGGTGGTGGCGGTGGTGTGGGAGGGGGGAGGAGGCCGGCGAGTGGGGTGGGTGGGAGTGGGTGGCGGTAGTGTGGGAGTAGTTGGTTGTATGGGATGATAGTATATCGATACCCGCGCATGGTTTCTCTGGTCACGTTTCCTGACGGCGCGTGCTCAGTCTTCGTCGACGACTTCTTCTCCGTATGTCTCTTCGTCTTTTGCGTCGTCGGCGGCCTTGTCGTCGGCCATTTTTTGCGTGAGGAATTCGTTGACGTCTTTTTGGAGGGTTTTGAGAGAGGATGAGAGGGAGGCGAGGTACGCGACGCGGTCGGTTGTTGAGGCAGGGGATGGCAGTGCGGGGAGTTCGGAGGTGAAGGTTTGTGATGGGGAGGTAGGGGACGTGTATGTTGCTGTTAGGGAGGGCATGTTGGCGTGACAAGTGTCTCGTTTGAGGGAGTGTTTGTTGTCTTGGATGCAAGTGATGTTAAGTTTGTAGTCGAGTGTTGGAGCATGGAGCATGAATTGAAGACGGGAGTTTGAGGTGGGGTCAAGCGGCTGAGTGGCAGGGTGGAGACAGCACGGCCACCATGCGTCGATCAACCAACGGCGCATCCATCGACGACGGACGTCAGCTCTTCCTGCGACGGCCTTGACGACCTGACTCGATGCTTGGATAACGCGGCATCTGCTACCCTTCTTCATGCAGGCCATGGGGAAACACGACTAAATCCATATTTTCTTCCGCTTTCACGTATACCCCGTATCTTCACTTGTCCACGACGCATCCACCTTCTCTTCAGCCACGACCTCTATTCCCTGTCCCTGCAGCAGCCACCCGGTCGCAAAAGCAACGGACGCGGTGCTACAGCGTGCGACGACGACGACGACGATGCCTGCCTCTTCACCACCCCCAGTCACCCCCTCGATTCGACGCCCATCGCTCGACGACTCCGACTCGGACGGCTCGCAGGCGACGCTGCAGCAACCACGCCGCTCTCCCATCCCCGCCTCGATCCTCTCGCCGTCGTCCGCAAAGTCGCCCACATCCGCAGACTCGCGCGCCGGTCCAGCGCAGAACTATTCGCGTCCGGGCGTTGTGCGCGATGCTACACAGAGCTCAGGGCACATTGGCGCGCATCTAGGACACCGTCCGCGCCAACGCTCCCAGGGCTACTTCGAGCCCAGCTTGAGCTCTATGAAGGAGGGCTCTATCCGCGATCGCGACATCACCATGGCCTCGCAGAGTCACCTGACTGCCTCGCAGATCGCAGCCCAGGCCGCATATGCCTCGGATCCTCAGCACAATCGCAAGCGCTCCACCACGATACCGGCTCCGAGCGAAGCTGCGCCGACCGGACGAGGGCAGCCCATGAGTCCCCCGCCCATGCCGGCTAGTTCCCAGGTCACGTTTAGGACCAACGGTATGACATATTCGAATGGCGTCATGGGAGGCAGGCTGGCGGCGACGAGTGCTGCGAATGCTGCTTTTCCTCGGAGTCCGTTGAACTCGCCTGGGGTTGAGGGGCAGCAACCGCAGCAGCAGCAACAGCAACAACCACACGCATCGCCCAAGCCAGCGGCGTCGACACCGGAGCTGCCGCAGCTACAGAAACAAAAGGAGGGGAAGAGCAGGATAGGCGGGAAGCTGTTCTCGTCCAAGCCCAAGAACATCAAGGTGGATAACCGGCTGGGTGGCAAAGACCAGGCACTGCCGTCGCCAGGGAAGATTGGTATTGGCATTCATAGTTCGCAGGCGCTGAATCGCATGATGATGGCTGGGTCGACGACGAGTCTGATTGACTCTGGAACCAACAGCAGCGCCGCTTCATTGTATTCGTCCGCCAACGCATCGACGTCTACGCTAGTGCCCCCGCGCAACGATTCTCTCCCCGAGAGGAAAGAAGAGAAGCACAAACACCACTTCTTGTCGCGGCAGAAGCACAAACTGAAGGATCAGGATGGCTTTGCCCTGCCGTTATCCTCGGCGAGTAGTAATTCCAAACCGACAAATCCTAGCGCTCCCGAGCCGCTGTATTCTTTTGCGCCGTCATCCCCAGGACATGCAAGCTCGTTTGCGAATTCGGTGACGGGCTTGGATCTCAGACACGGTGGCCGCCATTTGCGGCGAGCAAAAAAGGAAGAAAAGGCCGCTGCGTTCCTGGACGCACAGTTGGAACCCCCTTATCGGGAACGGAATCAGTCGTTTAGTACTGAACGATCAGAGTGGCCGAGTCTTTCTAGTAGTATAACGACGACACCGAATATGGCGACACCCGGGCAAACGATATCACATACGACAGAGATGCTGCACCTGGGGAGTTCGTTTGGCATCAACGGCCTATCCCCCGATGACGCCTGGCCACTGCTAAAAGCGAGGGTGTTGTTGATATTCGAAGGCGAAGACCCCCGGCCCCCAGTGGAGGACTTCAACGCCCTAGTCACTGTCCACATCAAACGCTGCATCCACAAGCGCTCTCCCATCATCCTCATCGAAGATTTGAACGAGCTCCTCCAAACAGGTTTCGGGTCTTTGGATCAGACATTGCGTCACGTCCCTGATGACCGGCTCATCCCGCATTTGGTAGAAATGTGGCTCGTGGTCTTCACCACCATCCTGCCCTTTCTTCAAGCTGTTTTCCTACCGCTAGACTTGGAGTTTCGAGGTTCAGGCATAATGACAAGTGCCCAGGCGGCAGAGTTCTGGGGCGTCATGTTGCCGGACGAGATGAACACCAAGAGTCCAGAACACAGGAACATACCGATTCTCGGGGAGTTGGAAGTCCGGAGAATAACGCTGTTGATGTTCAGAGACATTGTGATCCTACCGCGTTACGAAGCGCTCATGGCCATCTTCTCACGCCTGAGTCTAGAGAATCTGAACGCAGGCCTAGAGAGCCCGAGCCCGATTCCAGACGGCGTGATGAGCGGCCACCACCAACAACGGCCCGGCACAGCCGGTAGCAGCAGCGGCGACCTAGCCATGGGCAGTCTGAACTCGACATCCCAGAGTTCAGCCGGCTACCTCGAAAGCACAACGAGTATCACGAGCTCGACGTTTGCCGCCAGCACACGCAGCAGAGCAACAAGCAATACTTCCGCTGGCTCCTTTTCATCGAACCCGTCGCAACACCCGCCTACCTCGAATCCTTACCACTCACAATCACAACAACAACTTAACCCCCTCCACCCCACAATCTCGCACTTGCACCCCCCGCCCCCGACGAATGTGCCCTCGAGTCTACGCCAGACGCCAATGGATAGCACGAAGGTGACGGAGACGGTGGGCAGGATGTTGCAGTGCGTGTCGGTGCTAGTATCGCTGCAGTCGGGCGATGATGCACAGGAGAAGATTAGTAGGCTGAGTAAGGAGTTGAAGTATAATTGGTTGGGGAGGGGGAGGACGGGCAGGCAGAGACAGGGGTTTGTGGGGCCGAGGAGTAGGGGGTTTGGGTTTGGGGCAGGCGGCGGGGTGGCGGTGCAGGGGGTGGGGGCGTAGGGGGAGGAATTGGATAGGAGCTGTGTTGGAGTGTGTTCGCGAGCAGATGGCGGGGTACACGTTTCTTTGGGATGTAGGGCAATAGAAGGTTTGTTGCTATCTATGTTTACTGCCGTGTGTGCATCTGACGCTGTTCTTCAACGCAGTTTGAGGTATCTTCAATCCATGTATCTACGAGTGTGTAGAATTGCCTTGGTTCTCGAGGAGGTCTGGGTTGGAACTGGTCATTGGATTCTGCTTTGGTGACAAGCCAATTATCGGCGTAGGGACTTGAGAGAAATGGGAAGGAGGGATAGGGTGGCTGGTAGATGAGCAAGAGGTAGTAACTAGAAGCAAGTATACAGCTGCATACAGTGAAGCAAGGTGTTTGGGAAACACACTTTTACCGCGATCTAATACAGTGTTATTCAACAGCATTGTGCCTGCGTCTTGTCGCCAGCACATTCATCTTGTTAATAGTCACGAGAAGCAAGATTGGGGAGTATGATTTGTCATTGACTGATGTGTTCCAATTGTACCAGCTCTCAACTAGAAAACAGCAACGTTGGAATTGCTGCCCTTTTCCTACACGACAGCTTACAACAAGCCTTGTTGCCATCTCCGCTTACTCATACACACACATCCTAGTCATTCTTCAACGTAGCTCAAGCTGTTCTCTAAACCTGACCAGTGGCGCAGACTCCTTCTCAAGCACTGCAATATCCTTTGCAATCTCATCCCAGAAAGCGCAATGCTCCATCGAGTTCTGCGCGTCGTTGGCCGTTTCGAAAAACGGATGCGAGCCACCCGAAAGCAATCCCATTTTCAGCGAATTCGTTATCTCGTTGCCGTCATCGACTGTGGGCTCCCACGTTAGTGCTTTGTGAGTCAAAACGTTGGGATTACCAGCAACCGCGTGTCCCGCATAGTAAGCTTGGAATTTTGAAGCAAACGCTGGCCAGAAAGAATCAAGTATGTCGAGAAGCATGTCAGGAATGGCTTCTGATGCGTTCTTGAGTAGCTCGCTTACAGCGACGCCGCGGTGCCAGATGAGGGCGAACATGTCGGAGCCGTGCTGCGCTGGAGGCATGTCAAATCTCGCCGTGTAGACGGCAGAGGTGTTGTGGAATGCGTTGTAGATCTGACGTGTGTTGCAGACAAAGGTCGAGTCGCGCAGTACTTTTCTCATGCGCAGTTTCTGCTTGAAGTCGAAGAATTTGGCTGGATATTGCTTCTGGATCCGCTCCCGTATATCGGTAAGCGCGTCGCCGGGAAAGGCATATTCTAGGAACTGGGTGAAATCCTCTTTCGAGTCAACCCATTTTGCGAGGAACATGCTGACTTCGTCGTAGTCGTGGGACACGATAATGGAGCTACAGTTGTAGTGTTTTCCTATCCAATGTTAACGTTCTGAAGGACAAACACCGTCTTTGAGCAACACATACCTTTGCTCAACAGAGCAGCCGGAAGCTCTGGTACGAGATCTCCATCCACGGCCGGGCCGAACGGAAACATGCCCAACTTCAAGGCCGTGTTGACAACTTCTTGGTTGGCTGCGACCAAATCGTCTGTGCTGGCCTTGCGGAGACAGTCGAGCGCATTCGAGGAACAGTGAGCCTTGGACGCAAAGTCGTGGAATGTGTCTTCCAAGGCTCCAGTACGATCATAACCCCACTGGAACGCGGGGCTCCACATAGCAGCCCGATGGAACAGCGGTTTCTCATCTGTCTTACTTCCTCCATACGCGGTCAGGTGGTGGAGAATGGATCCTGCACCGGCGGACAGACCCCATGCGTTCACGGTGTTGTTGTCTCCACCCACCTGCCCAATGTATCGCTGCACCCAGTCTAGGAGCAGGCGCTGGTCATGCAAACCCGCGTTGGGCTGTGCTTTCTCCTCCATGGTAGAGCCACCCAAGAAGCCAAACGCTCCCATCCTGTAGTTTCCAGTCACCCAGATGACGCCCTGGTTAGTCATGTCACGGATGCCTCGGCCGTCGTAAGCGTGGAAAGTGCCTTCCTCCACATCGAATTGGAGATCCTTGGAGCCGAAGATGTATGCTCCTCCATAAATCCATACAATAACGGGAAGCGGATCCTCCTTGATGCCCGAATCTGGTTCCAGAGCCCATGTGGGAACATAGACATCGAGAAAGAGGCAGTCCTCTGCTTGAGTGATGCTGCTGCCGGTAGGCTCCATGGTCACATTGGCTTTGGGTATCTTTGCCTGAATACAGCTCGGCCCATAGGTGCTGTCCTGAACTTGGTCGGCGTCCTTGATCGCTTCAGGGTACTTTGGTGCTGCGAAGCGTAAATCGCCGACAGGAGCTTGGCCAAAGCGAACGTTCTTGAAAACGGTTGTCTGTATCGCCAGTCAGGAAATTGTTAGATGGATTGATTCGCTTGCTCTCTTCTTACGTCGCCGTCTTCGCCATGCGGACGTCCTTCCCATGTTCCCCATGGAAGGGTGAGTTTAGGAGCAGAGTCCTCTGTTAGTCGTGGTGCTCGTGCATCAATTGGCAGGGCCAATGATGCAGCTAAGAGTAAGACCGCAGAGCTGAGCATCTTTTCAACTTTGAATTCAAGAAACTATTGGTTGAACTGTAGGTATAATGCTCATTGCCGGTCGAGTGGCTGCTCTTTATACATGCTCCAGTTGTAGCATTGACGACGGTCTACGTGGTTCGTCCTTGTTTTTGCATGCATCCTTTCATTTTTCTGCGATACAATGTTTGATTGCGTGTGAGTACATTAGCTGCGAAAATGGTGGCTTCGGCAACCCATGGAGTGCGGAGAAAGCTAGACTGATCATGGTACAGCGGTGACCCAGACGACAGACTCAGCGAATCAACACCAAAACCATACAATCAACCGTTCCCCTAAGCACAACCAATGATCGCTGCCATATAAGACATCTACTAGGAGACTCAAAGGCGGCTATACACACTCGTGGAAAGTTAGACCGTAACCCGTGCGGAGTTGCTCGGGATCGGCGGCACGTGTACGACCTAGTGGAGCGGTCCGCTTCCTTTGCGTTCGCATCGCGAGCGGCCTGCATAGATTACTGCCAAAAAAGCATGTTTGTGCAAAGAAACGAGAATGCCCTTTGCCTGTATCCGTGTGTTTGCGTGATTATCTTCTCGCTCGCGACACTCTTCGGGCTTAGCCTCCCCCGCAACCACATCTTGACCACGCAGATGAAACATGGTTATTGCCCTCTCTTGTCCGTCAAAAGGGAACGTATCGTAGCGGTTGCGTGCATCGTACGGATAGACTCGCCTCTAGAACCTCACCAGTGCGGGGTTCTGGTCAAAATGAATGATGAGGGGAACCAGAAATTGTGTGCTTTTTCCGTCGACCGGACTTTGAATACAGAAAGAAGCATGCAAATGGGATGATCCAACATCCGGGAATTCCTACCACCAGAGATTGACCTTGGATCAAGTCGCATAGGCAGCATGGTGGATAACAGTTCCGGTAACCAATACGCACAATGCGCGAGTTCAGCGGCCGCGAACTCTTCGTTTGAGAGCGCAAGTGTATATCCAAGGAGTGACGGTGTAGCGGTGCTTATTCTGCACCCGAGAATCGTCAAGATGGCATTGGGCGCTAGACATAAGGACGAAGATGGGCCGGCACAGTGGAGCCGGAGGTGGCGTCGGAGGGGTTACTGCATGTGCTCAGTGAGAATGAAATGGAGATAACAGGGTCTTCCACCGTCAGAATGGGGAGGAACGGCCTCGGCAGATGGCATTCTTCACGGTATATCAGATATTTGTATGTGTATGTGTACATGTAGGTTTATGTCTATGTGCATGTGTACGATAGAGATTTTGATCTATCGGAAATACCAGAAGTCTATCGACTAAAACCGATGACCACTTGTCTCAAAAAGCCGATCTAATGGGCGAAACGGAAGTCTAATCGCTTGTTCCCTTCATCCTTGGTAGTCTCCAAATATGTTTCCTTCTCTTCTTTTGTCATGCTTGCCCAGATCCCATCCCTCTTTTTATTCACGCCAACGTAGTAAAGCTTCGCTCCAATGAAAAGCAGGAAGTTGTAGGCGCAAATCGCAATCAGCACCTTATTTCCCCTCCGATACAGCGGCTTATCGTCGTCTCTGTAAATATTCTGGCTGATGATGCTACTCGCCTGCACTGTCATGTTGTATATCGCACTGGCCACGGTACGGGTCCGGACTGCGCCAGCGTTACGCGAGGTGATTGCAACGAGGATAGCGTGAACATATGGGTGACCGACGAGAAGAGTTGAAAGCACCCAGCGTGACCATGGGGATACTTTTGCGGGGAGCACTTCGAGGGCGATGATGAGCGGGAGGGCCCAGATCTGGGATATGAGACCGACGAGGAAGCGTTGATTGAAGCGCTCGGATATGTAGGTCCATAGCAAGAGCTGCAAGATGAAGAGCACGGATGCCGGAATCTATAAAGGTTAGCCTCATCAGACATCTTTCCACGTATGGTACTTACGGTGAGTAGATTGGTCTCGAATGTAGTGAATCCGAGTGATCGAAGTTGAAGCGTGAGATACGAGGTGGACGGTGAAGACGGTATAGTCCAAGACAAGCCGATCAAGTAGATTGGCCACATATGATAGTCCTTGATGCATTCCCATAGCATGCGAAGGCTCAGACCCTGTCTGTTGTGCATATCGCCCTTACTAGGGTCATCCCTCAGAATGCGGTTCACCATGATTTTCTCTTCCCTCTCATTGAACCATCCATCTTTTCCACGGAAGGGGTTCCAACTCTTGCTTGCAGTCTGCGTTGGGCTTGGCGGTAAATAGAACCACGATGCGACGCCGATCATGCCTGTCAACATGCCTTCCAAAGCAAACAGCCAGCGCCTGAAAGATACGTATACGAAGTCAGTTTGTATCTCACTTGCAGTTCGTACGGGGGGTTTCTTACCATCCTTCCATGCCGTTGTGCCCACGCAGACGCAGAATGCCGAAAGCGAGGAAAGAAGAGATGATCGACGTGGACTGGTAGCTCACCCAAAACCAACTCAAACGCCCAGGCAGCTCCCACCCAGTGTAAAAGTAGCTCAGGTAAAGAATGGTGTCTGGGATAAACCCACCCTCGATCAACCCTAGCAGCGCACGACAGGCGAAGAACGAGCTACGGCCGCTGAGGAAGGCCTGACAGCTAGCCACGAGACTCCAGCTTACCATCTGAACAGGAATCCAGTTGTCAGGTCCAAGCTTTTTGCTGATGAGCTGGGACGGAAGCTCCGCACACAAGAAGCAAAGGTAGAAGATGGTCTGGCCATAGTTGTAGTCGTTGGTGTTTATGTTGAGGTCATCGAGCATGTTGTCGCTGAGTGCTTGGGAGATGTTGCCTCGATCGAGTTGTAGGGCGAAGAACATTAAGCAAGCCCATGTACAGATGCGCTTGTCAATCTGTAATAGTCAGCAAGAGTATTGTAGTTTTTCTGTGCCACATACCTTTCGCACCAGACGCTTCTCCTCCGTCTTCTCCCAAACAAATTCTGGATCATACCGATGGAGGCCTTCATAAGAATCCACAGGTCTGTAGTGATCCTTCCCAAGGCCTACCGAGAGAAAGGTCGCGCCATTTTTTCCTTTCGTATCAGATCCGTCGACCGAAGTGTCGCTCCCGGTAGTATCATAGGTCGCTTTACCATCGGCAGGGTAGTCGTCAGCGCTAGTACCCATATTCGGAGACAAGGATTTCGGAGAAAGTTGCTCAAGTGTCAAGCTCTTGGATATCTTGGGATTCTCTTGGAGGACCTCCTTCCATTATATCAGTGACCGCTTCA
Organism: Alternaria solani; assembly: GCA_002952155.1. Classification (NCBI taxonomy): domain Eukaryota; kingdom Fungi; phylum Ascomycota; class Dothideomycetes; order Pleosporales; family Pleosporaceae; genus Alternaria; species Alternaria solani. Next base: position 367,117 of record CP022032.1, on the reverse strand, counting down.
TCGCCTGTCGACTCGTGCGATAGCCATCCCGTGTACAGAGCTTCTTGGCTTACGCCTTCTCGGCGGAAGAGTTTTGCAATTTTTCTAGCGCTGCTACGCATGATAACCGTATATCCACTAGCTATCGATACGCCTTCGCCGTCACTACGCTCCCCAATCGCATTCGGGTTCCCTTGATGCCCGCGGATGTATCACCGACAAGGGCCCTCCCGTGCCCAACAAGCACGTAAACTGTGGATGTTATGTTGCAGTGGGGCAAGACTTTTGTCTCCAGTATGTGCGAGGTTGATTCGTTGTCGTCACCTTCGATGGGGGATTGCGTGATTGGCTGGGGTGTTGGCGACATGGATAAGGAACACTATATCCACCACTACCCAGCGGGCCGTGCGGACATTATTCTGACGCCAGAACAGCCTTATATTCGACATCGCGTGGGATAGTTCGGCTGTACGCAGCCTTTGGCATCTGGACGGTCTTTCCTGTTCGCGGATAGTGTGGGGCGAGAAGCAGGTATGAAGCAATACAGTGCATGCTTGATGCAATCTGATCGCTTCCTGATTGATCAGGCATTTCGCGGCCGTCATCTTTCTAGATCGCCAAGGCGTTTTGCTTGACTGCGACGACAGATAACAGTGGCAACTCGTCGCTAAGTTTGTGAAAGCGGGGTTGCGCATATCCGACACCTGCGCCTGACGTCGACGAACTGCTACTCGCGGTAATAGTGCGATGTCAGTTAGATGTCGGGCATATAAGGCTGCGCAACGGCTGATACAGTAGTCCTTCAAACTTGGCGCTCCTACAAGCACTAACCAAGCAGACAGCTCCGATAGCAATATGGCTCCAGCTCTCATCGAAGAAGTCACTGAACAGACTACTGTCGGCTATAAATCCGGAGTCGGTCAGTACAAAGAAGCCGGTTTTAATGGCCCGAAAGTATTCCAGAAGGAGCTCGAGCTGCGCGGTACAGACAAGCACGCGCCTGCTAAATACCCACACTACCTCCCGACTTGGGACAATGAGAAGGGTCAGAAGTGAGTATCGCCACGCTCTTAGTGAGAGGAGAATCTGATTAGAGACTCAGATATCCACCATGGGAGCCGTTCGAGCACGTTGAGCACGGGAAAGATGCCGATCCTTCTTTCCCCAACCTCTTGAAGGATGCGACTGTCGCCGACATTACCGCAAATATCGGCGCTGAAGTCCATGGCGTCCAGCTGAGCAAGCTGACCGATACTGGAAAGGACGAACTCGCACTTTTTGTTGCCCAGAAGAAAGTTGTAGCGTTCCGCGACCAGGATTTTGCAGACATCCCGATCAAAGACGCGCTCGCTTTTGGTGGTTACTTCGGTCGGCACCACATCCACCCTACATCTGGGGCTCCAGAGGGTTATCCCGAGGTTCATCTTGTCCATCGAGGTACAGATGACACCACTGTGCGAGACTTTTTCGAAGAGCGAACAAACTCGATTACCTGGCACTCCGATGTGACGTATGAGAAACAGCCACCTGGAACGACCTTTTTGTATCTTCTTGATGGACCAGCTGCTGGAGGCGACACTTTGTTCGCGAACCAGGCGGCAGCGTACAACAGACTCTCGCCCGAGTTCAGAAAGCGATTGCACGGCTTGAGAGTCGTTCACTCAGGTAAGCTCGGATCCAAGGTAACACGCCACGATAAGGTACTAACGCCATCTCAGCTGTCGAACAAGCCGACAACAGCAGAAACAGAGGTGGCATCGTCCGTCGTGACCCAGTGACTTCAATTCACCCGCTTGTACGAACACATCCCGTCACGGGCGAGAAAGCGCTCTTCGTGAATCCTCAATTTAGCCGACGCATCGTGGGCTTCAAGAAGGAGGAGTCAGACTTCCTACTCAACTTCCTGTACGATCACATCGCAAAGGGCCAGGACTTCCAGGCACGCGTCAAGTGGGCGCCGGGTACTGTCGTGGTGTGGGATAATCGCGTTACGGCGCACAGTGCGCTGCTCGACTGGGATGATGGCGCGCGCAGGCATTTGGCGAGGATTACGCCGCAGGCCGAGCCTCCTTACGAGACGGAACTGGAAGAGCGCAAGGCTCCTGGATTCGAGTATTAGCATCTTCTTACTTGAGTAGTAGTAGAACTAGGAATGCGAAATGTTCCAGAATTCTTGTTGGCTTTCTGAGTTTCGTTTATTTCCCGTGGCGATCATGCGCCATTTGCTGTATGCTGGAGGTACACGCATCGTTCACACACGTTCCCGGAATATCATAGCCATGTCGGCTCTAGTCATGAAGAACTGGAAAGCAAGCAGTCTGCTGATAACACCGGGCCTTTACTCACAATGTCGTTGCGGTGTGGATAAATGGGCGAGGTTGGGGAGGAAAGGAGGCGCACAGCTTCATCGCGTCATCGTTTCCGCGGGGGAAAGCCCGTGAGCACGGACACCTCAAACGCAACCTTCAGCCTCGATAGGAAAGGAGAGACTAGAAGCAACCATGCTGTTTGATTTGAAGAAGTCCGAGGTGATTTCATTGTACAAGACATCTGTGTTTGGGAACGATATCAGTTCGGCAGAAAGCCGATGACTCACTACGTGCCCGTAGCTCTCGCGCGCCCACAGCGCACCATTCTCCATACCGTTGTCAACGCTCACAGGGAAAGCTAAACGTCTGCTTTAGCTACCTCAAGATAGAGACTCTTCATCATCATTCCTTCATTGGAAAGGAATCCGACATCCGCTCTGACCACCGCTTCGTCTCGTAATAAATCTTCTTCCCCCTTAGCCTTGCTCTCATGGTCAAGCGCCTCAGCCATAAGGCTGCTGTCCCCATTGAAGCTCTCTCTAAGCTTAGTTTCACAGCTCACACATAGCCTTAGACCGCATCCGTCGAGCTGCACTTCAGTATTGAAGAGTGATACTTGCCTCGCGCAACAGGCGAATGCTGCGGGAGAAAAACACATTGAGCACCAGCGCTCAAGTTGCTGCTGGACCTCTGTCGAGGTTCTAGCAGCCTCTAAAAGATCGGCAAATGTCTCATCGAAATTTGAGACTGTGTTGTCGGCGAAAATGTGCTGCATGTCATGTCCATCGCAAGACACGATCTGCACCCTGCCTGGTACAGCTGTTAGTAATACTGATACCAAAAGCTTCCCAATAATCGATGGTGCTCCTGCGAGACATTACTTACTCATAACGCAATCTTGACACATAGTCGTCACCTCGTTCTTATCTTGTGCATGACCACCGCCGACTTCCGTATATCCATGTCCGCCGTACCAACGAATCACATGAACCTCCTTCTCAAAATGGCCAACAAATCCGAACACGGGCATGTCACAAAAGTTGCAGTCAGAAGTGTTTGTGATGCCACCGAACTGAATAGGATGCGCGAAGCAGGTCATGATCTTGGTCAGCGTGCCCTTGTGACCCGCTTCATCTTCCATCTCAATCTCGGGGGTTGGTGAGCGTGACTCCATGCGCACGTCGTCGTTGTACAGGTCGTCTAGATCTTCCTTGGTGAAGTAGTCATGATCTGGAATCGCGACTTCAGGTGCGTCTCCTTCTGTGGGCCCCTTGACTTTGGCTTTGGCTTTGGCTTTCTTCTCTTTCACTACCTTTGGGATCTCATAGAAGGTGCAGCCGATGTTGTGCTTCTTGCATTGTTTGCATGGTGGTTTATCGGTCTTCTTCTTTAGGCTGCAGCGATTCTTCTCTCGGCGACAGTTGGTGCACTGTACGTATGGTCGGTCCTCAGTATAGATTACTTCGTCGATGACGATCCTCTTGGCACGGTAGCCAACTGGGGGAAGTGCTTCGCAAATGTGCTCATTCTCGGCGCAATGATCGCAAATTGCTTGGCCAGGCTCATCTTCGAAAGAACAGTAGTCGATACCGTCATCGACGCATTGGTTGCAGCGCCCTTTCTCGGTAGGTGCGATGATTGGTTCACAGTCCTGGTCTACATCGCAGCAGTGCTGACATGGATATGTACCACCTGCCACCATAGAGCACTTGATCCCATGTACGCGACAGGATGTGCAGCCTCGCGCTGCTGGGTGACCTGTTAAGTCCTCAACCTCGGAGCGGGGATCTTGGATTGGAGTCTGCGTGCGACGATTGGGTGTGTTGCGACGGAAGAATGCGCGATGCTCTTGTAGTTCGCGCTCAGCATCGGAATCAATATCTGACCAGTCTTCTGGCCAATTGTCCTGGTCGTCGGTGATGTTCTTCACGTTGCCGAAATCCCTAATGCGAAGCTTGACGATGCACTTCAAAATTGGCTCTTTAGAGGCACGCTGCTGGTCTTTTCTGAGTAGCCGTGCAGCCTGGGCAGCTTTCGCTGTTTTTGCCATCTTGGGCCTCCGCGCTTTGTTCTGGGTTTCGTATACGGGATCAAAATTGCCGGACTCGTCCTGGTCGATATATGTATACGCAGCTCTTCGTTCGATGCCTTGACGCAACCCATAGGCTGGCTGTTAGAGTTAATATGCAGCTGCTATGACGGTCACACATTGATTGCACGTACCTGAGTATCGGGAGGAATTACGATGTCGCCGTCAGATAGCGCCGGAGATGCTCTGGGAGACATGCTGTCTCTATCAGATTCCTCGAGTCCAAAGCCAAGATTGAGTGGCTGCTCAGATGGGTGGGCTTTAGTTTCTTGCACTTCGAGATTCAGACTGGGCAGGCGGCTACTGATGCTTTCTTTCGGAACCTCAGTTCTAGGTATGTTGTCAGCCTGGTCTGCTAGGTCTTCCCCGAACAATTCATCGAAAAGGTCGTCATGCTGGTCTTCTTCAACTTCGTCAGTTGGTCCACCAAAAAGGGACTGGCGTGGCCTCTTGCTTCTAGAGCTTGTTTCATCATCGCCATCATCATTCCTCGGTGATTTCTTGTTGGTAGGCGGAGACTTCCGAGCCTGGTGACTGGGCATGTCGTCATCATCAGAGAATCCCTGTTCGAGTGTCTGGTAATCCATAACTTGATAACTTGACTTCTGATCATGTATGCTACTGTCGTCGTTACTTCGGTCAGACATGTCGATGTCGATGTCGATGTCTTGCTCGACACGTTCGTGTATGGCTGTCGACAAGTCATCATTTTCTTGGTGGCCGTGGGTGGAGGGAAGACTCCCTTTGACGCTCTCGTCGGCATCGATTCCATGAGGAAGGTTGAAGTCAAACTCGACGTCAGGCCTCGGTGGCATGCTGTTGTTTACGGTTGTGCTCATGTCTGAAGCTGGCCAGGGAGACCGGTACAGATCGGTCGACGTCGCAACGAAGAATATTAGTGGAGAAAGGTGGCCTGCAGCTGGTGGACAGGGCGTGTCCTGATGAGGGGTTCCAAGCGTCGACTTGGCGTTTCTTGATGCTGAGGCGGCGAGCTTGAAAGGCTGGGGTGAGAGGAGCTCAACAGGTAAGTCCCGCACCAACTAAGAGAGCGCCAAGCAAAATGGTCAACACTGTTACATAGGTCGCTGTCAATGTCTCCAAGGCTAGCAAGCTTATTGGCAAACTGGTGGTACATGAAGATAGAATTGTAAAGGTATAGCGCGAGTAGAAAACTAAGTCAACAGTTTTCGCTGTCTTGGAGAACCTGGTGAGGGCGAGAACCGGAAAGCGGGGGGTGGAAGGGTTGGGGTGTGTTTGAGGAATGATAAAGGCTGCAAACGGAGTGTGCGTCTTTGCTTTGGAAGTCGAACAAGATAGGTCGAGCCGGGAGAAGAGCGAGAAAAGAGAAGTGCAGAGGTGGGTGGTACTCTTCGAAGTCACCTTCACTCCGTATAAGCTCAATAGAGAAATGCGTCTAGAAAGGGAATGGGATGACCTGTAGCGTTTGCCTTTTGATGCATTGAAAGTACGATGGAAAGCGGTTCCGGATCGACTGGGGTCGGCCTGCTTTTGGCTAAGCAGAACGAAAGCTAGCCATAAAGAAGCAAATTCGAATATGAAACATCAAAATTGGTACGTATGTATGCGACGGCTGACAGGTCTTGTTGGTCCTCGAGTTACCCTGGTGCATCAGCGTTGCGATCTCGTTCACTCGAGAACATTAATGACTGGTCTCTCGCGCATAACCACAAATACCAGCTTCAGCTGTAGCATTCTCTAGTCCTTAGGCTTACTTCAAGCACTCTGTACATAATCATTATAATTAAAGCATGCACCGCCAATGATTCTCAGGCTAGTGTTTCTGACGGCTGCGTGCGGAAAAAGGGATTTTGTCGACGCAGATTGTACAGCCAATCTCATGATAGGTGACACCGTGGAAATAGCCTTGAGCTGATGTGGGAAACATGTCGAAAGTGCAACAAGGCGTTGTAGGCTGCCGGGATGTGGATGAGCGAAAGTGAAGAGGAAGAGGAAGCTCGGAATTGCTTAGTCATCAAAGCGCTAACACGGACCCCTCCAGCGAAACCGATTCGCAGACATTCCCAGAGCTCTCCTCTTCCATACACAGCTCGCCCATCCATCCATGAAGCTCGACGGCGCTTCATACCGCCCTTTGTGGGCACCATGGCGCGATCGATGAGACTGTTTCTGATCCGTCATGGGGAAACAGTCGACAATGTCGCGCAACTCTAGTAAGCCCATCGCCAGCTCGATCCTTTTCCTTGCTAACAGTTTCAGTGCCGGTAGTAGAGATTCAGCGCTCACCAATCACGGCTACCAACAGGCCACGCGCCTGGGTCTGCACTTCAAGTCTCTGGATTTGACATTCACCCATCTCTTCTCGTCGCACCTCCAGCGGGCTGTGAAAACGGCCGGCAAAATCCGAGAGGCTCAGTTGACGCCGGCAAGCGATGGCACCAATGCGAAAGCAGTACCGGATGTCATGCAGCTTCCGGTGCTGATGGAGAAGGATTTCGGTTCGATGGAGGGGAAGAAATTCCACGATCGGCTGGAGAACAAGGACACCGCAAGCTTCGCAGATGCCGAGTCGAAAGACAGCATGGCGCGTCGAGCTGACTCATTCCTTGATGAGCATCTCTTGCCGCTCCTCGACGCACCGTCCAGAGATGCTGACCTTGTCGTTGCGATAGTCTCGCACGGTATTTTCCTCTCCATTCTTTGGAAACGCCTGCTGTTGCGCCTTCCGCACAAGAGCGTGGCGCTCTCTCCGGATCTCCAATCAACAGCGCGACCGTCGCTCGAGCACCTGGGTGGTTGGTCGAATACCGGCTATCTTGAATTGCGCATGACGAGAGTAGAACGTGGTGATTCCAGTGTCACTGCGCACGTACCTGTGGTACCTGCACTAGAACGTTGTTCGTCGCTTGCAGAACTGCCGGCTACCTATGAGGGTCAGGACAAGGTCAAGGCATCACATCCCGCGACCGAACATGGTTCTGCCCGCCATCAGGTTTCACAAATGCCTACCCGGGCAGCTGTCATGGCCTCACCGCCCATCAGGCCGCGCATTGCAAGAGGATGGTCCTCTACCATACTTGCGATCAATGATAAAGACCATCTCCGCGGCATCAAACGCACTCGCGGCGGTATCGGAAGTTCTCGCCACGATGCATCGCAAAGCAGCATCAAGGTTTTCTTCAAACGTTGCAAAACTGTTTGACAATGATCATGGTAAGTCTACACATCTTCTTCCCTCTCATGTGCAATGATGAAAAAACCTTTTAATCACAGACCTGATCGGAATTCAATGTCGACCAAAAATTGTACCAACTGCTGTCTGATTTGCATCCAACTCATTCTGTTCTGCTGCTTCTGTTTGAGGACTCTGCTGACAAATGAGGCTATAGATTATGTGCGGTGCGTCCATCAGAAACCACACATCTCATGCTCTACTTGGAAATCAATATACATCCTTCTTCTGCACATGATTCTTCATCTTGACCCCATTCCACTGCATGAATCCTTCTATCGTGACCCCATCACACAGCACTCTCAAGGTCACACTGAATTTGACGTCCAGGCCGTGCTGGCTCTTGAAGCCAAGGCGAAGCGGTCCACGATCCGTCGCTTTCCGTCCGCTGCGCTGCCGGCGGGATAACCACGACTCGGCTCTCCATATGCTGCGGGTCAGTGCCACAGTGATTTGCAGGTTCTGCTACCCATGGGTATGTACAACGCGTCGCGCGGGTATCACGAAGCCTTGTCGCGCTGGCTACCAAGTTTTGACGTGGTCAAGGTCCGTGCAACACCCGCCCTCCTTGCCCAACTTCATCGTCGCATCACTCACCGCAATATCGCAGCATCTCGACCGCTGTCCTAAGCTTGTAGAATTGATATACCGGTAAGTTTCATATGGCTGCCGTTGGCACGGTGCATAGGTTGTGTATGTGCACTGCGCTACACCGAACGTTGTTGTGCGACAAGCATGCTTTTTCGTAGGATTGCCCGCTGGTGGCTGGCGACCTGCCACCCCGGTTTTCGGGAAGGGTCGATATCAGCCCCCAGTATTAATACATATGAATTTAGGGCTGCTCGGAATAGTTCTGTCGTCAACGCTTTGTGTTTTGTTCAATCTGCAGTCTTTTTGTTCCTGTCGCTGTCGGATCTTCTTGGGATCTTTGTGTCGGGCCAATAGCAGCACGTCGTTCTTTGCGCGATCACAGTCCACATTCGTTCACCATGAGAAGCTCAATAGTAATTCAGCTGAGTACACTGTCGGTGGGTGTGCTCGGTGGTGTAGTGCCAGGACCGTATTATGTCAATAGTAGTGAGTAGATGGTATGATGGCTTGGAAGATTGCAATTTACTGACCTTGATAGCTACCACAGTCGGAACACCACGGCCACATATACATGCTCCTGGACTACCAACACCGCCAACTACCCTGTCAACATCAACATCAGAGTCCAGCACAGCCATCGTCGCCCCCTACCCAACATCATCGTCAAATACATCTGTTGTCTATGCAGTCCCCAGCTCCTTGCCAGAAGCATCAACAGCATTGTCAGTATCAAGTTCGTCCAATGTTACAACACAGAACGCTACTCTCATCTACTCGCCATTGGCAAGCTCAGCAATCGTCACCTCACCTTCGTCAATTCCGACTTTAGAGTATCCCCCCGCGGTCGTGGTAGTCGTCGCCGAAACAGTGTATGCCACAGCACAACCAAATTCAAGTCTTGCTTCCAATGCAACCCTTCCGACGCCATCGACTTCGGATTGCTCGACAACTCTTCCAGCTTCCGTAACCCAGACCTCTCTCAGCGTTGCGCCTTCATCTGCTGTCGTCACCAGCATCCTTCCTGGCATAGCCATGGCTGCTGAAGTTGGCAAAGGTGAGGAACTAGCCAGCTCCAGCATAGATCTTGGGCTTCTGTCGTCTATCCTCCTTCCGGCTAGCTCAACCATAGATCTCGGGCTGTTGTCTTCCATCCTACTATCCGATATCACTCAGCGATCAATTGCGACGACCTATACGACCACTACGACCACCATCATCTTTACTCCCACGCCCCAAATTCCTTCTCTATCAAGCACCAACCCAACTATATCAAGGACGACAACAACAACCGTGGTTGTACTCCCCACTGCATCCTCGTCTACATCATCAGCTCCGCCGACTTTGACGCCAACAAGCGATGCGGCCGTGTCGTCGTCATCAGCAGTAGATTCGACACCAAGCTCACCATCCACCACGCTCTCAACATCCACAGTCACAACTCCAACACCATCATCTCCATCGAGCACCGAATCCAACGCGGAATTCCCCACCGCACCACCATTCTCATACAACCCCTCCGCCTCCCGAGGCTCTGCACCTCCCATCTCACGTCCTACACCCGAACCCTCCAGCGCGAACGTCGCTGGCTCGGCGCTCAGCACTGGCGCAACACCTGCCTCGACGACTATCTCACAGTACGGCACCGGTGTACCGCCTGCGCCCAGTGCGGCGGGCGCATCGGGTGTTATGAGTGAGAGGAACAAAGAGAGGGTTTGGTGGGTCGCTTTCTTTGGTGCAGTAAGCGTATTTCTTTATTAGCGACATGGCCTTCTTTGCATGATCTTCCTCGTTATCGTTACGAGAGAGAACGACGATTTTACGATTCTTATGTTATTATTACGATTATTATTTTAATGTTTCTTAACTGTAGTTGGTCAACTACCAATTAAGTAAGAGAGGAATATACCAGGTGCACGATTGACATGGCGTTTGGGGTAGAGTTGGAGATTTTGGGCATGGTTTCGGTCAAGAGATGAGATAGATTGAGGTCTTTTTGGCTTGGAACTGTACGAGCGAGAGACATGGAAATACGAAAGTGTGGTCAATGACAAGATGCTCGACCGCGGTCGTCGAGGTTTAGAATATTAGATAATGTACAATGGATGTTGTAACTCGAGGTGGGCTTCCTTCAATTGCCAACACCTGCGACGTCATTGAGCAAACAGCGAACGTAACGATGCGGCGAAGCTTGCGGATTTGATCCCTAGTTTCCGAAGGAGCACAAACTGTACATGAGACTATCTCAGAAAGGTCCATTGATTGAGATGATCCGGGGTTGAAGTGCGGAGAGCTTTGTTCGTTGAAGATCAGAAGCGGGGGAGAGCCCGCCTTGGCTAGCGCAAGCCACCATTTCTTCCGTCAATCAAACCTCAGACTCCACACACTTTACACGGCCTTCATCACTTCGATTTAACGCGTCAAGTCACAAAATCACGCGTTTTCAAGATGAGTATGAATACAGCAAGCCTTCCGACCTGCGCCGCGGCTGTACTCGAATATTTAACACGCGCTCACGCAGCCCAACGCCCTCGGCGTCACCTCGCTTATGAGCATTGCATCGATCGTCGCCCATTGAACCGGTACCTCAATATACAGTGAGCGTCTCGGGAGACAATTGTCCGCGGTACATCATGGATTCTGCAAGCGCTTATTCCAACGGTCCGTAGACCCTGAATCGAATCTATAAGACTCAAGATACATTGTCCAGAACCCAGTATCCGGGCGAGACTGCACCTACCACTCACACCAATATGCGGCAGTCCTTCTTCGGTGCAGCCTCCCTGCTTTTTGGGTGCGCTCTTTTCCTTCCCAGCAGCGCTCTCGATTTGGCCCGCAGACAGGCTGCAGCCAATGCAACCTACAAGGATGCATCGGCTCCCATTGAGGACCGAGTGGCAGACCTTCTTTCTCGTATGACAATCGAGGAGAAGACTGCTCAGCTCATCCAGGGAGATATCTCGAATTGGATCAACGTCACTACCAATGTCGTCAACGAGACCGGTCTGGAATGGAACTTCCGCGTCCGCGCGGGTCAGTTCTACGTCGGCTATCCGATACCTGCGGAATGGATCAGCAATGGCATCAAGATTGGCCAGGACTACCTTCTACATAACACGACCTTAGGTATCCCGGCAATGGTTCAGACTGAAGCTATTCACGGCCTACTCGTGGGCAATGCGACCATCTACAACAGTCCGATCGGGCAGGCTTGCTCGTGGGATCCGCAGCTGATACACGACATGGCGGTGGCGATTGCAAAAGAGTCGGTACCTCTTGGTATCAACCAATTGTTCGCGCCACTTGCGGACTTGGCGCGCGAGCTGCGTTATGGCAGAGTAGAAGAGACGTATGGCGAGGACGGTTACCTGGCCGGCGAGATGGCATACGAGTATGTTACGGGAGTGCAGAGTTTGAACGTTAGCGCTACAGTCAAACATTTCGCTGGTTTCAGTGCTCCAGAGCAAGGTCTTAACCTGGGGCCGGTTCATGGAGGTGAACGCGAGCTACGAACCACCTGGCTGCCACCTTTTCACCGAGCCGTTATCGACGCCGAGGCCTGGAACATCATGGGTGCCTACCACTCTTACGACGGAATACCTTCGATCGCCGATGGCCATATGCAGGAGACGATTCTCCGTGAGGAATGGGGCTACAAGTACTGGCTGACTTCAGATGCGGGAGCCACAGACAGAATTTGCTGCGCCTTCAAACTGTGCCAGTGCAAGACCGCAGACACGCCGATCGACAGCGAAACAGTGACGCTCATGGCTCTACCGAATGGTAATGATGTGGAGATGGGTGGAGGCTCATACAACTTTGCCAACATCCCTCGTCTGGTCGAAGAAGGCAAGCTTGATATAGCGATCGTCGACAGAGCCGTAAGCCGCCAGCTTCGAGCGAAGTTCACAATGGGTCTGTTCGAAAACCCATACCAAGGTCTGTCCACGAACGACACGGCGTCCATTATCCACCCTGAAGAACATGTCCAGCTTGCAAGGACGCTCGAGGCGGAATCAATCGTCTTGCTCGAGAACAAGAACAACACCCTGCCTCTCTCCAAGTCTGCCAACATCGCTGTCATTGGCCCCATGGCAAACATTACGAATTTGGGCGATTACGTGGTCTACCGCTCCCAGTACAACCCCACGAACGTTACTCCATTGCAGGGTATTCAGAGTGCATCCACCGGTACAGTAACATATGCCCTAGGGTGTGAGCGCTGGTCAAACGATCAATCCGGCTTCCCTGATGCGGTTGCAGCGGCCGAGGCTGCTGATGTCGCAGTAGTAGTTGTTGGTACCTGGTCACGCGATCAACAGGAGCTCTGGCAAGGTCTGAACGCTACTACTGGTGAACATGTAGATGTCGCATCGCTCAACCTCGTCGGTGCCATGGGCGAGCTCGTCCAAACCATCATCGAGACAGGCAAACCAACCATCGTGGTCTACTCCTCCGGAAAGCCTGTCACAGAGCCTTGGATTTCCGATAACGCAGCCGCTCTCCTCCAGCAGTTCTACCCCGGTGAGCAGGGTGGTAACGGGTTGGCTGACGTCCTCTTCGGCGATGTCACGCCCTCCGGCAAGCTTTCTGTCTCCTTCCCTTACGATGTGGGCACCCTTCCAATCTTCTACGACTACTTGAACTCCGGCCGAAACACTGATCCCGGTGCTATTCTGCCAAACGGTACACTTCAGTTCGGCCACCAATACGTTCTCAATACCCCTCAGCCACTCTACGAGTTCGGCTACGGCCTCTCCTACGCCAACTTCACTTACTCCAACGTCACGCTTTCCAAAACCGAGGTCAGCGCAACCGACAAGATCACCGCGACTGTAAGTGTAACCAACGAATCAGACGTCGACGGCAAGGAAGTAGTCCAGGTCTACGTGCAAGATGTCTTTGCTAGTATTGTGGTGCCGAACAAGGAGCTCAAGGGCTTCAAGAAGGTTATGATCAAGGCTGGTGAGACGGTGGATGTCAGTGTGGAGCTAGATGTGAGCAAGTGGGGACTGTGGGATAAGAAGATGCAGTATGTGGTTGAGAAGGGAGATTTTATTGTGCATGTTGGAGCGAGTTCATTGGATCTGAGGGTAAATGGGACGGTGACTGTGGTTTGAGACTGCGCGTTGTCGTCGTAGTTGGGGTCGGGAAACGACAGGTCGGATTCATGTAGCGTGCATGTGCATGTAGCGTGCATCCGGTGCGTCTTGGCGCATAGAAATGAATGGGAGACCAATCACGACTTTAAGAGCACTCCGCGGGGCGAATACCTGAGGCGAGCTCTACACTAGGACGCTCTCTTTGTAGTTAGTGTGATCGCATTCGCCTATTCGCCGAGAGTCAGGAAGCGCATTTTACAACATCGTGTGATTACTGTGGTCATCATCAGAAGTTTTGTATACGAAGACGCCAAGTCGAATAGACTTTAGACCGCTTCCGCCAATAGGAATTGCTTATACGATCAGGTCTCGGTAACTGCACATTGCGTATTTTCCGAAGAAAATCTAATCCTAGTAGTGGCTTACACTCATTGTTTACGCGTCCTACTGATAGGTAGTACGCGTGCTGCTGTGTAACATGCTGACACTCAAAAAGCCCGTGCTGCAGATAACGAGCGTTGCTCAAGCAACGCCCTCCTCTTATATGTTGGCAATCCCTCACCTACCCACCGTATTTTTCTTACATCTCGCTTCTTTACTTTTGGCCGTCTTGGTCGGATACCAAGGCAACTTGAGCATCCTGCGTCACGCCTTCTCCCCGCGGCACACTATGGCTCCCGGCATCATACAATATTCATTGGAATTGGACGGAGATGTCGTCGACCTCTGTTCCTCCTCTGATAGCGACGATTCCCACGTCGACCTGAATACTGAACTTACTTGCATCGACCGTGTTACCAAAGATCTCAATATTGTGGATGGATATAGACCGGCGTGGACTTGCAAGGAAGCCTTCCGCGAGTCGTATCAGAACTGGTGAGTGTATCTATTGGCTGTCTTGACATATCACCCCCTGGGCAACCATAGGAGAGACGGTATTTTGAGGTCCTTCAGCCTCGATCAGTCCCAATTTCGTCCCACGTATACCGAAAACCTCAACGGCAAGAAAGGATCCATCATCATTGATGCGCATCATCCAGACACTAGCGAGCTTCTTGGCTTCATCCAATTCAAGTCCGACACGGACGGATACTGCGTAGGAGGTCTCAAGATTGTAAACTTCAAAGCTACTCTCAAGTATCGTGACTTGGGTACTGGATCAACGACCAAGGCCAGCGATAAGGAACAGACCGGACAGCACGGCGATGGTATGAAAATTTCGGCCCTCGTTTACCGACGCAGCAACTATAACGTTCGTTATGAAAGTGGTGGGTTCAAGTGGAGATTTCTGTACCGGAAAGGTAGCTTAGCCTGCTCACTCAGTCGCATCAACACGAAGAGCTTGGAAACCATGAAGAGGAAGGCCAAGGATCGGCCGAGAACTCATGTTGCTCATCCCTGGGAGGACGTTTGTCTGGTCATTGCCGCCCCCGGAAAAACTCGCAACATCATGGGATTCAAGGGAAAGACACAACGTCTCCATATTGATGACTTCAGGAGTTGGATCACTGTCACTATCGACATCAATCCGCCAAAGAACATCATTCGTACCTTCTATGGCGACCTCATCCGAGATAGACGTTACCGAGCACATATGTACCTACGTGGTCTTCTGCTGCCAGGCGGTGGGACAACCAGAGACAATTACATGTGCGGATATAACTTCGTTCAAGGGAGCACTAATTCCGATCGACAAGCGCTTTCTTGCGCAGCGGAAGAGAGTGAATCTGTCTCCGCCATCTGGTCAGCTGCCATACGAGATGATACGTCAGACGACTCTGAACTCGTGTCGCATTACACCATTTTGCTTTTGAAATCCATCAACAATCTGGGCGACGTATCGATGCAAAAACACGGAAGAGCAGACGAGCTAATGCCTGGTGATATCGCCAGGAAAGTCTGGGTGAATATGTTGACGCTCAACAAGGATGCTGAAGGACGGACAGCGTTCTATTACCCCGCCGGCGAAGATAAAGATGTGAGTGCTTGAGATTCAATGAAGCATACTTGACTAAACTTACACCCCAGGATGCCCATATCATCAAGCAGAGTCTGCGCAAGAATCCCGTTTCGATCCATCCCGACTTATGGAGAATCCTGAAATCGTACTATCTTTGCAGCACATCTAGAGATGAGCTCTTCCGCCGTTTCAAGTCTGCAACACCTGTGGATATACCCAGTAACAGCTTTGCGAAACACATGTCCAAGATGCTGGAATGTCTTCTGATGTCGTCTCCGTTAACCAAGGATATGGAACTCAAATTTGTTGACGGTGAGCACTTGGAAATCTATGCCTGCTTTACAACAGAATGGAGTATCCACAGCAAGTGGCTATCCTGGGAAGGCGCACATGACCAGATCTTCTGTGAAGAGAACCAGCTAGCAGAATCGGGACCTTTCACTTGCGATCATGCAGTTCTGCAACTCTGGAACATCATGATCTCCCAGCTCACGGCCACTGGTAACTATCCTCAAGTTTCAACAAAAGAGCACTGGCTCAAGAGTATGGCATTGACTCGCTTGTCGCAGATGCCCAGGTCGGTTGAGTGCAACCCGACACAGAAGAAAGGTGAGCTTCTGATCACCTGGGAGTCTGCAGACTCATACATGCACAAAGACGCGACAGTCAAGGTCATCTTACATTGTGAGACATGTTCGCAACTGAAGGAACATCAGCTACACCAGCAGGGCAAGTACCTTGATCTTATCGGGCATTGTCGGTAAACCAACAGCGAACAGAAGTGCATTGCTCCTGCCCATATCAGAGATCGCAAGCTGTCAGCGATGGCGTCACTTTCTCAGATCTTGAAGCCGACACCGCCTACTGTCCTGCAGTTTCCAGGGACGTTGCTGGGGCTCTCATTGCTGTACACCCGGAATGTGCGAAGCCTCTTTGCGAAGATGCCGTTGATCTACGAACCCCTGAAGCAGGTGCTGGGCCTATATCGCGTGAGTCTTCTCGTTCCACTGCCATCGTATTTAAACAATGCCTTACTGACATGGCCGCTCTTATAGAGACCACTTTAGGCACAAGCGCACGGTGCGTCGGCGATGCGAGCTTCGGACCCCTCAGTGTCGGTAACAGTGACAATGAGACGGAAGATAACAACTCCCTCTATAGAGAACCAAGTAGCAGTCCTCCGCCATCAACCCCAGCGGCTCCGCCCGCTCCGCCAGCGCCGCGGAGCTCGAAGCTTCGACAGATATGCAGCAAGCCGACACAGGCGGACTTCACAATACAACTTACAAAATACACTTATGGTAAGCAGATCTTGAAGCAGGTTTAAATCTCTCGAAGCTGACTTTCTGCAAGTTCTCGGCACTAAGGTCGAGCACAAATCGCTCGACTGGGGTGGTAGCTTCCCTGGAAGCCATGACTTCTACCGCGCTCGCGACGAACCAGATCAGGAGGTATTCATTTTGAAGCCAAAAGTCAGCGTGGGGATATCAGGCCATAAGAGGATGCATTCTGGAGCCGACGACCGTGTTGATGCGAAGAAGTCACGATCCAGTGCGACAGTGATCCCGCGGGGAACTGTCGGATACGGTATGTCTGACTCAGGACTGGAAAGCGAGGAAGATCTTACCTCGGAGATAGCATTTGGACCACCGTCCTGCTGAGACTGGTTAGGTTCAGGTGACGTGCTTACGCGATTGGAACCTGAGGCGTCTCGCTGCAGGGCCACTGGTCTACGCGATCAGCTCTAGTCTGCTGGCACTACATCGATTCTGCTTTGGCGTATGCACTTAGTGCGTCAAAAAGCTTCTTTTCAATGCTCTAGCGGATGTACCGGAGGCCCTGTCCTCGCTGTGGTGGCTTACGTGTCTCCGATACGCTGAGGCCCCTTGTTACTGACATGAGTATCCACAGCTCCTGGGTCTCTAAGATCAGTTCATGTATATCACTGGCTATATGCATAGCGGATGGTAGTGTACCTTGCATGTAGACTTGAGTCTCCCGCAGTTCATGCAGAAATGATAGTATCAAGGGTACCGCCTAGATCGCAAAACCATATACCGCCTGCATCACCTTTCCTATAATTTTGAACTCCCAAGTAATCACAAGTGTCTCCCAATAAAGTTATGAACAGTATCACCATGACCATGGGGCTTTAGGAGTTGGCACTGGCTCGTGGTACGTCTTTTACGCTTGATGTAGCGTCGCAAAACTGCTGCAGTTACACTTCGAGTTCATCTATGCAAGCTACAACATCGACGCCTCAATATCCATGTCCGCAACTATTGCATATTGTTGCACAACTCGACGCGATGCAATCCACTCTCAAGTTCACACATCGCGCCGCATGGCCAAATCCGGTTAGCGGGCCACCGCTGGTAGCTCGCTTAGAAGCGGCGACAGTTGAAGCGGTCACGATAGTCGGAACCGTCGGTGACGGGTGCGCGACGCTTCAGACGTCGATATCAGCAGATAGGCGGTCGATAAATCACTTGTCATGTCCAATTGGAGCCATGGCAGCCGGCGGAGAGGGTATCGGAAAGGCGAGCGAGCTTGCCCGTCGCAAAGTCTTGCTCGATGAGGAAACAACCTCCACGAATGCCCCGCGCCTAGTCTACTGCGACCACAACGATGTGGCCGAGAACGGCCCACTATTTCCCTTAGCCGTATGGCAATGCAAGTGATAGATGCAGCCGACGTGATGATATAAATACGCAGTGCGATGGTCATGGCCATTTATCGCTGCATCAAAACTCTCTCAACTTCATGCTCTGCGACGACAAACCCGTTATCCTGAACAACATGGCAGCGAGCAAACCCTCATACCTCGTCGTTGGCGCCGGCGTCTTCGGAATTTCAACTGCGTATCACCTTATCAAGAAGTACCCTGACCGACAAGTCACAGTCGTTGATCAAGATGCTTGGGACGCCGATAGTCGCGTAGCAGCGTCATGGGACTGGAATAAGGTTGTGCGCGCCGACTATGACGATGTCATCTACTGCAGACTCGCTCTTGAGGCTCAAGATGTTTTCAAGGAGGATCCATTGTGGCAACCATACTTCCACGAGACTGGTATCTTCTGGGTTTGCCGTTCGGATTACGCACAAGAAGTCATCGACAACTACAAGAAGCTTGGACGCCAGGCAGACTTGCAATCAGTTACCATTGAGGAAGCCAAGAAGCTGTTCGGTGGGCTTTTCGAGGACGCGAACTACGATGGAGCGAAGAGTGTCCTTGTCAACAAGACAAGTGGTTGGGCACAGGCTGGCGATGCGCTAAGAGCAGTTACCAAGTGGTCGATTGCAAAGGGCGTCAAGTACATCACCGAGAAGGTCGAGAGCCTGGACTTTGACAGCACCGGCCGCTGCACAGGTGTCAACACTGAGCAAGGCAATACCATCAAAGCTTCGCACACCATTCTGTCAACCGGTGCCTACACCGCCAAGCTTCTCGAGCAGGCTGCTAAGAAAAGCGGGAATTCAGACCTCCGTGCTGGATCAAGAATTGTTGCTGGTGGTATCACGACGGGTATGACGACTCTTGACGAGAAGTCGTATGAGAAGTTCAAGGACATGCCCGTTGGTGTCCAGGGCTACACTGCTGCATACGGACCCTTCATTGGCAGCTTACCGCCTACCAAGGACCGCGAGCTCAAGTGGTGGGGAGAGAAGATCTTCAAGAATACACACGAAGTACTTCCCGGTCGCTTTGTCTCTGCGCCACCATCTGGAAAGGATTACAACCAGTGGGATGTTCCTGGTCCATTGAAGTTAGACATTTCTCACGCCAACGATGTGTTCTACGGCAAGAAGGGCGCAAACTGGAAGATGGAAAAGCACCGTATCTGCTGGTAAGTTTTCATATTCACGTACCACTGCCTCATCAGTGCTAACAAAATCCAGGGATGCATTCACAACTTCATCCGATTTCATCATTTCGCCTCACGCCGCCGCCAAGGGTCTCTTTGTCGCAACATGCGGCTCCTTCCACGGTTACAAGTTCTTCCCCGTTCTTGGCAAGTACGTTATACAGATGCTGGAAGACGAGCTAGAACCAGAGCTCAAGGAGAAGTGGGCGTGGGATCGCGAGAGGCCGGCGCCTAGCCTCAACCCTGACTGGCCGCGCTTCGAGATGGTGGATTTGTTGGACCAGTGGCCAAAGGCCAAGTTGTAAGATGTGTTATGAAGATATATGATGAGACTAATGAGCTGTTATTGCATATTTGCAAGGCGTCTGGGTGGGCGTTTCTTATTTTTTAGATAGTGGATATCATGAACGATGATTGCTCCCTGTTAAGCTACGTCCCCTCCATCATTCGAAGAATTCGACACTGATTCTTTCCAACGTATTCCACAAACTCTTGCGAGAAACAGAACTTGAGGTCGACCGGTGCATGCTAGATACCACATGGGTACCCGAAGAGTGAGGCGAAGCAAGTGGTTCAGAACTTTAGAGCATATACATGTTCATTTGTATCATATTTACATCGAAGTTTGGCATCTGCGACAGATGCTGGCGAGCTTTTGTTCCCCCCCCCCCCCCCCCCCCCCCCCCCCCCTCCGTGCCAAAGATGCGTTTAAGCAGTGAGCTTGCTCTTGATGAAGGTAAGAGCCTGGTTGCCATAGATGTTAACATACTGCTGGTGGTGATTGGCGTCGTTTCCGTTGCAGCAGTATGGGTCCTGAGAATCACAGTAGCTCTGGATGATGCTGGTGCTGGCGGGCGCGCAAGTAAATCCAGCAGGGCGGGCGGCGAACTGAAGCATTAATCAGTAAGAGTACGAAGAGTTGAATATCTGGTGGACTTACGCCTTGGGCCTTGCAGGTACCAACGTTATAGGGAAGACCATTGCGGTTGTGTGGGTCGCCCATGAAAATTGCCGCCTTAACGGCGGCGAGGGCGTTGCCGGTCAGAGTGGCACCAGCACCGCCGCAGAGAGCGTTGTCCATGATTTGACCTCCCTACGAACTGTCAGTATTCGGCATTCTTGGAGTTCGTGCTGTCATTCGTACCTGAGAGTATCCGATAAGGACGATCTGGGTGCTAGGGCACTTCTGGTTGTAGGCAGTAACGGCCTTGACAACAGCTGCGGTTCCTTGGGAGGCGGAGTTGTCGTAGGACACGCCTCCGCAGGACGAGCCTCCACCGCAAGCTGGGTACACGATGGCTTCTGAGCCTGCGCCAGGGAACGCGGACTTGACCGAGTTTACCAGCCCAGAAGCAGTGCCGTAGCCATTGCTTTGGGGTACAGTGGTCTCGCGAGCTCCGAAGATGTAGACCTTGGGGCAGCTCTGGCGCTCAGCGAGCTCAACGGGGCCGGCGGCGGCGAGACCAACAAAGAGAGCTGCTGCTGCGGAGAACTTCATGTTGACGTTGGAGAAAGTGGATACTGTGCTTCGGATTGGGATGTCAAGGAAGTGTGGTGATCAAGCCTGGGCAGCGGGCAATGTGTTTATAAAGAGAGTTTCACATCTCCACTGTAGTTGTCCTTTAGGCAGAATCAGTCGCCTCGTCTATACATCATGTTCTATCGGTGGGGTACGAAATAGTGCTTTGCTTTGTCCTGGTGCGCAGGTGGTCCTTTCATCCGTCGTCGCAATTTATCTGGGCAGTCCTGTGATGAAGATCGGACAGGGATTTTTGCCGTAGCCCACGTCTGTTTCATGCAGAACCAAGCCTCGGCCGTCTGGGGAACATATGGATACTAGTGTCTTCGGGAAGAAAGCGACGAGGCGAGCAAATAGAGGGCTGCAACGTATAGGACCTTCGGCACATCGCGCGATGGATAGAGGGGTGGCGTCGCGGCTGCATGGTCAGATGATGTACCGGTGTGGAGCCGAGCCGTCCTGGCTAAATGGGAGTTTTCGAAAAAGCTTGGGTTTGATGGTTAACAATCCGGGGTAAAATGCTTGTTTTTGTGAGCCTCGGCGTTAAAATACTGTACCTGATGATAGATCGAGCACAGCTTCCGGATGTGCGTGAAGAACGCGTCAAGGGAATCGATAGTGCCGGGAGGCTACGTAGCTCTCACCGCCCCTCCAGAGCCCTCTCAATGCTCATACATTGACTCGACAGCGTCGGAAGCAGACAATGTCGCTCTAGTGCGACTCGATGGCGGGCTGGTCGAACGAAGCAATAGAGAGCTCTCCTAATAATGAAACAATTATATGGCGGGTCTGTCCAACCGCCATGTTTCAAACACCGGCCGGACCACCACCAATTAATGCAAGAGCAGCTCGAAGGGAAGCAGACGCGTCCAGCAGATGCATGAGAGAATCTTTAGCAGCGAGAGTATGTGATGTGACTAGATATGTGCTCCCTGGACCGAAAAGCTAGTGTTTAAAAGTGACGTCATCGCTGTTTGTCACGATTAGCACCGGTATCGCGCCATCCTCGGACCTGCGCTCGACCCCTACCAAAACCTCAATCAAGATCATACAAGCATCGCCACCGTATTGGGGGAGCTAGTAATAAGATCAGCATCTCGTCGTTACGAAGAACGTCACTAACAGAACAAGTGCAGGTAGAGTTCGTTATAGGAGACAATAACGTAGAACCGCTTGAGAACGCAAAAGCGTTGTTTGCTCTAGACATGCAGGCAGTCTTGTGAAGGCTGTAGGTTGAGCGCGGGGTACACGAGGTGGTGGCGCAGCCAAGTCAGCTCAGCCTTCTTGCTCATGAAATGCGATTACTCCGCTCACATCGTCCTCTTCCAACTTGCAACACGGTGCACCAGACTCTGTAAGATGTCTCTAGGGAATAGTATAAGCGCAAATTACTTGGATCGGGCTGCCGACGAACACGGCATATTGGACGACGAAAGCGGCAATCCGAGCGTGGAGACGAACGCGACGGACACACGGCTTGATATGGTGAAGAGGTGGATTAAGGCATGCGACAAGCACCACGGTTCACAATGTTGTGTACCAAAAGCCGACGCAAGTATATGGCCTATGTGGGTCATCGACGTTGTGGATGAATGCATCGTCAAAGGCGATATGGCCGCTCGTTATCTCACACTGAGCTACGTGTGGGGTGGGGTCCAAACAATCCAGGCAACCACGGCAAACATCGAGCGACTCAGACAGCCTGGAAGTCTTCCCAGAGACAAGGTGGTCTTGCCCAAGACGATACGACAAGCGATAGACGTCACGCGGTCGCTTGGAGAGCGATACATCTGGATAGATCAGCTATCAATTCTACAAGACGACTACGAACACAAGCATTCTCAAATCAAGCACATGGCCGAAATATATGCGAATTCGTACATAACACTTGTTGCTGCTACGGGTGATACAGCGGACTTTGGTCTGGTTGACGATGTCGATCTAATGTTGAACGAAATTCCCCTGAACGAAGAAAAAGCTGAGAGGAAAGCAACTCTCTTCATGGACCTTTACAGCGCGTGGAATCGTCGAGGGTGGTAAGTGGCATATATTATAAGCCAGGATTGGAAATTCATAGACTAATGGTTCACGTGCTGTGTCTTAGGACCTTCCAAGAGAGAGTATTTGCGCAGCGTATGTTAACCTTCTTCGAAGAGCGGGGTGTACACGGTAACATGTACCCTAAATCCTTATATTGGGTATGCCGACGAACGTGGTGGTATGATTGGCACCCTGCTGTAACAACAAGATCTCACAGATCGCTTTACAAAGCCATGGACTACCGATTGTTTAGCAGAAGCGACCAGGAACATTACCCAGACTTCCGCCATTACCGAACACTTTGCGAGTCATACTCATCGAGAGATTTCACTTATGACTCCGATGTCGTCATAGCATTTGCAGGTGCTGCCACCCTACTTGAAAAGTCGTTCCGTGGTGGCATACTGTACGGAATCTCTGTACTGTTCTTCGATATCGCGCTTTTGTGGAGTCACTTCGGGTTTGCGTCAAAGAGAACGTGGGACGCGACCCACGGTGAAAGTAATCGACCGCCGAGCTGGTCCTGGATGAGCTGGCACAAAGGTCTGTTTGATGTGTACTGGGCATCTGCTATTGAGGGAATACTGCCCAACGTGGAACGTTCAACGCTTGCCATTTCTCCACTCGTCCAATGGTATTTCACCAGCGTCGGAGGCGCACAGGTTGCGATCTCGAACGAATATCACAAGTACAAGCATTTCGCACAAGACTGCCGAAGCACCCCACCTTCCGGATGGAGCCGAGCTAAATCTTGTCCTGGCCGCTCTGGTATGCACGCGGGAAATGTTTACGTTACACGAGATAACCCTAGGCTGGAATTTCTGTTCCCAATTCCAATCGTAAATTCGTCGTGCTCAGAGAAAACGGTATCGATGCCTATTTCGAATCGAATCACATGCAACACTGAGCACGCGTACTTCTACTTAGCTGGTTCAAAGTCTGGATACGACAACGGCACATCAAGTAAAGTTATCATTGACGCAGAGGGGGCTTACTCGGGTGTTACAATCCTGCCCGAAGACTTGAATGATTCATGTTTCGAAACAGACATGAGAATTGAACTGATTGCAATTTCGACCGGCAGTGTAGCAGTGGATGACATCTGGTATAGGTTAATAGTTGCAGCGAACCGTCATAAGTTTGGCGGTACATGGGAATTTTACAACGTCTTGTGGATTGAATGGACAGACGGTGTCGCCTACAGAAAATCTCTTGGTCATGTCAGCAAAGCGGCATGGGAGGCAGCCGATCGAGAGCTCATCGACGTTATACTTGGCTGAAAAGGGCAGTTTCGATATCAAAGCGGCATTTGCTACATTCTTAATTCAGCTCACACCAGAGCATACCCTCGCTTTCAACAATACATTGCTTATTTCTGGATGCTCTCCCCATTCATCGCCGTACTTGATCAGACCTGGAAAGGCACAGAACAGAAACTTACGATCGACATCCATGTCCGTATCATCTTCCATGGCGAGACCAACATCATTCACTGCTTCCATTGTTCGGTCATCGAATTGCATGCTGCCATCTTGGCAGCGAAAGAAAAGCAGGTGATAATGCGCCTTTTGCAGAGCGAGTGTTCGTTGCAGACTCACAGCGTCCTTCAACATCCCGGCCAGCGTTGACTGTGCGCTTGGCGCAAGGCTCGTAGACGTCAATGTGAAAAGCGTGTGGCTGATATCTCCAGTGAGTCGATGTAACGAGGCCTCGTTCTCTCTTTCCATCTCTCCATTGGCTTCGCTGCGGTCCAGCACTTGTACCGTAGCGCGCACCCACTCTCGATATACAGTACCAAGGTGCTGAATGCGCTCGGCGAACGGCCGTAGCGCAGCAGCCGGACCTGTGCGAGGCATCCCAAACACAATGGGACTTTCGAAGATTTGCATAAGCGATGTCGAGACGACGGCTTGATACAATGCAAGCTTGTCGGTACTCTGTATACTAACCTTGTACTGTGGATTCAATACGCGAAGTACATCTTCGGTTTCTTTCGGAAGGTTGTCGAGATTTAGTCTTGACCGCCTAAAATTCGAGACAGTCCATTCTCGCACGCGGTTTGCAAGTTGCGAAAATGACTCTGCGAGCTCACTGTCCGTGATTTGCGAATCCATACGCGTGAGCGAAGATATGCTTGACTTCAGCGCCAGAAGCTGTTGAAGCCTGTCTTGTGATTCTTTCTCGGCGGCATGGAGGCGCAGTCGCAGGTCGTCTGCTTCCCCAGTTGACTGCGGTTGCCTGAGGTTGTGTGGATACGCTCCGTCATTCGATGCTAGTTGTTCCTCGAGTTGCGCAATTCGGTAGCGCAATTCCGAGTTCTGGCGCCAAACGTCTTCCTCCCCATTCTGTGAGTCTCTCGGTACCACAGTATCTATTTGGTGGTCACTTGACCTGCCAAACGGGGTCCCACCTGCATTCGAGCCCTTCTCAGCAAGTTGCTGTCTGAGTTCCTCGATTGTGTCCTGATCCGCTTGTCTAGAATGTCTCAGTCTCGACACTTCTTCCCTGATTAACTCCTGTTCCTCTTTTGCGATGGCCAGAGCTCTTTCGAGGTCCGCAGCCCTGTGTGCCATTCGTGGGTCTGGGGAATCGTCGCCTGATGACGGCATCTCTGGCCTATCGACAAAGTCATTGCTGGATCCTGAAGGTGCAGTATCCCTCAAGAGATCTACCACACCTCCACTCTTGCGCTTCAGCATATCATTGAAGGGGTATCTTCGTCGGTGTACTTCGTCTTTCTTCGCATTAGGAGCAGCGACGGCGGCTTTCGGTGGAGTGACGACGGTATTCGCGGAGGTCTTGGTCGATTTCGATATCAATCTCGTGCCGCGCTTCAAGCGATGGGCATATTCTAAAGATGTTAACACATGCTAAAGCCGTTGGCTTGAAGTGCTGAAACTGACCAGAGCTCTTTCGTTCGGTCATGGTTGAGCCCGGAGCGCGTTCCGATTTAGGGGCACATCGGAACGAACTTCAAAGACCAGGACAAACCTTCAACACCCCGTTCGAGGAATATCACCGTCGCATGGCTCCATGTGGGATGACGAGATTATGCCTGGCAGAGCAGAATCCTGCAGCCTTGCGCGAGCTGACGATCATCAACCAGGGCCCGCAGCTGGGCGTCTTCTCCGGCAATGGGTAGCGCGTTATTCCAGGCTTCGACATGACACTGCGCATTTTGCCGCTGCCTGAATCATTCAATGTTTTCCAGGCAAACACATTCATGACCTCGACGTCTTTCTCGCGCCAGCGTACACGTCCATGATACCCACGTTCATTTTGGTAGGATTCAGCCCCGCGGTCTGACCCACGCGACAACCACGCGATTACCAGAGCCATCAACAAAAGCACCGCGTTGAACGCCAAGAAGAACGACAATGAGCCATACGTTTCCGGACCGAGGGAGCAGTATCCCGTACACCTTCAACCCTGGAAGCAATGCGACTGTCGACATAACCAGCGTACCCGAAACCGGTGGCCCTACGAAGGACAGATTGGTCGTCGGCGTTGATTTTGGAACCACCTACAGCGGTTGGTAGCAACTATTGCACAATATGCGACCGACACGATTGGACGCTGAAGCTCAATAGGTGTGGCTGCTGTATATAGTGCAACCCCTGACGACATCGACATCATCAAGACATGGCCTGGAGGGAACGGTACGTTCTGCTTGAGATGCACCGGTATTGTGCCTCTCCAAACTAACATACACGCGCAGGTATCACATCAGACAAAGTACCCACTGAAATTGGTTACAGCGAAACACCCTCCTCACTCGATCCGCCCGCGAAACCTACGCAGAACATAAAATGGGGCTTCCAATTCAAGCCAGAGGAGACGCGTCTCCGGTGTATAAAGCTATTCCTCGACAGGAACCAGAAGCTACCGCATTTCGTATCGCCGCTCGAAACCGCCGCGCAACTACGGAAGTTTGAGAAGACGGTCATGGAGGCAGTTTCCGACTATCTCTCGCAAATATACAAGCATACAATGGAGACGTTGACACGGAGGTACGGAGAGACGTTTATTAGCCTAACCAAGGTTGAATTCGTCTTGACAGTGCCTGCTGTCTGGTCAGACTCAGCCAAGGACGCGACGCTCAAGGCTGCGGAGAAAGCTGGCATGGGCAAGAGACATGAGCTGAAGCTTATATCAGAGCCTGAGGCCGCAGCGGTATATACCCTCAAGGCGATACAACCAAACCACTTGAAGGTCGGAGACAACTTCATCGTCTGCGATGCTGGTGGCGGCACTGTCGACCTGATAGCGTACAAGATCACCCAACTCCATCCTCTCCGTGTCGAAGAATCGGCAGTCGGAACAGGCGGTCTCTGCGGCTCGACGTTTATCAACTACCGATTCGAAGACCATGTCAAGCAGCGCATTGGTACCGAACGTTACAACTGGATGCGCGAGAAGAAGGTGAAGACGTGGAATATGGGCCTGAAGTACTTTGAGGAATTTGTGAAGCGCAACTTCAACGAGG
Organism: Alternaria solani; assembly: GCA_002952155.1. Taxonomy (NCBI): domain Eukaryota; kingdom Fungi; phylum Ascomycota; class Dothideomycetes; order Pleosporales; family Pleosporaceae; genus Alternaria; species Alternaria solani. Next base: position 339,968 of record CP022032.1, on the reverse strand, counting down.
AGGAACACAATGAGGTCAACATACCTTTTCCGGGGTTACCGGACGACGAGGAAGCAGGATTGGATTCTGGGTTCCTTGTCATGAGCGCGGAGCAAGTCAAAGAATTATTCGATCCAGTAGTCCAAGAGGTCATCGATCTGGTAGAGGGTCAGGTTCACAGCATAAGAGCGAAAGGAGGCTTGGTGTGTGGCATTGTCTTGGTTGGAGGCTTTGGGCAGAGCAATTACCTCTACGGTCGAATGAAGTCGCACTTCAACAGCGCACCCCCGCCACCGTATACCGAAAGACCCACGCACGCTGTCGCATTGAACGCCTCGCAGGCAGTCGAGATATACCACCCCATACACGCATGGACAGCGGTAGTGCGAGGCGCAGTACTGCGCGGACTGGAAGGCAACATGGTCATTAGCAGGAGAAGTCGATGGCACTATGGAACCAGCTACGCGACAGTATTCGACGAGGCAAAACATCCCATCTCCGATCGATACTGGAGTCCGCTCTGGGAGAGATGGATGGTGTCGGATCGCATGCAATGGCATATCGCAAAGGTACGTGAAATTGCTTCTTACCATGACCAAGGTTGGTCACACGACGTACTAACATTCCGGTCAGGGCGCACAAGTCTCGGAAAACCGACCCATATCCTTTCACTACACGCGCAACTTTCGGCCGGGCCAATCGCTCATCGTAGAAGACGACCTTATAGCTTGCGACGCTGACACGGCTCCTGACTCGTTCAAAAAGGGGCTTATTAATGTTTGCACACTCACTACCGACCTAAACACGGTGCCGAAGAGCTTGTTTACCCGGTTGACGACGACGAAGGGCGTGGAGTTTGATAACCTGGATTTCACACTAGACATGCGGTGTGAGAGTGCGGGATTGGTGTTTGAGTTGAAGGTTGATGGAGTAAGATATGGAGGGGTTAGTGCAAAGTTCCATTGAGTAGGGGATAAGAGACGAGAAAAGGACAGGATGAGGGTATATACGATAGACGTTCATAGCAATGAAAAAGAACATGAGATATCCGATGGTACAAGATACTTGGTGGTTCTGGGCCAGGATCGCGAAGAGCATCGCTCGTTTGGCAGATTGCTGGTATCTCTGGATAGGTAGTGTGAGTATCTGTAGTTAGCTCAACAGTCGTCTTGGTCCGTTGCTCGTGGGCAGTGAGAAGAACACGAAGGTGCGCTATTCGGAAAGAAGGTCGGGGAGCTCGTATAGTTTCGTACAACGCCTGTTTGGTAGCGAAAAAGAGTAGTGGTGGGTTGCCTTCATCAGCTGTACGAATTCCCCTGACGTGGCGCCAGCCACAGAAGAGCTGGTAAATCTACAAGAGCAGATCGGCGATCATGGCGTTGTCGGTCAACGGCGTTGTCGGCATACTTGCTGTCGCTGTCGCAATTGAGGCAGCGCTTTGGGTGGCGGATACCTGAAAACTCAAGATGTGCAGAGGTCATGTTTAGGTTTGAGTTAGGGTTGCGTGCCGTACTCTATCTGAAGACGGTGGTGGAGTTGGGCAATGCATGGTAGTGTACGATCCATCCCAGGTTCCCTCGTATGGGTTGCAGCGGATGTAGGACCCTTTACGGATACAAGACCGATGCTATTCTCTGATAATAAATTCAATGCACAAACATGGCATGAACTTTAGCCCAACATGCTTCGGATGATGAGATAGGTACCCATGTGGTGCTCGTGGGGCAAGCGCGATATACGTCCAGGGGGTGGGGAGGCCCATAAACCTAGTTCTGTACTGCCAGATTGTGGTCGTGAGACTGTTTAGTCACAGCTTTAGACAATGTGCAAGTCAGTCCGCATACCAAGATAGTCATGTACCCTGGTTAGATGCACATTTACACTCCGAGCCCAAAGACGCGTAGACAATGTTAGTTTGATGCACCTCCACGTCGACCATCTTGACTGTACCCTGATGCTTTTTTTGGTCATGTCAATACGCCGGATAAACAGCCTCCCGAGGACGTGTACAGCTGCAAACTTGGCAGCCATCGGAGATTGTAGTGCGGAACCAAAGACCCGACGATGTGTGATTGTGGCGATCTGTCTAGCTTTCAAGGGGCGCGCCTACTAGTGGAACCCCGCATTCGGGTTCCATGTGTGAAGATCGTTGGTAGCGATTCTGTATCAGAGATCGCTCGGGAAATATCCTCCCGCCTGTAAGATCTCGAAGGTCCAGGGTGGAGATTGCCGTGAGGATTGGGTGAGATTGGTGGCGTGATAAACTCGTGAGTAAGTCAAGGTTGCCAGGTTTACATGACAGTTGGAAACGAGACAAAGGCTTACCCACGCGCAGGCAGTAATCTCTAGTGGGGCTATTCAGGCGCACTCACATCGAAGGGGTTTCGCTACTAGATCTGTCCTCACGCAGTGGAGCCATTCAATACTGGATGCGGTAATATGTGCGAATCATAGCTCCCGGAAACGCGCCCGCCCAGAATTGCCGCACATCGGATCGAACGCTCTACCGGTGGCTCGGGCAAATCTCCCGAACGAAGCCGATGGGAAAATGGTTGTTCCTTTGATTCCCTCGAATCATTTTGTACAGGCATAGCAATACTGAAACCGTAGTTCTCTCTCCCATGACGTCGCCAGACAATGCAAGGACGCAAGGAAACAATGAATCAATCACTCCATCAAATGATTCAGGGTCTGTAAAGATCCTGCCGAGTCAAGTGTAGTGCATGATTAGTCGATGGGACTTGCCTAACTCGCACATTCACTGCCACGATCCGCTAGAGATGTAGATTTGTGAAACCAGCGTGTCATGACGACGGCCCGATACTGAAACCGGCTCTTCGATTCGAGGGGCACACGTTCTGCATAGAGTACCATACTACGTACAACCTAGAGAGACTAGAGTCGTTGTTGGCAATCGAGTAGAACTATAGTTGTTCTAATTTATTACTCGGATCTCTCCGTTTCAGCTAGAACCGATGATATATGACGTAATTGGTGAGTTGACTAGTTGACAAGAATGACAAAATGATTAGTAGAATAAAGAGCCGTACATCGTACAAGACTTGTCAGCAAGTGAGGCTGGTTGGCCGCTAGAGCAACAGCTTTAGTATACCGGCTTTTTATCTAGATGAAGAAAGGCGTCCTTGACGGGGTCGAAGTCTAATCATAAGGCGACTTGATGGGGATCTCGCCAAGACAAGATCGGCTATGACAGCTGAACGGAGCTTCCTCCGCAGCTTTCTGGTTGATAATCGAAACGAGATTTAATGGTTCGGCTGTTGATAGCGGACGCTGGAGGCTTTCGCCAACGTCGAACCGCGTCTAGAAAGGTGCGATCGGCGTTATGCTCGCGACTTTCAGGCGAGCAATTGCGCGGCTGTCAACGTGTCGCGCCGACTCTCCTGAAGATCATCGACTGAGTTTACCAAAGCGGACACTAGTCAACATGACGGTGATCTCCAGCCCTCTGGTATAGGGATCCGCCATGTCGGGCAGGCAGCGTGGCAACAAGAATGGAGGTACTCGGACGCACTAGAAGACTTCGTGATTGCCAAGCTCAGCGAGACTTGGTGTTGAGTGTGGTGTGAGGGCCTTGGCAGAGCCAGAACAGCGAACAACATCCACGCGCTGGTTGGGTCCAAAGAGACGTACTTGGTAGCAACGGTCTCAGGCGGAACCACACTTGATGCTCCTCGGAGAGCTGCGCACAATATTATGAAGGCCATAAGCTTCCGTGACTTACCCAAGGTTTGATCGAAACGCCTTTGCTCTAGGCGACGCTGCTGTTCTCAACGCTCAGGACTGGTAGGTGTGGTTGTATGACTAGCGTATCCCCGAGTATCTGCCCGTGACTAACTCTTGAGGGTGGGCATGTGAGAACCATATAACCGGAAATGATTGATAATTGCTTTCAAAGCAACTCGCCAACGTGTGATGTGGTGGCATAAGAAGAGTAATATTGGAAGTATGCAAGGGTACATGACTCTAACATGCAGTTGAACTGCCGTGGTATTGAAAGTCTCTTGATGGACAGTCGCTAGCGTCGAATCGATTGTATCACCGTGTTCCAGTGGCACGGAAATGCAGAGAGCGCTGCGGGGGTTGTGATGCAGATACAGTCATACACGTTTCTGGTCGAGTCCCAAGGATAGCGTGGTACAGCTGTAGTCGGTGTTTGTGAAGTGCGTGGGGGTAACTGCGTACTCTTACGATGTGGGGAGGTATCATCGACGCTGCCTAGCCTTAGCTTGGTGGTGCTGGTGGCCCTCGCAGATAGCGAACTTGATAATGTCGCTCATGTGTGCTGGCCACCTGCTCTGAGAGGTTAGCAGTCGTCGTGTAGGTGAAGACGGTGTATCGCAGGTTGGCATCGAGGCGGAGATGGATGTATCTTGGTCGTGCGCCGGCGGCGGATTGCGTCGTGGCCAATCAGCGCACGTGCAGCGGGCGACGAGGGTCGAGGTGAAGGTTGGCATGTTAGGCGGGATCCTTTGCGCGTGCTATCTTTGCACGCTTCCTACGCTACAATTGGCAGGCACGAGCTGCCATGTCCCAGGGTAGAAGCTGCGTCTAAGCGAGCCCAGAGTGACGAGGGGGGGTACGGAGGCACAAAGTAAGCCTCGCACGAGCGTTCGTGAACGGATGAAGCGCCGTTCGCCTGTGCTGCGGCGGCGCGCAAACACCAGGTACTGATCACCATGTCATCCTGGACTCCAGACGTCCAGGACAGCCGGTGCTCCGCAGCATCGATCGGTTCATGTCCGGTACGTTTCAGATACACGACGGCGAAGAATTTAGCCAGAAGACATGATTGAGCCCAATGCTCAGCCATTGCAGCTACGCGCACTCGAGCCCAGGGACTGGAAATCGGACAGCGTGATTACCGAAGACCTGGTCAAAAGGCGTCAAGTCGACATGGCGCTCCAATGACATGCCGAGCTGACACAGGCTGTCGGCATCGGCAGGACGCGGTGCTGACCACGAACACGATGAGCATGCGGACACATGGAAGAAACAAAAATGGGCAAGCTGGCATGCCTTTCCCTGCTTCTAGAACAACGGAGACTCACTGGGAGGAAAAAGAAATACGTGCAACGCCTCGCCATGCATGCGCCACGGCGGACCGGTGGGGGCAGACGCTGCGCAGGTGCCGTCGGGAAATAGTAAGCTTGGTGGAAGCCGTCTGACTACAGAAAATTCAAACTGAGTGAATAGGCCCGATGTACTTTTGTATCAGATCCGTCTTCCACGTGCATTTGCTCGTCTTGGACCGCGCCCGCACTATTGGAGTGCAAGTCATGCAACGACCATAGCCAGACGGCTGGGTCAGGCCTCATGCGCATTAACCGACCACCGGCGGCCATCACGTACTGCAATCCACCTTGGCCAGTGACATGCTCGCTTCAACGACGCTTGTGCAACGCAACTGTGGAATCGCCCATTGTCCCTCAATCACGATGACGCCAGTGGAGATTAGTCGAGCGTCTTGCCAGGGCCCTGCTAGCGAAATGAACTGTGTGGAGAAGGACGCGCCTTTACAGCCAATTTGTCGCAGGATAGCATACCATGACAGCGCCAGCAGTTCACGTCGGCGTTATCCCTGCACCACACTTCGAGACCTCTCCAACGACCGTGAGCCATCGGGGGATCATCGCAGCGGGCATTCGCTACCGCGCATGGCACGTCACGACATTTGCGTATTGGGCCCTCATCTGCGCAAACCAAACCCTACCAGTCTCCAGTCTGCGTCAGCTCTCCTACTCAGGCAGTTCGGCCCTGTCTCCATCGAGGCCTTTATCGCCGTCTCCGTCATCTTAGATCCGGACACTGTTGAATCCCACCCTGGCCCAACCACGCTTCCCCGGCCACGTTTGTACGCACAGAGCCATGCTAGATTAACCTCACAGCTTGCATGGTCCTGCAGTATTGTACATGCTGCCTTGGTAGAGGCCCCTTACATACGCGTCGAGAAAATCGGGATAATCAGGGCATATACATTACAACCGTCTGGACCAATCGCCGGCTATCAATACAGTGGCTTGACTAGACACTTTTGCGCACGCAAGAGCGACGCAAAGTGGATCGCGCCGCCGCTGACGCTAGGCGGCTACCGCTGGCTGTCATCGCATCACACCGTCGAGACGTGACAGGCAGAGGATCCCAAACAGCGACTGTGCGAAGGGTCTGAGTCTGAGCCATCAAGTCATGACGCTCGGACTGGATGGCCTGCACACCCATCCATCCCGCACATCACTTGGTCCAAGCGGGCCCACCAACAGCAACCTGGTCGCTTGGCCTCTGCAAGTTGATCTTGTGCTTGTGAGGAAGGAGCATTGATGAACCCTGTGAAATCCTTAGGTGCAAAGAGGCGCTCCAACGCAGCAATCCGGTTGCAGAGTAGCGCGGATATACTTCGCCACTTTTAATCATCCACCCAGTCAACCAAACAGCGTCGTCGAAATTTCTATATCCAGTCCCTACTTCTTTTCGTAGGTATGCAGGCTTTTGCTTTTGGCGCCTGTTCGTTCTCAAGATTGCAATGCGCCCCCGCTAACCAACAGCCGTGGTAACGACTAGCTGACATTGGCTGTCACTGTCGGTGCGCAACTGCTTCACCATCGCTTCTGCTACTTGGTTATTTACCTGGGTTTTGACTTTCATTACCTCTTGACCCCTGCTGGCCTGTCAGTGCGCCTCTGGAAGCATTGATTAGATCGAGAATCCCATGGTACGGTAGATCAGCCATTGTCCCGTCGTCTGCTCCCGCGGCCAACATCTCTGTAGTGCCGGCTCCAGCGTTTGAGAACTCGCCCTGTTTGACCTCCCAGGTATGTCCTCTTGTTTAGCTTCCTGTCCATCATGGATCTTTGTGGGGCCTTGTCGAACTCTAAACATTAAATGCTCACACCCTCAGGTCCTTCAATGCGCTGCCGCATTACCGTGTAATTGATATTCGCATCTTGCGACAACAGTGCGCCTCACATGGCTGTGGGAACAGAACGCCGCGCGAAGAAGACGGCATCTAGATTAGAGCAGTCATTGCTTTTACAGCCCGTTCAAGACACCATGTCCTTCAACCCCCCGAACCACAGCTCTGGGTTTGCTCGTTCCCATGCCGCCGACACAGCTTCCACACCAAGCCCCACGGACCAACTCGACTCTGTTCCCGATTCTTCCACTGGTCAAGAACCCGCTGCTCAACCTCATCATCATTCGAGTAAGAAGAGACGCTCCTCAAAGAGTAGCAAAGCGGGTGAACTCCGCAAGTCCTCGTCGACTCCACACATGCGCCACTTAGCACTTGGGGACCCAGGTGACCTGTCGCCAACAAGTAATAAGCCGCGGAACAAGTTGGGATATCACAGAACATCGGTGGCATGTGGTAAGTCAAGAAACGGAACCCCATGGTAGTTTCTTAGTTGATTACTAACTGTTGAGGGTAGGTCATTGCAGACGCAGAAAGATACGGTGTCTCTTAGCTCCCGATGACCCTGCAGGCCGTTGCTCCAACTGCATCCGGCTGAAAAAAGAATGCAACTTCTACCCAGTTGAGCATAACCCCGATCTGCCGCATGTCCCAACTATCTCGTCGAAATCGGGTAGTGCAGTACAACCAGCTACACCAGTAGCTACTTCACCTCGGCACAGCGATGCTATGGGCGAGTTCCGCACACCATTCTCCGCATCTACATCAAACGGACAACCTCCAAGCTTTGGGTACCACGGCGAACACGAAAGCGACCCTCACCATGTGCCTGTCTCCGGTGGCCGTATGTATCCTGTCGTCTCAGGCTTGCAAACGCTGACGAACAAAGTCCCAGTGCAACACCCGTCTTATCCATACCCTCCTCCTATAGAAACCCAGTGGCCACCAGCAAACGGTTTCCTACCTTCATCTACCGTAGCCGAGAGCCCTTCATGGCGTAACTCGCCTTCGACAGCTAATTCAGCATACGGCAGTGAGTCAAACCTTTCAGGTGGTCATACACCAGCCGCAATGAGTACGAGCTCGACCATGTCCTACGGTCACCAAGACTCCCACTGGGGCCAACAACCACCATTCCAACCGCCAACGCGCTCCATGTCATACGGCAACATAGAAGGACTTCCTCAACAATATTCCGGTCAAGGCCTTGGGATTCAGCAAGAAAACTACCGAAGAACTTCTCCGTACCCCTATCCGACTACCATAGACACAAACCCTTCCACACTACACACAACCACAGTAGGCGGATCTACGTCTGCGCCTCTATCCGCACCCGTCGTTCCCAATCACTCTTATTATCCAGCTCCCTGGACATCGTACGACGCAATGCCGAACCACGGCCCGCCACTGCCTTCAGCCGGACGGTCTATGAGTGCGCAGTGGTACGCAGAGCCAGGACACTTAGATCGGGTACAAGAGGAGGTTACTCCAGCAATGACATACCATCATCAGGGCTTGCCACAGTTCTACACTGGAGCATAGGCGGTTTCAATACGCAGATATGTCGCAAGTCACGGCACTGCCTTTTACGATAATACAACCACGGCGGCGGCGGCAGAAGCTGCACGCTCAGATTCATATTTTCACCATGGCGGCACATGGAATGAATTCTTGACCGCTTCGACAACCTTCTGGTGCGACCGCTTATCATCGAAAATTATTATTCCTGGAGTTATTCGGCGCAACACGACTGGAACTACGATACAGGGTTTGAAGATTATGCTCTTTATATGGACCAATACGTGATCTTGGGCGCTATTGGCATTGCGATTCTTTCTATTCCTACAAACGCTCCGTAAGAGGTGGCCTTTTTCATGTCCATTCCAGTTTCGCTTCGGAAGCCTTGATCTTCCATTTTTTCGGCGGTTTCGTTTTGCTCTCTCCGTCGGCATTTCACACCGTCTATCACATGTATAAACAGTACCGATCGGACCACATCTAGAGGAACGCGACATGTAGCTTCTGATTACGCCTCAAGCACATGTGCTAAATTCGATACCCAAGTTTCCAATCCACTGCTACTTGACCACATGCACACTTCGGTACGTTTGCGATATCGGTTTCCTGTCATTCACGTGTGGCGTCCTCGCGAGGATGCGTTACCCGTAAGGTTTCACGGAGAACGCGGAGTGACTAATGCGAAACCTTGTCGAAATTTACACTGGGCACTCCGCTAGGTACAATTGGTGGCCGAACAAGGTACTTCCTTACCATGGTGGCGTTCCTGCTTCAGATGCTTTACATCATCTTTTTGGCCTTGAATTTCAGGCATGCTCCCAACGCTGAGCATACGTAGTCACGCTTGGATCACGTCATGGCTGGGACAATGGCATACGCTCTACAGATCTAATCTCATACGGGCGTCACGGAATCCTATTGCTCCGTAATTTCCGGGACGGTGTATCTCATTAACACTCTTCACGGGAATACCAGCAATGCAAACATGAAGTTTTTGTGTCCATTGTATCATGCATAGACATTACGGGCCGGCTGTTAGCGAATGGCAGTGCACTGGAGCCGTGTGGTACCGGCGATCGTGAAGCAATGTCATTGGAGGCATCCACGCATCCTCGTACCTGCATCAAAAAAAATCTATAAAACAGGATATTATTACCTCGGCCTCTATTCTGGCCATCTCAGGTAGAATGTCAGATATGACCAGGTGCCAACAGAGTTTCTCATGACGTTTGAGCTATTGTGCAAGCGACGCTGGCATCCCAGAACTCGGAATGACATTCTATTCCCAGCCTGAACCAGCGGACATTGCGCAAGCGCCCAGGCCTCCTGTCTAGACTTCTTGAGATTGTCGTATGCGACTCCAGTATCGTATCCGAGCCTCGGTCATTCGAGGTTGCTGGCGATCCACTTTTTTCTAGTCGCTTCTCCAAGACACGAGGGGGAGCTTGGGCTCCTACCTAGTAATCCTCCTTCAATTCCGGCCCTTGAGACATGGCAGCGGAACCAAACGGAAATTGCTTTTGCTCACTCTCCCAGTCTTTCCTATACGACTTGTTCCCCGCTACCACACAGCCGGGAAGGAGGCCCGTCGACGTTTGCTCCGGAATGGCACTTGATCCTTTCCGACCATTTTTTCGCTGATCCGTCCAGGCTGACTCGTGGGCCTCGGTTGCGAGTCCTCTCGGCGTTCTTACCACAAAGGTGGAGGTGTGCCTATACGAACTAAATCGGATCAGAGAGCGTGAAGGTGGGCACTGGACTCATCGCATGGATGTGAAAAGGTGCATTCACTGCTGCTTATTCCCAGCAGCGGCTACTGCAGCTGTCGTCCAGGGTGTCTGTGGAGAAACGTGCGCAAAAATCGCTAGTTCGCAGCGACCACGTTAGTCGTATCAGGCGTGGTTACGTACTCGAGCTGGTGCTCAACATGTTCGCAAGTTTCAGTCAGACTGACGAACCACTCAGCACATGCAAACCTCATGCGCCCAGACTTCCAACGCTACGCAAATGTACACGCACTCCACTGCAGCCCTATGCGCGGCCGACTCTCTTGCTGCACAACGTTACATCATCTCCTGGCGATACAAGTTCAGGATTTCTGGTAGGATTCGGGGGCGTAGCTAGGCATCCAATCGCATATTTATCCCATGCAGAAGACTGGAGCACGATTGGGTTGTCCTGTCACGGTTTGGCGTGCTGGCGGGTTGTCTTCCGTCGCTAGTACTGTATCCACCCTGATCCTCACCATCCTCGGTCTGTCCGTACACACACCCACCACTATGCTGTCATCACATTCCACCACGAATACCACCTTCTTAGCGTCGCAAAACCCGGCCGTTGCCGCGTGACAGTTACCGGCATCTGACCCCTGCAACGGAAGGTCACCACAGGTGTTGCAATCGCAGTCGCATTCGCTTCTGCAGGGCAAAGGACGTCCATGGTTGCATGCCGAGTTGGGAACACTATCCTCTACGTCGCCGAACCTACGCACGCTCAACAGTTCCAGTCTCTGCACTGTTACTCATGGAAAATTCACGCGTCTAAAGCCGCGGAAACAGACCCATGTCAGATCCGCCTATCCGTGCTTCCTGTCAGTCATTGAATGCGCACCGTACCTCCCGTTCCGCCTGATCTTGACGCCGTTTCTATGATCCAGGCTTAATTTGCGAGTATCAAGCGTCGGCGCATGCAGCCAGCCTTTCGATGTATGCTAAGAGGCTGCAGAGACATATACAACGAGTCGGAAAGCATGCAGCCACTACATTTTCTGTCCCCAACCAATAGCCTCTCCCTTGCATCGCTGACCCAACCTTTACGACTGTCAAACAATCTAAACTGCATACCAACAAGGCGGCGTGACTTGTATGTAACGCACGTATCCTGCACTGCGCCGCAAGACCACCATTTGCAGCATTAGCCGTCCATCTTCCATGTCGACTGCTACATCCTTCCATCCGATCCTGGCAAGATTCCCGAGCTACGCCCCAATCCCACATCGAGTACAGCAACAGCACATACGACATGCATTAGATACAGACACTGGAGGCTGCTGCTTTGGATCCGCTACAGACGCATCATGCGCGTTCGGACCTTTTCGTCGTGCTGTTCGTGCCATCTCGTACATGTGTGTGGCATGCACTCCAGACTCTTGGCTTCACGCATGGCGTATTGCGCAAACTTACTTCCGCGCGCCATGGGACCCAGGCGTTGGGCTGTTGGAGAGCTAGACGCCTTGCGGTTGCTATCGTACTTGCACGCGGCAGTGATGTGCATGTGCCGTTTATCGTAACGACACGGCTGAACCGGAGGTTAGGGAAGATGGGAGGGTCCAGGTCGTTTTCAAGGCTGCTTACCATTTTGATATCGGTGAATGTTATGGATTGTGAAAATCCATATGCAAAGATCATCTTTTCTGCATAACACAGCGTCGTTACAGCAGAAGCGAAAGGCTGCGAAGATCTTCAGCTCTCCACTAATGTAAAATGTCGCACGACTCTTCTCCCATTCTTTCCTCAGACCCCTTGCATCTCAAACATCGGTAACAAATCACCCTAGCGCATATGATTCCAAAGACTCGACGTCGAAAAGAAGGCCCGAATAGCACAAGACACTAGCAGATGTCTGCCAGCGCTTGATGCGGGTTGCAGGCTGCATACTCTTCCACCGGCTGCAGTCGTAGCCGGTGCCTACGCTTGCCTTGACAGTCTACACTTGACCATCTCTACAGATTTGTGAAAGGCTTGTTTGGGTGCTGAAGTGGAGCCATAGAGAGAGATGGCACCGTGTTCGTGTATCGACCAATAAGTCTTCGTGACTAGGACCTTTCAAGCGCTTGGTGATGCATGCTATCGAGATGACTTGAACTTCCTCATGAATGAGGCTAGAGATCACGCGCATATTATCTCATGCAACCAAGCAGTGATATTACAGAACCTACCATACTAAAGTGAGGTGGTAGAATCCTTAAATTCCGGCGATAGCGGAACGTATCTATAGTCACGATTTTGCCGCATACCAGATTATATGTTGGAATGAAATCTATGATACTCTACAGCAGCTTTGATCACATCATCTAGGTTTTGCGATAGTATTACATGGAAGTTTGAGGGTTCTTGTGAATCTGTACTCATGTCAGTATGCTGCCTTTGTGTATCATCCCGAAACCGACATCAAGATAGTAGTGGCTAAGAGAGGCATCACGACGAAAGCTATCGATCCACTTAGTAGAAATTTTGTTCATACTTGATATTAGGTATTTGCTACTGTGAAGAAAGACCCCCGCTTACTTAGGTCTGCAGCAGGTCTGACGTTACATAGTAATGTTCAGGGGTGTATGCTATTGCTCTAGATAGATTCAAATTCATTGCAAAACGTTCGCAAGACATGTTCGTAGTGTCTTCCACTATGGTCTCGCGCCGCAGCAGCTATTTAGGTTTTCTTGCGCGAAAGAGGTACTACTATAAAATTAGTTCAAACACCTGGAAGCATCAAGTAGCAGTCTGACAATGCCCAACCCCGACAATGAAGGATTCTTCTGCTCTTCTAACAAATAGATGGTAGTACAAAAAAAACCGAACCATATACACAAGGAGTAACGCAGCAGAGACCAAGGCATGAGTATCGTTATCGTGGCCGTTATGGGTGGTCTGGCGGGCTGTGTACGAAAAAAAATCTTGTCCTTCACCACCACCACCCCTATCCGGACAGCAGCACACAAAAACAAAAACACAGGTACTCAAGCCCGACGTGGGGGTCGAACCCACAACCTTGAGATAACCAATCGAGTCTTTAGGACGTGAAAGCTAAGAGTCTCACGCTCTACCGATTGAGCTAGCCGGGCGATTTGAAGTAATCTGGTGATTGATGGAAGTCTGCAGGATTACAACAAATAGAACCGCAATTTGCAAATGCTCACAAAGCCGAGCTTAGGTGATCTTTTTTTGTCGGAATGTTTGGGTGGTACAGTCTGGTAGTGAAGTGGGGTGAAAGAAGAAAAAATCTGCAGTGAGCCCGAACCGGGAAAACCCCGCGTCAGACCCAACCAAAGTTTGAACGCAATCCTCCAACTCACTAACAATAACTTTTGCAAGAAAAATCTCTACGAAGCCTAAGTACGAGTACCAGTTTCTGAGGTTGATGGTTAGTATAGGTATGCCTGCTACGTCATCCGTGACGGTTTGCCTAGTGCTTCAAGACCGTGATGGTCTTCTTCACGCTACTTCAATACGAGTCTGCCTGCTATTGCGCACCATGTTTACTGGACCTGCGTTAAACAATCATGTCATCCTGACCGCGTCCATTTCTCGTGAGAAAGCTCCAAGATTTCCTGCGACATCTCCAAGTATACGCTGAACTCAAGTACCTTCACAAAGGACGCCAAATCTGACTGCATATATGGTCCGAGCTGATAGTACATTGTCGTCGAGCTATCTAAGATTACATTATTCGCACCGATAATTATTGATCATTAGGCTCTCTTTAGCTAACATAACGCCGTGATCTCCAGATGGGGTTGGTCGTATCGTAATGTACAGTCTATGCATACGATCGTACTCAAGGGTATACAATCTCGATGCTCAACCAAAGACGCAAACACCTTCTATAGTACCCGACTCTTGCGCTGCGACCCGGTAACATGATGAAAACGTTTCCAGAAACCGTCGACAAACATGCCTCAAAAGTTCATTCCATCCCAATTGTTTTGCGCCGGCGCTTCATATCTCTCCCGCCGTAACCTATCGTTTTCCTCAATCAGTGCATCCCTCTCTTTCTCGATACTCTGGATATATTCAATCGCTGATGCCAAAATCATTGCCTTGCTCGGCTTCGGCTGCCCTACCGCACCGGCCTCGTTGCTCTGTCTGAGAATCGGCACGGACTGTCTCAGCCTCTCCAACTCCGAGTTGAGCCCTTCTCGATACTTGCGCTCAACCTGGTTGTGCGGCAGACGTTTCGCACGCTGATACTTCGTAGTGGTCGGAGAGGTCATGATTTCGTTGTCGGTGTTACTACGGTCCATCTTCGGTCGACCCCGCTTCCTCGTGGGGCGTTTGGGGGTAGACGATTCAGACGCAGAGGTTGGCGATGATGGAGATTCGCGCTTCAACATGTGGGGTGAAAGGGACGGCGATATGAGCGGTTGCGGCGCGTCCCCACCGAGCGACGAGGGTTGCGAGATCGTACTTGTAGGGGAGAAGCTGTCTGGTTCGTTCGGCTCAAGTTGCCTTGTATTTATCGCGAAGCCGAATGGATATTGCCCAGACTGACTGGGGTGTGTATTGAATGTTTGCGTCATAGGTTGTTCGTTGCTTCTCGACGGGATGTTTGTCGCGGAATAAGTCGAGGTGAATATTTCTCGTGCCTTCGACGTGTCGGTTACACACTCTACTGATGTTAAGGCTTGATCAAAGAATGAGTCGGAGTCGAAAAAGGTGTTGAGCGAGTAGTCTGGGACTGGCTCGCTGAGGTAGGGGTTGTCGAAATAGTTTGTGTACGGCATGTTGTTTTGTGGTGGAGAATGGTCGGTACGTTCGGTATTGGTTCCCTGCGCATTGCTCGGGGCGTTCATCAAGACTTTGTCGATTCGTGTATTGGGGAAGGTACTTGTTGGTGTATGGTGGTTGGTGTATCGGTGTCGCTCGGAAAGACCAAGGCATTAATATTGCAAAGATACGAGGACGTAATTGTATCGACGATTCGAGAACTGCACAGCCAACAGAGTAGGTAATAGGTCCTTGTGACTTGCTGAGAATCCACCACTAGGATGTGCCAGGTTCCGGTGTAGTGGCTCGTCAAGTCAAGATGCTTCCAGTAGCTGTACGGTAAACCCAAAATCGAAAGTGACATGTGGATCTATGTACTCCCCAACCATAATTGGCACGGCTAGCTGAGCCTGCCGCATCCGCGAGCTTCACTGAAACATCTGACGCTCAGTCATTGAATTGAAATTTTAACAAAACTGCGAACGTCGAACGATAAGCACCTCATCGGCGCAGTCCGGTAGGAGCAGCATGTCGTGTAGTCTCGGGACCAGCTCCACTGCGCCGAAAACCGCTTTCCGCGTATGCTCCGAGCCCGAGATTCCGGTGTGACTCTGAAATCGCATCGCAAGGACAGCACTCTTCCTTTACGTGCGTTGCCCTAGTGGTACTGTGCTGATCCTAGTTCAAGGCCCAGTTTGCGTATAAGACCGTACAGTAGTCGGTAGGGTAATGATGCAGGATCTTGCTTACCGCGCTTTTACGCGGCAAGCTCGGGAGGGGTCGCATAAGCCACCTTCGATTTCGGATGGTATCTCGGTATACGATCACTGTATTGCGTGGTTAGTAGGTACAGTTGCAGTATTAGAATCCACGGGTATTGTTCAGCGAGGCATCTCCGGACGACGCCCTCTTTGTTACTAATGTACACGGGATGTGTTCTGACGTAAAACCTTGCTTTTTGAAGAGCATGAGCCGGTTTTTTTGGGAACTGCATCTGCATTGCATCGCTGTGCGTCAATCAAGAACGGTTGAGTTCTGTCCTAACGCCTGTTGTGGCAGTTACAGTACCACGTCCAGATGCTAGGGTATGCCAACGGGCGTTCCCGCTATTCATGGATGCCCAGGGAATAATCCGGGCTTAACGAGAGGAGTCGAGAAGTTCCTTCGTTGCACATGTGGCTGGGTTAAAATTGGCGTAGGGCGCCTCGCAAGAATGGCGTGACACTGGTCCGACACAATCGAATGGAGTAAGTTTAGGAGAGTGAGGCAAGGATACCCACAACTCGTGTCCATCGCGTTTCTCTGTAATCAACCTCGGTGCGCACAACAAGAGCAATCGTGTTTCTGCACGCGACTTCTTCATCGGCGCCGCAAATGGGGTGAGCACATTCGAAGAGAGCGATAGCGTGACTGTGCAGTCGAACGCGTACGTAGGATGATGTGTTCGCCTCAAACGGAATGTCGCGATCTCACCCAGGGACAGACAATGGCGGACTCGTTTCCAAGAGCGAAGGCAGTGTTCTCGTTGGTGTATACATGGTGAAGTAGCTGGTCGCAGCACACACTCGCGGTTTATTGGGGTTACCACTTCCCAACTCCACTACCCCTCATGGAGCTCCAGGACCCCATCATGTCAACCACGACCACGTCGACAAAGCCAGGCCACGTCAGGACTCGGTTCCTTGTCATCTCAGACACGCACTCCGTTGCCCCCGCTGACAACATTGGGAACAATGAGGCCCCCTTCCGTCCACCGCTGCCCAAGGCAGATGTGCTCCTACATTGCGGCGATCTGACCATGATCGGCCATTTGGAAGAGTATGAAAAGACTCTTGGCATGCTGGAGAGTATCGATGCGGATCTGAAACTTGTGACAGCTGGTAACCATGACATCACTCTGGATGAAGAATACTATGCCAGAAAAGGCGAACACATGCACAGAGGCAGACACGACAAAGACCTACCCGCGAAGGCGAGAGACATGTGGAAGGGCGAGCGAGCTAAGAAGGCTGGTGTGACTTATCTGGAAGAAGGAACGCATACTTTCCAGCTGCAGAACGGGGCGAAGCTCAGGGTAGGCGTATTGGAATTGTTCAACTATCTTCGAGACTAACAATTTTCAGGTCTACGCGTCCCCCTACCAACCTGAGTTCTGCGACTTTGCCTTTCCGTACTTTCGCAATGAAGACCGCTTCAACCCTTCCCACCAGTGCACACCAAACGCCAGACCCATCGCCGAGAACCCTGTCCCAGACTTCCCCAACATCGATGTTATGATGACCCACGGGCCGCCAATGGGTGTCCTGGACGCGACAACAACGGGACAACACGTAGGCTGCGAACATCTCTTACGAGCAGCCCGACGCTGCAAACCCAGACTCTATTGCTTTGGGCACATACATGAGGGCTGGGGTGCGCAGAAAGTACGGTGGAATAGCAGTGCCCAGCTGGATGTCAAGATTGAAGAGCATATCGAAGTCGCCGATGCTGTACCTCTTGACTGGGAAGCAATCATGGACCAAAGGGCAGCGAGTGTTGACATTGGTCAGGGTAGCGACGATGTGATTGAGTTTGGACGGGAGACATTGATGGTCAACGCCAGTATCATGAGCGTAACGTATAAGCCATGGAACGCGCCGTGGCTTGTGGATCTGGATCTCGAGCAGGCGTAAGCAGGTTCTCGTAAGAGATTTGGGTGGATAGACATAGAATCTGTTACCCATCAGAGACAACAGTAGGTATTGGTGAGATATTTTTATTGGCAGACTTATGGTACAGTAATCGCGGTCACCAGAGAACGACTTGTACCCCTAGAGGCATCATGCTACTCCGTCCTCTCCCATTTTATCTCTTTGCTATTGTAATGGTTTTGCTTTTTGCATGTCTAGCATCAGCCGTCCTTGATCATAGCCTCCACTATCTCAACCTCAATCCTCTAATTTCTGCCGTTCGTCATGGTATGCAATCTCAAAGACGAGCTTTCTCACATTTGTAACGCACTAGATGATAGACTCCTACCAAGTGGACGCGATGATCAAAACGTGACAGCGCGTGCGGGTCGATCTCCCGTACCAGTGATGCAATCATGACCACCACCGTTCGAGGCCCTCGCCAACGCGTCGAAAACGGCCCTCTGTGTGCCATTCCCCTCAATTCAAAGATTGCTCCTATTAGATTCGATCCACCAGATTTCCATTGTTTTGAAAATTGGACACAGACTTTTCGCCATGTCGCTGAGCACCCCACACGTCACATTGACGCGCTTTGCATCGCGGTGCTCATACCGTGACGTCAGATCGTGTGCCCGCTATATCACGACGTGTGCACCACGACCTTTCCCCTCTTTACTCTCTACACTCCCAAAGCGTATGCAATCAATTGAACGCACGAAACAAATTACCAGACAACTTCAATCACCTAATCAACAACGCAACTATACAAACAACATGGCTCCTACCAACAACCCCGAGCTCACGATGGACAAGGTCTTTCCTGTCAAGGACAAGGTCGCCTTGGTCACCGGTGGCGGTTCAGGAATTGGTCTCATGATTACCCAGACTCTTGCTGTCAACGGAGCCAAGGTGTACATTGTCGGACGAACAGAGGAGAAGCTCGAGAAAGTCGTTGAGGCACATGGTCAGAATATTGCAGGCCAGGTAAGTTTTCGACACACGCTATACATATCGGATACGTACTAACGGGCTACCAATAGATCATTCCTATTGTAGGAGACGTCAGCACAAAGGAGGGCGTATCAAAGATCAAGAAAGAGATCGAGTCAAAGGAGAAGTGCCTATGCATCCTCGTCAACAACGCCGGTATCGCACCGGGCAAGACCGAAGTAAAAGGAAGCGCCGAAGAGCTAGTCGACAAGCTGTTCGACGGCACAACCGAGCAAGAGTGGCTGGACGTGTACCAAACCAACGTTGTCGGCCCCTTCCTCATGTCCACTGCCTTCCTCCCTCTCCTCCAAAAGTCCACAGAGTCACACCCCGGCTACTCAGGCACCATCATCAACATCTCGTCCATCTCAGGCCACATCCGCATCTCACAAGGCCACTTTGCGTACAACTCCAGCAAGGGCGCCGCGATACATTTGAACAAGATGCTCGCGTCGGAGATTGCGAAGAACGGTATCAAGGTGCGAGTCAACTCTATTGCGCCTGGTGTCTTCCCATCAGAGATGACGACCCAGGAGAGTAGAGATGATAACCAGAAGAGCGAGATGCCCAAGGACCACAAGGAGGGTCTGCCGGCGCAGCGACCTGGAAAGGATCAGGATATGGCTGCGGCTATCCTGTTCGCGGTTGGTTGCCAGTACCTTAATGGTCAGACTGTTACGGTTGATGGTGGCTATGCAATTCAGGTTGGCAACTAGGTGTATTGTAATATTCTGTAGTTTTTTCGACCTCGCTCGGATATGAGCTTTTCAATGTATGATAGATGGTATGTCGATGCTTTGTAAGGCAGGCATAGGCTTGCGCAGCCATGACTCGGACACTGTTATAAATGTCTGAGAACGAAAGAATGATGAAGCGTCTTGATGATCCAAATATAGTCCACTAGTAGCTGTGCTTGATGGTTGCTAATTACCATCGTTCTATTCTACCCGGCCTTGTAGTATTCGGTGATTTCGTTTGATCACTAGCGAATATGGAAATGGTGTAGGAATGTAATGTGTCTTGCTAGATTCGAAGAATATATATGAGAAATAGTATACATGTAAAGAAATTCCTTGTTTACCACGCCGAGTCCCGCCATACTATATCCGAAATGCAATGCGCCAACAAAACCGAAAAGTCGACATCTCGCTCACTCAGACGCCGATTCTTCCTCGTCCGACACCTCCACCTCGGCATCACTCACAACATCACTCAACACCTCGCTCTCCGCATCGCTCAACCCACTACTCACCGCGTCACTCTCCACATACTCGACCACCTTCCTCCTCCCCTTACCCTTCTTCGCGCTCCCGCTCTTGACCGGACTCTCTCCAGCCCCCTTCCTCACCCCCGTCCTCTGAACCAAATGGTCAATCGGACACCCCTCATCCCAGCCCTCACTGCTCTCACCCGTTATAGCACGACACCTCGGACAACTCTTTCCGTGCTTGATAAGCAGTTGGTGGAGCGGGTACTTGAGGTGGTCTGGGACTCTGACTTCGCAGTGCGCGTATGTCGAGTTACGTGTTGGGCCCGCAAAAGTTCCCTTTTTGCCGGGCGGAAGGCCTCTGTCGTCGCCTGGAGGCGGTACCCAGCCTAGCCATGAACACAGGCGGAAGACGTGGGTGTCGACTGCGAACGAGGGCCGTTGGAGGCAGAAGAGGAGCACGCAGGACGCGGTTTTTGGACCAATGCCAGGGTACTTGGTGAGCGCGTTGAAAGCGTCGTCGTTGGAGAGTAGGTGGAGATGGTCTAGCGAGACGATGTTCTGGTCAACTTTTTCAATCTCGTCATGTTTTTCTCCTTCGGCTTCATTTGTTTCACCGGGCGCCTTGTTTGAAGAAGATAGGAGCTCGTCGCGTCGTGCTTGGTTCTCTTCCCAGACCATCTGGAGGATCTTCTTGATGTCCTTGCTCTTTACGTCTGCAAGGCCACCGCTCTTGATTGCTTCGAAGATTTCCTTTTGGTCTGCTTGTCGCACCTTATTCCAGTCTACGCTTCCTTTACCAACGCCTTCTTTCAGAATGCCAAACTTGGCGACGAGGCCGGCGAATGCGCGGGACGAGTTGGTGCCAGATGTTGCGGCCGAAAGCCGTGTTCGGATGAGGGCATCGAGGACGGATGGTACTTCTCCACAACCCGAAACTTCGAGAGATGGCATGGGGATGGTCTTGGGTGCTTCGACCTTGCCGTGAACTTTGGAGAGTAGACGGGTCACCTCTTCGCACTCTTCGGCTGTCGGATGGGGGTAGTTTGGGTATGGTGTCTGACCGGGAGTAAGGCCATAGCCACCTGTTTTAGCTTTACTCTTCTTCTTGGGTGACGCATCGGTGGTGGTAGTCGCTTTGGCAACGAGGTCGGCGACTTCCTCCTTCTTTGGCTTGGTGGCTTTGGCAAGCTTCTTGGGCGTTGCAGACTTCCTGGGTTTCTTTGCTGGAGTCTCACCCTCGTCTTGCTCATTCTTGACGGGAACATCTGGAATAGCGCCGAGGTTGTGTGGGAGCTCGTTGATGTCTTCTTGCTTTACTGCCGACTTCTTGGCACGTTTTGTGCTCTTGGATGTAATGGGAGCTTTCTTGGTCGTTGCATCCGGCGACTCTTCGATCTTGACTGCTTTCCTCTTTCGCGTGTTGGTCGCTTCGGGGGTAGTTGGTGGACTGGACAATTGTACAGGCTCAGGCACGACATGGGCCCTGGCAGAGCTCCTTGTTGCTCGTGCCATGCTGGGTACAGTGGATACGCCGAGTCGATTCGATTCGATCGTCAAGAGGCTTGGGCGCAATGCCAGCAGTCGCTTATGAGCAAGTCTAAATGCAATGATGGGAGAATGACGCCAAAAAGAGGGATTAAAGACGAGTGATGGAAGGGGGTCTTCTGAAGTGTCTTGTGAGCTGCAAACCTCACGCAAGTGAAAGGCAATGGAAAGGGGGAGGCTGATGGTGAAGGGTGAAGGCGAGTATCATGACGTCGATGACGATGATTGGAGCTTTGGCCCTTGTCCCTGCCTTGGCGCGTATCCAGAGCGCGCGCCGAGGTCCACTCTGGCGCGAGTCCGTCACCTCTGGCCAGAGCTACCCCACGCACCGCTATCGATACCACCCATTATCAACCCACGACTCCAGACGACCTCATCATGTCCCACAAGGCGCCTTTGGTTGTTCCCGCGCTCAAGCGACACACGGCCACGGTCATCGTCGCGCACGGGCTGGGCGACAGCGGGGCTGGCTGGTAGGGAGCCCTCAACACCATCGAGGAGGCCTAAACACTGAAAGACATAGGATATTCCTCGCCGAGAACTGGCGCAGGCGCAGCAAGTTCGAGGAGGTCTCCTTCATCTTCCCCAATGCTCCGAACATCCCAATCACGCTGGTTCGTCCACCACCCACCGACGCCAACACACAGCACGGGCGCTGATATGCGACTCTACAGAACATGGGCATGCGCATGCCAGGCTGGTACGATATCAAGTCACTCAGCACCCTCGACGACCGAGATGAAGACGAACAGGGCATCCTCGAGTCCCAGAAGTATTTCCACTCCCTCATCGACCAAGAGGTCGCAAAGGGCATACCCGCAAACCGCATCGTCGTTGGCGGCTTCTCCCAAGGCGGCGCCATGTCACTGCTGTCGGGTGTGACATACAAGGAACAGCTTGGAGGCATCTTCGGCCTGAGCTGCTACCTCCTGCTGCAGAAGAAGATCAAAGACATGATTCCGACCGAGAACCCCAACCAGAAGACGCCTATTTTCATGGGCCACGGCGACGCTGACCAAGTTGTTGTGCACAAGTGGGGGAAGCTGAGCGCCGAAGAACTGGAGAAGCACGGCTTCAAGGTCGACTTCAGGACTTACAAGTACGTCGTGCGTGAAGAAAGAGGGACACACCACTAACAAAGTATAGGAACCTTGTGCATTCCGCTGATCCTGACGAGATCGATCACCTCGAGTCCTACCTCAACCAACAAATCCCTCCCCTCAGCGACAAGTCAGAGCTCTGACTGTCGAGTTCCTCCCCGATCATGTCGACCGAAGCGACGACGGCCCTAGTGCTGATCATCACATTGGCCATTGCTTGGTTTGCATGGTACAAGCGTGATGCTGTACTCAAACCGCACGATGATACGGAATGGCGTGAATTTGAATGACAACGAAAGGCGCATACTAGAATGACTTGGGCAACATGTATGCATCACTTGGGATATGGTCGCACTAGCCTGCCTCACAGTTGCTTCTTTGAGTTCTTGGTGAGCCATGTTCCAGTCGCATGCCTGTATCTCCCAGCCCGTTGTTCTCACCCAACTAGAGTCTGTATTATTTGAATACGACAAGGGACCGTTGCCCAGTATTTCTCTGGTTCAGTCGCATCTTGTTTGTCCGCTAGCCTAATGTTCATTGGTGAGTGTTGCAAAATTCTTCCACTGCCCGCCCCACTCACCACCACTCCAATTATCGTCACAAACACTTTCATATTGTTATTGTTTTTCAAGACCTCCATCAAAGTCCGATATGGTCTAGTGGCTAGGATTTGCCGCTCTCATCTCGCAGAGTCAGTTCACTGTACAGTGCCGGCAAGGCCCGGGTTCGGTAAGTTCATCCAACTCAATAGAGTTCGACTCATCATTCTAACAATCAATCAGATTCCCGGTGTCGGAAACAACTATCTTTTTTTGCTGTTTGTGCGTCATGAAAGGTGGTTGAGGCATGGCATTGGAGAGCCAAGAGGTCAGTCTTGGTAGATTTTTGGTTGGGCCTCGGTGACAGCAGTACCCGAGAACTTCAAAAGCAGAAAGGCCGCATATACTCGCAACAACATCTTTTTGGTTTGCAGTGCGCGTTACCGCCGGCCTTGGAATCATTTACATGCTGTGCATCGTAGGCGTTGTTGCTACAGAAACTCCCAGCCTTCAGCGCGTACACGTGCGCCACATGGTGCTTACTGTCATGGCGCATTAAACGCAGTCCTGAAGGTTCAGCTACACATTGACCACGCCCTCCATCATGACTACAATGACTTCACTGCGTGTATCTTCCTTGGCCTGACAGTGCGTATGGTGATGCTCCTGCCGCGGATATCGCACATCCGATGCACCTGCCTCGAACTCCATCATCGGGAAGAGACGCAGCATTGCATGAGCTGACTAGCTGCTTTTTCCCTGCGCCGAGTTCCCCATTACAGTACCTCCCACGTGCCTCCTCCATGCAGCGCATCTTCTATCGATGTCTATATTTGGTGCTCGCTACACTTAGCCAGCGTCCACCAGGCCTCCAATAACGTCACACGCTGCCAGCGCCGTTGCACGGGCAGCGAGCTTGCCAGCGAGCATACAGACCATCAGGGCTCGCCTGTCTGCTAAGCTCACGCCTCAAAGCTTTGTACCCCGGTACAAGAGAAGATTCAGGGGGCGGCATCGTGTCCGTCCAGCTAGTCAGCTTTTAGCGAGTGCTTAATTTCTCAAGGCTGACCCCCTTCCTCGGTTTCCAACCTTCTCGTACCCACCCGCATCCTGGGTCCTTTCAAAGGCAATTATCGAGCGTTCAACGGTTCTGCAATGTCGTTTCCTATGACGCTGTCGTCGCCGACGATCTAGCAGATCACAGCATATGCGATCAACAAGCGCTGCAGCGGAACCTCCACAATCACGACGCAAGGCCAGCCCTCGACCTCGTGAGATCATGCCGGCCTTCCGGATCAGTCTGGCCGAAACATGTCATTGGTAAATTTCCGAGCGCTCATCCTTTGGGAAAACATCTCATCCCTGCGTTCAGGCACGAGCGCCGTATCTGACATGCGCACCAGCGCTGGCGCTCATGTAGCGCCAACCTAACGCTGGCGGCCAGCGTAAGTCCATGTGGAGTATGTACGAGCGCCATGAGGCGACGAACTTTATTGGATGCGTGCGCCATGGGTCAATACGAGAGGGGGTTGTTATTAAAGAGCTGAGCTGCCACCCGTGGAACTACTCTCCATCGCAAAGTCTTGTTTCTTAACTTGCATCACTTTCGTCATCGTCTCTCGTTTCGACAGTCACTCGCTTCAGGCCAATTACCCGAATAGCTTAATCATAGTCATAATGCGCTTCTCCGCCTTCGCCCTCTTGTCCCTTGTGTCGGTTGCCTTTGCTGGTAACTGCGGACCTCAGAACGGAAATGCCAAGTGCGCTGCCAACGAGTGCTGTATGTTATATCCAGACGCCATGTTCTCGAATCCCTACTAACGCACATGACAGGCTCCCAGTATGGCTGGTGCGGAACCACCGTCGACCACTGCGACGCAAAGACCTGCCTCCAACCTTTCTCCGGCGCCTCCTCCTCATGCAAGCCCACCCCGACAACCATGAAGACCAGCGCAACCAGGCAGCCCACCTCCCCCGCCACCACCTTCCCTGCCGTCGTCCCTGAGATCGACGTCTGTGGACACGCCCAGGGCGGTGTAACCTGCCCCGGTGCCGGTGCCAACGGCTACTTCTACCGGTGCTGCTCCTCGGCCGGCCACTGCGGCCCCAAGAACGACATCCAGGACCAGGCTCTCTACTGCGGCACCGGCTGCCAGGCTGGCTTCGGAAAGTGCGACAGCCAGAAGGCGCCTGCTGAGCCTACCGCCCCCAAGGGTACCGCCGGTGCTGGAGATACCTGTGGTCCTATTGTGAACAAGAAGTGTGGTGCTGGTCTTTGCTGCTCTGGATCCAACTTCTGTGGTACTGGTGAGGATTTCTGTGGAAAGGCCAACTGGTGCCAGAGCAAGTGGGGAACGTGCAACTAAGACGTTGGACTGGAAGAAGATTTCAAGATGGAGGGGGTGTTTAGACTAGAGTGAAGAACACTGATCTTGTGGGGGGAATGTAAAGACGTGAGAATTACAGACTATTCTTACCCACGTCACTTGACATCTTTTACCTTTAGCAACCCCATGTTCAATGCTATTCAATTGGTAAAACCTGCTTGTCTAAAACATTCACAGGACAAACATAAACATGTACCACAATAACCATCACCATAACGCCATTCTCACATACCTGACCCCACCCAACCCACAATCTCTCCTCCAAAAAAGAACCCCTTCCACCCATGGCAAAAGCAGTCCACAAGAACCCCCGCACCCCATCCCCCGATCCCGAATTCCTCTTCCACGGCAACGGCACCGTCCTCAAACCCTGCCACATAACCCGCTACATCTACCCCTCGCTCTGCAACTTACCCCCAGGCTGTCTGCGCCTCCAACCCCCGTCTAATCCCTCTTCGCGCTCGCGGCCCCAAGGTTCCGGGTCCTGGGGCACAGACGGACATACCTTTCTTAGTATAACGAATACGCGGCAGCAACAGCAGCAGCAGAAGTACCCGGCTCGCGATGCAGTTTCGTTTGCGGCATGGTCGGCGCGGGAGGTGCAGAGGGATAGGGAGAGTGGGAATGCGCTGGCGAGGGCGATGGCGAGGGTGAGTTTGTTTGTGGGGAATACGGTGTTGGAGGCGGGTAAGTTTCAACTGAGGAAGGGGGAGGGTATGTGTTTTGTGGTTGTGAGGAGGAGTGTTGTTGTGCTTGGGGGAGGGGGAGGCGCAGGAAGAGATGGGGATGGGGATAAAAAGGGGGTTGGGAAGGAAGAGGAGAGATATGTTATTCCGTGTGGAGAGTGGAGGGGCATGATGCCGCCGATGGTGAGGGGGAAGGAGTATGATTGTTGGTGGGTGCGTTTACATGTAAGTCTTGTATCTTGTGCGTGTCGACAGGGGAGAAAAACAGAGATCGGGGGTAAGAGGATATGGATACGACTACCCACGTTGCAAAGCTGACAACAGAGCCTCGCAGAACCTCTTCCAAGCAAGCTACGACCGAGCCTTCTTCCACGCCCGCGACCAAATCGACAACGTCCTGCAAATCGCACCGCCACTCATCACCTGGCGCCCGCGCCCGGACATCGAAGCCCTCGCCACCATATACCGTGACACCCCACCCCCACCCGCACAAGCGAAATATCTCGGCGACGCATGTCCAGCCTGTAGCCGCACCTGGTTCACAGAGAGCGAATACGCGTGTCGCCTCTCGTGCGGCCACTTTCTCTGTCTCGAGTGCCTAACGCAGCACGTCGACTCGAGCGCGGGTCGCGGCAAACTGCTTCTGGGCGAGACAGACCCTTTAACGAAATTCTTCCGCTGCATGGAATGCAAACATATCACAGCTCTGCGCGTGGATCGCACGGCCGTGATGCGCGCAGATGAATTACCCTGGTGGCGATGGAAAATCAGCATGCACCGGCTGGAAAAGGAAGCAACAGTGTTTTGGCTCGTGAGGCTACAGACGCTGCCGCATAGTGGATGGTTCCGCGATATTCCTCAGGACTGGGATACGGATCGGCAGATCAAGGAGATTAGAGTGCGTGTCCGGTATGACGATGCAGTCGCGTTTATGCAGGTGCCGAAGCGGATCTGGGCCATGCTGCCGTATGGGTTTAGTTTGGATAACCCTGTCGAGAGCTGTGAAGCGCGGGTGTTGGAGAAGTGTTTGAGGAGTGAGTTGAAGAGGCTTTCGCTTGAGCGCAGGGTGTTCAATACAAAGGAGATGTTGGAGCATATGGCCAAGGTGGGGAGGAATGCGTTGAGGCTGGTTGTTGTCGAGGATGTGGGTGCGCGGTTGGGGAATCCGGTCACGCCGCCGGGGTACGAGGCGTATCGGGATTTTTTGTGTGAGTGGACGGCGAGAGGGGTGTTCATGTGTCCGATGGGGCGGATGCCGATTATGGAGTTTTTGAAGACCATGGATAGGAACAAGGACAAGGCTTGGTGGAAGGATGAGCGGGATGTCTTTTTTGATCCGTAGGCTGTAGTAAAAGGACTAAATCCCACCGTAACAATATATGTAGCTTTCTCCATGGTGACTTTGAAAGGGGCAACACAGTACCCACTTAGGGGAGTTGTTAGCACATGAGTATGACTTGGTAAACAAGCTCCTTTGTAAAAATAACATCTTATTGCTGGATAAATCTACACATGCAAATATACTCGCTAGACCCATGCATCAAACAACATCCGACACCCCATCACCTCCCAACCCCCCAGTCAAACTCTTCATCCTCCTGCCCAACAAATCATCCTCACTCGCCAGACTAACCAAGCTCTTGCGTCTCCCTCTATCATTCCTCGTCCTCCCCCTCATATTCCCCCGCACACCAGACCCATTCTGCTGCACCGGACTCCTCTTCCCCTTGTTCAGCACCGTCATCTCCAACGGCCTATCCTCCTCTGCCGACGACGCCGTGTTGGTACGCCGATGATGTCTCTTGCGCTGAGACAGCGGAGACGTCAAGCCATCAATAGCATCCTGCAAGCCCACGGTTCCAAAATAATCACCCCCTTTTTCGCGTGGTCGCCGCGGCGTCGCAGTCACGGTAGCCGGCGTGTACATGGGCGTCTCATCGCCACCCCTCCGCCCATCCGTCGCATCTTCAAACGCTTCAGCGATCCACTTGCCACACCGGAAAATGTACTTCCAGCCCTCTGGGAAAACGCCTACGAATTGCAAAAACCCGTGACTGATGCCCGGCACCAAATCGACATTGACCCACTCCCCCTCTCTAAACTCACCCCGCGCCCAGTCTAATCCCAAATCCTTCGCCGCAACCCACTCCGCGCGCTTCGCTTGGCGTAGCCTTCCTGCAAAGATGACCGTGTCGTCTACGAGCGGATCGCGCTCACCCGTCAGCATCCACGTGCGCGGGAACTTTGCGAGGAGCGACTCTGGTGCGAGTAACGGAGAGAGGAGGTAGTCGGTTGTAAAGTCTGGGCGGTGGTGCGGGCCAATGTAGAGGATGATCATCGCACGCATCATCTCGGGGGTGAGGATGCGGTCGCTGAAGTAGGATATCTTGGAGGACATTGCGAGGCGGGTTTTTATGGCTGTGGCGGGGGGTGCTCGGACGGCTGGACCAGGCGTGGAGGGCTGTGTGGCGACCGGCGTGGGTGGTAGACTTGCATTCGCGGGAGTAGTTTGGCCGGGCGTCTGGTGGAGGGTGCTGTCTTGGTTGGTGTGTGCGGCAGAGAGGTTGATCATGGTCTGGGGAGACGTCCTGAGCCCATTCGTCTTTGGCATAGATCCATTAGCCATGCTGACTTTGTTCCGCTCGTCTTCATCGTCGCCATCCGAATCATCGGAGCCATACGGCGTGTTCGGCGCCAGGTGTCTGTAATCGTCGCTCTTGTGGCGTAAAATAGGTCGATTCGTCTTCCTCACTCGTCGGTCGCGGATGAGTGCCATTTGCTCGTCCGTCATCCAATTGCCGATATTCATGTCCAGCGCAGGGTAGATCAGCACCACGCCGATGGGAGGCGGAATCGCATATTCGCCCTGCCACCTTCGCGTCTCCGTTGAGCCACTTTGCAGTATCATGAGCACCATGGCCGTGACCAGATTCCCACCAGCCGAATCGCCAGAGACAACGACCTTGGGCTCTACTTCTCCCGACAGGCCCATGCACGTTCCCCTCGATGCGATGATCATGTGATAGACGTCGTAGCATTCGTTGAGCGCATACGGATACGGGTGCTCAGGAGCCTTTTTGTAATCCAGACTCAGGACAGGCAGGCCCGTCTTGCCCGCCCAACCCATGAGCTTGTCGTCATGATTCCTCGGGTTCATGGCTATGAAACCACCTCCGGGTATGTCCAAGACGACCTTGTCCTGCTTCTTCAGTGCGCTCCGCGGCCCATTAAAGTACAGCCACCCCGTCACGGGCTCCGCGTACGAACTGGCCCTGGGTCGCGGTATGCGAATCTGGCGCGGCGGATACACCATCAGCCTCGGGCGCATCATGCTCGTGAGCGCACCCAGATACGGCGTCGTGCCTTTGTTCCAGGCAACGCGCAAATGGTCCACGGTAAGCGTCGCTCTGATCTTGCGGACCTTCTCGTCGGCCTGCTCGGCACAGATCATGTAGTATATGCTGAAGACGATGGACAGCAGATCCCGGACGCCCTTGCGCTTGATGCGCATGGCAGACCAGAAGCCTGCGTCCAGCGCAGTCGTGACCCATGTGGCGCGGAAGTAGGAGCGCGAGTAGAGGCTCGCGAGGGGCTCGGGGCACTCGAGGCCCACGAGCTTGCCGAAGTTGCGGGCGACGTAGAGGTAGAGGAGGGTGATGAGGACGGATTGCCAGACGGTGAGTTTCCTGGAGAGGAGGGCGGATATGCGGCGGAGGACTGGTGGGCCATGGCGGTCGCCTCTGTGGGGTTGTTAGTATGTGCTGTGGTGGTAAGCATATGTCTGTGTAGAGCTTGCCTGTAGAGGTAAAAGGACCAAAAGGACACCACGGCCAAGACCTGTATCTTCCTAAACTGCACCGATGGCCGTCCCAGTACATGGTCTATCATGGCCGTCGCTCTTTCCTAGCATACAGCGCTGTCTGGGACCGAGAAGATGCAGTCGCAGGCCTCTTGTGCGTCATGGAAGGCGTCGATTCGGCGTCTTCACGTATGTCGCAGGGCTGTCGGCACAAGCATGTGAATGCCTGCTGGGGTCAGGTCGTGACAGCGCAAACCCGGGGTGGATCTCGTCTGGGGTATGGGGGAAGGACATGGAACAGCGGCGCAATGGGCGTTAGCTACGGTCATCAAGCCGCAGTCTGTCCATGACTACTACAGCAATAGCCGTCCAAGCCGTCGACAAGCGCGGCGGATAAGCTGTATTGAGGCTCTGTGGTTGGGTGAGGGTCCGGCATGTGACAGGTTGCGGAGGATGCGTGCGTGCCATGTGCGTGCCATGTGAAAGCCGCGCTATGACATCTTCTCGGCTTTGTTGCGTTCTCTCCGACGAGCTAACCACGCCAACGTCAGCCGCCCTCGCCGCAGCCAGGTCACGTCTTCTTTGTTTGACACCACTCGGAGCACATGTTTACGTGACACGGCGTTCTGACTCGTACCATTGAGCTGCAGAGGCACCACATCATTCACATGATATTCATCACGTCTTCCAATTCCAATTCATCTCTCAATAACCCTATAAACCCTACCATGTGAACCCATCGACAAGCCATGACCTCGACAATCAAAGCTCTGTACAAAGACCGTAATAGCATTATGCCAAGCCCAAAATTCCCCCACCAAAATGCATCATGCCCCCAAAGAAGAGAATCGAAGAAGAAAAGATTCCACCACATGAACCACATCAACCCTTGACCCACTCCCCAACCTCAAACCCCACCCTCCTCAAATCCGCCTCCGCAAACCTCGCCCCAGCCTCCCTACTCTTCCACACAGTCAAACACCTAACCCCATCATCCATCTCAGGCTTAGCCCCCACCTGTCCCTCCTTCGCATCATATCCTTTGACATACAGCGTCAGATCCGGTCCTACCGTTCCCCGCCAGAGCGTCGCCATCCACTGCCAGTGGTCTGTCGGGCTGTACGCGTCTTGGATGGGGATGCGGGATGCGTATGCGACCGAGGCCTGGAGCTGGAAGGTCGGGAGGATGATGACGGGTTTTATGCTTGGTGATGTGAGGGGGGAGTCGGGCGGTGTGGCTGAGTCTTTGCGGGAAGGGATGGATGTTGTGACAGGAGTGGTGGACGAATTTGAAGACACAGTGGTGTCTTTTGGGGATGGGGGTGTCGAGGAAATGGGTGTGGTGATGTACTTGATCATTTCCTTGCTCTTGCCATGCCACTGGTTGATCAGGTCGAGATAGTTCTCAAAGGTGACGTCCTTGTCATTCTCATTGGGGATTTGAGGGGGCTCGGCGACCTGCGGTTTGTACTCCTTCTGCTTAATGAGGTACTCGTTCAGCCACTCCGACAGTTCCTTGACAGCGGCTATGTCGTCACCTTCGATGGCGATGATGGCACCGCGATTACTTCGGCACGATGGACTTGCGGAGCCAGGTTCTCTATACGGAGGTGTTATGCGTCCAAGCAGCTTAATCTTATTGAGATATGGCAATGCACTGAGCACCTCCTCCACGCTCCTTGGGCTACCTTCTTGTTGCAAAGGACCCAACTCAACCATTGAATTCCGCTGCAACTCACGAGGAGTTCGAGGAGGAGGCATAGTCGCACTGTGAGGCGGCACATGGATAGGTGGTAAAGACTCGCGTCGGTGAGCATACTGAGTCGGAGCATAGTACGCTCCTTCCGGTCTGCGACCAGCACTCGTTGGCGGAGGCGGCCCGTAGTCGAAACGACGCTTCTTGTTCGGCGTCAGAGGACTGTACATCATCGAGTCCGCATGCATCGCTGAAGTAATTTGGATGTTGCTGGGGCGGCGCATGACAGGCGATTGCAGACTGAGGTTACCAATCACAGGCAAGTAGCGGGTTGTTGGCGTGAGACCTTCCGATATATTGGGAGGCGGCAGAGTTGGGGTACCAGAGGCGTCAAGAAAAGGACTGGTAGGCGTTCTGAGACTACGACCACCGCACTTGTGGCAGCGATACTTGTCGACAGTAGTATGCTGACCAGTAGGGTTCAACAGAGATGATCCCGGCTTGCCAACACGACGCGGTTGGTAGCGGTAATCGGGGTACTGCTCCTGATGCCTAGCTTTCTCTTCCTTCACCTTCTGTTAGTAAAAGGAAGACAAAGACGAGTACACATCACCACTAACCTGCGCAAGATCTTGCCAAACCTTCTTCTGCTCTTCACCTTCAGCCTTCCACTGTTCGCCGATGATCTTGGAAATGTCGGGGTTGTTGAGATCAGGATTGCGAGCGGTAATGGCCTGCTGGTGATGCTGTCGATAAAGGATGAAGGCTATCAAAGCAGTTAGCGGGCTGAGCAACAAAGATCACAGACAAAGACTTATGTCTTGGATTCGGTCCACATACAAGTCATGAACCCCGAATAGGAAAAAGATGTATCCGGAAGACAAAGGAAAACCATCAACTCACCATTTCGTGGCCGTGGTATTTTCGGCTCCGGCTGGCAAAGACAGACATGACCCGAGAAGTCTGGAGACCCCATTGCAGTTGCAGAAGTAGCACTTGGAGGAGGTTTATCGTCGACCGGACTATCGCAGTCTTCTTTCTCATGAACTGCAACAAGTGAAGCGGGTCTCTTTCTCGTAGCCTTTGGCGAAGACGAAGCAGGAGATGCCGGCTGCTCTTCCTTCTTGCTGCGCTCAGCAGTAGTAGGATGAGAAGTAGGAGCAGACCGCGTCTCATGGATTCGACTGCTCTTACGCAGACTCCTCGAAGGCTTCGCACTATCCACTGGGGACACTGGAGAATCGTCGCCGACCTGCATGTTTGCCTTGACGTACCGCCGAGGCACGTGGAAGAAGATGGCGACAGGAGGCTGGGAAGAGAGTGGTGAAGTCCGAACAATCGGTGGCAACACTCGACTTGCTAGCATTTTTCGAGCTTCAGCGACGGAGCACTTGGTCTAATGAGGTTCGCTGGAAGAAGGCGCGGTTCATTGTCCCTCGTCGGACAGAAAGGGAGGAGCCGCGTTGGTGACGAGCCATACAACATGCTGTGCTTTTCTCTTTGAATGCGTTATCCGGTGCGTGGAGTTGGGAAGCGATGGCGCTTTGACGAATCAGCCGTTGCGATCCAGTAAAATGATTGTTCTAGTCAGACGCAACGGAGCTTCGTGGGGACTTTCTTTGTTCTCGTCCCGCCAAGACGAGCTCTGCCAGCCCGCGAGACATGACAGCATTCCTGTGCCCGTTACGCAAGGGGCTCCAACAATGCAACGCGTCTTTCACAAGAGTAGGAGTGGCTCAGTCTCGGGATCTACGCAGCCATGCTGCGCATCGCATCCATATGCCGTCCTTCGAAGCGAGGCGCAATCTATGCCACGTTGCTGAGGACCAGCAAGCCTAACGAAGCCTTGGCCAAGTTCTAGACAGTGTCTTTACCCTGGCGTACTAGAAGCCTGGAGGAAATTCCAGTTTGAAATTCTGTCCTTCTTGTTCCTTTGGTTGCTCGTTGTTGTCGGAGCCCTGCGTTTCGCGCTCATTGACAGATTCGTTTCGCCGTACAAGGCTGGCGGCTTGCTTTCCGATTAGCTCGTGGGCAGGGCCGCTGAGTTGCACGTTATCCCTATTCCCTAGTCAGGTTGAAACAATGCATTTGTGTGGCCGTTGGCTTACCAGAATAAGTGGGCGGCTGGAACGGAGCATTTCTGCACGGCGGATGTTTGCAGATCCGTTGCACTACCTTGCTGCGGCACGAGACACGGCTGTTCAATCTGTTCGAAAAGAGGGGCTTGTTTGCCTGCACCAGCTGCATCCGAGATCTGTCTCGAATACAGCTGTTTGGCGCGAACTTCCTCCATGATCAAGTCATTCGGGCTAGGCATGTAGACGGTACCTTTGTTCCACTGTGCAGCAGTCCGAACCAAAACAGTATTCCAATACGTCCACAGAAACACCATTCGGTGCTGAGTCACCGCAAAGTCGGCTGCCCGCATCGCTTTCTTCTGCAGCTGGAACTGGGGTAGGAAACTAGCGTCAATCATCTTCGGTATGACGATTTTCGGCGGGTTCGCAGTATGTTCGGCGAGTACATCAAGGTTCAGAAAGAGCGATGCAATGCTCTTGTCCACCGCAGACATGGCAGTAGCCTTCTCCAATGTTGAGTACTCCAAAAGATCCCACAGGCCGAAGAACACGGTGAAGAAAGTCCACTCTTCCCCTTTCCGCAGACTCTGCGGGATAACTCGTCGCCCTTTGTCGTAGGTGATGTACTGTTGCACCTGTGTCTTGAAGTCGAACGGAGTTACGGTGGTCTCGTTGCTGCTGGCGCCTTTCGCTTCCTCGTGAACATCTGCGTCAACCAACGATCCGACATGTGCAGCGGCAGCCGGCTTGGAGTGCGCGAAGTTGTCAATGGTATCACATGCGAGCTGAAGTGTGTCAGGTCATGTCTTCACCCTGTTCTTGACTCTCACTAACCTCTTTGCATAGTGTCTCTACCCATAAATCGCCTCGGTCAGCGTCGCGGGCAACGACCGCAGACAGTACAGGCGATGAGACGCGGTAACTTGCAGTATCGGACCAGTCATTACCAAATACTACAATGCGATGCGCGCTACCGCGCCAAACGGTGTGGACGGTGTCTTCGAGGTCGGCGGAGTGAACCCAGGTGAAGTACAAGATCATAAGAATAGCTAGAGCCGCACATACGTGCAGCCTTGAGAAGAACCTCATCGCGTCACGACACTAGCTAGCTGACGGTTCAAAGAGCGCGTGAGAATGAAGTGTTAGCAACGCGATCTGCTCAAGCAAATGGCGGGCAGCCTCTGTGCAAGTATAGGCCCATAACTGTGGGAACTCCCAGCGTCAACATGGCTGGGCATGAAGGAACATGACGACGCCTGTGCAGTGTGAGCCTTGCTGTGGGTGTCATCCCCGGGGTGGCATGGATCAGATACGTCTGCCACGCCCGAAAGCGGATACATGTCGCGTGCGCGTTGCAGACTGCACTGTCAACCTGCGGTTTTCTGCCAGTGGAAGAACATTCAACCTACGTATCGTATGGTGGCGTTTCCTAGCGATGCTATCACCCTCTCCCGCCGGTGTCAGACCGCCGAATCTGCGCTGCGCCGCGTACACAAATGCGTGGGCGTGAGGTTTGGCCGCGCGGAAGGTACGGCCGCGTCGGCATCGTGTGCCCCACACCAGTGGCGTAATCTGTGGAGCAGTTTTCAAGGCCTTACGCGTATAATTTTAGATAATAGGTATCAGTGGTGGACAAGCGATTCCCAGGTGTGAAGCCACAAATGCAACAATGCGCTATGCCTATAGCGTGCGAAATGGTTATCTTGCCCGTTGGATACGATCTGGGTTGGGGCGCCTCAAGCCGCTTGCCGTGCCGGTTCCTCTCCAAAGTTCAGCTTCGCGAACCGACTCATCAAATTACCCCTTGTCGCATTGCCATCATCAATACACCCTGCTACGGAGAACGCATGACTTGCCCATTTTCGTGCCGCATCGTCGTTCTCTTGCAGATAGTAGTCCACGGCACGGTTGAACAGGGTGCATGCAAGCCATTCGAGCTCTGTCTTGGGGTAGCGCTCGAGTTCCTTGATGCAATCATCAGCCGGGTCTGCAGCATACGCGTTCTTCGCAGGGTCAGATGACGGTGGTGGTGTCCGCATTCCAGCCTTCGCAGTGACAGGATGGAAGGCCTGAATGAATTAAAATAGAACAGGATGAAGATGAACGGGACTTACGCCTTGCTGTTTCGCTGCCATGTGCTCTACTTGTTCGATGCATCTGAGACTGACTTGCTCGTCATGCTCAAGTGAAATGTTGAACAGGCACCGGAGCCAACGAGCCAGCTTCGTTATGTCCCGGTTTGGCTGTCGGCATGTCAAATTGACAATCTTCTCGAGCACAGACAGTACCTCTGCGAATCTTGTCAGTTCAGCTCCCTTGCCATAGCTTCCAGTCTTACTCGTCCGGTACTTCTTGTCTACCCCCGCTTTCACGATGCACGCATGTATAACCAGGACGAGATCTGCCAACGTTTCGTAGTGGTCTGGACTCTTGTATGTCCAGCATTGGTCGAACAGCTTGTCGAGTTCATCCCATCTTTGAAGCTTGAGTGCGGCTTCAAGCTCCAGCTTGACGACTTGAAAGTGCTTAGAAATGATATCGGCCTGAGAAGGTCCACTCAGTTTGTCTATACCTTCCGCTGCAACTCGTCGGAATTCTTGGCTGTGTTTGCGGGTTTCAAGATAGTAATGAATCTGGAGTGGTTAGCTATTGATCACTGCGACACCATACGCAACTCACGCTTTGCTCAATGTTGTCTTCTGCACGCGCCAGAGTGGCGTAGGTGCACGCAGCGAGGAACTCGCAGAACACTAGTCGGAGGCCGAGATCGCCGTCTGCATCTGGTTGGGTCTTCTCGTTGAGGAGTTTGATGAACTCGATACAGCAGGCGAGCAACCTGACCAGAAACAATGGTGGCATCTCCGCACAATACTTGAGCGATATGTTATAGGCATTCTTAGAGAACCACTCAAACTCCACGGCTGTGAACAGTTCTTTAGCCGGCGTGCTCGGCCTGGTACGAGAGGCTTTGGCTCGAACGCATGCTAGCGAATGTTATTAAAGAATTCCCAACAATGAGACCGTACTGCCGCTTACCTCCTTCGAAGATATTGCAAAGTTGTCCCAAGACGCCGGTGTCAATCTTGCCGTCCTTGATGAGTTCAGACTCCAGCATACGAGCGGTAGACCTGGTCATTTGTCAGCAATATAAAGCAACTTCAACAAACGACTTACCGCAACAGCGCAGGCAGGTTGACCTCTGCTGGCGCACTATGCTCGTACTTCTCAAGCACCTTCTCCAGAGCACGAATGGCCTGTCTCTTGTTACCCGCACTTTGAGCCTCCATAACACAAGCGTAAAGCAGAGTAACATCTTTGACAGAACTCCGACAAACGTGATCGAGACATTCAGCCGCAAAGTCTTCATCACCGCCTCGTAGACCAGCCTTGTACATCAAGTACCTCGTCATCGGTTCATCCTTCCCACTCTCGGGCATTTTACGGTGTACTTCCCTCGCTACCTCATAATTATGTGTCGCCAAGGCACACTGTATAATCTTTCTCGCAACTTTGGCTTTATTCTGAACCCCAGCTTTCTCGAAGATTGCATGTAGGCACATGCGACACCACGCCTCAGCCACATGGTATTGCTCCTGGTTGATCGAGGCCCCTATTCTCTTCCATAATAGAGTCTGCGCAGCATGTGTGGCAGGAGCAGAAAGCCGAATTTTCGAGTTCTGATCGACGGTATCAAAGAGCTCTTGTAGCTGCTCGAGCGTATTGTCGGCGAAGTTGTTGTTTACACCAATCCAGATACGCGTGATGACAGCCTTTTCAATCCAAGACTGGTTTTCTTCTCGGAAGAGTCGAATGTCGATTAGATCGTCGAGTGCTTTACAGGCGGTAGCGTTGCTGTGGTCTTTCAGCTTGTGTATGTGGTGCATGATGGTCTTGAAGTTTGTGTCATTCAGCACAATGGTGCGTATCATGCGCAAAAGGACGTTGTAGAACTCGTTCGTGTCCAGGGTTTGGGCTTCGGATAAGAGTTCGATCTTCAGCAGAGAGACGATCATTTTGTCTCCAAAGTCGGTTTCCATTAACTTCATCATTTGCCACGCCTTCTCTTGTGTTTCCGCGGTCTTGGTCTTCATGTATGTCTTGACTGATGGTATCATTAGTTGTCATCTTCCGGTTGCGTATGATGAGTTTTTCTCACCAAGACTGTGCATAATGCTAAGTCTGAGCTCGCCAATCTCGGGGCTGAGCATGTCCAGATCCTGCTCTTCGAGGACATCATATGCACGCTCCAACCACCTCGCAGCAACCTCGTAGTCGCGCTTCGCTAGGGCGGCCTTTCCGATCTCGTACAGCAGATCAGCAAGTTGTTCAGTCGTGGTAGCGTTGAAGCTTGTTCCAAGCTCTTTGCACTTCTTAAACATGTACTCTGCCGTGTCCATACGATCATTACGCCATGCCTATACGCGCGTCAGTTCGATGGCGCATCTCCGAGCATCGCACGTAACAGCTCACTCACCAGAGTTGTACGCACAGCAAAATACTGCGCCCTGAGTCCATCTACAAGCTCCCTGTCTTTCCCATCTCCAGCTTCGTCCCGCTTCCTCAGAATTTCTTCATAATCAGCGGCGCGTCCAAGAACAGTCATCGCAACACTCAGTTCATTTCCCTCGATGCATACTCTAGCCGCCTTCAACGCAACCTTTATCAGCCGAATACAGTTCTTCCGTTGGCGCGCTTCCGAACTCTGGCTCCCAGCTGAGTCGAGCAGCATGAACGCGTAAGCACGCAGAAAAGGCAGAATGCGGAGTTTGTGCGCTGTCGCATCCTTCGATTGTGCATCGATGCCGGAGTCGTCGTTGCGGTGTAAGCGTGTGGCTTGGTTCCATAGCTCAGTTCCTAGTTTATCGAGCTCTTCTTGCTTTGCATTGAGGGCGGATGATGCCTGGAGAGGGAGGCTGCGCAGCTGTGTTTGTAGTTCACTGACGAGGGTCGCGTCGTTGTCACCGGTTTCGATTCGTTTGCTTAGAGTCGAGGCGAATGCTAGAAAAAGTGAGTGTCATGCGTAGGGTAGGTGCGAAGTAAAGCACTTACTTAGAACCGCTCTCAACTTCTTCTCGCGTTCCAGCTTTGCTGTCGACTGCGCATGAGACATTTTGCATGTAAGAAGTGGTGGAGAGAGATGTGGAGGGTTGACGTCTAAAAAGTGAAGTCGCGACTAAGAATCTCGAAAGTGACTTCACACGCACGCGGAAGGATTGGGAAGGAGCAACACGTGAGCGCAGCTGAACTGGACACAGGAAAACAAGTAAAATCAGATAAAAATGCAAGCAATAGGATATACATGTTGAAGTAAAGCCTGTGGATATCGCCGCGGTCCTGATTACCTTCACAGCGTATGCGTACGCACTTTTTCTGGCAGGTGCATCGAGACACCCAAGTACAGTGTTGCTACACCCTCAACTCATTACAAACTACAGTCTTGCGTTGCCTGCGAGAATTGAACCCACCCTGAAGGTTTACGAAGCCGGTAGCGACCCCGATGTAGCTTCAGTGATGGGAAGGAAGTTGCCCACAATCAACGCCGGTCTAGTCACAGTCAGTCTAAGCTCCCATCTACACCCCGACCATTACTTACATATTCCAAGCATCCCGCTTGACCGTAAATGAAAAGCAGCACCGTATCTCTGGATCCTTGGAATGTGGATCTGGATTCTTGAGGGAACAACTCGTCAGAATAGCTTTCTGCGTATGATCGAATGCGATGGCGCCAAACTTCTCCCAGTACGATACCAGCGATGGCTCGGCGATGATCTCGTGCAGAGCGATATTACCCTTTGTTCTTGTTAGCTTGCCCTGTCCAAGCGATAATGATTCCACCTTACGTCTCGTAACTTCGACATCGGTACGTGGATGAGCCGCGCCATTTCCTTGTTGCCGCGATAGATCTCGCCTGTTCGTCTCCAGCAGCAAGCGGGTATTGCCATGCTGGCGAAGACGCGATCGTACTCCATCAAGCTCTTGTCGAACCACATCTCGATTCGTACTAGATCAACGTCCGTCAGGCTCTGCATTCGCTCGCGGAACTTGGGTCGGAAGCGATCTAGCTGGCGGAGTACTCGGATGCGAGAGGCCTGCTGTAGGTTCTGCTCCATATACTGGTTCAGTCTGGCATAACCCTTGACGTAGTTGAAGGGTTTCAGGAGCCCTGCGTCGACTTTGGCTTTGAGCAATTTGTTCATGCGCTCTTCAGGGCTGTCGTTCCCAGCAGGGTCGGCGGCTGTGACGAGGTATCTCTCTCTGGCCTTGTCGATGGGGACTCCAGCTGCTTGTCGTGATGCAGCATGACCAGCGGCATTCTGCGCGGGAGGCGGAAGCAATTGGGGCGGTCTTGATGTGTTCGCGCTGTAGGCGGAATTGCTGTTCAGGGAATCCATCTGGTTCATGAGTGAGGCATCAGTGAAGAGACTGTGGAAGTCATTGCCTCCATAAAAAGCACCGTCATCCATGAGACTGTTGTTGAGGAAGTCGTTGAGCAGGTTATACTCATTGCTAACTTCCGAGGTATTGAACATATATGAAGGATGGAACTGCATGTCCTGAAGGTTGTTTTGGGAGGAGAGCAAACCATCGTAACCCAAAACTCCAGGAGTGTCAGTGACGACCACGACGAGGAGCTGAGGAGAGTGTAACTTACAAGGCTGACTACCAGCCGTCAAGGCCGGCAATTGTGGCGCGGATACGGGGTCATTTCGGGTACCTGACGTTGTGCTGGCCTCCCTATTAGGAGGCACTGGGTGCGCCGCCAGGTTAAGCCCTGCGTCCGGAACTGGTGCAGCAGCCGTCGATGCGGCATCGGAGGGGGTTGACTCGACCTGAGTGGGCTGGCTTTGTCCATCGCCGTTCTCTGGCTCAGACTTGGACTTTTTAACACCCTCACGCGGCTCGTCGTGACATAGGTGTCCAATATTTCGTTTTACACAGCGTGTGCATGGTCGCTCCTGCATTGGGCAAAGGCACAATCAGCTTGCGAATAGATGATGCCTTGTTCGGTGCACTTACGAGGTCACAGGTCATGTGCTGATTGGTCTCGGTCAGCAAGCAGGAAAGGTTGTCTCACATGCTAGTACATGGCATGTATCGAATATTGGGGATGTGGGTGGAGCTCACCGAACGTCTGCAGTAGATGCATGCTACATGGAAGCATATAGGTCAGCAAGGTTGCGGACGCCTTCGCGGCTACACAGCGTCGACGGCTTACCATGGTTTACTTTTCTACGCTTTTTTGGCGGCTTTGCAGACGCCTCGGAATTGGTCGCATTGGGTTTGGGCTTTGCAGGAGAATGGGCTTTGGACACGTCATGGTCTGGAGGGACTTTGTCCTTGTCTGCTTCTTTGGGTTCGGCCATGTTGACTGGCGAAGCTCCATTTGATCGTCGTGCAGCTTCCGTCATCAAGTGCGGATAGTGGGTCGGTGGCAGAGCCGGGTGCTTTTCTTGGAGGCGCGCAGGCTCATGTGTGTTACGACAGGGGTCTCGTCAGGCACTGGAGCATCGGAAAGAGCAAAGAAGGTCGAGATGCGCCAGGAACACGTTCTTTGGTGGCACCGCAGGGCCTGCAGTCGCGGTTGACGAGTGGCGGAGGAGAGTGGTTTTAAAGGCCACAAGGGACAGGTGAATGTCTGCAGTCGCGTGCTTTGCCGAACCGAACCTTGGAAGGAAGATGCCGGCGGAAGTCAGCACATCCAATAGCGGAGAAGTGCACCGCGACAATTTCTGGGCGGAGATTTTGACAGCGCTCCGCTGCGGAAGGCTGGCGATCTCGGATGATTTCCAGGTTATTCGAATCGCAATGTGCTTGACAGGTGGTAGTTCGCACCAGTGTCGCATGGGATGGCTGTAGCTGCAGCACTGGCTCCGCTCTGCCGAGAGGCCATGCCAAGGTGGTGGAGCCAATCACTTCCTAGTGGTGCTACACTACATCAATGGACTCGGTCGCAAATGCATGTGTTCCAATGACCGTACTGTCGGAATTGCAGTTCTAAAACTGGGGGTAGATTGATAGAGCTGGACGGTCTCGCTGCCAACTTCAGGTAGCCGCCACGCTTGAAACAGCCTTGTCCAGAAGACTCATGCCTCGCACACAGCTTTCTCTAGAGTATTGGAAATACGCCCATGTCCTCCAACGCCATACACCTGCCCTTGGTATCCAACCCTGCCCTGTATGCACCACACCTGTCCAGAAGCCAACCCATACGCCGTGTCATGCATGACTATAGAAAGAACAAACGTCGCCGCGGAACCTGCACATTGCTGCTTCAGAGAGCAGCATACTGCACGGCACTGGCGTGCTTGAACAGGACATGGTCTAGTGCAGCCTGCGCGTCCCTCATGGCCGTATCCAGACCTTCTACCTGTGTATGGTTGCCCTGCATACTCTCGAGGCTGCGTCGCAGTTGGGCGAGCACCGGCGCAAGGTCGTCATCGGGCGTATCGAGGAGGGAGAAGTCTACTGGTTCTGGTCGCTTCAACTGTATATCGTCTGGACCGTCTCTGTCCGTCGTCGCATCGCCTTGGTCTTGGAGCAAGGGGTGCAGCTATAGCAGGGAGGTCAGCAACGCATTCAGCTCGACTAGAATAGACCGACACGCACCCGTCCATGCTTCTTCTGGTGTTTCCACTCGGACGTCCAGCTCTTGACGTTCCTCTTCAGAGCGTCGAGACTGTCTTGGTCCTTTTTCAGCAGGTACTGAGCAATTTTGGCCTGTTCGCTGAGCAGCTGCTTCGCATGCCGGGCTGTCGTGACCTCTCGTGATACTTGAGCATTGCGCTCCGTGAGCTTGTCGATGTTGAAGTGGATGTCTTTGGCCTGGGGCGGTATCCGCGACTCGGCTAGTTGACGCGCCAGCTTCCGCACAAGGGGATTGAGCGTGTTGTGTGCGGCCATGATCCTGCGTTCGTCTCGCTGTGTCTCGGCGATGTCCTTCTTCGCATTGCGGACCACCGTGGTGATCTGCTCCAACACCTGGGGCGGCAGTTGCGGCCACGTGTCCATCAGCTCCTGCGGTATCTTCTTTGTCTTGGTCTCCAACTGCGTGTACTGTTTGTGTGGCTCGTCTTCGGGCTCAGCGATTTGATCCGACTTGCGCTTGCGGGGCTTCGGCGGTTGTGTTGGCGCGGCATCCACTATGGAGAGCTCATCCTCGACTTCTTCTGGCGCCTGCTTCTTCTTGGGTCTGCCTTTCTTTGCCGCAGCCGCCCTTGGTGCAGGCTTCGGCTTCGGCTTCGACTTCGACTTGACAACAGCGCCAGAGTTGCGGCTGCCTGGGGGCC
Organism: Alternaria solani; assembly: GCA_002952155.1. NCBI lineage: Eukaryota > Fungi > Ascomycota > Dothideomycetes > Pleosporales > Pleosporaceae > Alternaria > Alternaria solani. The sequence continues at coordinate 297,075 of CP022032.1, read as the reverse complement.
GGCCTCGCCTCTTCTTCCCGTTTGCATCGCTGAGACGCGCCTAGACATAGTCAGTATGCGCATGGAACAGCGATATGTTGATGCTTACCATGACGTTGGGACCGAGTTGGGACGCGTCTGGTTGATGTTGACACTCGCGTCTGGTGGGGAAGGAGCCGAGTAGCGCAGGCGCCTCTTCACGTGCGGGCAGCCCTCCCCCTTCACTCCCACATCCATCCATGACCGGGCCATCGACTACATCCTCACAGGTACAATGTGGCTCGCACCCTATAACCACGCATTTGAAAACGCATCACATATTCAATCTGACTCCTCATCATACTGACAACTGACATGTATACATCTGGCTATACTGATCTGTCCCTATCCTCTCCCAAGCTCATGGCGACTGCCATTTTCCCGTAACTTCAACAAGTCACCTACCGTCAACTCACCATCCAAGAGTTTCGCGTCTCAAAACTGAGAGAAGAACTTCCAAACCTCACCAGGTGTAAAACTCTGCGGTCCAACATCGTTACCCGCGTCTCCAGGCAGCGCAACATGATCTCCGTCAAAAGCAGTCCACTGCGTCGGGTACTTGCACCCATCGTACACCGTCGTAATCCGCTGCCTACTGTTTCTCGCAGGCTCAGGTGCATTCTTAGGCTGACACCCATTCAGCCTCACGAAGCGATCTCTAATCTCCCTTCCTGATGCGATGGGGAGCACGCTGTCCTTCACTCCATGCTGCTGGTATAAAGCAATTGGATCGCTTCCGCCGGCGCAGCCCGAAAGTGTGGCACCCGAGAGCACGGCGATGGCGCGGTACTCCTTCGCGCGGCTGCAGGCCAGACTGAAACTCATGGCACCGCCGTACGAGAACCCGAGGGAGAAACGTTGGGTTTCGTCTACACAGAGATCATCCTCGACCTGCTTGCGGATAGTATCGAGGAAGGTGATGTCTTCGCCGTTCTGGTTTCCCCAGCCCTTGTTGATACCGTCGGGAGCGATAAAGATGGCAGTCTCGTTCGCGAGAGCCGCAAGGCCATAGTACGGTGCGCTACCGCCAGAAACAGATGTCATATCGCCATTCAGCCAGTGGAGACCGAAGACGAACTTGTAGGGGTGGGCATTGTCATAGTTGTTTGGGATCCGGAGGGTCCACTGGCGTTGCTTGCCGTTCACCGTCGTCCTCTGGACACCGTTGGTCAACCTTGGCGTCTTGCCGCAGCCCGCTGTGACAGCGGAGGCGTGATCAAGTATTGTGAAGAACAGAAGTGCGGCAAGTGCGAAGAAGGACGTTGGGCGGAACATGGTCGCTGATCGCTGGACTTGAATGTTGCGTTGGCAGCCAGTTCGCCCTGCAGCGGACGCTTAAGTACGTTTCCATCTACTGCGTTCGACTTCATGGTAATTTCCATACTGATAACCCCATCAGTCGATCTCTTTGGTATACTAGGGGTTGGCCGTTGTGAGTTCTGCTTTAGGCATCAACTCCAGTCCTTCATCTCGAACACAAGGGGTTGACTGCCGTTATTGTCTGCCGTACGAGAACACCAAGACCTCGATACAAATTAGACAAGGTCATTCTTCGTGCCTTTACCTTTACACCCAATGGACACTGTACAAGTCGCATTTTCGCCAGTCCACAGGTATTTCGGGTAGACGATGCCAAGAGACGAAACTCGCGGCACTTCGTCCAGGACGAGACAGGTGATACACTTGTGGACCGACGTTGTATCATGCATGTTGATTTGCTCTCCCCATGGGGTAGTACGCCTAGTATCCTGCATTCCGCCGAGTTACGCCATCCTTTCGCTCGGATGCTAACCGACTGTTCGACTACTGCAACTAATACAAGAAAACCGTTGCCGGACGGTGGCTTGCACACATGCTATTCTCCATATGGAATCTTTCTCCACTTTCCGACTTAGCCCCTGGTTCAGGGTAGGAGGGCATAAAGACCCGCGGCTGTTTACATATGCAGCATCCGTCACCACGAATTTACACTTTAGCCCCCGAACCCAGCACAATGTTTCGTCCGGTACAGTATGCCATGTCGGCCAACTTCGTTGAGGCCAACACATGCTCAAATACTCTTAGCTTGTCGATATAAACTCCAAATAAGGGTCACCAGTCCAATTAATGGCACTTCACAGAAACACAAATGCAGTCATGGTCACCGAGAACCCCAAGACTCTCAACCAAGTCCTTGGAGACTACCCGTATGGTTTTACTGAGTTCGCTTCGCAATATGGAAGACGTTGATTTACCATTATACCCACCCAACGCATAAACAAGATCTCAACACCCTGCTCACCCGACAGGATACAGCCAATCCCGGAAGAAGACTGTTTCTTCCCCTCACCAATATCTTGGGATACAGCAAAACTCAGCGCATGTTGGTGATTTGCGCGAGAACATACGAGCTACATCCACCGGTAAAAATGCCCCATGGGGTACTGACACCACATTGTACGAACCGCCGGGTATATCGTCAATACTAGCGATGAACTACACACTGGTTCATAAGGCTAAGCTTTAGAGATGATCCGACCCACTGGGGACCAATGACCTTGTGGCGTTCAAGACGAAATGTAGATACTTAAGCTGAGGTTACGATCGATCTATATAATCCCAGCTCAATCAAACACCCCTTCCAATACTAGAAGAAGGTTGAGCGATGTTGTCCAAGCTCCTAGTAGCGATAGCTGCATTGGCAAGCAATGCCATCGCCCACCCTCTATCCTGCAACAGCTCTGCCCCCCAGCCATGGGGTTTCTTTACCAACAACACCATCTACCAAACTTCGGGCAACGAGGGCATAACCTATCCACGTTACACGGAGCTCCAAGACGGAACCATCATCGCTACAGCGTCACTCTCAGGTCACAGCCCAAACTACTTCCCCATCTTCGAGTCCAAAGATGGCGGCGCATCCTGGGAGCACGTTTCCGATCTCCACGACACAGTCAACGGCTGGGGATTCAGTGCGCAGCCCGCGCTGACAGAATTGACAGAACCAATGGCCGGATACGAAGCTGGTACTATTCTGGGGAGTGGAAATAGCTGGAGTAACAACGGGACAAGGATTGATCTATATGCTAGCAGAGACGGTGCGCGGACGTGGGAGTTTGTAAGCCATATTGCCGAAGGCGGGAGGCCGAATACCACAAACGGCGCGACACCAATCTGGGAGCCCTATCTCCTGTACGTACCACAATTCATGTCTACTTGCCTAGGCCAACTGTTGCTGATACGGAACCCAGACAGTACCAAGGCCAACTAGTAGCCTACTACTCGGACCAACGCGACCCCCAGCACGGCCAAAAACTCGCCCACCAAATCTCCACCGACCTCAAAACCTGGGGCCCAGTCATAAACGACGTCGCGTACGAAGAATACCTCGCCCGCCCAGGCATGACAGTCGTAGCCTTTATCCCGCCTCTCAACCAATGGATCCTCGTCCACGAACTGCCCATCGGGAACTCGTCTTCCTACGGCTCCAACTACCCCGTCTACTACGTCATGGCCGACAGCCCACTCAACTTCCGCAACAGCATCGGCAGACCCATCGTCGTCAACAACAGCACAGTGCCGAATGCGAGTCCGTATGTGGTCTGGAGCCCGCTCGGTGGGCCCAACGGTACGATTGTAGTTAGTGATGCGGATCGACGGCAGGTGTATACTAACTCTGCGGGTGGCGCGGTGGATAGGTGGGAGGAACATGGGACGCCGGCTGGTGCGGTGTATAGTCGGGCTATTCAGGTGTTTAGGAAGAGGCCGAATCATTTGATGGTTTATGGGGGGGAGACGTATGATGATAGGGGGAAGGGGGTGTATACGCCGTTTTCGGCGACGGTGGTGAGGCTGGATGAGGTGCTCAAGGCGTCGGCGGTGGAGTGAGAGGTGGAATCTGGCTGGTGGCTGGTCTTGTGCGGAATATTATACTCGACCAACTGCTGGAACTATGCATCCAGTATCATTTCGATGTATGGTCTCGACAGCCAGGACGTTTGGAATCTCCTTGAGTACATGGACCAGTGGTATGTCGGAATAGCTTCCACCATAGTATAGATGGAACTGAAATATTCAAGAAGAAAGACATTGCATGAAAGTGACAGAATGAAACTGGGTATCGAGTTCTTCTGTCTGTGTAACAACTTGTAGTGTTCCCAGGGGGCTGGAACCGTGGGTCTTGTGGAGCAAGATGCTACAGGTAGCGACCATGTGCTACGATCTATGTGACTTTGCCTGAACGGTGCGACGATAAAAGAGGTGAAGGATTCAAGACTGGTCTAAAAACCGGGCTGGATGGTACTATAGAACTGTACTACGCATAACTCAGGTTTGTTGTTTCAGGTGGGATATTGTCCGATTTCAATGACAATAGTGACGGAATGAATACGTGGAGTTGACAGCCACGAAACATATAATGCAAGAGGGAAATGCGAATACATCATACTCAGAAGGACCAGAGAAGTGTAGCAGGTTTTGTGCTATGCGAAGCAAGCCATAACATGGGATTCTTCTTGCTCGAGTCAGGGCATGATCCACCGCAGCTACTCGACCAGTCACACCGCTTTCGCGCACACACGATGGAGTTCGTGAGGCTCCGTGTGGAGTCGTGATATGGACACATCCAGCTAATGGCTTGGCTGAGTTCTTGTAGTAGCATATTGGATCGGAGCTCTAGAATATCGGAGGCTGTCGCGTGGTCCGATGTGGGCGCTATGATGTAGGATTTAGCGACGTGGTCCAACTCCGACCTCACGATCGGTCTGCGCTGATATGATGTTTACCTAGGTTATCACCAGCCCTAATCGCAATCCGGAATGAAAACGAGGGGCAATAGTGTTACTCGGGAGTAAACACCCACAAAAAGCCGCTCGGCACAATAAGACCTGCTAAGCAACTCTCCTGTAAGTGCTTGATGGTGTTAGAAGTCGCCGCCGGTTCTGCCCGAGGCGGTCCCCAACCCGCGTGTAAGCACCCCGGGTCTCCTCCAAGATCCACCCAACAGTAAGACCTAGAGAGCCTGGAGAATGGGGGAGCACGAGGCTGGAGCGGAACATGTCGGACGGCGTACTTTAGTAAGGTATGCTCCCTCTGCACTATCTCACCGGGCCGTCCGAAAACAGTATGGGCGCCGAATGAACCAGTTACCCGATGGCGATGGGGATTGGCTTTTCACACCATGCCAACCCATGCTGCGGTTCCGATGGGACGCATGGACTTTCTGCTCTTGGAATTTTGCAACTTGCGCCGTTTCTTGACACATCACGAGGCCCCTCGACGTCATGGCGCGCAGAGTTTGGTATTGGTTGGGCGTTCGAGGAGCTGGTAGCCGGGCACACCAGAACTGGTCGCGAACGTTGAGCCATGCGCCTCTTCCGCGCCTTCCGCAATGCTTGTCTTCATGTCGAACTTGGCGTTCTTGAGATCAGCACCTGCGATGTCTTGTTGGGGTATTGAAAGACTTTCTCGATACGAATGCACGCGCAACCTTCCACACTTGACCGGAGAGTATCTCGGGAAGAATATTGGATCCAACCGCAGAGCCGCATGTGGGCCACTAGAAGCTTCATTGCAGCCAAGCTCCACCAAGACGGTCGGTCCTTTGCTTGTTTTTCTCCACCCGCCTTGACTCTTCCTGGGCGACCCATGATAAGTCTGCAACAACCGGTTATGCACTGGTGCGTACTACCCCGGCATTGCGATCCGCGAAAGACAAAATTTTTGCCGCGTTCGTGCCATGGAGACTCCACGCGTACGTCACGTCACATTAATCGCGGGATGAGGAGTGCCATGGGGACGCTCTCCATGGGCATGGGTCGTCTCCACTGGGGTTTATAAAGAGCGGAGATTCATCCCCTGGTGAGGGGTTGTGAGATACCAGCCTTTTGCTGCAGACCTTCTCCCTCTACCCTTCTCTATCCTTTCTGCTGGTCTCTTGCTGATCACTGCCCACGATGGACGAGAAAGACACCAAGGTCGTTGAGATGCACGACACGTCGTCGCCGCAACAGCCAATGCAAAACGAAAAGTTCGATAACATCGCGGTCGCCCCTACACCAGACTACTCCGCACCCAAGGCCAAGACCGAACAACTCGAAGACGCAAGGGGATGGGAATCCGAGAATCTGATTCAGGATCTCGAGAAGGAATTGGAGCAAGCCAACTACAAGAAGGGCTTCTTGGACATTGAGTTCAAGAACCCCAAGCATTTCACATGGATGATTGTCGCGTTCGCATCTATGGGTGGTCTGCTTTCTGGCTTGGACCAGTCGCTCATCTCTGGTGCTAACCTTACGCTCCCCGACGACCTCAACCTTACTGCTCAACAAAATTCCCTCGTCAACTCCGGCATGCCGCTAGGAGCTGTTGCCGGTGCCTTCCTCATTTCACCATGCAACGAATACTTCGGTCGCCGCTGGGCCATCCTCATCTCTTGTATCCTCTACACAATCGGTGGTGCACTCGAAGCTGGAGCTATAAACTACGGCATGATCGTCGCTGCTCGTGTCATCCTCGGTGCTGGTGTTGGTCTTGAAGGTGGTACTGTCCCCGTCTACGTCGCCGAGACTGTCGAGAGCAGACTCCGTGGTAACCTTGTTTCCCTCTACCAATTCAATATTGCCCTCGGAGAAGTCCTTGGCTACGCCGTTGCAGCCATGTTCATCACTGTACCGGGTAACTGGCGCTACATACTTGGTTCCTCGCTCGTCTTCTCCACCATCATGGGTATCGGTATCCTCTTCATGCCTGAGTCTCCTAGGTACCTTATGCACAAGGGCAAGCCTCTGGAGGCGTTCAAGGTCTGGAAACGCATTCGAGGCACTGCTACCCACGAGGCCCGCGAGGAGTTCTTTGTCATGAAGGTCAGCACTGAGATGGAGGAAGCCGAGGTGGCTGCTGGGCGTACAAACCGCTTCCCATGGATGGACTTCTTCACCAAGCCGCGTGCTCGCCGGGCAATCATTTACGCCAACATCATGATCTTCTTGGGACAGTTCACGGGTATCAACGCCATCATGTACTACATGTCAGTGTTGATGAACCAAATCGGTTTCGACAAGATTACCGCCAACTACATGGCGCTTGTAGGAGGTGGTTCTCTTCTCCTCGGTACAATTCCTGCCATATTCCTTATGGAAACCTGTGGCCGTCGTTTCTGGGCCATTGCCATGTTGCCTGGTTTCCTCGTCGGTCTCGTCCTTGTTGGTGTGTCATACCAGATCGAATCTCTGCAAGGCACACTCGGTACCTACTTTACCGGTCTCATCCTTTACGAACTGTTCTTTGGTTCCTACGCCGCACTGACATGGGTCATCCCCTCTGAGGTCTACCCAACCTACCTCCGTTCCTACGGAATGACCACCTCCACCGGATGGCTCTTCCTGTCTTCTTTCATCGTCACCTACAACTTTACCGAGATGCAAAACACCTTCACCAAGACTGGTCTCTCGCTCGGTTTCTATGGTGGTATTGCTGTACTAGGATGGTTCTACCAGATCTTCTTCATGCCTGAGACGAAGGATTTGACACTCGAGGAGATTGACCAGTTGTTCCAGCAGCCTACCCGACAGCTCGTTGCACAGAACGCGAAGAGCTCGTGGCAGGTTACCAAGGACTTGTGCCACTTCAGGTTCAAGAAGGTGTTTATTGATAACAACAGGAGGGGTAGGCGCGAGGAGTAGGGGTGACGAAGAGTCACTACAAAAGCTTTTTGAGTTGCTGTCTGCATTCTGTACTGCAGACAGATCTCCATTATGATGAATGCTCGACTTATGAGCCCATGATGTATGGCGGAACATGGACGGAGGATATGATAATTACTATATACCCACAATGCACGTTTTGAATTTGAGGTTATTCTTGCTATCTGGCATATCTATTCGCGACATGATCATGTGAACTGACTACATGAACAGGGCTTTCTTTTGTCTTGTCTAGGCATATTTAACGTTGGTGTCTATGTTAGCACTCAACAGGCATACTACTCAAGCCTAGGTTGTAACTGAGGGAAACTATAACCAGGTCTAGCATTCTTTGAAAAAAAATCCTTGCTCTTGTTTCATTCATGTAACTTTCAAATCTCAAGTTCTTTCGATCGAGCAATCGACATGTCCGTTCGCCCAACCGATGCGCATGCCATCGCTCACAACAAACAACCCACCAGAAACTCATCTAGAAAATTTACAAATCACCGACCCACATTTCAAGAGGGGTCTCGAGCATCTTCTGAAGCCTGTACGTAACGTTGGAGTTCCTGTCTCAGTCAGACATTCCTAAGACAGTCACAGCGTCTTCACCAGAGCTTAAGACGAGACACAACCACACACACAATCATCGCATTTTTCTCACCGATGACCAAGGAATAATATCTGCGCAGTCTCATGCCGTGTCTCTACTTTCGTGTACAAAGAGCCGGGATCCGTCATCGTTCCTTGGTATTCATCATCGCAGTCCGCTTCGGTGATCGAAATCCAGTCGCTACAGAACCAGCCCCAGAATTTTATTTCATCACCTTAACGCTCGCTTCTGTCATACGCTCGTTCAGTTCTTTTTGTTGCTCAGACCTGCAATCGGATATACACCTAGGTACATTTTACCACCTACCCGACCCGCTCAAACATGGACCACTTCATCGCCAACACCACAAGAATGGTACCAGGAACATTGGTTCCCATTGACGGGCCCTTGGTGACCAACGGAAGCGCCTCTTATACCAAATATATTCCTGGCTGCGCCATCCTCCTCGGCATGATGCTTGTAGTGAGTAGCGTATGGCTTTTCGCGGAAGCGGTTATGATCGCGGGCTGCGGCAATGGAAATGGAAGTGATGCTAGTCCTGGTACGTTTTTACACCCACCTCCAAGGAACCTTGTCATGTTTCATGGTTCTAGACTAAAGGGAAGATGCTAACATCGCTCTTGTTTCGCATCAGGCAAAATTCCCCAAAAACATCCAGCTACAAGCAAAAACAAAACCAGCGCTACGACTGCTTCCGTAGAGGGCAAGACCACTTTCGATATGTGTGGAGTTACTGATGTGGTCGAAGTTGATGGCCATTAAGTCATCGGTATCGCGTAACTAGACGGTTGTGCTGTAGCACGAATGAGGGTACCCGAGAGTGAAGCGTTTTCGATGTGGTGACCACACTTACAAGAAGTTTACAAGAACGGATATTTTTTGGATATATGTATGGAAAGAGAGCTATGCAGACCGAGAGGAATTCATGATGTGAGGACCAATATAGCAGGCCTCTGCAAGATGCTTGGCTAATCCAGGGGCGTTTACAATGAGGGTATGGGATGCCAGCATTGGGTATAGGTGCTTAGATGGGGACGTCTGCTAGATTGTGGCGCGAAGCATCTATTGTATCATGTTGAGCACCAAAGTTGTGTCGAAAACCCTAATGTGAAATTCAGTCACAGCGCATTATGCATAAATTTCTCTAATCATTCATCTAGTCACCCGCTATGAATGGCACAGCCTCATGTTGCGCGAGAAAACCTAAACATGCACCTTCTTGAACGTCAACGTCTTCCCTGGATGCGGTATGCTCTGCCTTCCAATCTCAATATTGGGATGCCTCTCTGTGTCACCATTCGGCATTCCAATATCGTACTCCAGAATCAGCCTCGCCATGATCATCTTGATCTCGTTGGCGGCAAAAAAGCGGCCAGGGCACGCATGGCGTCCGTAGCCGAAAGCCAGGTTAGTCTCGTTGGTGGTGACGAATTGGTTGCGCGCGATATCCACTGCCTTGCCGCTGGAACGTAGCTTGTAAGAACGGAAGCCATCGAATTCGGAGGATGAGGGGTAGAATTCGCTGTCGAGGTAGATGGCCGCGGCGGGGACTTCAATCAGGACACCTGCAGGGATGTGTTGGCCGTTGCTGAGAGTTATGCCTTTGAGGGCACGGCGGCCGAAGGATGCTAGATGGCGGGTTAGCTGCTGTGTTTTCTTTCAAGATGATGTGTCTGGGAGAGAATTTGAAGGGCTTGACTTACTGACGCCAGGAGGGTAAAAGCGTGTGACCTCCTTCATGTAGCTATCGAGCTTCTCCATCTGTTGCAGGGCGCGGGAAGTGATGACTCCACCGTTCTCAGCCATGGCATTGCTGATCTCTTCACGGATAGGTTCGATGTACTCTGGTGTGACGGCAAGTTGGTATAGGATATTCGTGGCGGTCATAGTCGTGGTGTGGATGGCAGCAAAGATGAGTGCGAGTTGGAAATGAGCGATTTGGTCGACCGAGTCTTTACCGTCCGAGCGTGTGATCATCCACTGCAGCATATCGTCTGGTGCCTCCCAGTTGGGGTCTTTTGACTTGGCAGTCATCCTCTCCTCTACAATCGGACGCAGGAAGTCGGATAATTGCTTCTCGCGCTTGCGGAGCTGTTGAACTTCTGGGCGACGAGGTGCCATGAATGGCTTCAGGAATGGACGGAGTTTCTTGCAGGCGGTGACCGCACCCATGAGATCGAGGGTATAGTTGATCGCAAGGTCGAGGTACTCTGGGTTCTGGCATAGTTCTGGTCCAACAAAAACACGACCGGAGACCTTTGCGACGACTTCGACGAGTTTCTGGTTGATGTAGACTTCAGTGTAGTCGTCACAAGGGGGCATGCAATCTCGAATTGCGGCGTCGACCTCCGCGCAGATGACTGGGTTCAACCGAGCTTACATGATGTTAACTTTACTAGCTCGTAGGTATCGTACCTGTCAGAACTTACGTAGCGCAGGGGTGAGGTCAGATTTGATCGAATGAACAGCTGTAGATCCCTCAACCGCTAGTCTAGTGTATTTGACTTCCATGCTCTGTAAGCAATTAGCGTTCTTGTATGGATGATCAATGGCTAACGCCTACTTACATTCCTGACAGCTTCAGGAAAGCTGAGGACATCATCAGGGAGTTTTCGTAGTTCTGGAAGTAGGCTCAAAGGTACGACGACGTTGTCTTCGCCTGCGGGGATGTGAGTGATGGTCGGTAGCTGCACTCAGAAAAGGTTGACATACCACCCTCTCCATTGATTCTGTATATCGAGTCTTTGAACTAATAGTATTGTAAGCAGAAGTATCCACATATAGCTAGAGTGACCTACCTTGGTGTATCCATCTTGGTACATCTTCCTCGCGGACGCAAGGAATGCTTGTCGCTGCTTCTCCCCGTCCTGGAGGCCGCCGAGGGTCGGGATGCTTCCCAACTGGGCCTTGCGTTTGAGCTTCGGAACATATGCGCATATTGCGAAGATGAGCGCAGCTATCGCTACAGTCTGCAGCGTGTGCGTCAACTGTGAGAGATTCAGGAGGTCCATGGCCGTAGGCTCGGGTGTAGAAGGCACAACAGAAGCATTGACGTTTTCAAGCTTGCTGGCCATCTTTGCGATGAGCGGTCAGGTAGACACTAAATCCAATTTCGACTGCCAACCTTGCTGGTGCTTGGTGTCTGGCACGCAGAAAGGCGCACCGTGATTGTCCTCCTTTATAACTGATAGTCTCCAGTCTACTAGCATCAAGGCCCGTGGCACGACCTGCATCATACGGCTCATACAGTTCATACGTTAGACACGGTTACTGTCTAGGCCGACTATTTGGCGGTGCTGGCGACGGGGCTGTTAGCGAAAGAGCCGTCATTCGACTGCTAGTGTGTCTCGGGCAAGGGCCTTGCCGATCGCTAGGCCAAGTCCTACCGTTGCGTTTCGGAGTGGTCTCTTGAGTGCAGCACTTGAGATAAACTCGTCGCGTGCCATCCAATTACCGTTCTTGCAATTCGACCGAAGCGCATATAAGGCAGCCTCTAGTGACGCGTATGTGGTCGCCTCGGAGGCAGCTTTTCCTTGTGGAGAGTCTGTTAGAAGGCTCCGGCGGAAGCATGTCGGCAGTCCTCAAGCGACATGTCATCACGCGTCGTGCGTCCGTGCCGGCGGCAAGAGCATGCAACACTGCGATGTGTCGTCGCAGTGCACGCATGAAAATACTTTTTTGTGCAATATATGGCGTCGTCGTGAGGTTAGACGGAAGGAGCTGAGACCCTGATGCGGATGGCGCCTCTTCCGCTCCTCGTCCATCTCGGTCAGGTAGATTCCTTTGCGGGGTTTGCTGTACGATTCCACATGGGAAAACCTCCGAACGCACGCCTTATCATGTACTCCACAGGCAATTTTCCTTTTTTGCGATCCACCCTCCAGGCTGTTGGGAGTTATGGCCTGACTTCTTGAGTCGTTAGCCATTGTCCCAGCCGAAGGTTGCAGTATTGAATCCACAGACACAACACCATGCGTGTGGAGCTGGCGTTGCAATGTTCGGTGAGCGAGATCGCGATGCACGACGTCTTCATCCAATGAAAGCAAACAGTATACGAGCTGTGAGTTGTAGAGCATCCGTGCATGCAATAACATTCGACGCGAAACGTCCATCCCCGCTATCTATTGCGTGCTCAACAAGGACACAGGGCGTTTGAGAGATATCTCCACGCATGTTCACTCATCACGTAGTTACAAGCGATATGTGCACCGCCATGGTGATGACCAAGTCGCACCACGCAACGCCTCCTGATCAATGCAACCCTGTGCGATCTTCGCTTCATCGTATTCCGCGTATTCAGTAACGAACTTGATCGATGGAATATCATCACCCATGCCAGCATTAATACAACATTCAGACTATGCGATGCAACCATCACTCTGGATCAGCATCCTCAACCAATATACTTTGTGCGATGTGTTATTCTCTCAACGTCTCACCAGTCATGTGGTGAGATTTCAGCACGGCCTGCACATCCCCCGCAAACTCCAAGCTCTTTTATTACTCCTGATTCCCCCGCTTCGCCAATCGTCCCAGATGTCATCGTCGGTCCGAAACTCATATTACGGGTTACTCATTCGAGGCAAGTGGTGTCAATCTGCCGTTGACACTACGCCGGATAACAGCATCATTGCATGTATTGTATGCTGTGGAGCTGTGCAAGCCCATGTACCTTGGCACCTGAAGCAAAGTGCGCAATATGACGCGGTATTGGGGGAATGTAGACAGATACATCTGGTCTACTTTTGACTATTGTGGCGATGGTGATACGGTAATTATGAGTTGCTCATCGTCTATGGATCATTGCCGTACCATGGGTGGAGGATGTGTGCGCAATATGAGCATAGGCTGGTCCTGTTCCCGTCAGGGCTGAGCAGGTGACAGCGTTTCGAGGCAGCACGATAGGACAGGTCTGTACCTTGATACATTTCCCCCTCTCACTTTATTGCAAACAATGAATATATGACTACTTGTAACGCATCAATATGGATTTTATGCTTGCTGTCTGGGAAAGAACCAACGTTTTGCTACGTCCTCTACTCAAGTTGTACCGACTTTCTGCATCGTAGTAAGACCGTATAAAGTAGAGCACAATCCTCTGCCCTTTGGGTACCCTTAGCATACACAATCAACCAGCACTAACCGACACCACACACACCCTCCCTCACAGCGTCTCAGCCAAAATCATCGGCCCCGCAACCTCATCCCTCTTCTCCCTCCCACAAAGCATCTCCACAATCGTAAGCGCGAACAGCAACGCAGTCCCCGGCCCCCGACTCGTAACAACATCCCCATCAACCACAACCCTATCCTCCACATACTCCCAACCCGCCCGCACCACCTCCTCCTTCACGCTCGGATGACTAGTAACCTTCGTCTTGCCTCTCCCCGTCCCATCATCTGCCTTGTGCGCAGCCACAAGCGCCGTCGTTGCCGCGCAGATTGCTGCAACAAGTTTTTTTTCTTTACGGAAGTTGTTGATGAGGGTCAGGACTGTGCTGGTTTCGCAAAAGGTTTTTGCTCCTGGTGCGCCGCCGGGGAGGATTACTATGTCAAAGTGCTCGTGTGCTGCAGGGGGGACGGATGAGAGGTCTTGGTAGTCGGGTACGATGCGGATGTTGCGTGATAGACTGACGCGTGATGTTATTTTACTTGCAGGCACTTGTTGGAGAAAACAACGGGGAGGGGTAGAAGTTTGTGTCGAAGGAAAAGACTATTTGTCGCCAGACATAAGATGACGTTCCAACTCCATCATTCTCGTGTCCGAATACAGGAGGACTACTAGAAGAGAACGGATGGGGGCAAGGAGAGTGAAGGAACTTACTGTGCATAACTCTCATTCTTGAGGGACACACCAGCGGATTTCACTTCGAAGCCCGCGCGCGTCAGGACTGCGATATGTATCAGTATTAATTACTATGTCTTCGCGTTTTTTTGTTTTTTTTTGATGACAATCGAAGACCATTTTGGCACCTCTCACAGCCATGCATGAGCCTGGTAGAAGGTAGCTAAGCAGTAGCGCAGTTTCGTTCATGCGAGACCTTGCAACTCAAAGTTTTCGGAAAGAACCCTATCCAACAGTGTTTCGCTCGTTTTCAAGCAAATACAGTTTCATGCTATTATAGGGCACAGCTGACAACGTACCGTCATAAGGAGTGACGAATTCAATCTCCTCAGATCCATCTGCGACCAGTATCAGAGCTCTCGGCATATTGCTTGTAATTTGTAAACACTAGAAGATTTTACACACTATTCAAAGTGCAATGGTCGCAATCAGGTTAACATGAAAGTAAAGATGATGGTCGGTTGCTCAAAGGAACAACGTTGAACGCGTTCTCCGTATTTTAGCCAAGTGTGACGTAACTATGCTGAGGGGCTCGGGAACAGCATTTCGGGACATGCTTTTCGTAAGACATTTCTCGCGCATTCCACTTTACAAAGTGTTGAAAAACGACACGTATCAGCTCTCAATGTCCAAATCACTCATGTTTCTGTATCACAAACATCAAAAGGCACATCATGTACGCAAAAAAGAGGCATAAAAGATGGCATTCGCTCCTCCCATCCTGGTCCCTCCGAGAATTACGCCAGAACAGTTCGGTCATCAAGGATATCATTGGAAAAAGCACACCCATAGTCTCCGTATATACACGCCTCTTGCCCATGTGCTTTCCTTGATATATAATCAAAAACATTTACGAGCGCCCCACCTAGATTCGTCCCAGTGCAGTAGAACTCGGGCGCCAAAAAGTAGAGTCGAACTCAGCATCATGAAAGATGCGTAACCTTCTATGCTTCCTCGCGAGTGTAAAGGATAGACCAAGGAACCCCAGGATTTCTTCTTCTCTTCTCTCGTATTCCTTCTCATAAGCTCATGCAGTAAGAAAAGCAGGGAACCACTCCAAAGAGCGCAGCTGGTACGAGTACCAAAGCATCTCCATTGTCCAGATATTAGAGAGCGGGTTGATGATGCTGAGCGGCTTTCGTCGATGGAGCGCCTGCCTCCTCCATCTCCATTTGCTGGCCGATGTCGATTGAAAAAAAAGCAAATAGGGTATGTCACAAAACAAAAACAGAACAGAGGGAAGCCAGACCGCGTCTATCGTTGCAAAAGGTAAATCTCGCATCGCGGAAAGGGTTGGAGGTATCAAAGGCGGTGAGTACAAAAAGGACAGCAGATAGGTCTAGCATGACCATGCCCGAGACAGGAAACTCCAGACACCAGTTACATCGTGAAAGCAAAACAGACGTAGTGGTCGTTAATAAGCCCGAAAGGGCCCCAAATCAGTTGTTTGGAGTTGGTAGTGGTGGTGGTGGTGAGCAATGTGTGCAGGTGTGCCGAGATCACAAGCTCATGGTTAACCATTCCTGTACAACACTCGTTAGCATGTGACCATTTTTCTTCGGCGCGGAATTACTTACCCATTCAGCAGGACCAGATGACTGTAGGCCTTGGCCCATAGCACCCATCGGAAGGGCACCGAGATTCTGACCTGGGAAAGGGCTGGGACTCGCAATCGCAGTATCCTTCCGGCGCAACGTAGGCGCTCTTCCGTTCGTGTCGTCGGCGTCCGCCATCTCCAGCTCCTGTGATTCGGTTTTGCTTGAGCCGCGGACACGTTTCGGCGCTACAGCGACACCGCGAGTCTGAGCCAAGTTCACAGAGCTGTTGGACTTGGGTGGACCGGGCGCGATTGGAACTACACCGCTCGGTTTCGAAGATGTCGGTGTGGTGGCATTGGACATGGTCCCAGAAGCTCCACCAGAGCCAGTGGATTTTGGAGACTCGGACTCGGCCGCTTTGTGGGACGTGGGCGTTGTCACTGGAGTATGCGCGATAGAGTTCTTTCGGGACGATTTCTTGGAAGATCGCGTCGATGTCGTGCCTACAGGTGCATTCCCGCTACCCCGATTGCGCTTCTTGATGACATCGGTTTTGAGCGACAAGGGCCGAACAACGCCGTGCAGTTTCAAGAATAGGCCACATGCATTGCAGAGTGGGTGTCCCTCAGGGTTGCGGCGCCACAAAGGCGTCGTCTGGGTAAAACAGTTGGTGCAGGTGGTGGGGGCACCACCATCGCCTTGCTTTGAGCCACCCGGACTTTGAGGTCGCGATGGGGCTGCCGAATTAAAGCCCGACTCTGGCGGTGAATTGGGCGAGGAAACTAGGCCGTGCATGCCCTGGTGCAGCATTCCAGCAGCATTAGGAGTAGAGCTAGTGCGGGGTATTTTCTGGCGTCGTGGATCGCTCCCTCGATTGCGGATGTCGCTTACAGAGGCAGCGGAGCCATGCGTCCGCCCAAGGCTGCCGCCAGGGCTCCAGTGATCTTGCGGTGAGTGCACCATCTCGGTGCCGCCAATCGTGACCGTCTTGCGTGGGGGCCCGGCCGGGTACCGCGCCTGCATGGGGTTGAACTGATTGGAAAGGTTCGTCTCCCATTGGTAGCCGTTGTTGAAGTCAAGTGACCCGTCCTCCATGTGCGAGTAATCTTGGGATGGCATAGTGCGGTCTGCAAACGCGCTGCCTTCGTCATCTTCGGCGTCTGAGTCTGCGCCAAAGGTGAACATGTTCTCCTGACGTCCCATCTGCATCTCGTGCTGCTGGCGCAAGGGCAGGTGGTTGTGGAGCACTTGAGACGGATCTACGTGACTCGACTGGCCAAACGACGAGGCTGAGAATGGCAGCGAGGAGCTGGCGCTCGTCACGGGGCTGAAGACGGAGTCGTTGCCGCCAGGGTTGAAGATGAACTGGGGCCGCATCGAAGTCGACAGGTTGGAGGGTCTGTGAGGGCCATATGAGGAGGCGCTGCTGTGCGTGTTGCGGATGTCCATGCCGCTCCTGTCAAAGTACATATGGCTGTCCTCGGGTATGGGCTGCGGAGTGGAGACGGTGGAGGGAAAAGCGGAGCTGGGTGGAGAGTAGTAGTCGGTGGAGTTGAGCGACGAGGCCATGGACTGCTGGTTGAACATGTTGGAGCTGAAGGCGTTGTGGCTCATGAGGGGCGAGCCGACGGGCGAGAAGCCCGAGAAGCTCTGCTGGAAGGGCCCGGCCGAGTGTATGACGGGGTCCTGGTCGTGCATGGCGAAGGTGTCTATGGAGAAGGGGACCTGTGCCTGCGAGGCTGGGAAGGTGGGGGGCTGCATGGAGTGGTGGTCGAGCGAGTAGTGGTGCAAGTCTTGCTCGGCCTGGGCGTCGGTGGGTATCATGATACTGTTGACGGGAGGGACCAGAGGAGAGGCTTCAGCACGCCGCTTGGGAGGCTGATAAGAGGTTAGTGGAGGGCTCTGTTGGGAATGTGATAGGCGGCGGGAGATAAGGAAACTCACTCGTCGCTCGTCGATGCTGGTCTTGCGGACGTGTCGGGGCACGTAGCCAAATTCATCCTCTTTGTGGACAGCAGGAGGCACTGAAGGGGCGGAAGCGCGGGCGAGGGAGAGATTATGGTCGTTGGCTAGATGCGGCTTTCTTATCGGTATCGCTGGGCCAGATGGATTAAATGGAGCCGCATCCTCATTCGACAATTCGGGCGACAGGCCTGCAGGACTGCCGACCGACGAGGGGAATATAAAATCGTCCAGGTTCATGGCGTCCTGGGGGGAGTTGGTCTGCACCTGTGCCTGTACCTGTACCTGCGCCTGCTGGTCCTGCGACTTCCTCAACTGCTGGGCAATGCCGCTGGGGGCGGATCTTGGCGGCGGTCCTGCGCTCGAAGTGGACGCTGTTGGCGGCGGCGGCGGCATCATTTCACTGCTTTGCGCATCCGGCGCGGGCCTGTTCAGCGGAGGAGGGCAGTTAGCTGAGCTGGTCGTTGAGACGGGCAGCGGTAGCGATGCAAAAGCAAATGGCGAAATGCGTACCCTTTATTGCGATCCATCTCGGCGCGCCGCATGTTCATGGCCATCATTCGCCATGTCAAGTTCTCCATGCGCTCTGCATTGGGCAGCTGCGTCTTTGCTCGCGAATACAGTTTCCAGATTTGCGTGCCTAGCGGATCGTTCTTCTGCAGCTCCTCTGGCGATTCAACGCTGGGCGTGCCCGCATCGTTGCCAAATGCTGGGAATATGGCGTCCTGGAGCACGCCCCTCTTGCACGTCTCGTCGGCGGCCGACTGTACCTCCATGGCGCCCGCTGCTGTTGCAAAATCCATGGGTTTTTGCAGTCGGGGGTGGTGCCCTCTTTGGTGGGCGGCAGTAATCGTGAGTGTGCCTCTCTCCGTCTCTCAAGGGAAAGGCGATGATGTAGCTGCGTCGGCGCGTGCTCTGAATCGGATGGGCGCACCCCACGTTAGCTGCGGCCCTCAGCTGCAACCACAGCCGAAGTAGGCCCTGAGCACTGAATACGCAAGAGTGCGTAGCCGACGGGTGCGTGCTAGTAATAGTAGGAATAGTAGTAGTGGTAAAAGTAGTAGTCGCTCTGTAAGCTTCCAGAAGCCCGAGTGTGTGAGAGTGCGTGTGTAGTGTTGGCTCTCTCGCACAGCGACAACGGCCTGGTCACACTGAATAGATATTCAAGTGCCTCTGATGTCGCCCACGGGGAACAAGCCTCGAATTGTCGCGCTCCCGGGACCAGTGAGCGGCGCAATAATTGAATTGCAGCGATGCGGGCTCCAGCATGCGACGGGCAGCCGGTGGCACTGGGTGGGTCGTGAGTCGTGACGCTGGGCCTTGGTGAGCAGAATGAGATGCAGCGTGTGGAGTGTTCGGCACCCACGCTGCCCCCACCATTCACTCTCGGACACCAATCACATGTGCAGCCAGAGGCCCATCCCTGGGCTATGCCTGGACGTGCAGCCTAGGGTCCGGTTTGGGGCGTTCCCTACCCTCGCAGTGCTCTCGCCCCCCCTCTCCACAACTGTCGTCAAGTGCGCGACTCAGAAGAGCAATCCTCGCAAGCACACGACACGTCTACCTGACGCGTTTGCTGCCACTGGGTCCGCTTGCAATACCACCTCAGATGCGATTGACGGACGGCCGTTTGCCATGCTGGGCCGCACGGGAGAATGCTTGCCTTGCCGCTTAGCATGCACGCCCTTGTTCCTATCGAGACCGCCTGAACCGTGCTGCCAGAATACTTGGGAACCCCGGACAGAGTCTCGGAGGCCAGAGTGTGGGCGGGAAATTGGTCGGACTGCACTCCTCCGGATGGGCACACGAGTACACCACTCACAAGTCACATGTCTGAGCTTGGAACACCACATTTCCCTGGGCCCTCGGTGTGTCGATTCGAGAAGGACTAGAAGAACTCCCGTACCAGCTGCACAGCGCTGATCCTGGGACGTCACCGTCTTCAAGACTCGCCAATGTTCCCTCTTGACATGTTCTGCTACTGCACGACTATGACCCACCAACACCAGCCGGCAAAAGCTTACGCGAGAAGACCGCCCGCCTCCATTGGCTCCTGTGCTTTGCCTACCCGCTCCTTCTGACCGTCTACAGCGTCTAACAAGAAGCCGATTTTGTACGCCTACGCTACCTAATGCCAAAGGGGGCACGCTACCTCGAGTGTCTGATGCACGCTACTTGCTGTCGATGGACGCAGTGGCTGCCGCTGCAATTTACACCACAAGGAAAGTGTGCCTCGCCGCCCGCCAAACAGAAGCTTGTCAGCCGACTGCATATAGCTTATACACGACGAGTGCTCCCGTGTCTTGTGATCAGCGCCAGAGACAGAAAAAAGGGCTTTCACCGCGTCTACACTTCCTACAACTTCTCCATCGTTTACCCGACTGTGGAGTATGTCATCCGAATGGTGCCGAGAGCAAATAGATTTCGGCACTTCCTTTCCTAGATTTCCCGATAGCCTCACAATTTCAGGGTCTCTGTAGCCAGGTCCACAGCCATCGGCGGGCTTGTGCGACAACGGATCCACCGCCCATGGCGCCAAAGCACGTGGTGGACAGCGAACTGCGCTCCTAGTGGCATCCGACAACACCTGCCGGTACCAACAGATACATCCAAAGTTATGGCGCGCCCTCAACAACAGCGACAATGCGGCTGACGCCGTTGGTAGCGGGCGCTCCTTCCGACAGCGAATCCTTTAATGCTACCACAGTCCACTTGTTCACAATTTCATCCAACTTAATGCCTGGGCGCCTGAGCAAATAGCATCCTTCTGCGGTTCCGCAGTTGTATCCATACGGCTGGTAGATACAAGGACACTGCGAGATCCAACGGTGACGCGGACGGTGGAGACTACCAAACTGTAAAGTCGAGAACAACATTTGCAGCCTGTGGGCGCTGTCTTTCGGCCGTACCTCTTCTTCTAGAACACATGCACACTGTGCTACTCAAGATCTCGAACATGTCTAGGGCCGCATCGAGAGCAGGGAAGACTCGACGGTTTCATCTCCTAGACGCAGTCTTGAACACACTATCTGGCTGACAACTGACTACGTTGCGTGCTTCACTAGCAACGACAGTCCCATCGATCTCGACCCAACTTTCTCGGTACTTGTGGATCGGAGAGGCTCTCTCGCTCTCGGTCCCTTCAATTTCCCAAACGAACGTCAGGTTTAGCCGCGAACTGTCGTCCCTAAAATTACCTTGCACGGTACTGGCAATTGGTGGACTCTCTCGATGCAGCATATTGCTTTTCAGGTTCAACTGCTCGTACCCATCGGGTTACCCACCAAAGAAAAGGGTCCAGGGAGATGTTGATCTACCCACTTTCGACCGCCGTGGCATCATGGCATTACTTCGGGCTGACAATCATCTAGGACCAGCCGCGAACACCAATGTTTGGTGTTGCGCGTCCGCTAACTTGGAAACAATCGGCTAGATCCCTGTTGACCAAATCGGTGGACTTTCACATGCCAAAAGCCGACAAAACAAGAAGCTACAAATATACACTTTACATTTCGTCCCCCAAGTCCGCATGTGCTGCAAAGCAACAGCATCGCCCCGAGTATTCACTCATCAATCGTCGATGACCGAACCACCATGCACAGACAAGGTTTGCCAGATATTGAGCAGCAGCACAACCCCACGCTCGTTGCCCCAGAGAGTTAGCCGGCCTGAGCTGTGATGCCCTGTCTCATGCAAGCCTCAAAAGCCACTTGCATCTGACTTGCATGCAGCGCAATACAGCAAGGATGCTGAGCCCAGACGCTCTGCTAGACCCGACTCAATGCGCTCTAACCTCGCTTGTCGCCGCATTGCCGACTTGGGCCACGCTACAGACGCAGATGTTGTTCAACACAAGCTGCAATTTTACCATGCTATTCTGCTTTCTGCGGCCCTCTGGCTTTTATCCTGATTTTTCTTGCATGCGACGAAGCGACGATGGTCCGATGTCGCCATTCCGCTCCGTCTCCATCTCCGTCTCCAGTGTTTTTGTGTGCGGCGTCTCCATGGAACTGCGGAAATGTCCGTTGCCAAAGCACGCAATATCCGATTTGCATGCAAGGTATCCTCCAAAGTACCCAAAATTCCACAACACAAAAAAAGGCGAAACTACCCAACCGCCCGACCCGCTAGTAGTGCATCAACACAGCCCCCCCTTCGCCTTCTCTCCCTCCCACCCCCCAGTCGTCAGAAGGGACCTAGGACGGATGCACATCTTCTTCTGTCGAGTTGAAACACTGGCTACTGGTGGGGCCAGGTTGTTGTGGTCGCATGTCCCTCTTTTCTCTGATACGAACAAAACGCGGGATGCCCGTGGGGGTCCTCCCGTGTACGTGATTCATTTAGACGTGCTTTATTCGATAAACAGAAGCAAAGGATTTCGGGGTGAATTGCCTGCCTCTTCTCGACCACACATTACTCTTGAAAGGAAAAAGAGCGACGGTGACGGCCCACAGTTGGGCACGCACACACACACAACGGTTGGCCCATCGCGGAAAACGGGACGATCTGGGTAAAACGAGTGGGAGAGATAACGGGGGCCGGGAAAGGGTCCCCCCTCGTGCTCGTGTGCTCGCTGCCGTGATTTTCTTGTCGCTGATGCGGAGGCTCGCGTGCACACGTTCCGTTTCTGTATATGGTCCCCGGGTTTGCGTCAGCACAGCACAGCGCCTGGATGTCACTCGGACGTTGTTGTAGCGATCAGAGGCCCTTTTCGGAGCCGATGTCGAGTGGATGGAATGACGTCTGGCGGCAGTACTGGCCGGTGTTGGGCCGTTGTAAAGTGCTCGGCGCACATGGATGGCGGAGTATTGCGCCGCTCGGCGTGAATGTGTGAATAGCCTCATGCTTGAGGTTGGACCGCAACGAGGTCGGATGGACGAGCAAACAAAAGTAATCCCGGGCTTTCCGTTAATCCCTCATCGGTCTTGCATCGCCGTCATCACAGCCATCCATCATCTCTCAATCATGTATCTATCCCAGGTAGGTAAGGTCTTGTTCGAGGTCATATTCGAGGCATCCAGCCTTGGCGTTCCGAGTGGGAGAGAGCGAGTTGAGCGAAGCGCGATCGAGGATCCAGGCACAGAAAACCAACACCAACTGTTTCCAACACCACAACAAAGAGGACGACGACCCCTACTTAAGCACACGCTCAGACAAAAACGCATAGATAGGAGCAGCGGTACGCCGCGGTGAGACCATCCCTCGTTATCATTGCGCGATTGATAGCGCCACTCTTAGTGGTCATCACGCACACCCCCCCCCCTCCTTTTGAGCCTCACAAACTTTCCATATGTCGAAACACACCGAGTAAGCCAATCAAGCCAATGGCATACGAGGATGCGTACCAACGTGATCCCTTTGGGTAGGCCAGTGTATGGCTGGCCTTCCTATCGCGGACAGCAGGAGAGATAGTACTATCTCTCGGTAAAACGAAGGCTTATCTGATGCAAGGCACCGCGCGCGCAGGAGCAAGCATATACCCTTTTTTTTTCTCCTCCTTTGCGGAGGGCAGATCATTCATTCGCTCAGGGCTGCGGATAACGGAGATGGACAGGGTGGCGTGGCGAATGGGAGCGCTTTCTGCGACGTCGCTTCGATTCGTGTGGTCCGCTTGTCTGGGGATGTTGGGGTTCGTGTTGGGGACACCGGAGATATCTGTGCGTTTTGCTTTGATATGAGATGAGATGGCCCTCGCCGTCGGCCAACTGGGTCGTCTGAGTGATTAGAGTGGTTGCTTTGAACGATTGTCAGGGCACGTTTGGTCCGCAAGCGTCCCTCCCTGCATTGTGATGGAGAAGTGATGGGGAACTGGCGGGACTTTGTATCGAATTGCGGCAGCTGAGTACATTGCTGGATATCTACACCGGCGCATAGCCGTGCACCACGACGTGTCGCGTGCTTGTGGCCTACGTACGTGTCGCGTAGCGAGGCCTATCTCTGAGCACTGTGGGTGCATCAGACGTGAGGCTTGTTCCCATTGTCCGTCCCGGTCCATCACTTGCTGACAAGGATACCGTATCTGCCTCGCGGACATGTTCCCTTTCCATCTCCTCCGCCGCGACTGTCTGGTATGAATACTCTCGATGCGTCTCCGCGGCGCGTTGTCTACAGGGTCGTATCGTGGTATCGGTCGAGGTATTGGTGGGATATACTGCATAATCTCTCTGCAGCCTCACTTATCTCCCTCTCTCCCTTCCTTATCACTGCCTCCACCCTTGACCGTCTCTTCGCCCAAAACTTTGCTCGACGCCATGAACCTACCGCGTTGTATCAGTACTGGGGTCCATATCTGCCCATTTGATTTCCATTGCCCGTGGATAGACATCGTGTCGCAAACTCACATGGCACCAACATAGCCACCTAGCCCACGCATATCCTGTGCTTGACCAGCCGTCATTCGCACCAGGCTCTCCAGGTCCGACATATTCGCCGTCAACTGCGCGAGTTGCGCTTGCAGGTGTGAGAGCTGGCGTGGTTTCTGCGAGGGAACAGTGCTGAGGCGCGAACCGCCGGCCGGAGTGTGGGAGCGCGGTACACCCGACATAGTAGTAATCTGAGACGTTACTTTGAAGAGGACCGTGGTTCGAGTCTAGAAGAGGTTCGCTCG
Organism: Alternaria solani; assembly: GCA_002952155.1. Taxonomy (NCBI): domain Eukaryota; kingdom Fungi; phylum Ascomycota; class Dothideomycetes; order Pleosporales; family Pleosporaceae; genus Alternaria; species Alternaria solani. The sequence continues at coordinate 272,828 of CP022032.1, read as the reverse complement.
ATTCAGAGACGGTTATTTGTTCGTGTCGTGTTGTTGTTGTGCTGGAGAAGCGTGTGGGGGGGAAGCGCGTTGCACCGGCTTTCTTTGGTGGGACTCCCGCGGCGAAACGGCCTTGGCGGGTTGCGCTCGGAATCTCTGCCAAAACTCGTCGACTTTTCCTAGGCCAATATCACCGTTCATCGCAACATGAGGGTATCTCGCCATTGAAACTTCGCCGTACTGAGATAGTATTCTTCTGGACTCCTGCGACACATGGCGACCCCTCAGACTGTTCGTCGATGGATCGTGACGGGTGCCGTCGCCGCGATTACAATCACTGGATCCATCTACGGTGCGGGACTGAAAGGACGGCAAGAGATCAAGCAGGTACGTTGGCAATCACTCATGTTCAAGATTTTTATTTTTTATTTTGCCATCGTCCTCCCTTTCTTCACATACTGACATGGATCTTTGTAGCAAAAACGCCAGATCCTAGAAGCCACACCGGAAGAGCGAATTGCGCAGCTCGAAGTCGCGCGCGCCGAACTGGTGCTCAAGAAGAATGAGATGGAAAGGAAGATGGGCCAGATTGCTGCGCGGAGGAGGGAGAAAGAGGAGGCGCTGAAAAATGAGAAATGAGACGTGGGATGAGATAGCATCAGACAATCATCGTGGTTGGCCGGACAATTTGGGCGCTGGAGAAGAAGTTCCGAGGCTGGTAGACAAGAAAGGAGAGATGAGAAGAGACGGGGATAGGAGGGTGTGCCAACAAGAGCGTTGATCTCTCGACCACACCAGAACAATGACCGGAGAATGAGGAGGTACCGCGAGGAGGATCACAGCACCGATACCGGCATACCATGCAGTACATCGCTCGGTAAAGCATGTCACCACGCCCTCTACCGCATGACTCAAGACCAACCTAAAATCCTCCGCGCAACTCGACACGAAGAGTGCATGTCCTCAACATCTATCTTGATCACCCGCAAAACTCCGCACACGAACGCCCACATCCTCTCGGACCCGCCATACCCGCTACGAAAAGCTCCACTGCCCTGCTCCGAGCAAGGCACATTAAATCATTGCTATGTCATCTCCCCCGCGGAAGCCATCGTTCAATGCCGATTTCCGTGCAACAACTCCACTTTCCTCCACAACGCTTCCGCGCCCCGGTTTCACCCCGTCTACCGTTTCTCGATTCAAACGACCCTGCAGCTGGAGGAGTTTTGCCCTGTACCGCTGTACGCGCCCGGTCAGGGTCCAGTGTAGAGTCGCGTGCGGCGATTGTGATTGTGGGACTTGTCATCGAGATGGTGGGCAACATGACTAAGACAATGTCGATCTGGAGAGAGTTGTACGCGGCTCTTGAACTAATCTGTATTACGACAATGGATCTTTTGAGTACACGGAAATAGTCGCTATTGTGGGGATATGGATGTCGCTTCTGCTCGTTACTGGTGCAGGAACGTTTCTCCGCAACACGAGCACCAGCATCACTCGACTTTTATGGTGCGTTGTACTCTGATGCAGTCGGTCGCATGGATGTTCCCATAAGAAACCGTACTTGGCCTTGTTCTCGAATGAAAATTCATCTTTCTCAGCTTACACATCTTGCAAGCTCTTTGTCAAATCAATCAAGTACCAGTCGTATCTCGCGACGCGTAATACCGAAGAACGGAAATCGTTTACAGAATCCAGTACATTATGCAAACGAGCATGCAGGGTTCAGGTGATGACTAGCAGAAAAACCATGGTTCCGTTCAATTATTGTTGTACCCATCGCGGAAGAGGTATGGAAGTGCTGGGCTATAACACAATGCGCCCATCACACGCAGTCCTTACAACTTGCATTCATCAACCTCTTGTTACAAACCATACCATTTGATCGCATCTGACAAACCCACATACTGAAGAAGAACGAAGAGTGTTCAGCCTTGTACAAGATCTAGATCCGGAACTTCAGGCCTCTTGACATGGACCGGTGAGTGGAGGAGTTGGAGATCTCTCTTCCACTCACCCAAAATCGTCCTTCAAGACCTAAGCTCATAACATCTATCCACTTCGCGAAAGCTAACAGCAGACGAGTTCGTCGCAGATCCCAACTCCATAGTCAGATACACGCACATACCGAGTATCAAATCTTACACAAACCACACGTCCTCTTGCGAATAGGGATCGTTCATCTTGAAGAAGAAGGTGCGGTACACAGTCCTTTCTTCTTCTTCCAGATTTTTCTTGGCCATTCTACGCACTGCACTGCACAAACTCGACTTCCCCTCTCCCTCAACCTTCATGTACAACGCTTCCGCAGTTGTCGCAAGTCACTTTGATTTCCGTCCCGAGATTTCCATATCAATCGAGCACATGACCTACACACACATCTCAAGGTTAGGTACAGAGCCACGCCTCTTCCTCTCCTCGACCGGCACGCCAAACCATATATCATCATCGATCTCTGCCCTTAATAAATCCAGAACGCTAAAGTAGGAGCCCAGGATCCCTCAAGATCCTTTCCTGTTAAACTTCTTCTCGGAGTTATCAGGGAGTTTAGTGCTACAGAGACAACACCGTTTTCAAATTATTGCTACCGCATTAGCATTCATCTACTTTGTTGACTGGACAGGAACTTTGGCCTGAAATGAGGTACGAATTCGTGTTTTTCTAGCATAAGGCAACTATGACCTTCCGAAGCCATGTGTTTCAGAGAATTGGATAGGGGTTTCGTGAGAGCAGGGAAAGAAGACACTTTCCATATCCTCTTAGGTGGATGTGTAAGATGGTGGGTAGGAAGTGGAGTGGAGGCACATGCACAAAGATACTAGCTTGTTGAATCTGCTTAAATTGCAACTCCTTACATCCCACAACATCAGGACAGAATGTTTTCCATCTCCTCCCCTCACACACACACTCTCTCTTCTTCTTCCTTTCCTCCACCTCATCCTCGCACCACCACAACCTACCAACCACCTTCTCCCATCTACCACCACACTGCTATACATTAAAAATCGCCCATATATATATATATCAACCAACAGCAGAAAAGAAAGAAAAACAGGTATCCTCATTCATCACATATCATCCCCAAAATATCCTCATGTTGCTCCCAAAAGTTTATCCAACAGTATACAAAAAACAAAGATTGAAAAGCCGCCCAGCAACTCCAATCTAGAAAGCCAAAAAATGAACAAAAAGGCCACGGTCTTGATGACTTGAACATATCTTGTCAAGAATGCTTTCTTCTTGTGTACAGGGCGATGCATAAAACGGGGTAAACAGATTTGCCGTTGATGTACAAAAAGACACGCGCCGTTGTATATGTGTGCGAGAAGGGTGAAACACATTCTCTTTGCCGACGACGACGACGACGACGCCGCTGCCACCACCACCACCGAAAGGTGGAGGCATCGATCGGGTATTTGCGTAACGTCGAGGAACTGCGAGTCGAAGCGAGCGACAAAGCGGGTCATGTGTCTCGTTGCTGTTGTCCTTGTAGGCAAAGGCGAAGGCGAAAGAAGACGTAAGATCCGAAAATATAGAAAAACGCCACCAGGCTCCATGCAAATGCCTCGCGAGGAAGAGGAAAAAAAAAAAGTTTCGAAAACGAGATGCGAACATTCTATAATTAACGTGCTTTTCTTGCAATCGATCAGAGAATCCAGTCTTGAGGGTCAGGTGCGGGGGGGTATTTGTCGTCTGCCATGTGCCACATTAAGCGTCTCTCGATAAGAGAGACTATAACAGAGAACTGAAAGCCAGCAGTTTCTGTGCAGAAATCTGTACGTTCACTCCTTGCAGTCGTCCATGAAGGAGTTCTTTGGCCAGTCGTACTTTGTAGATTTCCTGGTTGGTGTTAGCATGTTTTGCTGTAGTGGATTCAATGTATTGACAACTTACCAGTCGGTGAGGTTGGGGTTCGCATAAGGCTCAGGGTGGGTCCTGATGTACTCAGTGGTAGGGTAACCCTCAGGGTCGCAGGTCATGATCTGGGCATCCTCTGGCTGGTAGATGCGGATGTAGTCAATGCGCATGGTAGCGGGAAGGTCGTTTGCCTCGATATCCTCAATGTTGATGGCGGCGAAACTGTTCGACATTCCAAAATTGGCAATGACGGACATGGGCTCTTCGGGGATGATTCGGGTACCGATGTTGCCGTTGGCACGTGTCGCTCTTGCGTCCATGGTCCAGGTCTTGTCCTCTCCAACGTACCACGTAATGAAACCCTCGTCGCCGGTCTTGTATTCGAACGAATAGGTCTGGTACTGCTTGCCATCGTACCAGTCGTTGTTCAGATTCGTCAAGCCAGAAATAGCCTGCTGGAAAGGTCCACCCTTGTAAGCGTTCATTGTGGTGATCGAGGTATCGTAGAGCTCCATGTATTCTGGCTGATGTTAGCTTGACCAAGAGAAACAGGAAACTGAGAGCTTACCATAGTCAGGCATGTACCAGGTGTCGAACGGCGCGGCTTGGAAAGACTGAGATACGACACCGACGGCGTTGGTCTCTCCGGGACCAAGGAAATGGACTGAACCTTCAAGAGCATCGATTTCGGGAGCACTTCGCGACTTGCCGGGACTGGGATGGTCTTCGTTCTGGCAGGTGCAAGCGGGCAACTTCATACCAGGCAGGTAGCTGAGACCGTCGTAAGAACTTTGGTTGGGTGTAATGCCAATATCGCACTCATCGTGGTAACTGTAGGGCCAGAGACCTTCGGTGGAGGCCAAGTAACCAGGACGAGCCAGGTTGCCCATGGTCCAGAAACCAGGCCAGAAACCAGAAACATTACCACGACCGGGCAGTGAGATGGAAGCCTCCAAATGTCCACCCTTGTAGCAGAGCTTGTTCCATGACTGGATCATACCGGAACGGTAATCGAGGCCGTGGCTGGGCTCCTTGGTGAATCTCAAGTTGAGAACACCATCTTTGGTGAACGCTTGGTCGGGATCGTACCACTGTGAAATGTCAGCTCTGACCACTCCAAGACGGGCACATCAAAACTTACTTCCAAATCCATAGTAGCACCGTACCAGATATCGACAGCCTGGAAAAATGGGTCGTCACCATCGTAGAAGGTGCGACCGTCGGTGTTGAATTCGTCCGAAAAGACAAGGACTTGCTTCTCGCCGTTGTACGATGTTCGCGTCATGACGTCCTGGGGGGTATCCGGGTCGATAAGACCTCTCCGTACGTTGTTCAGTAGCGGCTCACTTTGCTTGCCTTCTATACACAGAGGATTATCCGTGCAAGGGCCCTTTTCCGTCTTTGTAATGTCCTCGACAAAGGTGCTGAGATTTGTTAGTGCGATAGCAAACAACGGGGGACACAAAAACCTACAGAATGGGATAACCAATGAAAAGCATGAGCAGACCCAGCGCGAGAAGGCCCAAGCCACCAAGATTGACCATTCCTCTCCTTGTAAAGATGTCGCAGTCTCTCTTTTCTTTCTCGTTGGGATCGGGATTGTGCAGATAGTCGTCCTTTTCTACATCTTCCGGGAACAGCAACAGGCCGGCTGACGGGTGGATGTTGAACTTCTCAGACACGGTCTGGGTGTTCAAGTCGTCTTCGCTGCCAGCTCGCGACGGCGCTCTCGAGTCGTCAAACGGCGAACCAAATGGTCCGCCCGTCATGTCTGAACTCCAACTTGTCCGCCGCGACGAGAAGCCAGAGGGCGACTGCATGGGCGACTCGTCGCGGTAGGAGCGCGTGCGCATCTTCTTGGGCGGCAGCAGCATCTCGGCCGACTCTGCGATGGCGGCATCGCTGTAGATGTAGGGTGCTCCGGGCGATGGGATGGCAGGACTTTGGTTTGGGGCGGTACCGGGGCGGGTTGGCTGGGTCAGAGAGCGCGCCGAATTGGTTCGTGCCGTGCTCGGTCGCACAGCAGGCGGCGGGTTGTCGTCGGTGGTGGGCTCGTAGGAGCCAGAGTTGAGGCGCAGATGGGGAGGCCCGTTTCCCCTGGGCGATTGCGGCATCATGGTGTGAGGGAGCGTATGCGGTGAGTGCTAGAAGAATGTGTGGCGACTTGAGCGGACAGAGCGAAAGAAAGGCCGTTTGTCGTAGTCGTTATGCCGGCGGAAACGAGTGTTGTGGTAACCTCTATGCAGGCAAATTCCGAAGACGGGATAGTGCAGTTAGTAGGTGTAAAGCAAAACCACGGATGCGTCGACGCGAGATGCGATAGGATTCGTTATCGCTAATCGCTAGTCGCTATCACTGCTGGTGTCGGGAGCAGGAAGGAGGGCGGCGTGAAAGAACGTGAGGAAAGTCGGGGAGGTCGAGGTTCAAGGGGAGGTGAATCGATGGCTCCTGGCCCAAACGGGGGCGCCCAGGATAAGAGACTTGGCAGGGCAGGCGCTGTTGAACGGCAGGCAGGAGCGAATGAGCGATGACGCACGACTCGACTCGATTCGACTCTACGGGCAAGGGCAGACTTGATGGGAGAATGCGATGGGCAGCGAGGGTGGGATAATAATAATAATGCAACAGAGAGCGAAGCCGCGTGGTAAATGTGGATAGCGACAGCAACAACAAGCGGTGCGCGACAGGTGCAGAGCAGGAATGGCGCAGTGCTCGTCGAGTGGCAAGCTGTGGGTGCATGGTGGGCGAGCCTGGGGCTTTGTTCCTGGCCGAGTCGGGCCCACACGGTCCAGGGAGGGCGAAGATCTCGAAGCACTACTAAGGAGCGGGCCAATCGTCTCTGGCACGGCGCTTGCATGCGGCGACGAGAGCGAGGCCCGCTTACGCACACCAGCGGGAGAGCCTTGCTAAATTTACCACGACGTTTCAACACTTTTGCTGTCGAGCTCTCTCCTATGGTGGAGCCTGTCAAAAAGTACTCAAATTAACCCGTCATGCGCCCTTGAACTGTCCATCATCTCGTGCCTGTTGTCTGTCTGTCTGTCTGTAAGTCTCTCTGTTTGCTGCCACCGCTCCCTATCGACACCTTCACCCAACACATCCAGCCCCGCTGCCTTGCAAACCCCGCTCCGGGACTTGCGATTGTTTCTATAGAAACCCGCTGCACGCGGCATCTAGCTCTGCATAATGCTCTCCTCAACACGGTGCATTCCAAGAAACCCATACCGCTCCTGCACGCGCAATCGATAGCCCAAGATCATCGCACCTACCATTACGCGTCGGACCACATATAATAACCCGCAATCCCCAACCTCGCAAGCGCCTGGCGGTACCGCTCTTGCACCATAGTACGTGCGCGCGTGTGCCTCAACGGCCGTTGAGAAGGTACAAAGGTACCTCTACCATGATATTTCGTGTAGACCATCTCGCCCATCGTATCGCTGCCGAACATAGCGTGGCGATCTAACCCCATCCTTTTTGATCCTTCCCACATCCTTCTTCTCGGATCCCCGACACGTCAAGTGCCCTATGCTCTGTTTGCCCCATCATCGCGCTCGTCGCTACCATCGTCGTGTTCGTCGGGTCTGCATTCTTAGCCGCGCCGCATCGCAGGCCGACCTTGCGCTGCTGCCGATGCCGGCTTTCTGTCTTGCTATATGCCAGCCGTTCAATATGGCTGAGACTGATGCATCTCTTTGTCCGGCGCCAAGCCCAACCTAGGGTACACCCGAAATGAAGCTCGGAGGCGCAGCAACACCGCGCTGTTCTGGAACCTCGCATCGTGCGGCCGAGGCATAGCCGGATTGGGCGGGCTAGTGAGCTCCAGCAGCCAATCAACGTTGTCTGTCGACACAGTATCGCAAGGCTGGCGCATCCATGGACACGAGGCTGCAGCTGAATTGAATACACCCAAAGTCTACTATCCTGCTGCTGCTGAATGTCCCTTTGCTAGCGACGGCCGGAACCACGCTGCGTGAGTCTTGCCTGTTGCGTGAAATCCACCATGGCCGCGTGCTTCGAGCACAGGCATCATGCGGTCATGCATGTTTTCTTATCCAAACATGTCCAGTCATTCAAGCAGGAGGTTTGGGGAGAGAAAACAAGTCGCGTCGGACTGAAGCCCAAAGCTCGGACCATTGCACATTGTAGAGATGCAGCTACACAGATCGGCAGTGTTGTCGCATACACATGACCCAAAGCCGTGGTTGTTGTTGTTGTTGTTGTTGTTCAAGCGTCCGCAGAAGATTGTACGGTACTGAGAGAGGGACATATGGAGAGAGAGTGAGAGAGCGGATCGCGGAATCAAAAACTCGGGAACGTTGAATACACACATCTACGATGACGAAAACAAAAACGCTTGTAACCAGCAACTGAATTTCTGACGTCGCATCATAATACGCACGCTCCACCATCTGTCAGCAGTGCCTTGTCACCTACCCACCCACATCCCAGCATCACTCATGTTTCAAACGGCGTTATTTGCGCCATGGTCACCCAGGCCCGTTGCCTCAACTCGTTCAATGTAGATCGGCATGTATACAATCCGTCTCTGCGCATCATCGTTCATTTCAAAATTCCCCTTTCCATGTACAATGCAAGCTTACGACTCGACAGCAAGAGCTTTGAGGCCGACAATCCTGCCTTCCTTGTCATCCACCGCAACAACGTAATACTCTGCCCTTGTGCCCTCGAGCTCCACCCTGAACACTTTGACGGTGCCGTTCCCGGCTGCCTTCACCGCATCAATGACCTTTTTGTATTGGCTCTCGAAGCCTGTGCCCTGGACCTCTTCTACACTCGAGTTTCCGATGAGGGACTTGAGGTCGTCTGTGTGTTTGTTAGCGTTGTCTTTTGCTGCTCTCCCAAGGCCGTGTGCAGGCCGTGTGCAGGCCGTGAGGAATGAGGTTCCTTACCAGCTGATACGCTATTGCCCTTGAATTCTAGCGCAACGGGCTCAAACGGTTCATCTGAATCGCTGACGTAGTATTCTTCTACCTGCTCGAGTGTCTTGGGTACGGCAGTGTTCACGCTCTTGGTGCCATAGCTCTTCTTCTGTGAGGCGTCCTTGGTCTCTGCGGAGCCAGTGTCTTGATTTGCTTTGTCGAGAAAAGCGGCATAGTCTGCGTCGGAAGACATGTTGCGGGAGTTGGATCGCGGATCAAGCGACTTGGGACCAGCGCGTGTGGAGGCGAGGGGACGTGGGACGAAGGCGATGGCGTGGAGGGTGCGACGCGTGGGTTGGACACAGGCGCACAGCGATGAGAAGGTTTTGCGATGGGTGAGCCGTTGGATGGTGTGTATTACTGTACAAGTCTTTGTTCTGTTCGCGTAGGTTGTCGTGTGGACTGGATATCGAGGGAGACGTCCAAGCAGCCTGTCCATGGTTTCGCGATTCTACGCGGTGCGATGACGCAACGGCTAACTGCGGGCGTCCCCGCACGAGGGCTCAACTCTCCACGAGCAACGGCATCACATGCTTGTAACGAATCACATCGCGTTCATGCACAGCAAGTACAACTCAATTCAAGTAACAAAGGCATATTCATTCTCGTGGTTGATTAGGAAATACACACAACAACCCGCAAAATGCGAAACCAATGTAAGGTGCGCAGGGTATCATCGCCATGCGGAAAGACGTTACCACGTCCCTCCGATATTTTGTGCCCTCCAACTAGACATCCCCCAACTCCCCAAATCTCACGTAACAGATATTTAAAAACAAGAAAGAAAGTCCTGTCAGAATGATAGCCCAAAATGGCCTCGCATACGACGCCTCAAGTCGCCTTCTCTGGTTTCCTAAGCAGACTTTTGCTCGGCTGGGGCGGGTGCGTGAGCAGGAACGCCGTTGGTGGGCGCATTGCGAGGGCTGCTGCGCTCCGACTTGGGCGCGTTGGGCTTCACGTCATCACCCTCGTCGTCGTAGTTCTCATCCACGTCCATGTGTCGAGCAGCCGGCTCGTGATGTTCCGGTCGCTCCTGCTTTGATGTTTCCGACATGCGAGACAACGGGCGCGCAGTTGCCATGGGTGGAAGCGAAGGCGGGTGGTGAGCAGCCTCAGATGGATGGTACCCGTCGTTGAAGCCACGAGGATCAGGCCCCTCCCGAGGGCTCTGGCGAGGCACCTGAGGAGAGGACATGCGGTGCGGGGGAGTGGGCCGACGGCTGTGAGGCTCTTCCATCTTCTGACGCTTTTCCTCGTTCGAAGGAGGCTTTGCGCTCGTGTGATCAGATTCCGTCTCCCACTCGCGGTGGCGTTTGACTGGTGGAGCGGTTGGCGGCCTCTCTTCGCGTTCACGGGCTGCTTGCTCCGCGGCAGTCTGGGCAGAAGCTGGCGGAGGAGCACCGCTAGCAATGCCACCAGAAGCTGAAGGATCAGCATGGTGCTGATACGGTCCTTGGTAGCCATTCCTTGGGGATCCCGCTCGGTTCTCGACGATAGGACGCACTTCCGGCGGTGGGCTGGTAGGGCGAACACCATAAGGAGGTAAGGCACTCTGGCTCGGGGCTTGAGTTGGCGGGCCACCGAGACCGGTAGGTGGAGGCGGCGGTGGGGGAGGAACACTACCCGCGTGGGGGCCGTAGTTGGGGTTGGAAATACGATTAGGCTGGGGTGGTTGCTGCTGGTGTAGCGGTGGCTGCGGTTGTGCATGAACAGCTTGAGGCGTGAGTTGCGGTGGCTGAGGATGGTAAGGGCTAGGAGCAGCATGGTGTGTCTTGGGCGATGGAGACATGCCGCGACGCATTGGCGCTGGTGGGCCTAGTGGTGGGGGGCCCGCTGGGCCTTGGGGACCAGGGCCGTTTGTCGGAGGGCGAGGAGGCTCTGCGTATGACCTGGGTGCTTCCTGTCTTGGGCTTGCAGGCCTCTGAGGGGCATGTTGAGTAGGCGGCCGGATGCCCTCGCGCTGCTCGTAGGGGTTCAGCTGCTGCGGCGGAAGGCCGGGATCGCGAATCTGGGCGAGGGGACGATCCCATCCAGGCGCCAGAGCTGGGGGAGCAGGACCTTGCGGAGGCTGCTGAGGCTGAGGAGCGCCCCATTGAGGAGCAGTAGGGCCATGGACAGAAGCAGGCTGGTAGGCTTGAGGGTGCACGTCTTGCGGAATGGGAGCGTTGCCCTGGTTCGGGGCGCCCGCAGATGTCTGGCCATTCTGCAAAAGCTGTAGGCGCGCCTTGATGTGTACGTTGGACGGGTCGAGGTCGGCCGCACGCTGGTAAGCGTCAAGTGCATCCGCGGTCTGGTTGTTGCAGGACTCGTACTGCGCCATTGTTAGTGAAAAGCTTCAACTCTAGGGACGAAGAGCTACTTACCAGTGTGCCGAGATCGTACCAAACTTCGGAAATGTTGGGGTTGAGACGGATGGCACGGGAGTATGCGTCGAGCGCGTCGCGGTACTGGTTGATCTGGTAGTACAGCACACCAATGCTGCACCAGAAGGTTGGGTTCCTGCCATCGCGATACACAGCCTGCTGATAAGCCTCGTACGCCTTGGGATACTTCTGCTGTGACATGTAACAGCGTCCAAGCAGGTACCAACTCTGCGCATCCGTTTGGTCTAGAGCAATGGTTAGATACACGCGCATAATCACATGGGGTTACAGGTACTTACCGGAAGCAACGGACTTCTCCAGGTACTCGATAGCCTGCTCCTGGCTGGCGTAGTTTGTGCTCTGCTGGTGGTGTAGCCATCCCAGCTGCTGTAGAACCTTGGCGTGGTTGGCATCACGCTCGAGGACCCGGCGATAGGCGCCCTTGGCCGCTTCGAACTAGAAATCATGTCAGTGGTGGAAGCTTGCAAGAGTGGGTGGGACAAACCTCTTTCTGCTGTTCGTACACATGTCCGATCTGGAACCAGATGTCCTCCTCGGTCAGTGGGCGAGGAGGGTTGGTGACGATATACTTGAAGCAGTCCAGACTTTGGTTGAACTTCTGCTGCTGCTTGTAGATTATGCCAAGGCGGAAGTAGATCTCGTTTGCCTTTTCAAATGTCGGCTCCATGCGCATCACCTGTGAGAAGGCCTCTTCGGCGTGCTCGAGGGAGCCGTAGCGATCGTACAGGATTCCAATGCCATACCAAAGCTTGGGCTCCTTTGGATCAGACAGATGGTATAGAGCTTGCTGGTAGGCAGAGTATGCTTGCTGCAAATCGTCCATCATCAGATAGCAGTGTCCTGGTCTTGTTAGCGACATGGTGCGGATGGGATGCGCGTAGAGTCCTTACCGAGGCTGCCCCAGACGTCGCCATTGGCTTGGTCGACCTTGAGGATAGTGCGCAAGTACTCGACGGCTGCTGGGAAGGCGTCTTTGGTGCGCAGAATGCATGCGATACCTTGCATAGCCGGCACAGACCACTGGTTGAACTTCAAGGCCTGCTCATAGCACTGCATGGCGCCGTCGTAGTCTTGCATCTGCTCAGAGAGAGAGCCTGTTGGGTGTTAGTGCAAGCCCACGCTGTGTACAGCGGATACCAGCTTACCCATCTGAGTCCAAACAGCCTCGGTCAATTGACCCAGGTACTGCGATGATGTCTTGGGCTGGTTCGCGTGTGGCGGGTGTCCATTGACCTGCGCGTGCGCGGGATGCTGCCCCAGATGATATGGAGGCATGCCCGTGGTGGGCGAAGGTTGCTGGTGTTGTGCCATGAAGGCTGCTTGCGACTAGCCAGGCTACAATGCGACGGGTGCGCTACTGAAGCCGCGACAGTGATGCAATGGTTTGTTGGAGGGGGGACAACAAGACGAGAGCAACTTGATGGGCCGCGGGGTTGTCAATCTAGAGGGGTCAGGAGATGGAGGGTGATGGTGGTGGTGGAGGATGGATACGTACAGGCGGGCGTGGGAGCGCGTCTCGCAAGCGTACTGACGGGTGCGAGTCGAGGCGTGGAGAGGTTGGCGCGGAGATGGGCAGCAGCGCGCAGAGGAACACGGATGGTGTGGACCCCGACTTGGTTCTACAGAGTCGTGTGAGAGCAGCAGTGGTGTGGTCTTTGCCACGGGGTGTGTTGAGAAGGAAAGACTGATGTGAGATGCAGCCTCGTGGAAGAGAAAACAGATGAGGAAGCCGCAGACCAACAGATGGAAGGGGCGCTCCAACGTCCCTTCCATCAGACGTGGGTTAGGGGACGAGATGTTGCAGGGATACACATGCTAGCGTGCACGCTAAGTGCGACCCACTTTTGTGGGCATCTTGCCGTAAATTACGTGCCTAGCATCGCAAAGCGCTGGCTATCCGCCGCGACCCATGCTCCTACCGGCCCTGCACCGTGCCACCACAGCGATTTGGTACCAGGTCGCGGACGAGCCATCTTTATTGATCGCTCTGCAACATTTGACAGCACTCAGGCTCACCCAGCGTCTGCAAATGCCATGTTTCAGACTGCTCCGTGCGCATCTGGTACCGTTCGTTCCAGGTTCGCCCAACAGCGGAGCCGACGGACAGACACGCTACCGCTATTACGCCATGTGCGCCGCATCTGGAGGACAAATCCATCTCGTTTCGCCGATGTTCCAACAACCAGAGTTGCACTGCCAGCGCAGAACGCCACAGCTTCTGCCTCGAGAAGCTAATGGGGCTGTCGCCGTTGAGCTATCCATGGATGGATGGTTCGAGCATCAACTAGCCTCAAGTGCCATGATGCACCAGAGCCCACACAAACCTTGCTCCAGTGTCGCTGCACGCAAGGCGCCCATCACGTCGCGACACGCAAAAGTTGATCGTAGATGTTTTCTTTTCCCGAGACTGGGTCCACGCACAGCGGGGCTTTATGGAGGGCGTCGTCAGATTGCCGTGCCAGCCACCCAGCCAGCCAGACAGGCAGACAGGCAGACAGGCAGACTGACAGACGACAACCGTCGCCCTACAAAGCTTCAGCTTGCGCCGCCCACTAGGCACAAGGGCATGGTGGTGTTCATTTTGGAAGTCGCAGGAATGGGCTGATGGAGGGCCTGCAAAAGGGGGCACGAGCGACGGCGACGACGACGACGATGGTGCTGACACAGCTGGTGCGCACACCCACCCAGACACAGCCGTCCAAAGGCTGGGGGCGGGCGATCAGCCAGCCCTCCACATGAGAAGAGAGAAGCCTCCGTCGTCTGCTTAGCGGCTCTCGGCATGCATCGCAATGTGACGCAGTTGTCCTCCGCTCCCGCGTCCTCGGCAAAAAGGCTCGTGTCACCCAATCCACCCCCTGCCGCAGCCTGAATCTGACAAGAGTCGATCATTAGTTGGCGCATGAGCATGCAACCGGGATTGCGTCGCCTCGGTGCAGGACCAAGCCGCTGGCATCTGCCGCCTTCCAGTCGAGCCATGATTGCGTCCACAGGCCTTGGCGGGCTGCAGCCCACCGCACCCGTGGCACATGTGTCGATGCCGTTTCCGTCGCTGGTGTCGACGGAGCAGCGTGACCGAGAAAAGGACATGGGGCCGCCGCTAGCCAAAGCCCCTCTCTTAGCATCTGGGCTCAAGAACCGCACCCACGTGAAACTCCAAGCTGGTGGATCCAGGGCTGGCCTGCGCGCGTCATCACAGCCGTGCCGGTAAGCGAGGCGGTTTTTAAAAGGGACTGCTCTCGTACCAATCCGGAAGGTCCATTCCGTCTGCTTCACCAAACCCCTTCTGCTGCTGCTGCTGCTGCTGCTGCTGCTGCCACCACCTCCCACCCAGCTGCCGCCCCTATCTCCAATCCTGTCTGGGCATGACATGCTTGGCCGCGGCAGATCTGTGCGGTAACGGCGAGGCGCACGCGAAACGCACCAGCACACATTGTTTCGTCGCGGTGCCCTCTGTCAGGTCGAGGCCCAGATCCGTCTCGTGCCCGTCCGCCCGCGTTTGTGACCCGGGAACCCGAGTGCGGTCGGTCGTGGATATATAGACTTTTCACTTCCGCCATCAGCGACATAACTTTCCCCAACGCACTGCTCCTGCCATCGTCTGTTCGAAACGTGTCATGTGGGACGCTGGAGGATGAGCCTCGTCTTGGCGCCTCAGCTGGCGGCTGCGGCCCGGGGATTTTGCTGAGTCCATCATCTAGTTGCCTGACGAGCGGCGCCCAGCTATTGCTTCTGGTTTCTCTACATCGCTAGCCCTGGGCGAACCGCTTCGCAAGCAAACATGTCCACCAACACAGGGGAGCGTCTATCAATAAACCACTCCCCGCAATATCGAGCAAAGCTACGGATTTAGCCACCACCCCTACCTACGGTCGCCCCTCACATAATGTGAGATACGTCCGTACGTCGCACTACGCTTTATGCTTTCTCTCACCTGCATGCTGCGCGCTGCCGCGTACTATTGCACGACGGGCGAGCTGTCGGTCCCCAGAGTGTACAACGCCTGGAACATGGCTCTATCCGCGAATTGCTACCATCTTCTCCTCTGCGATGCTTTCCGGGTGACTCTGCATATGGCTAATGCAGCCGATCGACGGACTCCGAGCAACATAGACGAGTGGTTAGTGACCGCCGTTGGCTGACAGATTGTGCACGCTCGCTGTTCTGTCGACGTATCCCGACTCGCTGCTGGTGGAGGAAGATCAAGCATTTTCCGATCCCCACTTATCACCCCACTTGATCCCTCGAGTGTCAAAGCAGCAGCGCTGCACGCCCACAGGCAGGCTCAAAGAAAAGGGACGGCGCATGATGCATTGTGCCGCCTCTGCATCATTGCCAGGCCTCCGAATTCCGCCGCTCGCTTCGTAGGAGCCTCCAACGGTCGAGATTCACCACGCCTCCAGCATCTCAGCAATGCGTTTGGCTGGGGAGCCTTGGTTCGTGTGCGCCACGAGCTTGTCCTGAAGATGTTCGCCTCAGGGTTGTGTGGGACCAAGCGGCCTCTCGGTGCAACCCTGGGAGAGGTGGGACCACGTCCATCCTCCTTCCGGGATGACAATCCCGAGGTCGAAACGGGCTGCATAAGCAATCATGCGGGCTGCAGGCCGTCTTTATCAAGAAAAGCAATAATGTCAGCAAGGACGCCGTGGCTGATGCGGCGCTTTTCGCTACGGCTATCGTCACTCTGCTGCCGAACCGGTGCCGTAGGTAGGGGTAAGAGTGGTTGACATGCAAAGCTGCACGCTGCGAGTCCGTTTGACTCAAGATATATATATATATGTTCGTGTCACGCGGGTACCTCGCACGTTTTATTACATCACCATGCGAAATCCTGATGGTGCATCGGCGTCACGGTCGCAATTCGACGAGTCAAGCGCCATTTGCCAGGGTCCATTGTCCACTTGGAAGGGAATTCCTTTTCTTTCTCAGTACAATATGGTGACGCTCAACAACCATGGTTCAGGCACACGTCATTCACCGCATCGGAGCGCATCGCAACCCCGGAATGTAGCAAGGACGCCTTCAAGTCATGTCTGTTTTGAGTTGCGCTATCCAGAAACCGACAACGCGGAACGTACAGTCTCGATGGATCAACACGAATATGTCTGCGTTCATACGCGATGACTAGCAATATCCAAATCACACATGATCTTGAGTAATCAGACATATGAAGAGATGGACGCATGCCAACTTCGAATATTGGAAGGTAATTGCATTGCGTCTTCATTACCTTGCCTTATCACCACGTGCAGCACTTGAACGCGCCTCTCGCGACTCCATCGAGCACGCTTCTCTCCCTCTGGAATACATCATATGTGCTCTTTCGTTCTCTCACTTGTATTTTCGAGGTGGTTCTCTATCACGTCGCCGTAACACGAGATGGCGCATCATTGGTCGCGATTGTGCCTTCCGTCTCTGTACTCGACCACCGTGCACCGTCTGATCTCACTAAATGCCAACGCGGTAGACTTCACTATCAACCATGAAAATTTCTAATGATGCCACGAACACTCGTCTCTCTCCCGCCTCTTATCTCCCTTTGCTGCTCTCGGCGGCTACTTATCCTTGAAGAGACTTATTGCCAACCCCTACTGGGTTCCGGTCACAATCCGGGAGAAGCTCCATGCAGACCAATTCGAAGAGTCAAGAGCCCACGAAACAGCTGAAGCGACAAACACCGCTAGGACGGCACATACAGCCCGGACTTCGATAGGCGGAGATAGCAGGGACATGGGCTGCAGCATGGGCAGTATTGGCATCGACAAAGCATATTCCAGTAACGGGTGTATGTACACCAAGCGCCAACAGTGCTACCCAGTTTAGCTCCACTGATCGGAAGCTACTACGCGTGCTCAAACGGAGACAACGTAGCCCTATAAGCTAGACAACATCTACGGTCTTGTGCTATGTGCGCATTTCCACGTTTGCGTGGCAACTGATTATGTTTTCAATAGCAAACCAAGACAAATCTGTAACCACAATGAGCACTGATTAAACAAAAGCTATTACTGTTGATCCGATGAGTATCTCCTCGAGCTATCCATGGAACTGCTACAAGTAAGCAACAAACATAGTGCAATATGATCACACACTAGCGGTCTCACACTAGGCCTCTTATACCTGCTCTAGTGCCATGGCAAAGCTGGTGGCAGGTATCGCATTACACATCACAAGTCATGTATAAGAAAATGAACTAACCAATTTATGTGCTAAGCAAGATGATATGTAATCTTGGAGATCTATGTAAGACGGGTATGTACTACATCTAGCTTTCGCCCCAGCACTCGAGGGCTGTCCCAGAAATCGGGTTGAGAGCTGCAGCAACAAAGGATCGACGAAAAGACTGGAAGCGATGATCTAAACAGGACATGATATACAGGGCAGGGTGTATGATCACAATCATCGACTTCCCAGTGCATCGGCATGCAGCCCTATCCCATCTCCCATCTTCCAACCACCTCGCCGTACAAACACCAAGATACCTAGTGCTGACTGTACCGAACCGCAAATACAATAATCAATTCTCCATATCCCGAGGTTAACATTGGGGAGATGGTACCGAGCCCAACCGGCTGCCGGTTACTTCCGCATGCCGCCCGTTTCATGACACGCGTAAGCCCTAACACGCGGCGTTCGTTACCAAGAGGTACAGTAATCGTCTGGATTCTGGTTCCGAGATTTGTAACGAATCGTTAGTGCTTAAAAGGCTTTGCTTGTCTTGGCTTCCCTTGGAAAAGGCACATCACGTCGGCGGATGACATTGACCCGCACCCAAGACGCGCCCAAGACCCATCCAAGCCCCATACTTACGTAGAAACTTCAAGCCTCAATTTGCTCACAAGGCAGATTTGGAGACGGAGTGACACTAAAGCCAATAATGAACCTGTGATAAAATGAGAGAGAGGAATACCTTTATATTGACATTATTACATACTGCACCCATCCCACCACCACCACCACCCCCTTAAAGAATCCAACGCAGAACAACGCAAAATAGCCAGGGTATATAAGATTTCCGAAACTCCCCCATACGCCACGGAGACGGTGGTAGCTCCCCAGAGAAACGACAGTTCTGACATGATCGGACCGAGACCCGGGCCGTATCGTGCATGCGTCGGGGGGGGGGGGGGCTTAGTGCACGTGTATTTTACTTTGTTCCCTCTTTCTCCGTCTCTCTTGCAGCCTCACAAACTCGCCAGTTCCTGTTGGGAAGGTGGGCGTTCCCACCGGCCTTGTTTTCGGCGATAGTCTTGTCCCACACTCAAGAATGAAGCGTCATTGTCGTCTCTCTCTCCCTCAGCCCTCCTCTCAAGACGTTAAACCAGCCAAGAAAAGTGGGATGATTCGGCCCTTCTCCACCCATCAATCCTGTTCTTTTCCCATTAATCCCATCCCCACATCCTTTTCCGCTGACCCTGCCCGTTATTTTCCAACCGCGGCTCTTTTGTCTTTGTCGCTGGTAGCTCTCCACAAAAAAAAGGACCCCGCTTTTCATTCGTCGTCCAACGTTTATCGATCCATGGTGTGCGGTTGACTTGCTGAGTACTTGTGTTCGCGTTCATTTCGTTATGAGCCGATTGCAATGGCACCGAGTCGCTTCTACTTGCTGACTTTCTTCCACATGCAGCCTGTACACATGCCTTGACTCCGATTCATGACTTTGTGCTCTCGTTGCGTTTCTGGGCAGGGGTGACCGAGTCGTAGCTTTTCTGCTTCGTCGCATATGCGTAGTATTGGGCCGTTGTTGGGTTGTGGTTGCGGAATCCAATGGTTGCACACGTGTATGGTGTAGACGATGTAGCACATGTTCAGGACAAGGAGGATGCGGTTGTATCGAGCGTGAAAAGAGTCGTTGAGTGAGCGGTGCGAAGAGCGGGACGAGGCGAGTCTCAGCAATATGCTTTTTTACTCAAGCTGATTGCGCTAGATCTCCCGGCTCGATCGATATGAAGTCTTGGATTGTATTGTGATGGTCTTTGGATCAGCGATGAGCTCTTCTCTTGTATAGCCTTCTACTCCAATCATAAATAGTCTCAACACCACCCCTTAACAATCCTGCGGCAACATCCCAGCGAGCGAGAGTCTGTCAGATCCGGGTTTGAAATTGCTTATTGCGTCCTTCCACAGCGTGACCAGAGACCAGCCTCAAGTCTGGAAATTGCTACCGATATCGACGATGCAACCCTCAGGGCTGAGCTAGCGCAACGACTTCGAACGACGAAGGTACTTGGCGAAGAAGAAGAAAGTGCGCCGATGATACGAGAGATGGTACTTGGAGAGACGGGCGCCCGCAAGAGGAAGGGGGAGGAGAGAAGAAAAAGAAGGGGAGGAACAAGTGGCCAACGTACCCCTTGACATTGAAATCCAACGTGGACACCATCATTTTGAAATATCGTTTGGTTCGAGACGAGGGAAAAAAGCAAAGACGTTAGAGCGCAGCTTCACGTTGCACAGGCCGCTCCCTAACCCCCATCCTACATTTCCCACCCTTACCGCGTGGCGTTACATATCCCTTCTTTTACACAGCGGTTTACGAGAAAGGCTTTGCTTCTATGACGGCATAGGTCGAAGAAGGGAGGGCTGCGGTGCGTGTCCGTGCGGCTGAGGACGCGGGCGTGACCTACGTCCCGGAGTATTGGTTCGTGCGGTGTATGTGGGCTCACTTGCTACCCAACACGTCGGTTCATTGTCGTCTTCTTATGCTTGTTAATACCGAAACACTGTTATACTCAATGCTTTGTTTTTTGCTGACACGGTGTGCGAGTGGGATGTTGACCTGAGGCGTGCGTGGGAGATAAAGGGGACGAGCTGTCAATCAGTGGTTCGCGCTTAGCTGCAACAGGAAGCGAAGACGGCAAATCATACTTGTTGTATACGTACGACTCCTCCCTCTCTTTTGCCGTCCCCACGTTCGATACTGCCACACCGCTGGATTGCGGGCCGTCACGCACTACAATTTGGCGCGTGTTATGGTATTCTAACACCCAAACCGCGTACCGAGATCAAGGAGCGCCCCATCTCACGGCCGAACCTTGATGGTGGGTCGTAAATGCGCCTTCAGGACGGTGCGGCACGGAGAAGGATGGTCTGATACCTGATTGAACAGATAGTATTATTCTACCTGGATGTCATGAACTTTACGAGTTCGTCGCTTACAGAACTATACTAATGTTGCGTTGTAGCCACAGCCGACCAAGTGGCTTGATGCGAGGTGTTGAACCAGCGACGCTCACATCCCTGGACAGTGCGAATCCCTGCCAACACTCATACCTGCTTGGCGACCTACCCCCGCGATTACCGCGATGAAATTGTTGCATAATTAAGTTCAGTTCGGCCACGTGTGAAGAAGACTTATCCATGGCAACGCACACAAGACTGGCTCGCATACGAATGCCGATTTATGAAACTGCTCCTATCGACCGACCCTGATCAAGAACGAGCCAGCCAATCTACCGACATTGGACCAGGGTTTGAGGCATGAAAGACGACTGTGCAGCCTCACCAGCAAATATACGCCTTCCTCTTTCGTCCTCCCAACATCCACTACACTTGGATCTCCGTCAGAGACGTTAGCTCGTTCTTGAGCCTCAGCCAAACACTTCCAGCATCGAGATCCCTGCTGTATACCCAGAACTGGGCGTTTCCATCATACCGACAGCACGCGATTGGCTGGCTCAGAAGCCGAATGTTAGTGTATGACACGTCTACATGCAACACTGCACGTTGCTCATCGGTAAGGGAGGACAACGGGTCGCCTATCGAAGCGAAATCCCCGATACTATGCGCATGATCGTGCATACGAGGGTGACCCTTATTGACAGCGAATCTGACAGTTTGGATATTTCTACGGCAAGAGGGGTGTGAAACAGGAAATGCATGCTTTGATGAAGATTTAGCTTCGGCCATCGCTGTAACGATTTTGCTGTACGTCTACATGTAAGAGCCTGCTGAACGTGTTATTGCTAATTAGCTGCATGTATGCTAACTTTTCTTATCTTGCAGTACCTACGTCGATTTGTAAGAGGGATCAACCATAACAAATCCATATAAGTGAAGTCAGTTAGTTCGAGGGATATTGTGCATTAGAAAGGCAGATGTGAGCGCTAACATATACTAACATACACCACGCTTGTCTGCTCTCTGCAGTATCATAGCCCGAACTCTATACAGATCATTGCGGGCCCTACTCTAACACCGACCAACCTTAGTGCAAGGGCTGTTCAATAACTAGTTTACCGAAGCCTCTTCCAAATCCGCCAATTTTGACAATTTCCTGTATTGCCTCGTCGGTCGTGCCTCGAAAAATTTCCACATTTGGAAGCTCGAAGCGACTACCGTAGTTCTCCACCGCCCATTGTAACGCTTTCCAAGCATGCCAATGATTGTCTGGTCTGGCAGGCAGATCAATGGCATGAGGAACACCAGGCGGCTGGATGCTCCAGCTATCTTTCGTGTATGCCACCGGCATCCGGAACCCATCATCGAACTTGGTCACAGAGGCCAGTATTGCTGCTGGGTTGCTCACGCTGTGTACGACCAAGTGCGCTGTAGACGGAGTGCCGACAGCGTCGAGAGCATGAGAGATGGGTCCCTGACCAAGAGCCTCCACCGCGGCGGCGATGTCGGATACAACTGTTGATGAGGCGTAATCGAAACACTGCGTTGCACCTATACTCTTCAGCAGCTCATGACGGGCTGGCGATGCAGTCACTATGATGTTCTGACAGCCACTGGCGCGCAGGAACTGAACAGTGGTGAAGCCGACGCTAGACGAGGCGCCCCAAACCAGGATAGGGTGGGTGTAGGCGGCGGGTGTGGTAGGCAGTGGGAGTTGGAACAGATTGAAGACTGCGTCTGCAGCTGTCATTGTCACCACTGTTAGGGCTGCTGCGTGGGTCTCCGGGACATTGGGAGGTACTTCGAAGACCATGTCGTCGGGACACGCGAGGCGGCTTTGGTGCGAGCCATACTTCAAAGGTCTTCCGATACTCGAGGGCGTGTATCCTGCTACGACACTTCCCTTTTTGAAACGCGATCCAGTAGGTGCTGATAATACGGTCCCAGAGAAATCGTACCCGATGACTGTCGAACGGATGCCAAGCTGTGCGTGTTTGCTATCTGCTGGATTGACACCAGAGTATCGCACCTCGACAACTAACTCGTCGGCAGCAGTTTCTTCATGCTTGATGTCGTTCCGAACCTTGATATCTCCGTTCTCGTCGACGTACAGGGCTTTGTTGGCCGTCAAGGTCATGGTGTAGGGTGGTGTCGTTTGTTCTGCGGACGAGGAACGTGAGTAGGATTGTAGCAAATATGATGGTACGGGTGAGGTAGTATAGTGATGTGTTTGGAAGAGTATTCTCGTCTGGCTGCTCTTTGGAATATATGAACTTGAGATGGGCTACCAATATGCCGACCTGCATAAGAGCACCCTTGCCCTTGAGCTGTCGGGCCGAACCGTTCCAACCATTTAATCACTAAATATGAAGGCTGGTAAATGGTGAGCGATGATGTTCGAATTTCTCGGCCGAAGATGGTTGTACGAACACTCGAACAACGGGATCGGACGAACAACCGTGCCGGAAGACCTACACTCTGTTCTAAGTGCTTCTCGACCCGACGCGGAGTCTTGTTCTTCCTTTCCCCCTCACTTCGGGTGTTCGAAACGGTATCTACAACGAAAGAACTTGGGACTGGGCAGTTGACGGCACTCTCACGATGGCCCGCACAAATACCGGTGGCGCGGTCGCGCTGAACGTCGAACTCGACAGTACGCCATCGAACCAAGCTCGACACGAAAAGTCACCACCACGCCTTGATCGCTTGCTATCGTTGCTCCGCTACTATGACTCTATCCAAGACCAGCCCATTCGATATCAAATTCCGTGATGCCTCTAACCACAACATCCCTCCACTGGATCCAAAGACGACCGAACTTCCAGACGGTCACAGGAAACAACCTACCTATCGCCCACTGACAACAGCGACTATCTTCGATCAAGACCAATCTATTACCCTCAGAGATGGAACCAAGATATATGCCGATATCTTTCGTCCCAAAACCGATCAAAAGGTTCCTGCGATCGTCATGTGGGGACCCTATGGCAAGACTGGAACGGGTGTGCTCAACATTCGCTCCATGCCATTGCGAGCTGGTATCCCAGAGACTCAACTCTCTGGCTACGAGAACTTTGAAGGGTGAGTGGTGAACCAAAGACAGTTAAGAGCGCACATGTAGTACTCACGGATGGCTATCATAGACTCGACCCCGCAGAATGGGTTCCCCGTGGCTATGCAATTGTCAACATCGATCCGCGAGGCGTGAACAACTCGGAAGGCAACATCTACTTCTGGGGTACACAGGAAGGCCGAGACGGCCACGACGCAATCGAAGAGGTAGCCAAGTTACCCTGGTGTTCTGGCAAGATTGCAATGGCTGGAAACTCGTGGCTCGCGATCTCTCAGTACTTTATTGCTGCTGAGCAGCCACCGCATTTGATGTGTATTGCGCCGCTCGAGGGCTTATCAGATCCCGTCCGCGAGGAGACGGTACGTGGAGGGATTCCGAATACGGGATTCTCCGAATCCATTGCTGCTATCCTTCCAGGAAGGAATAAAGTGGAAGACTATGTTGCGATGTTGAATACGGAGGCTGGGCTGAAGTACTACCTCAGCGATAAGCGTGTGGACATGGCGAAGATCAAGGTACCGGCCTATATTGGAGCCAGCTATTCCTCACCCATCCACGGCATCGGCTCTCTGCGAGCATTCGAGGAGATTCCACACAAGGACAAATGGTGCGTTACTCCCTTTTCCTTCTCGTCTACATGCGTGTGTAAAGACTCATGTGTTTCCAACCTCCAGGCTCGTTCTCCACGCCTCACAAGAATGGTACGATCTATACAGCCAACCCCGTACCAACGATCTAGCCCGATTCTTCGACTTCCATCTCAAAGACCTCGACAAAGAATGGCCCCACACACCACCCGTACGAATGGCACTCCTAAACCTCACCAAACCAGCACTACTAGATCAAGAATTCGCAGACCTACCTTGGCACCTCCCCTCCACCACAAAACAGAAATTACATCTCACTCCCACCCACACCCTCACCCCCAGCAAGCCCCTCGCAGAAACAACACTAGAATACCAGCAAACCGATCCCCCAACCAAATTGTCCTTCACCCACACCTTCCCTCACAAAACTATACTGACGGGGCCTTCCACCCTCGTCATCGACATCGCGTCACCCACGCACACAGACCTAGACATGCACACCCACATCTCCAAAACCGATCCATCATCAGGAACCCCGCTCTCCCACCTCAACATCCCCATCCCACCGCACACACCCCCCTCCGCCATCGAATCAAGCACACAAAACAGAATATGGCGGTACCTCGGTCCGTCCGGCATGCTCCGCGCTTCCAGACGACATGTCGACGAAGCGCTCGGAGGAAAGACATGGGAAACGCTGTCCCACACGCGCGAGGAGAAAGTGAAGCCGGGTGAGATTGTCAGGCTGCGCGTCCAGTTGTGGCCGGCGGGAATGGTGTTTGAGGCTGGGGAGCAGATGGTGTTGGAAGTGAGTGGGACGGAATTAGGATTACCGGGTTTGCCTGGGGCGAAAGGGGTGGAGAATGAGAATCGGGGGAAGCATGTTTTGTATATTGGGGGAGGGCATGAGGGGTATCTTGAGTTTTTTACGCTATAGGTGGGTTGGTAGAGCTTGGATGTTCGTTTCGTTGTTGTTGTAGCGGACATACTCGTTTTTGTTGCACCATTATCCACATCTACATCTACAAATATATGTATAGTGAACAGACCCAGTTTTGGACATTTGCAATTGGATATATCTACAAGTTCAACGACAAGAAGAAAGCCTGTCTAATACAATGAACTTAGTTGCGCCCAATAGCCCCCTTCTGAAATTCTTTGCCTCTTTGAAAAGAAACTATGATGCTTCAACCCCATTCCGCTTCCCCTATATCCCTCTCTCACACTCCCCTCGCGGAAACGCATACTCCTAATACCCAATACCCTCATATTCACCGTAACCCAGCGCCAAGTTCATATTCTGCAGACACTGGGTAGCGGCGCCCTTGAGCAGGTTATCAATCGTAGCATTAACAACAACACGCTTGCCCGAGCTGTGAACCGCAAACCCGCCAATCTCCACGTCGTGCCTACCAGAAATGTTCTTGACGAGCGGCGACTCGCCGACAATCTTGACTAGCTTCTCGCCGGCGTAGCGGTCTTGGTAGATGTTGCGGATGTCGCGGGATGTCATTGTGCGGTTAAGAGGGATGGAGATGGTGTGCTAGTGTCAGATGTTAGTAACGTAGTCATACTACAAAAGAATCACCCTGGATAGTGTATGTGGTAAAACTTACGTGGATACCCTGGAACCAAACAGCAACATGAGGAATAAACGCAACCTCAGTACCCAACTGTTTCGAAATCTCCTTCTCGTGGATGTGATCCGTCAAACTGTACGGAATAAGATTGTTCTCAAGGTTCTTCACGTCGTTCTTTGGGCTCGGCTTCGTGCCCGCGCCAGAATAACCCGAGACACCAAAGACAGTGGGCTGACCACCGATGAAATCAAGCAGAGGCGCAATGCCAAGCTGGGCAGCAGTAGCATAGCAACCCGGGTTCGCGATGCGCGTAGCGTCGGAAATCTTGGAGCGCTCAACCAGCTCCGGTAGGCCGTACGTCCAAGTCTTGTCGAAACGGTAGTCGGCGCTCAGATCTACAATGACAGTGTCCTTGCCGCTCTCGTTGATGGCATCAACAAAAGGCTTGCACACGCCGTTGGGAAGGGCCATGACCCAGCAGTCGACCTCGCTGTTCTCGGCCATCTTCTTGACATCCTCGGCTGACAGGTTCTCGTAGGTGATTTGGCGCTTGGTGTAGCCTTGGAGCTTCTTGCCGGCGAGTTCACGTGACGACACATGGCGCAGGTCCATGTTGGGGTGCATGTTGAGCAGCTCAATGAGAGCTTGTCCTGTGTAGCCTCGCGCGCCAATCAATGCAACCTTGGCGGGGTAGTCCCTGTGCTTGTGCTTGATGCCGTATGGCGGGTTGGGGTTAGTCGTGTCGATTGAGCGTGATGCCGTGGTAGCGAAGCCTCGTGTCGACGCAGGGATAGTCCTGTTCTGTCCCAGTTGAGGCCTAGCAGGTTGACGGGCCATGGTCGCGTAGCCACGTGTTTGCTGGCCCTGCTTCAAGCTGGCAACAAAGTCGGCCGCCCGCCTGAACTGAGCATCCAGGCTGTCCTTGAGCATGCTGCGGCCCTGCTTCTGGTAGTTCTCGAGCAGCCCAAAGATCTCCGAAGACTCGGCCGCGCCCCACCAGCAGAAGACTTCCTTGTCGCGGCGGAGGAAACCATCCGTCTTCTCAAGGTGCCACTTGACGTAGTTTTGTGATTGGTCGTCTACGATCCAGTACATCTTGGGGTACTTTTGCTTCATGCGCTGGAAGACGAGGTCGTTGAGGTTGTTCAGGAAAGCATCCTTGGTCATGCTGAAATGCGAGAGCTGTGCAAACTCGCCCTCGGCAGTCGGTGGGTAAACGACGGCGACGACGCCCATGGAATCGTCGTGGAACACGTCGAAAGGCCGGTTCTTGAGGTTTTGGATGTACTTGTTGACGGCGTCGCTGGCCTCGACTGCGCGGCTCTTCATGATGGCCTGCGACAAAGCAGACACATCGAGATGCTCAAACTTGCTGGTCTCCTTGACGCTGCCGCCGTTGCGGATGAGGGTACCGCTTCCGGTGTGGGTAAAGAGTTCCTTTCCAAGATTCGAGGGATGCGTGATGGCCACACTCGAAGTGCGTGGGAGGCCGTCCAAGAGCTTCTTGGCCTCTACAATCTTGAGCTTCGTGCCGTACCTAACCCACGACTGCTTCATGTAGGTGTCGTACTCGCCCTCGAGGTTGATGTGGGGGATGAGCTTGGACTCGGCGTTGAACAGTCCTCCCTTTTCGGAGAGGTAGATGACCTTGAGAGGCTGGAACTCGCGGGCCAGAGCAGCGGCGGCTACATCGGCGTTGATGTTGAGAATCTGGCCGTCGAGCGTCTCGCCCATGGAGCACAGGATGGGCAGCTCTTTGTTCTCGAGGGCATCCATAATCTGCCTCTTGTTGACGTTTGTGATGTTGCCAACGTACTTCCACTTGTCCTTGTCCAGGTAGTCGGCCTGCAGAGCGCCAGCCGTGATGGGCCGCGCAGGCACGCCCCAGTCCCTCTTGAGCGTCATGACCAGGTCCATGTTTGCCTCGAGGAACAGCTTGCGTGCAATGCCCAGCGTCTTCTTGTCCGTGACGCGAATGCCGTCAATGAAGTCGGGCTCGACGCCCGAATCCAAGAGCAGCTGGTTCATCTGCGGGCCCGCGCCGTGGACAATGATGGGGTACAGGCCAATGGCGTGCAGCTGCTGGAGGGCAAAGCATAGCTCCTCGAGGTGGTCGGTCAGAATGGCGCCTCCGACCTTGACGACGGCGAACTGGTGCGGCGAGACGGAGCGGAACTGGCCCAGGTACTGGTCGACTTCGCGGCGGGAGCTGGAGCTGGCCAGCAGGTTGAGGAAGGCGGCGTAGATGGACGAGTTCCTGCCATCCTTGGACGTGGTCGTGTACAGGCGACTGGGCGTCGTGGTAGCAACAGCGGCGCGGGCGAGGGCTCGCCGAGTGTGCGAGGATGCGAGGGCGCGGTGCGAGGAGCGCGCAGCCACACGGCCGGCGCGTACAATGCTCTGCATGCTGAGTGTCGCTCCCCAGAAGCAGTGTGCTACTCGGGCCCTGGGCGACTGTGATCCAAGGCGAATTCAACGGTGACTAAACTGTGGAGCCGAGGGGGGAGAGCCTGAGAGCGTCGTCTTAAGCTGCTTGGATGTGATGACGCCGAAGCAACAAAATTCGTTGCGCCGTTATCGCAGCTTCCCCAGACGCACAAGGCATACCATACCACCCATCCTAGCGCCACCGGCCATGGCCACGGCTGCATGGAGGATAGCAGGCTGCAGATCAGACTTTTCAGTTTGCACTCATGCATGCCATGCCTCGTAGACTGCGCGCATTCGGGTCGCCGTTGAGTCAAATTTTCAGTCATCCATCGCAAACGGGCCTTTCCGAGGTTAGTCGTACCACTCCACCGCGCACCGCCATGACGGTGGACACTAGGCCCACGGCCACTGCAGTAGTTACTCCACCTGAGAAAAGATCTGATAAGACGAGTCAAAGAGAACTAATGCATTCACGTCAGGGCTTCCCGGAGCAAAGGCATAAGTGCAATTGCATTCAACTATAGACAGGCAGAACAGCAACCCTCCGTGTATAACTCCGTTTGCTCGTCTGACGACCATGCTTGGAACTGGGCTCTCGTCATATATCGTAACAGGCGCGCGGCGTTCCATGCAAAAGGGCTGTCCGTGGTTGCAGCACGACCGTCGGAGTGCAAAGAAAGACAGGAACGCTCAAGACACATCCTACAGTGACCCATGTCGTTGATCGTGGTGCAGCTCGTAGCCATTCGTCCCCTGCCCCAATGGCTTGACAACCTCCCCCGTCCGCGCAATTATTAATGTGTATGGTTCGTGGTATCTCGTGTGCGTCGTTTACTTCTTTCCCCCGACAACGACTGGCCTAGGTTAGCAACACGAAGAACAGCACAAGCTCCTCGACAAACTCACCAGAAGGGACAATAATGACGATGAGCAGGATGATGATGCCCACAATGAGGCACATGCGCATCTTCATGTCCTTCCACCACATCTGCTTGCGCACGCGGTTGGCGCCCCTTCGGAAGCCCTGGGCCGATACGGCGAGGTTGTCCGTCTTGTCCTGCAGCGAGTCGAGGCGGGCTCCGCGCTCAGAGACCTTGTTGATGTTGTCCCGCATGATGCCAACGGTGCTGTCGATTTCCTAGTGCGAGTCAGTATATGAGGTCACACATGTCGTCTGCTTTTCGAAAAAAGCTGCGACTCTGCGCATGCAAGCCCTTTCGCATGTGCGCGCAAAGCTATTGATGAGGCAGGGAGAGGTTGAGAAGCGCTCTCGTCGCTTTCGCATCATCGACGCAAGCTCTCCGCCAGCCACCGCAGCTCTAGCGCAGCTGCCGGATGAAGATGCGAATGCGACAGACAACGTAGCGCACAACCTTGACTTGAAGAAAATTAACGACATACCGCTTGGAGCGCAGCTGTGCGGTGGTTGCCATTCTGGCCCTGGGCGCCCTGCGGTCCGCCGGCGCCGCCGCTGGGGATGTAGGGGTCATATGGGCGCTCGTCGTGGCTCGCCATAGCTGGAGATGAAATGTGCTGGATGGTGCTCGTAGCGCGTGACTTGGGTAGGCGTTAGAGGGTGGTGGTGATGTGTAGGTGTGGGTGGTGAGGGTGGTGTGTGGAGGATGGAGATGATGGTGTGGTTGCCCAGAGCCAGACCAAGAGTCCGCTCAGCCCGGATGGCGAACGAGCGCGCAATGTGTCAGCTCCGTTTGAGCAGTGAGACTGATGTTTGCGTGAAACCTGGCGCAACAACGCGGAATTTTAATCTGTGATGGGCTTCAAGTCGCAGCGATTATTTGTTGATCGGGCTCAATAGCAACGGTTGTCTATTGACGGCTGTGACGGCATTCTATTCACCTTGATGCGGCCTGCGGCACTGCCATGGCTGCTTCTGGCCCCATCTGGCAGGCCCCTGCGCCACACAGCACGTGATCCACACCAGCCTCACGATTACGAATGTCTTTGCAGGACGCAGCAGGCACCGCACCATCCGTCATCGGTCCGTCTGCACAGCGCCTCGAGTAGATAATAACAACACGCCCTCTGCCAGTTTCCGTGCCGTCGTCTCTCAAAATGAACATTGGACGCCTTTCTGCCTCAGCCTCGCTATTACGAAGCCAATCTTATTGCCTGCCACTCCGCAGCTGGCCTGGCAATACGGCAATACGCCTGTTACGACGCGAAGAGAGACGGTCCGGCTTTTAACAAACATGTCCATTGCACTAGAGGTAGATTGCGCGCCTTGAGTAGAGATTCGTCATCACCGTCGTTGCCCGGCCGGGTCGTCCGCAGGCCTTCTTCTCCTCCGCACAACGAGCAGAGGTGACGGGCGTCTGCGTGGTCGAGACGCCTTATGCAACAGAAGAATGGTGCATTGCCGTCGATTAATTGTACCTGTCTCGCTAGCCTATCAACGACAGCCCCCCGGCGTCAGGTAGGCCAGGCGCCGTTTGCAGCTGGCAAGTGGGTCCGATCGCCGCCAAGACGCGTGTCCAATGTCTTGAATCTCGGGGTCTGCTACCCATTCGCCGCTCAGGAGTTCGCGGAACGCTTGCTCCACTGCCAGTTTCCTGTGTCGCTTTCCCGTTTTCCCTCTCTTCAAACACACTCGCTCAACTGCCTCTTAATCGCCATTCACCTGTCGTTTGCCGCCGACCGTTGTGCCCTGCGCCTGCCCCTGAAACCCGTCACTCGTTCCATACTACGCCAACTAGACCGACACTCCCTACGATACCCCCGCGTTCGAGCCAAGACAATTCTCTTGCCTCAAAGCTTGGTCACTCCAAGACTACTCCCTTTCGCAGCGCGCGCAGAGTGCCTCCAAGCCTGGCGCTGGACCTTGGCTGCGACCGCCTAGAGCCGAGCCAACCTTCTCTATCTACAGCATGAAGCTTACCTCCTTCATCGGCGCTCTTGGCGCCTCAAATCTACTATTCACAAGCGTAGGCGCCATTGAACTGGACATCACCTCGCCAGGTGAGACTTTCTAGTGCCGCACACAAGCGAATACATGTATTAACCTCTACAGACTCCATCAAGCAGGCCGCCAAGTCGATTTCTGAAAACCTGCGGTCGTACTATACCGGCGACAATGTAGGCGACACACCAGGCAATCTGCCAGACCCATACTACTGGTGGGAATGTGGTGCCATGTTCAACGCCCTCATTGACTATTGGTACTACACTGGAGATGATCAGTTCAACAAAATCACTACACAAGCCCTAGAGGCCCAGATGGGAGACAACAGTGCTTTTATGCCTGCCAACCAAAGCAAGACACTCGGCAACGATGACCAAGCTTTTTGGGGAATGGCCGCCATGGCCGCTGCAGAGAACAAGTTTCCCGATCTTCCCGACGGCAAGCCTTCCTGGCTTTCTCTGGCACAGGCCGTCTTCAACACGCAATACAAACGCTGGGACACGAGCACCTGCGGTGGAGGGTTGAGATGGCAGATTTATACCTTCAACAACGGATACGACTACAAAAACACCATTTCCAACGGCTGCTTCTTCAACATTGCCTCGCGACTCTACAAATACCTTGGCAACGACACATACGCTGAATGGGCCGAGAAGGCTTGGGACTGGGAGCTCTCTATTGGACTCATGAGCCAGGACTACCATTACTACGACGGAACCGACGACACACAGAATTGCTCCACCATCAACCACATCCAGTGGACATACAATGCTGGTATCCACATGGCCGGTGCTGCTGCCATGTGGAACGTGACGCAAAACGACAAGTGGAGGACCAGGCTCCAGGGTGTCGTCGACGGAGTGAGCGTTTTCTTCGTGAACAAGATCATGTCCGAGGTCGCGTGTGAGAACAACGGCAAGTGCGATGTGGACCAGCGCTCGTTCAAGGCCTACCTTGCACGTTCCATGGCATACACAGCCAGCGTCGCACCCTGGACCAGCGAGCAGATCGACCCCTATATCAAGGCATCGGCTCAGGCGGCTGCCAAGCAGTGCACTGGAGGTGCTAACCAGACTTCGTGTGGGCTCAAATGGACCACCGACGGCGTCAACGACGGCAGCTTTGGAGTGGGCGAGCAGATGGCGGCTCTGGAAGTTGTGCAAGCACTACTGTACCCGTCCGTCAGCGGTCCTGCGACTGCGGAAAAGGGTGGCATCTCCAAGAGCAACCCTGACGCCGGTGACACGTCGACTGACACGCCCGTCAAGTTTGACACCGTCACCACTGGCGACAAGGCTGGTGCTAGTATCCTGACCATCTTTGTCCTCGTGTCTATTCTTGTTGGCGCTTGGTGGATGGTTTCATAAACTTTATACCCGTCTTCATTCTGCATATTCTGCATTTCAGGGAGTCGACATGGTGCTCTGTCGAGTCGCTGACCGTTCTTAGTCATGTTTCTTGAAGGCGTTGTCAGGTCTGCGGGTGCGCGTGCATTAGATTACATAGCCAATCCGAATAATTTACATTCAAGCCGACATGTGATTCCAAGCAGTGTTCTGTAGGGAGCCTTGGAAAGAGTGGAAAGCAAACCCGAACCAGCCACGGCTCGGCTAATAGCACGCTAGGGGTCCGTGCGTACGAAAGCTGCGCTCGACTCCTCTTCCTTCTTCGCCGCGCCAGAGATCTCTCACCACACGACACGCAACAACCGCGCGCTCACCCCAACCGCGGCTTACTTCCCCTGTTGTCGCCCATCGAAACTCTTGTTCCAATTCATACCTGACACTAATTACCTGGTCCTGCGCACTCGCCATGGCCGCCCCTCCTGACCTCAACGCCATTCTGGCGGCGCTTGGTATGTCGTGCAGACTTTTACCAACACCATAACTATCGTATTGACTTGTCTCCCAGCTGCCGGACGCCCATCGACTACGCCCTCTCAGACGCCCCAGCAGCCTACCCAGGCGCAACATCCCCCTCCCCAAGGACTCCCTGCAGGCTTTCCTGGCGCAATGCCTACTGCCACTCCGCCAGCCATACCTGGATACAACTTCCCCCCACCCACCCACACTGGCAGCCTTGATCTTAGCGCCATCAAGCCCGTAAGCTCTGGCTCAGTCAGCATCCAGGATGCGCTGGCAAAGGCACGCGGCTTTGCGGCCCAAAAGGGTCTCGCACACGAACAAGCGCGTCCAGGTATTGCTGAGCCTTGGTCTGGTTATGGCGTCCCAGCGCAAACTTACACAGCTCCAGCTTATCAAGAAGACCCGCGACTCAACGGACGCCAGCCCTACCGACGCTCGCGGTCGCGGTCGCGATCTCCCGCGCGTCGGGAACCCGTGCGTGAAAGCTACAATCCATACCGCGATGAGCGCCGTGATGAACGTCGGGGTGCCTATGGACGTGAACGTGATCGCTCTCCTCCTAGGCGTGACACCTTCTCTCCTGCGCAGCAGTACGGGCAAGCGCGTTCGCCCCCTGCTAATGACAACTCTGAGGTGATTCTCATTGACTCTTCATTGGTTGGCCTCGTCATAGGGCGTCAAGGTGAGAGTCTCCGCCGCATTGAACAAGAATCACAGACGCGCATTCAATTCATCAACGGCCCCGAGTCTGGACCTCAGCGCGAATGTCGTATCTCCGGTAGCCCAGGTGCTCGTATCAGTGCTAAACGCGAGATCAACCGTATCATCGAAGAGAATGGCGGCAATCCCGCTCGTGAGACTGGTCGCAATGCACGAGCTGCTGCTACCAAGTCGGTTGGTCAGCAACAGCCCGCCCTCAGAGAGGGTGAACAATCTTCGCAAATCATGGTGCCTGATCGTACTGTTGGTCTCATCATCGGTCGTGGCGGTGAGACTATCCGTGATCTGCAAGAGCGCAGTGGCTGCCACGTCAATATTGTGGGTGAAAACAAGAGCGTGAATGGTCTGCGGCCTGTGAACCTCATCGGAAGTCCTACTGCTGCTGCCCATGCCAAGGAGCTCATCATGGAGATTGTCGACAGTGACACTAAGCAAATGGAAGGCGGCGGCGGCGCGCAACCAGCGCCACAGCAATTCAACAATAGGCGTGACAACTTCGATCCGTACGGTGGAGGTGCTGCCGGAGGCGCCGGAGCCGGCAAAATCAACGACAGTATCCAAGTTCCCTCTGATGCTGTTGGCATGATCATTGGCAAAGGTAACACCATCTCGGCATGTTGAGGTTGACATATTAACGATTCGCAGGCGGTGAAACCATCAAATCAATGCAGTCTGATACTGGTTGCAAGATTAACGTGTCCCAAGCTTCCGGCGCCGACATTGAGCGCGAGATTGGCCTTGTCGGAACCCGTCAAGCCATCGAGGATGCCAAGCGAGCCATCTGGGAGAAGGTGGAACAAGTGGTGAGTTTGCTCGCCGCAGGACATGGTTGCAGGTTGCTAACACGAAACAGCGAGAGAAGAACAATTCACGACGACGTGACAATGGAAACAACGACAACGGATACTCACATCAGCAGACACCTTCATACGGACAGACGGCCGCGCCCGCACAGCAGCCTCAGGCGGCTGCACCCGCAGCTGCCGGTGCTGCCGGCGGTGCTGACCCATATGCTGTCTATGGCGGCTACCAGAACTACCTTGCAATGTGGTATGCGTCCATCGCTCAGCAACAGCAGGGTGGTCAAGGAGCTCAAGGACCTCCGGGCGCATAAGCGCCACATAGTTGCCGTGACCGATGCACATGTTGCTGAACCTCGCCGAATGCTGCTTGTTTGCATGACCGATGCTTGGAATTTTGCTGCGCCTGGCATGATGCTCCGATGACCTGGACTCTCTTCGATCTCTTCTTGACTTGCGCGTAGCCGGACTCGCCTTGTTGCATGATACCTATGCACTGAGTGCTCATCCGTTGAGCTTCTTCTTCCGCCTGGGCCTACTGCGGCATAGCCTTTGGCCTTTTCTACGGTCCGATATCGTCGTCGCTGCCACTGCGTTTGTGAGGTGATTGTTACTTCATCTATGCTCTTCCATGGATAACATCTGCAAGCCCTCAGGTCTGCGCACAAGTCGACGGCTGTGCTCACTTTACGCCTGCTGCATTTTGATCGACGGTACATCATCTTCTCTCTTTGAGCGACCAGGCAGAGCTCACCGTCTATGTCTGCATGTCTATCATGATCCTGCAATTGGTACAGACTTGGTTGTGGACAGTACGCCGGCTTCCATCACCAAAAGCATTCATTGTCTTCATGCACATATATTCGCGTACGCAGGCCTGGGCTCGATTGCCACCTACAGATTGTGGACGAGGGCTTGCGTCTGCTTTCGTTTGGGCATTGACGTTGGCCTCGAACAGTCACGTTTATCAACGTTGGACTTGTTCAATCATCGTTTGTATAGTAGTTTTCAAAAATACAGTTCTTGTACGCAGTGGCTCTCAAGAAAATCAATCCCATAACTTTTGTTCTCCCATGGTGACACTTCAGATGACATGCACCGCAGTAACCGCAATTGCCACAGCCCAGCCAAGCAAATTCTTCGGCACACTCTTTCTTTTTCAGAGCAGCGGACCTCGCCATGCCCAGACGGAGCAAACTGGCGGCTCACGTGCCTATCGCGTCGCCGCGGGGTGGGGCTTATGGAGGGGCAGCAACGCGAACTACGGCCATCGGCGAGCTCCTGCAAGCAAAGCGTCTGCACCTAGACCGTGTGCGAAGATAAGACACAAACACGTCGACGCTGATTCGTCCAGGAACTCCAACGATCAACTAACTTTCAAGTAATACATGCTGCTTCCATGCCGCGGTACACACGCTTGTTCATATCTAGCTTGCTTATTCCCCACAAGCAAGCACGTCGGACGGATAGGACCCTGAAGAGCTAGACAGGCGGGCGGGCAGGCTTGTGATACCAAGTAACCTTTGTGACATTTGGTTTCCTTTCTCTCCCTCTCTCCCTCTCTTACTCTGCTCTCCATCTCTTCTGGTGTGTCGACACGTCTAGGTCCCTTTTTCCCTTTTTCTTTTTTCTACGTCACCCAAAGAGACAGACAACAGCAAGGAGTGGCAAAAACATGGCGCCTGGTCTTATTTCCCCACAACCGGCCGTGTCGAGCGATGCGACAAGGTCGCTGAACCAGGTCACGGCGGATTACGATGATACCCTCAGATTCTATTTGAATGGCACCAAGGTGGTGTTGGATAGCGCGGATCCTGAGGTTACGTTGCTGGAATACCTGAGGGGGATTGGGTTGACGGGAACGAAGTTGGGATGTGCGGAAGGAGGGTGTGGTGCTTGCACTGTGGTATGTTTGGTACATGATTCCGAAGCCACAAGAGAATGAAGATTGGGGATATTGCGGACTATCTTAGAGGTTGAGTGTGGATACTGACAAACTTGCTAGGTTGTGTCGCAATTGAACCCTACCACGAACAAGATATACCACGCCTCCGTGAATGCGTGTCTCGCACCGCTCGTCAGCGTAGATGGTAAACACGTCATAACCGTCGAAGGAATCGGAAACGTAAAGCAACCACATCCAGCACAAGAGAGGATAGCAAAGGGCAATGGCAGTCAGTGCGGGTTCTGCACACCAGGCATCGTCATGTCCCTGTACGCTCTCCTTCGCAACAACACTGGGCCGAGCGAACTCGAGGTCGAAGAGGCATTCGACGGCAACCTCTGCCGGTGTACTGGATACAGGCCAATACTGGACGCGGCACAGAGCTTCAGTGTAAAGTCTGGCTGCGCAAAAGCAAAGGCCAACGGTGGAGGGGGATGCTGTATGGACAAGGACGGCGCGAACGGCGGAGGCTGCGGCGGCGGCAAGAGCCTTGACGAGGACCAGCCCATCAAGCGATTCACACCACCGGGCTTCATCGAGTACAAGCCAGACACAGAGTTGATATTCCCTCCTCAATTACGGAAACATGAGTTCAAGCCGCTAGCATTCGGTAACAAGAAGAAGAGGTGGTACAGGCCGACGACGTTGCAGCAATTACTGGAGATCAAGGATGCGTATCCGTCAGCGAAGCTCATTGGTGGCTCGACCGAGACGCAGATTGAGATCAAGTTCAAGGGCATGAACTACAACGCCTCGGTGTTTGTTGGCGACATTGCGGAGCTGCGGCAATTCAAGCTCCATGATGATCATCTAGAGATTGGCGGAAACGTGGTTCTCACAGATCTGGAGGAGATATGCAAAGAAGCCCTTGAGCACTACGGACCGGTACGAGGGCAGCCGTTTGCGACGATCCTCAAGCAGATACGATATTTCGCGGGGCGCCAGATTAGGAATGTGGGTACACCAGCTGGTAACCTCGCAACCGCAAGTCCCATCTCAGATCTGAATCCTGTGTTTGTTGCTACCAATGCGACGCTCGTAGCGAAGAGCCTCAAGGAGACGACCGAGATCCCCATGTCGACTTTCTTCAAGGGATACAGGCAGACTGCTCTGCCTCCGGATGCCATCATCGCTGGTCTGAAGATTCCCGTTGCGAAAGAGAAGGGCGAGTACATCCGTGCGTACAAGCAGGCGAAGAGGAAGGACGACGACATTGCAATCGTGAACGCGGCGTTGAGGATATCGCTCGACGATGAGCATACAGTCGAGAGTGTGGATCTCGTATACGGTGGTATGGCACCTACTACGATCCATGCGAAGAAGGCAGGGGAATTTCTCCAAGGCAAAAAGTTCTCCGAGCTTTCGACGCTCGAGGGCGTCATGGACAAGCTCGAAGAAGACTTTGATTTGCGCTTTGGTGTCCCAGGTGGTATGGCGACATACAGAAAGTCGCTCGCGCTCGGCTTCTTTTACAAGTTCTACCATGAGATCTTGGCTGAGCTGCACGCTGAGGAAGCCGAGGTCGACGCCCAGGCAATTGGCGAGATTGAAAGAGATATCAGCAAGGGCAAGAAGGACGACAAGGCTGCGGAGGCTTACATCCAGAATGAGGTCGGACAGTCGAAGAACCATGTCGCGGCTATGAAGCAGTGTACGGGAGAAGCGCAGTACACGGATGATATACCGTTGCAGCGTAATGAACTGTATGGCTGCTTGGTGCTTTCGACAAAGGCGCATGCCAAGTTGCTCTCGGTCGACGCCGAACCAGCACTGGACCTACCTGGCGTTGTTGCGTACGTCGATCACAACGATCTGGCGTCTCCGGAAGCCAACTGGTGGGGTGCGCCGTCGTGCGATGAGACATTCTTCGCTCTCGATGAAGTATTTACTGCTGGTCAACCAATCGGTATGATCTTGGCTGATACAGCGAAACATGCAGAGCAAGCTGCGCGAGCTGTCAAGATTGAGTACGAAGACCTTCCGGCCATATTCACGATCGAAGAGGCCATTGAGAAGGAGAGCTACTTCAACCACTTCCGCTATATCAAGAAAGGAGACACGGACAAGGCGTTCGCCGAGGCTGATCATGTCTTCACTGGTGTTGCGCGCATGGGTGGCCAAGAGCATTTCTACTTGGAGACTCAGGCATGTCTAGCAGTGCCAAAGCCTGAGGATGGCGAGATGGAAATCTTTAGCAGTACGCAGAACCCAGCCGAGACGCAGGCCTACGTGTCCAAGGTCGTTGGTGTCGCTGCCAACAAGATTGTCACCCGTGTCAAGCGCATGGGCGGTGGTTTTGGTGGTAAGGAAACTCGTTCCGTCCAGCTTGCTGGTATCGTGGCGTGTGCAGCGAACAAGGTTCGCCGACCTGTGCGCTGCATGTTGAATCGAGACGAAGACATTATGACGTCTGGACAACGACATCCTTTCCTCGCCCGCTGGAAAGTTGCTGTCAACAAAGACGGTAAGCTGCAAGCGCTCGATGCAGATGTCTTTTGCAACGGCGGTTGGAGCCAGGATCTTTCTGGTGCAGTCGTCGAGCGGTCTCTATCCCACATTGATAACTGCTACTCGATACCCAACATCCACGTCCGCGGACGCGTTGCGAAGACGAACACAGTCTCCAACACCGCATTCCGAGGCTTCGGTGGACCACAGGGTATGTTTATTGCTGAGACGTACATGGAAGAGATTGCAGACCATCTCAACATACCTGTGGAGAAGCTACGAGAGATCAACATGTACTCCCCCGAAACCAACATGACGACGCATTTCAACCAGGAGATCAAGGACTGGTACGTGCCCCTCATGTACAAACAGGTCCAAGAAGAATCAGCATATGTCCAGCGACGCAAGGACATCGAGGAATGGAACAAGACGCACAAGTGGAACAAGCGCGGTCTCGCCATCATCCCCACGAAATTCGGCATCTCCTTTACCGCGCTCTTCCTGAACCAGGCCGGCGCGCTGGTCCACATCTACCACGACGGCAGCATCCTCGTTGCCCACGGCGGAACGGAAATGGGCCAAGGTCTGCACACAAAGATGACGCAGATTGCTGCTGAAACGCTCGGCGTCCCGCTCTCGGATGTGTTTATCAGCGAAACAGCGACGAATACTGTAGCGAATAGTTCCTCGACCGCGGCCTCTGCGTCCTCGGACCTCAACGGCTATGCTATTCACAACGCGTGTCTGGAACTGAACGAGCGTCTTGCGCCTTTCAAAGAGAAGCTGGGCAAAGATGCTACGATGAAGGATCTCGCTCACGCAGCGTACTTTGCTCGTGTCAATCTCTCGGCGCAAGGCTTCTACAAGACACCGGACATCGGCTACGTTTGGGGCGAAAACACGGGCCAGATGTTCTTTTACTTTACGCAGGGCGTTGCGGCCGCCGAAGTCGAAATTGATACGTTGACGGGCGACTGGACGACGCGGCGCGCGGATATCAAGATGGATGTCGGAAGGAGTATTAACCCCGCGATTGATTATGGACAGATTGAGGGGGCGTTTGTCCAGGGTCAGGGACTGTTTACGACGGAGGAGTCGTTGTGGTTGAGGGGGACCGGTGGCGTTGCGACGAAGGGGCCGGGGAATTATAAGATTCCGGGT
The DNA here is from genome assembly GCA_002952155.1 of Alternaria solani. Lineage (NCBI taxonomy): Eukaryota > Fungi > Ascomycota > Dothideomycetes > Pleosporales > Pleosporaceae > Alternaria > Alternaria solani. Next base: position 233,021 of record CP022032.1, on the reverse strand, counting down.
TTCAGGGATATTCCGCAAGTGTTTAATGTGAGTTTGTTGAAGGATGTGAATTGGGAGAATTTGAGGACGATTCAGAGGAGTAGGGGTGTTGGTAAGTCTTTGTGTTTCCTTGCAACTCTGGAAGGGGAATGCCCTGCTAACTCGACTGATCATAGGCGAACCACCACTCTTCATGGGCAGCGCCGTCTTCTTTGCTATCCGCGACGCGTTGAAAGCTGCGCGCGTGCAATTTGGCGAAACGTCGGTTTTGCATCTTACGAGTCCGGCGACGGTGGAGCGGATTAGGGTTAGCTGTGCGGATCCGATTCTCAAGAGGGCGTGGGTGGAGCCCAAGGAAGGGGAGAAGAGTTTCTTTATTAGTATATAGAGAGAGGGCGTTTGGTGGACTACTACTATATGATTTGAATGTTGACGAATTGATATGGATTGTGTTCGGGTCTGAAGGTGACTGCATGTGGCAATCGGTGTACGTGTCGGCTGCACAGATGGGGCACATGGAACTCTGCGTATAGGGACGTTGTATGTTATGCACACCTGCCTCATGCCGTGCTGTGCCGCATATGTAAGGGGTCAAAGAGGGTATATCGTAGCGCAGCACGACACTGCAACGTGTTTGCGCCACGAAACAACTATATCGCATCTACAACAACGGTCGAAATGGAGCATCCGCCTCACACTGACAGAAGAAGGATAAAAGATGGCTAGTCCATGGTTACAATTACAGACGAGTCCATGCAGATATTTCCGGATGCGCGGGAAGATAGGGCTGCGGACCTTGAAGATAGATGCTATAGCAGTGCCGTTGGATTGGCCGTTAGTTGAAGATGAAAAGTGGTGGTCCGAAGGGTTTGCAGAGCAGGAAATAACCATCGTGTAGATCGTGGACGTATGATGCATATAGTACTAGCTCCCTTTAGCTGCGACTATTTCTTGATATGTGAGTGGAATAAAGAGCTTCTCATTCTTCTTCTCACTGTTACTCAATCTAGCCCAGACCGTGAAGGCTGCGACAGGTAGCTTTGTGTGGCCATTCGTCACAAACTTGAGCATCCTCAACTTACATTCTCCCCCATCCAAAAGAACTTGTTGGTACAATCGTTGAGTGTGGAAGTTGTGGTTAGCGCAGGCTCGATGACGATGTAACGGCACACGATGCGAGAGTCGAGTGTCGTCATTCGAGTTTTACATGACTCCTCTCAAATTCGTTACCACAAGGAACATGACCGAGGTTAGAACATTGTCCCGATTAAGTTTTCCGGGAGTAGCAGTTGCCGAACGCAGTCAATACTAAATTGAAAATCTGGAAGCACGCTACACCAGACAGACAAGATGTTCGTTTTGTGATAGTTGAATACACGGAAGGAAGGTGTGGCTGCAAGATGACTTCCAGGAGACAGTTCGCTTACATCTGGATCAGAAAATGAGTATGAGATCATATAAGCTGCTTGATGAGGAGAACTGCAGTCTTTGAGTAATACCCACTCAAAGTAGAATGATCTGTTCCTCATCGCACAACATGAATCCAACGTCATCCAGGCAACATGTCAGTAGTTCACAAGCGTCTCAAAGTCAGCCCTACGCAACCCTCACAGACTGCCGCTTCTCAAATTGAACGCAACCCCACTCCCACACACGTCATCATCCACGTATCCCAAGTCAACAAACTCTGACGACACACCCTCTCCCGGGTAAACTCATCTCTCAAGGCGACCGACCCAACGACTACGTTAGACGAAAGCAACCGCTCAAATTTCCCCGATAAACGAGTTTGCTCGCTTGCCACTGAAACCGCACCGAACCAAACGCTCGAGTTCAATCAGCGACCAACAAAGAAGTTTTTGATCCTGCGTTCGTGAAATGTGAAATTCCGGGCTGCAAAGTACAGGCTAGGTAGATCAAGGCCACGGATTACTGAAACCAAGGCGCTAGAAGGGGCGTCCGATCATCTACCTACCCAAGGGTGTGCCGTGGCGGTTTGCGGGATTCGCGTCATCATCCTCCCGTCCGGGTGGCATGGTGGCATGGTAGAAGGTGTTGGAGTGGGGTTGGGCTTCACTGGTGCACTATGCTACATGGGGCCAAGGAGGGTATCTGGAACAGGAGGATGGCGATTAGGTAGTTAGGATAGTATATTCTTTGTGGATCAGCACTTGAACATGGATATTGTAGTACCGTCTAGGTACGTTCTTGTGACCGTGGTAGTTGTCAATCGCTTGTGCTTGCAGGCACGGCTCAACGACAAGGTCAAGTTCTACAAGATCGTTTGGTCATGGTGGGTAAGATTTATTCAAGACTGCAACGACGGAAAGCGCACTCCGGGAAGACGAAGATCACGCTCGGTCATCTCACCAAGCTAATTCGCAGAGTGATGACGCTCACTGTCGTGAGATGGTGCAGGAAACCTCCCAATCATTGGCCCGATAACCACAATCATGAGATGGAGGGGAGAACCTTTACAAGCAGCAGTGCAATACTCCAAGAGAACTAAATTGCACTGAATGACGCGAGGCTGCAAAGCAAGAGCGCACGCGAGCTATTATATACCATGGGGGAAATCGACCTATGACGCCGTGGTCCGCTCACTACTCACAATGGTAGGTCCATTTGCGTCTCTGGGCCACGCTTTATCACCCTTGGGCGGAGAGTTGCGATCAGACCCACGATCCGATCCTTGACCGCGACCCCCTCTCCCCCGCCATGGCGTGCCTCCACGCCCTCCACCACCACCACCTCCTCGTTTTGATCTTCCATCTTGACCCCCACCACGCCCGCGGCCAACTTGGAATTGTATCCTAGTCAGCGGCTGCTCGACCCAGTCTACGCCCTTTAGACCCAGACTTTGCTTCTCCCAATCACTGAGCTTCCAGGCTTGGTAAAGGCCCATCAATCGCTGCTGATCCAGTTCTTCCTTTCCAGGACCAACAGACCGTGTTAACTTGATACCTCGCAGCTCTGGTACCCAAGCCTTGATGTATTCGCCATGCTTGTCGTAATCGAGTGCTTGTTTGACAGGATTGAAGACGCGGCCCTGCCGCGGATCGTTGCCGACGCCAGCGACGTATTGCCAGTTGCCCCAGTTGCTAGCTGGATCGTAGTCCACAAGGAAGCATTCGTACCACTCTGCGCCGATTCTCCAGTCGATGTTGAGATGCGACGAGAGGAAAGACGCAACGTTTTGCCTCGCGCGGTTCGATGTGTAGCCTGTAACGAAGAGTTCGCGGTTCGACGCGTCGATGAGGCCGACGCCGGTGCGCCCTGAGCGGAACCGCTGGAACGCTTCCAGGGTCTTTACCGGATCGTCGCCTGGGCCACTGGACTTGTCTAGTCGTTTCCACTTCTTTTTTTGTGGCTCTCCGTTCTGGCCTTTGGTAATACGATCTTGAATGCCGTAGAGACTGAACATCTTATGTCCAAACTTCCTCATGCAGAGTCGCATGTAGTCTCTCCACAACAACTCGAACCGAACGGCTGCTGTTCCTTCATTTTCGCCCTTTCCGTAGCCTTCTCTCTTTTCACCGGGGCCCCGCCCTTCCTCAAAATCCACCATTGCCCAATGGACCTGCCTGGCGGTGATGTGACCTTGAGCAAGGTAGGCTGAAAGCTTGGTGCTGAAATCAAGACCAAGCATGCCGTTTCTTGTTTGCTTGTATAAACTCATGGCCCCAGAGCTGATGAGATGGGTTGTGCGATCTAAACCAGCGGTTTCGCCGCCAGAGAAGGGATGCGCTGATTGTGCGTCTGTCGGCCATTGCGGCGGGCATGTGAGGGTATATGTTTTGTCTTTTTCCAGTGGCGATAGCAGAGCTCGCTTCAGCTTTTCCAAAGATGTAGGTATGGTGAATGGTTGTTTTTGGGGCGGTATGCCCGAAGGTAGCGGTGGAAGTTGGGTTGGTGTGGGGAGGGTAGTGCGAGGGCGATCGCGTAGCGGTTCAAGTCCTTTCCTGAATGACGTGTACACATTTGGCAGGTCAGATATGTTGTCGTAAGGTAGGTCGCGACTGGGTCGAGTTAGTAATCTCCCTCAACAACACAAACGCCAGTTTGACTTACTCGTCTATGTAGTACTTCTCGTCGTTCCACGCCTTGAAGTCTACGCCGTGCTGTTCCACGAGTTTCCTCACACTGGCCACCTCTCTCTTCTCCTCTGTGTTGTCGTCTTCGGTCATCCAAACCCCGCTGATCTTACCCTCGTGCTCGTTCTGAGAGTACCAGTCGATTATGTCAGAGACGACCTCGGTGGTTCTGCCCACGCGCATCTCCAACCCAGAGTTGCAGTTCAGCCCCGCGAGCTTCTCCTTGAGATCCCATACTCCGTCGGCTATGAATTGCACGCGATGGGGTCCTGTCCGCCATACTCGCGCGACTTCACTGCGCGCCTCCGGATATGGGCTCTTGTCGGACGGGGACGAGAGGAAGCCGGAGACTTCGATTTGATTGGCAGGGAAAACGTATACGGGTAAGAGGTGGGTAAAGCGTGCGCCGCCGTGTTCCGAGGTCAGCGAATCATCGCGGTGCCGTCTGGTGCCATTTGACGAGGGTCTCGGAGAGTTTGGGCGCGCGGCGTGTAGGGAGGCGGCGTGGAAAACGGGGTTGTCTGAAAGGCGAACATCGCGACTCAGAACGTACAGCAGAATGCGCGGGATCCGGCTTGACATGATGGGAGATTTGGGCGATGGCGGAGACTCGTCGCCAGCAGCACTAAAGGCGCGTGTACAACAATGGGAGCAAACGAATAAGTCGCAGGTGTTGCACGGCGGCCAGGAGCAACTACGTCGTAACATCAAGGTTACGATTCATAGGAGACCTAGTAGGAGACAGTCGGGAGCATTGCGGTGCCGCGGGCGATATAGAACTTCAGGGCCAGTGGGACGTCATGATCCGACGAAGGCGACAATGGGGCTCTCACCGAAATTTCTAGGGCACAAGGCCGTTGGACACTAAAAGGTGCCCTAAATGTCATCTGTCAGCCATATCAGGTATTCTCCACCCGAAGGGATGCAGATGGTCGAAACTGAGGAGATCCGGTTCGAGATTGGTGATGCTTGCTGCAGCATCGCCAACCAGGATTATGACGTGAGGGACGATTTAGTGCCGCGCCACAATTCGCTATGGCCGCTGCAGGGACCCAAAACGAGCGACTTGGGGACGGGCCGAGCGTTCATCCAAAGCATATGGCTGGCGATTGTCGTGCTGTCATGGAAGCACCGAGAGATCGTGAGACATGCGTGCATGCGCCATGCCGTGCCTGGTTAGAGATGCGCAGAGTTCTAGGCGGTTCGGTGCCCAAAAGAGCCGTGCAGGGGCCGCGGATCGTTCATCTTAGTCGTATTGATCGTGCAGCTTGATCTCGATATTCGTCGATTCGGAGCGGAAATCGTGTGCCAGGTACCGCAAGGGGCACGTGGCTGTTAGCCGACTGCGGACATGACATATGACACTTGGGCTGCTCGCTCCTGTCCGATGTCTTGCTGCCACGTACAGCTTTGAGAAAAGACTCCTTAATGCAGTGGCACCTCGCCTGCCATTTACATTCTAATGCGCTGCAAAACGCCCACCGGTCCGGCGTGTTGTAGTGATGAGTGTGCAGCATGTACATGCCATCCCGAAGTCGTGGTCCAATCCATGGTGGAGGCCTCCGAAACATTATCGAGTGAGCAAGGCATCACGGACATGCCCGCCGATGGAAGAGATTAGTCTTGCCGACGGTCGTGGTTGACGAATGCGTTGGCTGCGGACCGGGGTGGACTTGTAGGAACTTGTAGCAGAGCCGAAGATCGCTGCCCAGGCCAGCCTGCAGGAAGGCAATAAGCGTGCCAAGGTCCACAGCCGGTAAATGTTTGCTTTTCGTCGTATAATTCAAGGCACAGGACTCATCCTCGTGCTGGGATTGGGTGTCGAGGCTGCTCAAGGAAATGTGTTATTTAGACACGTCTTTCTCTCCTACGCTCATCGTGTCGAAAGAGGCGTAGCGGATGTTCGACCCAGTCTTTCATGACCGCATCTCTGAATTATACTACACACCGTGAACATATCCTACGACACTTACCCACCTCCATGCAATATCGATAAACTTGCAAGTGACACGTACTGGATGCGATTCAGTCTGCTACCTCCAACAGGTCCATTCTATACCAATGCCTCCAATCGAAATGATTAGCCATAGCTTGACAAGATGTTTATGCACTACAGTAGGGCTCGGAGATTGCTACTGAAACCAACGCGAGATTCTTTAAATGACGTTGGAGGATGTATGGCTGAAGTGAAGCAGCGTCTAAAAACGAGCCTCCTCAGGGTGGGAACGAGAACATGTCCCATCTTGCACTATCTTTGCTCGTGAAATGTAATCACAGGTATACTTTCAAACTAGTGTGGGCAGAAGCGAAATGAACCTTATTCTACTCCATCAGCTGCTTTACTATGTAGCCGTCGAGTTTAGCACCTAATAGGTAGAAAGAGCTAGTAGGACGGTACCTCAAAGCCAAGACTCTGCAGCCTTGAGGAATTACCCTATTGATGAGTTCGTTAGGCCTTGCAAGGTATTTATACGAAATCTAAAGGAAGAAAGGCGAGGCAAAAACAGGCTTACCAGAAAAAGAAAAGACAGGAGGAGAACATCTGTACCACAAAGGCGACAAACTATTGCTTGACGTACCATCAATATTGTTCAATTCCATCATTAACGTATATTCTTACCCCTGGCGAGATTACTCAACATTTGATTCCGACTAACGTAAACCGCCTCAACGCCGCATGGCCTGATCATCACGCCACACCGACCACCGCGCCACCCACAACCCATTCTCCTCCACCGCCAAGACCAGCAAATCTCTCTAGCAAACAGTGCGATAGACGCCATCCGACGACGGTCTCTGCGCCTTGTGCTTGTGTTCCTTCCGCAGTCCCTTATTGGCATGCTGCTTCTCGATGCTCGGGCTCGCACCGGGCTGGAACGCTGCAAGATCGACTGCATCCGTCTTCATCAGCATCTCGGTGACGCCACATATGTCAGTGACGAGCCTGTCGATCATGTCGAGCGACAGGCTCTCTCTGACGACTACTCTGAGGATCTCCGTCTTCTCCTCGCCTGGGGGTAGCGGGTAGTCTGCGTGCCAAGTTAGTCACGGCAAGCCTGATGATGATGGGTTGGGTGTGGTCTTTCTTACTGGGGATGATGTATTGCTTGGCTCGAAGCAGGTTGCTGACCGCTTCTTGTTTGACGTGGGGGAACTTTTTGTGGAAGTCGTCGGTAAGAGTGAATGCAACGACTGGTAGACCGGCATTGTAGTCTGCGCTTGTTTCGCCTTCGTCGTACTGCTTCTTGCCCTGCTCGAACTTGAAATCGCCCTTCTTGCGGTGGATGTCGCTGACGCAACGGTACCAGCCCTAGAACATCATGTCAGTAAGTCTACTTGTGCTACATAGCGATTGATATCGTACCGTATGCTCGAGCGCCCTGCTCAGCAGGCGTGCATTGGCCAACATGTTTTCCATAATGGCACGGTATCCCGAGAACCCTAGATGGATCAGGTTGTAGTATTGTGCAATGATTTGAGCTCCAGGACGCGAAAAGTTCAAAGTGTACGACTCTTCTGTTCCACCCAAGTAGTGAAGCTCGAAGATGAGGTGCTTGGGCAGGTAGCTTTCATCTCGCCAGATGATCCATCCCACACCGGCATATACGAGACCGAACTTGTGACCGCTGGTGTTGATGGATTTGACCCGCGGTAGCTCAAAGTTCCACTTCTTGCCAGCTTTCGCGTGGGTAAAGGGAGCGATGAAGCCGCCAGATGCAGCATCTACGTGGATAGGAATATCATTGCCAGTCTCCTTCTCAAAAGCGTCGAGGATATCAGAAATCTCTTCCACAGGTTCGTAGTGCCCAGTGTATGTGGAACCAAGGATGACAAACACACCGATTGTGTTCTCGTCAATGTTCTCCTTGACCAGCTTTGGATCCAGACGGTAGGATGAGTCTTCGCTGACGGGAAGGATGCGAGCCTCGACCTCGAAGTACCTGGCAAACTTCTCCAGAGCGACTTGTGCGTTTGCACCCATGATGATGTTTGGATTTGAAGTGTCCTTGCCCTCGGCTCTTCTCTTCTCTTGCCAGCGACGCTTCATGGCGAGGCCACCAAGATGGATAGCCTCGCTAGAACCAGTAGTTGCCGATCCGATGGCCTTCTCGCCCTTCTGTGCGCCCCACATGTTGGCAATGATGGATACACATCGTGCGTGCATGTCCATCATGGCCGGGTACTCGTCGGCATCCGACATGTTCTTTGACAAGTTCTCAATCATGAGCTGCTCGGCTTCCTTTTCCATGTAGGTTCCAACGAATGAAGCCAGGTTCAAGCTGGGCCGTCCGTCAAGATCGAGCTCGTCCTTGAGCAGCTGGTGGACGACATCAGCAGGAGCGCCATCGTGCGGGATTTTGAACTTTGATAATTCGGTGCCAGCAGCATAGCGACTCGAGTAAGGTGTGATGTGTGAGGTTGCTCGGTTCGCTGACTTGTGGCCTCCGGCCTTGTGGATCGGGTGGTCCTTGAGTGTCTCAAGGAGCTCATCCGTGTCTACGTGTCTCGCGAGTCCGGCCATTGTGATGTATGTTTGGAGGTGGTTGTGTTAGTAGAGATTGAGATCGATACACGGTTTGCGTATATCAAGCAGGAAGTTTCAGTTTTATACGAGCGTTTGCTGGTAGACGTTGACAACGTACATATGCATGACGAAGCATTACGTCCGTTGTCGCTCACAGCCACGTCGGCCATGCAGCCAAAATGGGGTGTGCAGCCTAAGCAGAATCCGCGTTGAAAAGCTTGACAATTGCTTGGTAAAAAGCTTGATTCTGGCAGAGAATGGATCTCGTGGGACGTATCATAACCAATGGAGGGCTGTTCTCAAGCTCCGCAACGAAAGTGAGCGACAGACTTCAACCGCGGGTCCGGCAAACGAAGGAACCAAACACGTTTCTCTTTGCAGGATTGGCCAATCTAGCCTCGTACCTTGCAGCAGGAAAATAACGCACAGTGACGAATCTCTTACTGACCGAAATCCGGAAGTAAGTAGTTTTGATGCACATGGATGGGTCAATGACGGAATTCTGGCCATTGCCCGGTGCGTCGTTTCGCCGACAGCGCGCCGTCACGTGATGCAGCGCCCACCGAGACGACGCCAAATCTTCCATGCCTGATGTTGTCCCAACAAACCTTTTGGAGATCGCAGCGGCATCGGGCGTAACTCCGTCAAACTCTTCCAAAGAGCCGATGCAGGCTTACCCGGTTGATGGCTACGAGACGCGCAGAGTTTCGGGTGGTGAGATGTGAGATGGAGTTGGTGATCATGACGTAGTCTCGTCGTTTCCATCGCATCCGTGGAACGCGGGGAAGATCGACTGACGCGTCCTTGACAGCCTGCATTCCACGGTACGCGGCCTCGGTGCCTTGACGGAGTGTAGGGAGTATACCTTCAGACTAGGTTTCGGTATTTGCAAAGCAGCAGAACTCGAGCATTTGTTGCCATTTTCAACCACTTCATCAAGCACATCTGTCGTTGTTTGGAGTTGGTCCGCGTTGTAGTCCGAGACCCAACAAGCGGGTCACTTACCGAGAGCTCCGCCCCAATAACGTCGCCACGCAGTGGTGTTGTAATCGACTCGTCTTACTCTTAGCTTGGTTGCCTAGCTACTTGTCACAGTACTTGTGCTCTGCTACCACTCTTGCTCGTTCACCCACTCATCAATTACCAGGTCAACATGCGATTCTCACGCATTGTACCAGTCTTGCCTTTGGCGACTGCATTCGTCATTACCGAGCCAGAAGTCTTCTCAAACATCAACATTGAGAAGTCTGGCAAGTCGCTCGTCGACAACGCTCACACTGTTCTCGACAACGCCCAAAACCTCCTTGACGATGCATTCAGCAAGGTCAAGGACGGCGCCAAGGACGTCTACAGCAAGATCCACCATGCTGGTGCTGACGTCGAGTCGTGGCTAGAGGGCTCTCAATTCGACGACAGCGTCATTGACTTTGGGAATCCCGAGCACCCTCCTCACCATGGGCCGCCACACCGTGGCGGGCCTCACCACCCTCCGCACGACCAGAAGCCGAACCGCACAGTCTACGAGCTCATCAACGAGAGCAAATACACTACAAAGCTTGCAAAGTGGATCAACGAGTTTGACGACATTGTGGAGGCGCTCAACAGCACAAAGGCCAACTTCACCGTCTTTGCCCCCACTGACGAGGCCTTTGAGAAGATTCCCGAGCACCACCACAAGCCTTCCAAGGAGGTCCTGAAGGACATCTTGCTGTACCATGTCACCGACGACTTGTACCCTGCTGGTCGCGTACTCCACACCTACACCATCCCAACTCTATACACTCCAAGCAAGAACCTAGGCCACCCACAGCGCCTTACTGTTCGCGTCACACTCAAGGGCCCCGCGATCAACTTCTACAGCCGCCTCGTCGCCGTCAACATCTTCGGCACCAACGGCGTGGTCCACGGCGTCGACTCTATTCTCGTGCCGCCCCCCAATGTCGCCACCATCATCGGCCTGCTGCCGGGCGAGTTCAGCACTCTCGAGCTCGCTCTCACAAAGACTGGCATCTACGACAAGATGAACAGCACAGAGTACGAGCACAACGGTGGCACCCTCTTCGCCCCCTCCAACTTTGCGTTCCAGAAGCTCGGCCCGCGCGCGAATGCGTTCTTGTTCTCAAAGTACGGTGAAAAGTACCTGAAAGCTCTTCTCGAGTACCACATTGTCGTTGATCAGACACTGTACACCGACGCCTTTTACGATGGACGTAAAGACGGTAAGGAGACGGTTGAGGAGCGCCCGGGTGGCTACCATTACGATCTGCCTACTGCGCTGTGCCACAAGAACCTTGCTGTTGATGTGGGTCGCTATGGACCTTTTGTCCAGATTAGGATCAACGGCTTCTCGCGTGTCACTGTTCATGATGGCGTTGCGAGCGACGGTGTTATCCAGGTCGTTTCTGATGTCTTGATTCCGCCCAAGACCTCTGGTGGCGAGCAGAGTTTCTGGGAGGGTGAGGAGATTGATGTCGAGGACCTCAAGGAGCGTCTTCAGCCTCTTGTTGAGAATATGGAGTTGTAGGTGGACATAGGTTTATTCGAGCCCCGAAATTTGGTCATGGTTTTTTGTAGCGAGACGATCTTTACGACTTTTCCTTGTATATTAGGTTTCCCTCCAAGTGGAGCGGTTATTTCACACTGTTGTGGGTTTGATTCAGATAGAAAACCTACGATGAATACAAACATGGCACGATATGTAGTACTTGCAACCGTGACAATGTTGTTACTGCTGCAATTAGTCTAGCCTAAGCTAAATTCAAATCAGTTGGAGGATTGTGTTTACTTCGTCATGTTCTAGTTGTGATCATCGTTACTATGCATTCATGTAGGCAACAGCAACCACAGAATGAGTGCTCCAGCCCAAAGACGATGTCGTTGATCTCATTGTTTGCAAGACCTAAACGCGAAATGTGTCTATACCGTCCACAAAAGCAAACCAGCCACAAGCAGCAAACACCTCCACGCTGACCAATATCTACGAAAAGTCCTCGCCTCCCTCCTCAATCGTGTTCTTGACCCGCAACAAAAGTGTCGTCTTCCACTTGTCCAGCTTGGTAAGCTGGTCAAAATTGAACAACTGTGACAAGTCAGTACGATGCGCATTTGCAAATATGTGTCAAAAGAACATGCCTTTTCAGAAAACGCCTCCTGATCACCATCTTGCACTGCAGCCGCCAAATCAACAAGCAGCGCGTGCTCCCTCTGCTGCTGGAAGCTTGGATCCAGTTCTCTATACCTGTCAAGCGCCGTGTTGACACCGACCTGGTCGCCTGTGCACAGCTGGCAGATACCAGCCTTGAGTAGGTACTCCTTGACAGACCAGCGCATGAGGTTATTAGAGATTGAAGTTCTGGCCACCTTTTCGTAAAGTTCAATGGCCTTGTAGTAGTCCTTGCCTTCTAGAGCAACGAGGTCGGCCGTCTTGAGCCAGAGCTTGTTGGCAAGTGCTTCGGCATTGTCGCTCTCGTACCAGCCGGCTGCTTCCTCGTATGCGGCTGCAGCTCGCGTGTTGTCGCCGAGCTCGACTTCGTAGAGCTCAGCGAGGTTCTGCTTGTGCGTGGCTGCGCGCCGGAAATTGCCCTTGCTGCAGTAATGCGCAATGGCTTTGTCTAGACACCGTGCAGCTGCTTCTGGATCATCTTTGCGGTAGGCCTCTGATGATAGATTAGTCACACTCAGTTTTAAAGTGGAAGAAAACCTGATCAAAGAAACTCACTAAAGGCGTCTGTAAGCGTGTTTGCTTCGTCGTCAGGCTCGTTGAGATTCTGACGTTGTACCGATGCTGCTTTTTCGAAAGCCTCGCCTGCCTCCTTGCCTGGTACGTGTTAGTTCTCAAGAAGCGATCGTTTCTCAGCACGCATCTGACCATACCCATCTTTTGCATCCGGAATGCATTTGCTGCGGCGATGAACTGATCTGCGGCCGCCTCATCTGTCACGTGCGTCAGTCGAAAGGCGCACATGTGCTACTTTTCAGATCATACACTTGTCTTGCTTGTTGCCGAAGAAGCTGAAGCCACCAGATGCCTTTTGCAATGATGCTTCTGCCTGTTGTGTCACGTCAATATCAGTTATCTGCTTTGTGGCTGAGTCTTGGAAGGCCCCACCTGTCGCAGCAGCGCTCGTGGGTCGCCGGCCATGGTTGCTGAGTTCTTGGGGGTTGAGGTTCTTTGCGGGAGAGAGGGGAGGATTATGAGATGTGACTGTATAGGCAGAGGTTGTGTTGAAACTTTGGTCGAGACAGGTGGCTGCGCTGGCCGTCTCAATGAGCGATGACGACCCACGTTGGCCCATGCGAGAGGGCTGTGATGTGACCTCGGCGGCGGCTTTACCGCTTCTGCGCTAGTGTTTGCAGCCCGCCTCAAGCTTCACGACGTTGCATTCACGGCAGCGTCGCTCACATCTTGCGATGCAACTCGAGACTGTGTTGGTTTAGCCCCGCTGAAGGCATACGCCATACAGCAGATATTTCAGCCCGCCTTACGCACCCACAAGAACCATGGCTACACGTCGCGCATTTGCGTCCTTGAGGTTTTACAAACCTTCGCCATGCCTGCAAACACGCTCATACACGCCTTCGCCTTTACGCCCATATAAACACCCCAAGGAGGACCAGTTTTCGTGGGTGGCCGGAGGTGTCCATCCTGACGAGCTGGAACAGCTGCTAGCAGAGCCCACATGGTCCGTCGAGTCTCTCCTACCACCAACGACACGCGCTCCCGACGCTCCCCAGATCACCTCTCAGCAGCTGCACCATCTCCTACGACTATCCGCTCTCCCGCCGCCGGAAACGCCCGAACAAGAGCAGAAGATGCTGGACACACTTGCAGCACAATTACACTTTGTGGGCAAGATACAGGAGGTGGATACAACGGGCGTAGAGCCTCTTCGGGCGATACGCGATGAGTCAAAGGCTGCGGAAGAGGAGCAGACAATCACGCTCGAGACACTAAAGGACGCGCTGGGCAAAGAGAAGGTCGTAGGACAGCATCACAAGCGGTTACAACGAGACGCTACGCCTGTCGATGCTCGAGATGTTGAGAACTGGGATGTGCTGGGCTCGGCTGAGCGCAAGTCTGGCAAATACTTTGTTGTCAAGAGCGAGAGGCCGCAGGAATGAGTCTTCGTGCGACGTTGCACATTCCTAGAACTAGAACCATCGACGCACGGCAAGGCTGGCATGGCTACGAATGACATACAGCTACGAGGCCCATAGTTATCCGCAGCCTTCGCATCTTCGTTGGTAAACACGTCAACTCCAAAGACCAGGGACAAAGTCAATCCAGAGGAACAAAACACCAGCCCACATATAACGACCGTCATGATCAGAGACACCAAGAACCACAAACAACCCAGAGATCCAATCACCAGAGACCGATATCCCTACTGCACTCTGTGCAACGCTTACCGGCATTCGCTTCCACATCACAGCCACAAAAGGGCGCATCGTCCAGATTGTCGAATTCTGGTGTCGACAGCCGACTCAGCCTAGGTGTCGGAGGCGTGGAGCCTGTCGACGATTTTACAGCTGCTTTCGTCTTCGAAGACAGTCTTTGACTTGACTTTGCTTCGGCATGAAGGACCACCGGCCCTGGTCTAACCTTGGACGAACGCTTGGCAAAAGTCACGTGTGACTCTGAGCTGGGCTCCGCGACTCTCCTTCGAGGTGCGGGGTGAGCTTGTGAGGAGACTTGTTCAACGCCGCTTTGTGGACATGCGTCTTCGTTTCCTTTGGGGTACAGGACGAAGTCGGTGTATGGCTGGACTGATGGTTCGACCTTCCAACCCGTCCAGCGGTGACGACGAGATTCTTCGATTTGAACATTCCGGCCATTGCGGTACGTCGTCTGGCGGTACTCATGCGCATCTTGCTTCTCCGTTGGGAAGGGTGATGGCTGGGGGGCCGACTGCATGGATGGCGACGACGGCATGGTGACAGGACGGTCCAACCAGTATCAAGAAATATCAGGAAAGAGTTGGAAGTGGTCTCCAATGACTCTCCAGCACCTTCGAGTTGGCTCTGAGATGAAGAAGAGATGTGGTGGGTTGGTGGAATGGAGGGGGGAAAAGAACGAGGAAGGGTTGGGGAGGGGGGGGTGCGAGTATATACAGTGCGAAATCGACTCGCCAAGCCCCATCTCGCCTGACACCCTAGGCCTCCGGCACTACCACCACACCCCTCTTACGCTCTGTTTCTTCATACCAATCGAATGCGAAGCTCTCGCTCGGTATGGAGAGACTGGATTCGTGCGAAAAGACAGGGATTTGCACATCTTGGATGGGTATAGTGCATTTTTGCATAGTTCCGCATCGGGATACGGCCATGTCTGCTCGTCGAGGTCACTATGAGCATCCAACGCAGGACGAGAGGGGATTGTGAGTCTTGGAAGCAGATAGGGAGACTGTATTTGTTCGATGCATCGTGTCTTTGAGATGCTCGGGTGTTGACCTTGTCGTCGGTGGCTGTCGCCTTCGATCCTGGGTATATCTGGTTGGTATAAGCCTTTTACTGTCCCATGTAGTATTATCTACATCCTCTAAATACTACAAGATACCGTTTCCAACTTTACCATCTCATTTTCAGCATCTCCAGTAGACGTTGTGGTGTACTTGGTCGCTCAGGGCTCCGGGGCATGCCAAGGCCTTGCCAGAATGTCAACCCTAAAAATCACTCAAGGACCATGTGGCTCCATCACTGTCTAGACCCACATTATGTATGTAATCGCTCTACAACAGAATGTCTCCAGCCGATACCTGCTGGCTAGTACTCGAAAGTATCAGCGTCACTAACACTACGCAATACCTAGGCGAGGAGGTCTAGTCATGTGACTTGTTATTAGAGTGGGCGGACAAGTGTCTTATTTTGCGTGTGCGACAGCTGCTCTTTCTGACATGATGTCGAGCAGGATAACACGTTGCCTGCATGTCGACATTGCACACTGCAGACTCCGGGATGGTAGAAAGTCAAAGTTGCACATTTCAAAACTCATAGGAGCACGTACTCTCCCACAGCAGGACGTTTGACTGTCACTTATAGTGTCTCAGACATGCTACCGTAAACTGTGACTATGGGAAGCAAACTAGATTCTGTGCAGGAGAGGCTGTTAGTCAAATTGCTCAGTCCAAGTCAAAATGAACCAGCAATGTTGGACACTAGGATGTAGACACCTTGCTCCTTCCACCTGGCCGTTACCCATCCGATGTGATTATATAAATCTTCAATTTCCAAGGTCACAAACAGAGGCAGAAAGAAGACACTCGACTCTCTAGGCAGACGACAATACATGCCGTTCATGCATGCAATCTATGTGCTCTCTCTCTCTCCTTCTCTCCTCCCAGATACTAAAAATACAAAGTCGATCCGTCCTTGCTAACCCATCTCCCACCCGGATACGCCAACCAAAGCAGAGCAGAAAACAATATGTGTTAAAAACGTACAAAGATAACGCCACCGGGGGTTGAAGGAAACAACATTCCCCCCTTCATCCCCCCATTCCCATGCCATGGTATATTATCCTCCACCCCACCCTTCCCCTCCCCCAGGTTTCCCAAAATGAACGCCGTTTTCCAATGCATGTTTTTGTACACACCCCACTCGACACTCTCAAAACTCCCCTCCTCTTCTTACTCCGGACTCGCCATACCCACCGAAGGCTCCACACTCGCACTCGCACTCGCCCTCGCCCTATCCTTCGCGCCAGCACCGCCAGCACCACCCAAACTAATCTTAATCTTCTTCTTCTTGGGCGAATCCCCACCCACATCATCCGCATCGCGTTCGCGTTCGCGCTTGCCCTCCCCGCGCTCACTACTCTCACTATATTTCCTATCACCCAGATCCGGTCTGTTGTTACTACTCACCCCACTCCCCGTTTTCAGTTTAACTTTGAGCGTGCCATTACCATTCCCAATAGAAATCGGGGCCGAGATGGGTCTATCGCGGTCCGCCTTCTTGACATACGACGACTTCTTCTTCATCAGCTTGCGGCGCTCCGGCGTCTCGTTGTCCACCTCATCCGCGTCCGCCGCGTCGTCATTCTCGCCTTTGAGCCGCTTGACAGGCGAGATGCCCTTTGTTTTGCTGCTCGTCTTGTGGTTCGCGGTGGTCGATGCCGCCGTTGACTCGCCGGGCGCAGGCGTGCCCATACGGCTTCCGAGCGGCGTGTTGCCGAGCCCTGAACCCGTACCACCGCCACCATTCTGTCCCGACAATTTCGCCATAGCATTACGACTACTCTGCCGTCCGCTGATGCCCAGACACTTTTCCAGATGCTGCGCGAAGCGCGTAATAAGCAAACTCCGCTTACAATTCGGACACGTGTGCCAGGGGATATACGACGCGGGCTTGCCACCCGTATTAAGTTTAATCTCCTTTGCATCACCCGCGCCCGCCATATCCGTGTCCTGGGACCCGGGCGTGCCCACGCTCTCCTTCTCCGCGTTCTTTTGCTGCTGCTTAATGAGCTCGCGCTCCTTCTTGCTCTTGGCCATGTCCGTCGGAAACGGGTTGCCGTAGACGTCGTGGCCCGCGCGCTGCACAAACGGATACAGCATGCAGTACTCTTTGGTCAGATCCGGGTTCTGCATCCCTTTACCCATGATGGGATGCATCAGCCGTGGCAACTTGCAGTGCGGACATATAATCTCGGGCGTCGTTTTCAGCGGGTTGCCCTTGAGGAACACGCGCCCGTTCTCGTACTTTGCGGCGGGCGTCTCGGCGACGGGGATCGTGG
Source organism: Alternaria solani (assembly GCA_002952155.1). Taxonomy (NCBI): domain Eukaryota; kingdom Fungi; phylum Ascomycota; class Dothideomycetes; order Pleosporales; family Pleosporaceae; genus Alternaria; species Alternaria solani. The sequence goes on along the minus strand of CP022032.1, from coordinate 215,689 downwards.
GCGCGCTGCTACCCGTCGTGTTGGTGTTGTTGTTGGTCTGCTTCTGGGACTGTGGCTCGAGGTTCGCCAGCGCGATGGTTTCGGCCTGTGTGGCGGCGGACTGCATGCGCAGCAGTTTCTCGGAGCGGTGGCATGATAGCGCCGTGGTGAAGACGATGTTGCTCAGCAGGTCGTCGAGGATATTGGTAGTCTGCGACACGGGTCTTCGTTAGCAAAAGGCGCGCATCATGGCCAAGTGGCCTATGTAATCGAGAGGACAGGGCTCCTTACCAGTTCTTGCAGCACGTCCGAGGGCAGTCCCACGGCAGCGTCGACGCCCTCGCCCTGGCCGTCGGCCGGCCGGTCCTCAGACATTGTCGTTGAACCGTGGGAGCGGGAGGCGGAGGTGGTTTACAGGGCGTGCAACAAAGTGCTGCTGAGACGTTAGCGTCAGTTACGGCCAGACTTTGGTGTACCTTATCCCTGCTCCGGGGACACATTTAGCGGCATGCAGCCCAGCACTACCTTACCCCACAGAACGAGAACAGCGTGTTCGCAAAAAAAGACTCCACAGCTGCGTCTCCACGTAATCGGGTATCATGTTCATTCCAGCTATCAATGTCTAGACTACCTCCCATTTCGCCAGTCGGCCCATGGTGCTCCCCGCCTGTCTCACAATGCACACGCGTTCGCTGCCGACTCTGTGCACCGCCAGATTCGCAATAGCGGTCGGCATGCCCTCTGCGAGGTTGTAGTTGCCTGTTGTCACGAAGCCGATAAGGTCCGCCTCGTCGGGCACAAGAGGGTAGTCCTCGTCGCCTGCTTTCTGCGGCCCGCTGTCCAGGAGACTCCTTGCTAGATCCCTGCGCTGGACGTGATCTGCTTTGCCGCCAGAACCTCGATGTGTTTGCTTCGTTGGTGCACGCTTGGTGCCGGGATGTGGCATTAGGGCCAGCCATTTGCTTCGGAGCTGTGCGTCTGTAGGCAGGCGGTAAATGCGAGCGCAGTCTGCAGGCGTTCCTCGCTGCACCATTGTGATCTTGGCAGTGAATACATCTGGTGACGGCGGAGAGACGCCCATCGTAGCGTTGTCCTTGCCAACTGAGTCAACTGCATCTCTGGAAGAGAGCTGTCTGACAGGAGTCCGCGACTCTCCTGGCTCCTCTCGAGGAGTGGCAGTCTCTCCCTCTGGTCTTGGAACCAACCGCTCCCAGTCGCAGGCCCAAGGATCTCCAATCTCGCCCTTCCTGGCATTACCGAGATCAATCGTCGACCACTCAATCCTCTTTCCCTTCGGACGCTTAGTCCACTCGTACTTCCTCTTCTGTCGCTCACGTAGTTCCCAACTCCATCCCGCGTCCGTACCAGGATGGTCGTACGGGAAGTGCGGCCTCGAGCGCTCAAAGTCCACCTGCCGTCTTTCTTTCAAGCCGCCAAAGATCGGATTCCCGCCTGTCGACACCGGGTAGCGCATAATCTGCCGCCACACTGGCATGACGCATTTCCAGGGAAGAAGAACGGTCCAAGACTTGCTTTCTCGCGACACGAGTACGAGCGTCGGAATGCGCGGATCGGTTGAGCGTGGCTCTGGGTCTTCGCCCAATGTGCACGCGCTCTTCCGACGGTTTATAGACTTTTGAGACGGCATGCTTCGTTGTGCGGCTATGCGGCTGTTGGCATCGAAGATGGAGGCTGGGACTGGGGCGTTGTCGAGTGGCCAGGAGGCAAGAGTTTGCGTCAAGGCAGTCAGCGACTGTTGGTCGTATGCCACGGGCGACGCGCGAGGAGGATCGCGAAGTCGGGGGTCTGAAATGTCAAAAGACAAGAGCGCACCGTTTGGTAGTGACGCAGCGTCTGTCACAGAGGCCAGGGCGGGCCAAAGAGACGCGGGAGTATCAGGCCCTGCATCTGGGAAAGACACGGGGGCGAGAATCGAGCAAAGGGCTTCAGCAGCGGCAGGACCTGTAATCTCGATAGAACCAATATCGGAGCGGAGATCGCGAACGGTGACAGCTGGCTTCTGCACTTTCGCCGTCCTAACCACCTGGTTCCAGAGCTGCAAGAAAGCGCTCGGATGCACGCGAACAAAAGCTTTCGTCTTGTTGCTGCCTGCATGCGGGGCACACCAGATGACAGTCACTTGGGCGATTTTCTCCAGCGGCTTCGCTTCCCTCTCGTATATCCAGCCTTGCCAGGCTCTGGTACCATTTCTCCACTTCTGAGCCCTGCCCCTGTTGTGCCACGGGTCTTCTGCACCGTCTGTAGCAAAGTGCAGACCCTTCAGTAGCGAGATTATACTAGCCTCCGGGCCCTCGAGACTGAGCGTTGACATGTAGCTCACATCCCATGCAACGGCTCCGCGTTGGGTCGCGGCTCTGTGTGTCAGACGGTATGCCTTGACTGCTGGCTGCAGCGGGACTGCGAAGCGCCAGAGCGGCTCCTTTGGCTCCGTCATCTTTGCGCGCTTGGTGTGCCATAGATGCGTAGGCAGCCATGTCTTGTCTCGCTGCCGTCTACGGAATCGGGATGGAGGGGTAGCGGGCGTGGCCAGGGCAGGAAATCTGCGCTTCGGCTTGGGTGGCGGGGGCTTCGCGACTTGCGTGGGCGCATCCTCCATTGCTGCGTCCCCGTCGTGGTCGGTCCCCGCTGCAGTGGTGTTGCCGGTCCTCCTCTTCTTCGCGACCTGCCTGCTGTTCTCCCTCCCCGCCTTCCTCAGATGCTTCTTCTTCCCTTTGCCAACACCGCTCCCGCTAGTACCTCTTGAAATCGGAGTGTTGTCCTCCTTCGCCTCCTGTCGCGCCCGGATGCGCAATCTCTTTGGCACGCGATGCGGATTGTGGCTCGCCGTCCTCCTCCTCAGCCCCCGCGGCACATCTTGAAAGGCCCGCCGCGACTGCCCCTTCTTGGCCGCCTGCATGGCGCCCTCGAGCGACTTGATCTCATTCTCGTGCGACTTGAGAAAGTTCTTGACGTTGATCTCGCCATTGGGATACGCGTTGCTGGTCGCTATGGCGGGGATGACGTGCTGCGGTCGCTGCTGGAATCGGGTGCGCTTGACTGAACTACCGGGCCCCGTGTTGCCTGGGACTTGCTTCCTCTTCTTGGAGCCATCGGCCATGGTGGATCGGGGCCAGGCGTCGCTATAGCTTCAAAGGCTATTCACAGCTCACTGGGCCAACGCTCGCTGCAGCTGAATCTTTTAGCGAGACGGTCCCCACGCCGACGGGCTTAGCGCGGAGTCATTCGTCACGTCAGCACGTGTCTGGCCGAGACTTGGACCCTTTGGCATTGGCCCAGACACCGCTGCATTCTGTTTCATCCGCCAGGCCCCTAGCTCGACGTTTGATTAATTACTCCATTCACAACATCTTCATTTCGCCCTTTCGGCCCAGGTGCTCCACCTTTCTGACTCCCCTGTGATTGCATCGTCCCCCCTGCAGGAGTGCGCAGCCACCATGCTGCCCTGTCCCTGTGGTCCTGGACTGGTCCTGATCATTCAATGTTTTCCCACACCTTGTTACCACACAACAACACGCCTTTTCTTTCAACACACACACTCACACAACGCATAGCCATTCTGACTTGAACATCTGCCTCTACTATTACTGCACCGCACACACACACACACATCTATTGCTAGTACATAATGAGCCACACATTCACAACCATGTCTCCCCCCTCTTATTCTTCCGATCAAATGTGCAAGATCAACTTCAGTCCTCTGCGATCACCCTCACCAAGAAAACGCTTCGCAGGCCACGAGCGAAACCAGTCCGAAGCCATCCAGCGCCCCCGCCGCATCAGCGTAGCCAGCAACTCGGTCATGGTGCAGCACGCAAAAAGAGCTTCAATATACGTCTCCGACGCCTCCATCCTGCTGCAACAACGCAACCCCATTGCCTCGCCCGTCTCACCCACCGACTCGAGCATGGCGTCGCCGACCAGCGAGTCAGCAGAAGTCACCGACCACTACGCCATCCTCGAACTCACGCCCATGGCCACCACGGACGAAATTAGAGCCGCGTACCGCCGCCTGCGCTCCGTCTACTTTGCCAATGACGCAAAGAAGTATCGCGCGCTGCAGGCCGGCTTTGATTGCTTGATGGACTCAGAGGCCCGCCAAGCCTACGACGCAACTTACCAGCCAGCAGCAGCAGCAGCAGCAGCTCCCACTTCGCTCTCGAGCATTGACGAGATGCTGGACCAGGGAAAGCACTGGCGCAAGGACAGCGCGCATGGCGACGATCCGGCAGTCATCCCTGAAGAAGAAGAAGAGGAGGAGGAGGAAGAGCAAGAGGTACGGACCGACGACCCGAATTGGGGTCTGAAACGCTTCCAGCCCGTGTTTGAATCGGTGCTGGGCTCCGTGCCGTATTGCTCATATGTGCCGCTGCCTACGTATTCGCTGCCGGCGTGTAGGGCGCCAAAGTACGTGGGACAGTTTGCGGTGCACGCGTGGCCGAACTAAAGACGGGTCTCGTTCACTTCAGTATCCGGATCCAACACACACACTCTCGACATGGCTCGAGTTTCTTACGATGTTCATATTCACTAGCAGAGCAGGTCTTGCATTTGGGCGGGTTTGCTTTGTGGCGTCTTGGGTGGTCTTTTGTTCCTTTGTCCACTTTAGCGTTGTTACCCAAGTGGTGATTCACCGCCCTCATCTGTTGTATACCTAGAAAGTCACCAGCTTTACTACAAATTGGCCACACTCACTATAGCTACTCGCACATCGAGCAGCACTGAATGATAATGTATGACACACACACATGACACTTGTCCAATCACGAGCGTGCCTGTGCCGAGGTTTGTATACATCACGAGACGTGGCATGCAGTGGCAACTAGATGAGCCAGAGTCGCATTGCTGATATCGATCGCTATGATACAGGGCTGCAGCTTGCAACGGCCACTCTGATCCCGTTGTCTCCAGCTCTAAGAAATTGTCGCATGCTAATTGTCGCCATGGCGAGATATCTACTGGTCGAGCTTCACAGGGAAGTTGCCAGCCTCTATCCACATGTCAGCAACGGCATTCATCTCGCACGCCTTGACTGCGGTGGGAAAAGGAAAAAAAAGAAAGCACTCACCACGCTGGTCGTCCCATCGCGATGTCCAGCCGCTGGGGCACAGGGACTTGTAGGCCAACATGAACTACATCCATCATCAGTACACACATACATGCACGTCTCACACAGCTCCAGCAGGGGTCGCGCACCTGGCGGCAGGGAGCAAAGTCCTCGCCCTTGGCGATGATGCACTTGTGGTAGTCGACGTAGTTTTGCCAGCAGTGCTTGGTCTGGTTCTGGTTGGGGAAGCGGGCATCGAAGCCTATGTGCGCCGAAGCTTGTTAGCACGCCCATGTCGCATATCGCATATCTAGAGCTCTGGAAAGCTCCGTTCTTGGAGGCCGGTGTGTGCGAGTCTGGGGGTGTGGCGTACCAGCTGTGCGGTGGGAGATTAGCTATCAATTGGAGCGACTGCGGAGTAGCGGGAAAAGCTCACCAGTGACAAACTTGAAGGGCTTGGTTACGAGCTCGTCGCCGTTTTCGTTGTCGGACATGGTTGCGGGTAGGGAATTGGCTCGAGGGGTGTCGATGGGTGAGGGTGGCGGGCAATGGCTTGGGGGGCGGCCGTCGTCGTCGAAGTGGTGACGGAAGTCAAGTTGTGAGGTTGCGCGATGGTTCGACCCGAAACGCATTGTCCACACACAATTCGCTCGGCGTTTTCCGGGCGAACCAGGGCCGCCCGCGAGCGAGCTGTCTCTCTCTCAGCATCTGCGTGCCTGTGACGAAACAGCGATTCTCGATCCTCCACCGCCGACGACGCCGCCAACTCTCCCCTCTCCACTCCAATTGCACACTCGCAACCACCGCCAACATGTTCAAAGCTACCAGGGCCCTGTCGATGCAGCCCACACGCATGATGGCCATGCAGCCCACGCGCATGGCAGCCATGCGCCCGAGCCCCCAGCTCTTCATGAGGCAGACGATGCGCATGCGCAACCCTGTGCCTGTATGAAATACTGCATCTCACTATGACACCGGAATTGATGCTGACAAGAACTGCAGAAGGAGGAGCACGGCGGTAAGCCAGTCACAGCCGCCAGATATCACCCTCGAACCATGCATTGACGACGTACAGCCCACACCGTCTCCCAGCGCCTCCGCCAGCTCAAGAACATCCCCACTGAGATCTGGCCTCTGAGTACGTCTACCTTTCTATACACATTCTCTAGAGCCTCCTCGTGCTAACCCAGCATCTAGTCGTCGTTCTCGGGTAAGCCCCTCCATCCGGATACTCTAACGCAGCTTGGGTCTGATACACGCGCAGCATCGCCGTCGGCATGGCCTTCTTCTCTATTACCCGGAAACTCTGGGTCGACAAGACGCTCCGCCTCAAGCGTCAGGGCAAGCAGGAGTAAGCGACAGGGCTTGCAAGGAAACCGGATACAACAACGATGGAATCGGCGGGCTTGGAAGGGCTCCAGCGGCCATGTGTATAGGTACAGCATACGGGACAGAGTCCTCGTCAAGTTCGAAATCAAGCAGAAGATTCATTGCGCCAGTGTACGTGCTTGTACGAGAGTGTGGTATCATGTTTGATAGTGTGGCTGTCATGTCGCGACTCTTGATATTTGAATGCTGTATCCGCTCATACACTCTTCCCGAGCGAAAACTTTGTACATCAGAACATGGTATCAAATACGTTTTCCCAAACGCCTGCAAACGCCGTGCTGAGACCCAACGGATGACTGAGATTAGACTGGCTTCGGTCCTGCCTCGTCAAGGCCTTCCAGGCCCTGCATGGGATCCATGGGCCCATTGGCCTCCTCTTGAATCTGTTCACTAGCTTTGCGGTCCTCTTCACTCACAGCATGCTTGGCCAGCCAGCCCTCCTGCATTTCTGTTAGCATAAAACACTACACATGTCCAGCAACAAGACGACATACCTGCTCCCAGATGGCTGTTTTGCTGCCCAGTCCTTCGTTGGCGTCTTTCTGTGGTTTGGCGGCTGCTACCTTGATAACGGAGCCGTACAGCTCGCTCCGGTCCATGTTATCAATCGCGTCGGCCGCGTCGGCTGCCGTCTCAAACTCGACATAGCCGAATCCCCGGTGCTGGTCGCCCTGGCTCTGGTTCTCCGGCTTGGGCAGGTTGACTTCAACAATGTCGCCAAAGGGCAGGAAGGCGTGGAACAGCGTCTGCTGCGTCACTGCTTGGTCGAGGCCGCCGACGAAGACGGTGGCCTTTAGTCGAGACGTGTCGGACAGATTCGACATGGTGGCCGGCGGATGCGATTCGGGAACAGAGGTTGAGATGGTTCGTCGCGTTGGGGGAGGGCTGCGCGCTGAAATTCGATATCACGTGGCTAGCGGGGACCCACAGTTGGCGGCGCCCGCCATGGACCAGGGAAGGACAGGTGGATGCTCCGTTGATGAGTGTGAAGCAGCGTCGTTGCCTCGACTTGCCATTTCCGCGCGTTCAAGACACATTGCGGACACTCCTTTTACAACCAACATAACACCTTTCTTTCCCGCTCTGCAGGATCCTCCCCTCACTTGTGCATTATTTTGTTTCGTGCCGTATTCCCCCAATTCGCTAATCTGAATACACCTACGAGGCGCCCTCACATCACCGCCCAACACCGTCATGGTCCGCCTACGAGAAATCCCCAGGACGGCGTGCTTTGCCTGGTCGCCGGGCCCCACGCAGCCGCTCGTTGCTACTGGAACAAAGGCCGGCGCTGTAGATGCCGACTTTTCAAACGAAACACAATTGGAGCTCTGGGCGCTCAAGTTGGACGACGCCGACCAGGGCGTGGAGCTCAAGCCAGTCGCTACCGTGAGCGTAGAGTCGAGGTACGCACCGAGCAATGGCGTAGGCGTATGCAATCCGTGTGACTAAACACAATGGCAGGTTCAACGACATTGCGTGGAGCCAGCCCAGTGAACAGTACCCGCGGGGCATAATAGCGGGTGCGCTCGACAGCGGGGCACTGGTGCTGTGGGATGCAGAGAAGCTCGAGGCAGGCGAAGGGTCAGAATGCATGTCCGGCTGCACACGGCCTCAGAGTGCTAACTCGCTGCAGGGACGATGCGGAGATTGACCAGATCGACAAGCACACGGGTCCCATCCAGGCGATACAGTTCAACCCCTTCCGATCCAACATCCTCGCCTCGGCCGGTGCCAAGGGCGAGCTCTTCGTCCACGACCTCGCCGACGACTCAAAGTCCTTCCGCCTGGGCAAGGCTGGAGCAAACCCCGACGAGTACACGACATTGGACTGGAACAAGAAGGTGGCGCACATTCTGGCAACGGGCAGCAGCGGTGGCTTCGTGACCGTCTGGGACGTCAAACTGAAGAAGGAGAACCTCACACTGAACCACTACGGCCGGAAAACAGTCAGCGCTGTGTCGTGGGACCCCAATGTGCCCACGCGCCTCGTCACGGCCATCCCGACAGACCAGAACCCGCTCGTGCTGGTATGGGACCTCCGCAATACCAATGCGCCAGAGAAGACGCTGCAGGCACACGACCAGGGTGTGCTGTCGCTGTCGTGGTGTGTGCAAGACAGCGACCTCTTGCTGTCTTGCGGCAAGGACAACCGGACAATTGCGTGGAACCCGCACACTGGAGAGCAGCTGGGCGAATTCCCAGTCGTCACAAACTGGACCTTCCAGACTAGATTCAACCCCGCGAACCCGAACCTCCTCGCTACCGCCTCCTTTGACGGCAAGATTGCGGTCCAGACGCTGCAGAACACGGGCGCTGCAGCAGACCAGAGCAAGGCGGCGGCTGAAGCCCCTGCAGGCGAGGACTTCTTCGCCCAGACACACGCAGAGCCCCAGGGCGCATCCTTTTCTCTCAAGACACCCCCGAAATGGCTCAAGAGGAGGGCGGGTGTGGCCTTTGGCTTTGGCGGAAAGCTGGTGCGATTCGGCATCGTTGACAACAAGTCCAAGATCTCGATTGAGACATTCGCCGTGGATTCGGATGTCAGCGCGGCAAGCGAGGAGTTTGACAAGGCGCTGGACAAGGGCGATCTCACAGCAATCTGCGAGTCGAAGATTGCAAAGGCTGCCACGGATGAAGAGAAGGCGGACTGGACCGTCATCGAGACGCTCACATCGGAGAACCCACGGAGCAAGCTCGTTGAGTACCTAGGCTTTTCTGACAAGAAGGAGGAGCCGGAGGAGGAGGAGAAGAAGAAGGAGGAGAAGACAAACGGCGAGGCCGACGAAGGTTCCTCGTTCTTTGACAATGCGACGGACGAGGGCAACTTCCTCTCGGATCTCGCAGCTTCCAAGGGCGCAAAGACGAACAATCCCTTCCAGATCTACACCGGCTCCGAGTCTGAAGCTGACACCAAGATCACTCGCAACCTCATGCTCGGTGACTTCAACGCGGCGTTGGATGTATGTCTAAAGGAAAACCGATTGTCGGATGCGTTCATGATTGCTATTTGCGGCGGAGAGAAGTGCATCGCCAAGGCACAGGCTGCATACTTCAAGCGACAATCCGACGCACCAAACTACCTTCGCCTCCTTGCGTCGGTCGTCGGAAAGAACCTGTGGGACTTTGTGTACAATGCTGATTTGAAAGACTGGAAGGAAGTCATGGCGACAATCTGCACGTTTGCCAATCAAGCCGATTTCCCCGACCTTTGCGAGGCTCTTGGAGACCGTCTCGAGGAAGCCATTTCTGAAGAGTCAGGATCGCACCGAAAGGATGCGTCTTTCTGCTACTTGGCTGGTTCCAAGCTTGAGAAGGTTGTCGTCAACTGGGCTCAGGAGCTCCAAGAGAGCGAGAAGGCGGGCATTGAGCAGACTGATGGTGACAACAGCTTCTCAATCCACGCGCGATCACTCCAGGAGTTTATCGAGAAGGTCACGGTATTCCGAAAGGTCACCGACTTCAAGGACACCGAGCAGCAAAAGGAGGACGACTGGAAGCTCGAGCCTTTGTACGCAAAGTACGTCGAGTATGCCGACATTGCTTCTGCCCATGGCCAGCTTGCTATTGCAGAGAAGTATCTAGATCTTCTGCCTCAAAAGTACCCAGCAGCAGATGTAGCGAGGAACCGGGTCAAGCAAGCCACCAGGAAGGTTGCAGCCCAGCCAGCGGCAACCCACAAGCCGGCCCAGTCAACCAGCTCTGGCCGTCGTCAAGTTGTAGTCCCTTCGTATGGTCAACCTGCACAAGCAACGCCAGCACCGCCCCAGCAGACCCCCTACGCCCCGGTCAACCCTATGCAAACGCAGCCGAGAGCGTCGCCTTATGCTCCAGTCAACCCCCTCTCGTCACAGGCTCAGGCCGCTGCACCATCAACATTCACGCCAGCAGCAGCGTCCGGCAATGCGTACACGCCAGCCGGTTACCAGCCATCTCAGCCTCAGGGCTACGGTGGTTACGGTCAGGCTGCTCAACAACCAATCGCACCTCCGCCACGCAACTTTTCAAACTCTCCATCCATCGTGCCAGCAGCCAACAGGGGTAGCATTCCCGCCTGGAACGACACGCCAGACTTTGGCCCCCCTAAGCCAGCTTCACGTCGTGGTACTCCTATGAACACTGTTGCGTCTCCGTTCCCGAACCAGCAGCAGCCCCTTGCCGGTCCGCCTCAAGGCCCATTTTCGCCAGGAGCACGATCAACGCCTCCGCCGCCTCCAAAGGGTCCTCCCCGGATGACTTCTCCCCCGGCTGGACCTCCGACTGGCGCCCCGAACCCATACGCACCATCTCCGGCAACAAACAGCTACGCTGCACCACCCGCAGGCTTTGCGCCCCCGCAGCAGGCGCCACTCCAACGTGGAGCGTCGCCATACCAACCCCCAACTGCTGCCGCTCCGCCGTCCAACCGCTATGCTCCTGCTCCGGGTCAACAACCGTCAGCCCCCTCTGGACCTATGGGTGCAATGCCACCACCGCGTAACATTGCGCCTCCTCCAGGTCAGTTTACACCCGCTGGCTCGCCCTACGCACCGTCGCCAGTGCAACAGATGCCACCGGCTGCAGCAGCACCACCACCCAGGGGGCCACTGCAGGGACCTCCTCGGGCAGGCCCTCCCCCTGGGGGTCCTCAAGGCGGACCGCCCAGGCCGGATTCTCGACCTGGTACTGGTCAATCGCAAGCAACTCCGCCGGCAGCAGCAGCCAAGTATCGTAAGTAATCCGTCATGCATTGTGTAGACTGATCGGAATCTAACCTTGTACATTGCAGCCCCTGGTGACCGCTCGCACATCCCCGACGCATCTCGTCCCATTTACGAGATCCTCGACGCGGACCTGCAACGCGTCAAGGCAAAAGCACCAGCACAGTACAAGCAGCACGTTGCGGATACAGAGAAGCGTCTGAACATTTTGTTTGACCATTTGAATAACGAGGATCTGCTTAAGCCGGATACAATTCAGAGCATGAATGAACTTGCGGCGAATATTCAGGCTAGGCAGTATGATGCGGCGGCGGCGATATTTGCGGATCTGATGACGAATAAGACGGATGAGGGGAGTAACTGGATGGTAAGTTTTAAATCTGTGTGTGTGTGTGTGATGAATGTATAGGCTAACGGTTTGGTTGTAGGTTGGTGTGAAGCGGTTGATTCAGTTTAGCAAGTCGACTGCTTAGGAGGAGGGGGGTGGTGCTGCAAGTGTTCCAGAGGGTAGTGTTGTGGTGTACAAGTAGAGTTTGAAGGTGGGGGTAACAAAAGGTCGTGGTAAAGGCAGGATTCTTGCCCGTATTTAGCGCTTTGTATGGGATTACAGGGGAGGGAGAGGTGTGGTGAATGAGTGGTTGATTGAGATGATTCATGAGTACCTCTTTGTTGAGTGTTGCATGTGGATTCTTTCTGTGTGTGGTAAGGCGTAATGCGTAGCTTGACGTGACGTACATTTTCTCACTTGATGTCGTAGGAGGATGTCTCGGATGAGTTGTGTATCTTGTATACCCGTCCAGTCTCTGGTCTGGACTGATCTAGGTCGCCTTGTTTGTATCTTGTACGAAAGCAGAGACTTCCAGCGGTCGACCTGTATTCTTCCTCTTTGACTCGCGATGCTGGACCATATCCTTCCTCTTCAACTCACCATGCTGGACTATGGTTGCAATCCACTTCACCCACTTCATCCCATGGTACGGCAATACCCCAGATGAGCTTGAGCCAATCACAATTCCCTCAATACTCAATGATCTGAACGAACAGGTTGTCTTGAAATTAGAGGATTTGCAACGTACAAGAATGCTCATGTCTACCTGTGCTGTCTACACATATCATCGCAAACACGCCTACCTACTTCTAGCAATCAATACTGTTCAAAAGAAACTCCCTCTACAGAGATTCATACCATTGCTACTCGCAACGATCACACACACACACACACACACACACCAAGAATAAGAGAAGCCATCAAAATCATGGCTAGAGGAGACGATCAGAGAACCGAAGCGATGAGTAAGTACACACAGCCATTATACAAACTCCCTATGCACTTTACAAAGAAACGTCCGCCTCTAGGATACGAGTGAGGAGCTAACATGATTACTCGCGAAAAAGAAAAGGCCATCCGCGAAGCATCAGAGCACGAAGCGCTCGACGAAGAAACGGTGGTGCGTCGAATAAAGGAACTTGAACTTTTCAGAGCGAGGAAGAGGGCGAGGGAGATGATGGCAGGTACGCGGTCCCACAACGACGACGACGACGGCAACGAAGGGTCCGCTCGGTTCGACAACGAATACGGCTGCTTTGACGGTGCGTCGTCTTACTTTGGCAACGCATCGGCTCACTCGGGGAACGTATACAATCACTTTGGCAACGTGTACAATCACTTCGAGTACACGAGTACACCGAGCAACACGAGTGCTACTCCTCTATCGCCGCATTTCTGCTCTCCCTTCGACACTGTATCGACGTCGAACAATACGACTACACCACCGCCACCTCCGTCTTCTTCTTCCTCCTCCTCCTTCTCCACCTTCTCCTCCCCCTTCGACACCGTATCCCCATGGAACCACACCTTAACCACCACCCCACCACCTCCTCCCCCTCTTTCTTCTTCATCCCGCTCTGCCTCCGCCTCCTCTTCTTCCTCCTCCCCCTTCTCCACCGCCATAAAAGCTCCACCCGGACAAGCAGAAGCCACCACAGCAACGAGTCTGGATGCAAAGACGTTATCGCCCATGCAAGCTGCTGCGATTGAGAAGCTGAGGCATAATCTGAAGGTGAAGATGGAGGAGAGGGCTGAGAGAGCGGAGAAGGGGTGGAAGGGAAGGGGGAGAGGGAGGAAACGTGGTGGTGGTGGTGGAGGAGGAGGAGGAGGGGATAAGGGGCAGTATGGGGGGAGGGGGAAGGAGACGGGGAAGGGGACGGCGGAGGGTGGTAGGGGGTGAGGGTGTGGAGGGTGGGTGTGCGGTCGAGGGGTTGTGTTGGGGGTTACGTGTGAGGAATATACATGGCATGTCTTTTTCTGTGGAATGTTATTTGGACTTTGGGGGATGTGCTTCGCGAAGAACGTCAGTGGGTCGGAGAGTTATTTCCAGATTGATGGCGTCTTGTTAAGGAGATACGATACAGGCAGACATGGATATAGTTTCCTGAACGTATCTGGAGTATGTAGGATTCAATGATTGCTGAATACCGTCAAGTAAACATTTTGACGAGTCTCTTGTCTGTGTTTCAGAACCAGCTTAGAAGAAACGACACACGGATCGTCAGGCATCACAGTGAGAAATGAAAGTGGATGCTTTGATGACGTCGCCACCTAGATCGTAAGATGCTCAGTGGGCTTTGTGCTACAGGAGATCTTCGCAAATAGCGTTGTACATACGCGCGTCCTAGATATGAACGACTAAATAATATCGTCAAGATCAGGCACTCACAAGCTCATGCACAAATGCAATGTGTTCCTGATGGAATTGTACATGCGGAAGACGGATCATGGTTCGAGATCGGGCGGGTTCGCTAATCGCCGCCGATCGGGCCAAAGCCGATCTCAAACAACACCAGGCGTCATAACATCAAACCTCATTGTAATGACGTAGGCGCAAGCTCGACGCGTTAGCCACCCAATATGGCCTTGGAGGCACGGATCGCGAGTTTCAGCCTCTTCCTTTCAATAATCCTGCTGTTCTTTTACGGCGCTATTACCTGAGTCTTGGACGCATGTTACGTTCCCTCCACTGCATCCGCTCTCGTGTCGTGTTCCAAGCACCACTCCGAGCGACGGCGACTGCACAGAGATCGCGTATAATCTCTCTTCTTCCCATCATGCCCCCTAAGCGAAAGAGGTCTGCTGCCGCAGCAGTTTCTACAACAGAAGAGGCGCCTCCTGTGGACCGATCACAGATGCGCCGGACAGACGTGCCTTTGCCTACCAACCTCGCGAAACCACCACGTCGCCAAACGACGCGTAGGGGCAAGGCTGAAAAGACGGATCCTAATCTCAACCCTGACATCGTCGATGGTGTCAGCGCATTGCGAGCATCGCCCGACGCAGAAGAAGGCGCGGATGCTGCTCTGGCATCTGCCGTTAGCAACGGTATTGCAAATGAGGCCGACAGTGCACCAGTTGCCACTACAGAGGACAAAGCGCTTCCACCACCTGCCACAAACGGGGATGCGCCCGTATCAGACGGCGCCCCTACAGCAAAGGCTGCAAAGAACAAGCGAAAGAAGGCCGGCGCGAAGCAAATCAAAGTGGAAGAGGATGACACCAACACAAGCGCCGTGAATGGCGTCGCCGCAAAGGCCGCGGCACCTGCAGCCAGCGCCGGGACATCTGGCGATCCCGACGACGTTGAAAACCTAGAGGCCGAAGACGAGGACGAGGCAGAGGTCAAGGAAGCCCTGTCGAGACCCCCACCGGTCAATTCTGAATACCTTCCTCTTCCATGGAAAGGACGGCTTGGCTACGTATGCGACCTGCAGGGACTTTTGAATCTAAACTAACAAACGTGCATCCAGGCCTGTCTGAACACCTATCTCCGCAGTGCTACCCCTCCCGTCTTCAGCTCGAGAACCTGTCGTATCGCGAGCATCATCGACCATCGCCATCCCCTGAAGGACCCCTCACAGCCCGAACATGCCACTAAAAATCGCCCCGATAAGGACCAACCAGCGGATGTCGCGCGGGGAATGAAATATGTCGAGGAGATCGGCCTTGCCAATGCGCGGGATATCATCAAGATGGTGCGCTGGAACGACCGGTACGGCATCAAGTTCATGCGCCTGAGTAGCGAGATGTTTCCATTTGCAAGCCACGACGAGTACGGCTACAAGCTCGAGCCTTTCGCCGGCGAGACATTGCGTGAAGCAGGCAAAGCGATCGGCGAGTTGGGCCATCGAGTGACTACCCACCCAGGACAGTTCACCCAGCTGGGCTCGCCGCGAAAGCAGGTCATCGACAACGCAATGCGTGATCTCGAGTACCATGACGAGATGCTTTCTCTCTTGAAGCTTCCCGAGCAGCAGAACCGCGATGCGGTCATGATTCTACACCTCGGCGGCGCATATGGTGACAAGCCGGCGGCCATTGAGAGGTTCAAGGAGAATTATGCAAAGCTTCCTCAGAGCGTCAAGAACCGTCTGGTGCTCGAGAACGACGATGTTGTGTGGTCGGTACACGAGCTGTTGCCTCTATGTGAGGAGCTCAACATCCCGTTCGTGCTCGACTACCACCATCACAACATCATCTTCGATGCAGATCAGATTCGTGAAGGTACCAAAGACATCATGGAGCTCTATCCACGGATTCTGGCGACTTGGGAAAGAAAGCGAATCACACCTAAGATGCACTACTCTGAGCCGACACCTGCTGCGATCACAAAGACAACGCGGAGAAAGCATTCGCCTCGCGTCATGACATTACCTCCCTGCCCTGATACCATGGACTTGATGATCGAGGCAAAGGACAAAGAGCAGGCTGTTTTTGAGCTTATGCGGACTTTCAAGCTCCCTGGCTTCCATACTTTCAATGACATCCTGCCACATACCCGTCAAGATGAGAACAAGCCGTGGAAGCCCAAGTCTAAGAAAGCTGTGAAGAAGAGCAAGAAGAAGAAGACTGACGAAATCGACGAACTGGATGAAAAGCTGGAAGAGGAAGAGGCAGAGGACGTGCCCCCGCCCATCGTGCCCGACGAGGAAGTGGGCATGGGAGGGCCAGAGGGAAGAGTGTACTGGCCCCCGGGCATGGAGGACTGGCTCAGACCCCCAAAACGCATCATCAAGAAGAAAGAAGACGGCTCCGCTGCGCCAGCGACGAAGAAGCGCAAGACCGCCGCTGACGCGGCCTCAGCAGCAAGTGAAGCTGCTCCACTTGAGGATGTCAAGACGCCCATCACGACACCAGCCAAGAAGGCCGCACCGACTAAGCGCGTAGCAGCAGGCTCGACTAGGAAGAAGGCAGCAGTTAAGTCCGTGCCAACACCTTCGGCTTCTGATGAGGACGAAGATCAGCTTAGCTCGCCCCCGCTTAGCGACGTAGGGAGCGAGGACGAGGCTCCTGTTGTGCAGAAGCGAAATGCACGGCCTGCTGCGACACGGAAGAAGTCTGGCAGGGCGACGGCCCAGGTTAGCTACAAGGAGGAAGCGGACGAGATGAGCATGTAGACAAGTGTGGCTCCGCAGTCATCGGTAGCCATGGTGCAGCTAGTTTGTAATATTAGAGTCAATGCAGGCGAGTACGTAAATTCGATGCTTTCGACATTGAAGGATGATTGACATCATCTTCGGTTGTAGCAAACAAGTCGAGTAAAAGAGGTGATGAGAACAATGCTCCGAGCCTGCTAGATCCTTCCCTTCCCGCTTCAGGCCGCTATCCCGTCCCATTCCTTCCCGGCCTTGGTCGTCCCTCCTTGCCGTGCCTACCTGAATCTCGTACCCAACGTCTTTTTTCCCTCTCTCCAAGCGAGTTCAGTGCGCTTCGCTCTCTCTCCACAGTGGCCGTGGCTCTCAATTTGCTGTTTCGCGCTTACCTATCTATTCACCTTCCCAGTCGAGCCGTGGGGCCCGAAACGCTGTAATGAACATGCGTTCGTTGGGGTAAAGGACGCATAAACATGCACCATGTGGACCTTTGGATTCGCTAGGCCCAGGTAGGGAGAAGGGAAGAAGGAAAAAGAAAGGCAAAGTGTAAACCAATTGGCTAGCTAGGCCAGCCAGCCAGCCACATACATGGTTGTGTTGACCAACCAACCCTTCCCCCCCCCATTCACTATAACGTCTCTTGAATACATGGCGTTAGGTCGGATAGCGAAGATGGATGCGTTGTAGCACCGGGCGGCATTGAGACTTCGATAACTCTATCGAAGCACGGCCCGTTGCTGTGCCGCACTAACCGACGGATGCCGAGGCATTCCGCACATCTTCTTAGCACCTTCCATTGCATATCCCACGGCCAGAAGGGGGATAAAGCGCGAGCTTGTGGAAGCGTATAAGCGTGTGGAATGTGATTACCTTGCGTTGTCAAGAGTCGTGGTAGTGCGGGAGGACGTTTGGTGGTGGAGGGTGTGGTAAGGGAAAGCAGGCACAATCACATTGCATGTATGCATCAATAGCTTAATCGATAGCTTTCACATGCAGCTCGTGTCATGCAGGTCAGCATTGCTGTGAGAGAAAGCATCGACTGGTTCGTTCTAGCTGGCTTCGCTGGCTGTGGGGAGATGCAGATGCAGGACCACGTCGGAGGACATGGGCTGGAAGAGGGTAGGAGGGGCGTCAGTTAGTGCGAACATCACAGGATAGCCTGGAAAGTTACTTTGAGGGGTATGGCGGTGGTGGGGGGGAGGATCTGGTGTCTTCAGTTTCAGGTACGGTTCGCGGATTCGAGAGTGTGGGTTGTGTATTCCTGCGCTGTAGAGAAGAGGTATGATTTACCAAGCCCGTTATCTGTGCATATTTTGTAGGAGTCGACAGGTGCGTATTCTCGATTGCATATGTGTCCATGTCCTCTTTGCTCCACTGTGATAAAGTATATTGTACGATGTTTCGCAGGCAAGTGATCCCACCAATCGCTGCCCGTACGTCCATGTTGTCGATGGCCCGATTGTTCCCTTGAACGTCCCTCTGGTTTCTCGACACCAAGAACTGCGATCTAGAATACTCTCTCTAGTGTCTGTCGATCAGCAATCGTTAAACATGACTCGCTTCCAGGCCGTGTCTATCGCTTCCCTTCCTCTCTTGCCTGCTGCCAATCAACCCCAGTCACTTGTAGCTATCTGCAATCGGTTAACTTCCCGCGGCTACATATCTGCAGGTCTACCTGCACAGCCTTGTACGGATTGAGGTCCATGCCCGCACCATGTCCATGGACTCTTGAATCGAACATTCGGTGCACTAGTGCATGTATTTTTGCTTTGACGATGTGCGTTGTGGTAACGAGGGGTTGGTAGCCTATCCTGAGTCGTGGCTGAGTACAGAGCAGGGAAGCTGGTTATACTGTTCGGCTGCTATGCGGAATAGCATAGCGCCGATAGTCCGTCTTGAGACCGTACCGCCGTGGCTGGAATCGAGGACCAGGTGGAGACTCTTCTTTGTGTCTTTGGCCGGCGGCAGGCGGTATGGCGTGCTTGTGTGTTCAAGTGCGGGTGGGCGAATGAGGTTTTTGGCGGTTAAGGCGCTGTAGGAAGATTGTTTCCCAAACGAAGAGTCCATGAACAGTTCATGTCAGTAGATCATTGCTGGTGTTGAATAACCGAGCCGTCTCGCGTCGAGCTCTGATCTTCGGCACTACACAATGCGTATTGCGCGACCCGCCAAAACTCCATTTCCAACCTCCAACTTGTAGCCTTATCGACCACGAACCTGAAATAACACCAGACGTCGTACGACGCATTGTTCACACGCTCAGACCTCCAGGGCCCACATGCGATAAGAACACGAAGACTGTGCTTGACATGGAATGGAGACATGGAGAGCGGGATAGAGGCCGAGCTTGTGAATATCTACGCGAGAGGCCTGAGCGCAGAGAGAAAAAAATCGTCAAGCGCCCGTCATCTGTCCCTGCAAGCATGCAAGACACGCAGAGAGAATCTGAAGGATCCCTCGGCATCTTGACGCATGTGCGTAGTTGAGAGTGCACAGGCTATGCGGTCCGGGATGTTGAATCTCGATGACGGACAGGTGCTGTGATGTAGGAGGCTGCAGGATTGTAGTTGTGCGGAACGATGGAGACCGATAGCAAGGCAACCATCTCAAGAAGAAGATTGCAAGGCCAGCTGAGGAGACTCTTGGAAGCTGTAGTCACTGCGACGTACTAACGACCGTGGGGTTCTGTCTTCTGAGAGAGAAGTGCTACACCTGGAAGAAGCTCGAGGTCTGTGCTCGATTGCTTACTTACTATGACGTTATGGCTGTTGAACGATGTTGAAGTCCTACGACAGTCATTGTGCGTAGGAGCCATGCGCAAGGAGTACCACAATCATTGTTACAAATTCGTCTTCACTTTGATGGTCGTCTCTAGAGGGTAGGAGAGGGTCCAGATGGCTGCGCGGACGCGACAGACGAGATACCGAGAGCGCCGGCTTCTACGGCACCACCACATATAGTTGCTGCTCAAGTTTCTTTAACTCTTCTTTACTGGTGTACCACGGACATCAAGACCAAGAACCTACTGCACTACCGATGTAACCAGAGAGCAAGCGCATCAGTCTGTCTGAAGCCAGCAGACATCGGAAGTGCCGGCTACGGGAACGCGTCAACCACAACTGCCTTCGCGGTATCTGCTTTTCTCCTACACAGCCACAACGTCACCATTCCAAACCATCTTCTCTGAACATTTTTTTCTCCGGCTTCCCATGGCTCGACACGGCACACACTCACACACCCATAGGAGCTTCTTTCGGCCCTATAGTGATCGATTGTAATGGCCCGCTCCGCGATCCTCCTGCGCCTCACGCGAGCTACACAGCGTACATCCAGCATGACACCATCACGCTCTATGCTCAGATGCAGCGTCGACGCCTCGAGCGGCATGACGAAACAAACAAGAACGCCTCCGCCACAAGTGCCGGACGTTCTACTCCGCAAAAGTTACGTACAAAGATTGTTTCCCCAGATTGTCACATGCAAGACATAGCTCCGTCAAACTATACATGCGAGAGGTCACGGCGCCCGTCAGACAACGAAATTTCCAAGCCGCCAGCTTGTAGCCGGCGCTCTTGTGAGGAAAATAGGCGATGGCCCAATTAGGCATTAAGCCCGTCTCCAGTTGGAGCTCGGGTGCTTCACCCGAACGGCGCAGAAGTGTGACGAGATGAGCGGTTCCTGCGTATCCTAGTAGTCGCACGCCAAACGAACGAAAACGCATTGGCATGGCGTTTACCAGTCTTGGTATCCTATGGGGAGACCTTTGGTTGTTACAAGTTACGATGCTAACAATAAGGGGGCAATGCGATACCACAGGCTCTCGGTGAACCCGAAATAATTGCACAGTACCCCTCTACACCGGGTGCTACATACCGCAGTATTCCCGAATGCGACGTTGGAAAGGGACGCCGAGTCACGTTGTCATGTGCAATTGGATACCCATAGCACTGGGAATATTGTTACTTTTCTAATCGCAGCTATTCCCAGCGCTAGAAACACTTCGGCTTCGCTGCGTTATCTTCTTGGCTTGGCCTGCTTCGCTGACTTGCTGCCTTGTTGCCTCCAATACAAGCTATAGTAGTCGAGTTGTGCGGTTCCGACGAGTGAAGGGGACATGCACGCACGGAGATTTGAAGGGATAGCGCCAGTACACAGGCAACGCGATACAAAGAACACTTAGGCAGAAGCGTGGGGTAGATGGAGACGGAGCAAGTCGTATTCTTCGTTCCCCTCTGCGCATGAATCAAGAGTCCTAAAGTAGCTTGAATGTTTGACTGGTAAGGCGCCCAACAGGCTGCTCTCCGCTTTTCTCGTATAGTGTATAGTGAACATTCCCCACCGGACACTACTACTACTACTCATGTCTCTCCAAGTGTATTCCCCCGCAAAGCCGGCGAGGAAAGCAATGCGCCTCCGACGTTGTCGTGTTGCGGCGCACGAGCAGTGACGTGTGTGTGACCCGAGTACCTAGGCCAGACTTGCTTTACATGAAAGGAAAAGAACAAAAGCCTGAGGTATACACGAGCTGAGCTGTCAGCACGAGTACACCTTGTACCTGGCAGATGATCACCGCAGATCCCCGTTCGGACAAGTAGTCGCAGGGCAAGCTGAGCCGGAATGAGCGAGCGAGACCCCTCCTCCACCCAACCAACCAACCAACCACTCAACTATGCGGCGGCGGCGGCGGACCAACCAACACACGCACCTGTATGCATGGTACGAGCGCATCGGCGCCGCCATGATCGTGATCTTTACTCTTTTCGCCTCCAAAAAAGCATATTCTCATGTTCAAGGAAGGCACACATCATCAGCTTCTTGTTGTCAGTATACACACGATTGCGACATCCGACATCAGCATCAAGCGGCGGCATCTCCGAACCCTCCCTTTCCTTTTGCCCCGCGCGCAGCCGTCAAACCGTCAAACCGTCAGCACCTTAACGCCGCCATAACCGCTTCATGCGCGCCATACAGGCCGGCCGTTCGTCCATTGCTACTACTGCTGCGGTGAACGAACAGACAACCAACGACCCCTGACCTAGCAAGATTCTTATTTTTACGGCTGGGTAGCGCTGTCTTGTGCTTGTTCGTTCGTTGGGGAATCAGGCATCAAGCTGGTGGTGAGACAAAGACAAGCTTGCGAGAGCCCTGGTAGGAGATCGTAGTCAGCTTATCACCTTAATCGAACGTTTGTTTGCTTGTCGCTGCTGGCGTGTGACTGGACGATGTGTGTCTGTGTGGCTGCGCACTCTGTACCAAGGTTTAATGCAGGTCGTGACGATCTTATCCAGAAATCGGGACATGTGGTGAGGTCAGCGAGTTTGCCTAATGTCGAATGGGAAGAGAGGAGGAAGGCTGCCAGCCTCGCCTTTTTGCGCGCCGATGTTCGTGTTGGGTTGTGTGGTGTTGTACGATTTGCTGACGGGCGGCGCTGAACCGGTGAGCCTGCCGACCGTGTCTGGATGGATGGATGACCTCAGCGCATGTTTTGTTTCTCTTCGTTCCTTGTGTGACGACGCTTGTTAGCCTATGGCGCTGGCTGAGAGACGCTCGTGCAGCCTTGCATAGGATAAGCATTGGGATGCATGCGCGATGCTTGTGCAGAACAGCCGATGTGGACAACCTTGAGCCGGGTTGCGCAATCTCGTAAAGATAGCAAGACAAGTCGTTGTAAGCGAAAGGAGCAGGCGTGGGGTGTAATGTGTGTGTGTGATGAGATTAGGGTACGCATTTAATTTCATAGACTGCGTAATTGTATTTCACAAAACTTCATATCGTTGCAGGGTATGCCGCATAAACGTCGCTACAAAAATACATCAAATCAAGCCGAAGAAACCCTGTTTGCGCGAGATTCGCTTTTCCCAGCCGGCCCAGCCAATCCCGAGACCCATGTCGTAAGACCTGTTCATGCACGTTTTTCTTCGTCGGTAAGCTTCGTATCTGTGAGAGTGTATGTGCTCAAGCTCGTGTGTGTAGCTTGTGTCCAGCAAGCGTCGTCATCAAATCACAATGTACTCCCCATCCACGCGATCCATCGCTCTCCTCCACCGGAAAGGATGCTGTATGGTACTGAAAGGCCCATTCTGCCTCGGTACCTGCACATCGCCTTCTGACCATTCGTCGTCTTCGCGCCAGACGCGTTCGAGCACTTCCAGACCGCTGAGATTGTTAAAGAATCCGCTCTCGCGTTGAATCTCCACACATCGCTGTCGCACCACTGCGCGGTGCTCAGGGTCAACACACTCTGTGCCGATAATAAACAGTGGCCATAGTAGGAACTTGTTGACGCAGCTTGTCATACCAATCTGAGAAATGTGGTAGAGTCCCTGTGATACTAAGTTTTGGAAGTTCAAGGTTGAGGCGGGGAGAGTCGGCTGCGCTAGGCGCTCAGTGTACAGAAGCGCCGCATAGCGGAAGCTCTCGCTTATGTGGAACAGCGCAGCCTGTTCTGGCGACATGGCGAGCATGGACGACGTCGCCTCGCAAGATGTGGAATGCATGTCACCAGGTGACGGGAACTCCCACTCTTGCAGCCGAATGCGAAGATCGTTCCACTCACTCCAGAACTCGGAGCGAGGATCATCGCGCGCCGAGGTAAACGGGTCAGCGTGCTCGTTGATGGGCGTTCCCCAGCCGTTGCCGTCCATGCTGTCGAAGCTGAACGAGTAAAAGTCTTTGGCTTTCTTGGGTCGTGGTGACGATGTAGGCGTGTCGTCGTTGTCGCGTACAGGCCGGTTCTGACTAAGCAGATTTAGTCGTCCGAGCCGTGCAATGAGTTTGAATAGCCGGCCCTCGCAGCCAGAATGGTGTTCCAATGCGCCCAAGTTCGCACTGAGGTTCATCATGTCGAGCGAGTCGCCGCGTACTTCAATCTCTCGGTCGTTGACTGCAGCAGTCATAACATCAAACCAAGTGAAGAAGGTCTCGATCCACCCAACAAACTCTGACCGGACTGTCCTGTCGCGCAGGCTCAGCAGCTTCTGGACGCCGGCGAGCTGAGTCTTGAATTTGGTAAAGCCGGAATCGCAGACATGGAAAAGACAAAGGATAAGAAGCGTAGCGAGTACGGAGTCGTCCTGCGAGCCATCGTAGTCGACAAGCTTCTTGTTGAGGAGGGCAATGGAGTTGGCCTTGTAGTGCTTCTCTTCGTCGGTTGCTTCGCCATGCATCTCGCGCAGCTCTTGTGTCGTCATCTGCGAGAAGGCATGGTCCGGTATCAGGCGCGTATCATGCAGCACGCTAAGCCGTCGACCTTCAATACCTCCACGCATGCGCATGTTGTTGGTAGCTAGAGCACCAATGGCGTTCTGGAGCTCCTCGTTGCGCATGGCCAGATGTATAATGTGCATGCGGTACGGGTTGGTAGGGCTGTCAAAAGCCACCAGCACCGGGCATATAAATTTGTCGTAGTAGTCCAGAAGGGATAGCATCCGCGGGGAAAGGGGCGAAGCGATGGTAAGGCTCTGAGGAATCGAAGTGGTGAGCGACAGTACATCTTGAGACAGGGGGCCAGAGCCATAGGAAGACATACCCTCCGACGGGAGAAAGGAGAAGCCGGGCTGGAATCCATTGAAACTCGAGCTCATCTCCCCCTCAACAAAAACATCCTGAAATGCGACAGGACCCATATTTTGCGACGCTGCGCTGACCTCGGGATAGTCGTGTATGCTCTGATCGGAGCTGACGCTAGAGCTCATGTCGTCGCCTGTTGGCAATGAGCGAGGAGCCTCGTGAATGAAGTAGTGGTCCAGAGAGCCCATGGGCGCCTGATCGAACGGCTGATAGCGTGGTATCGAAGGGTCTGCAAAGGGAAACTCGTCAACGGGTGTGTTTGGGAACTCGCTCGGTGAGGGGAAGTCGCTATCGCTGTAGGTACCAAGAGAAGCGGAAGAAGCCGACATGCCGTTGTCCTCGAAAGGTACATGTAGAGTGGTCTGTAGTCTTTGGAGGGGACCCCTGTGTGGCTGGTGATGTCTAAACTTGGAGGCCTGAGGATGCACGAATTCGAATTGCTCTCCATGATGCTGCATGGCATATCCCATTGGAGTGGACGAAGTGGGGATAGGTATTGGACTTGTTGGGCTGAAGTACTGGTATTCTTGCGGTGCAGAGAACATGGGGCTTGTAGGACTCCTTGGGGAATGAGCACCAAAGTCGATGCTCGCCCGGCTGTTGAAGTTGTGCTGGTAGTCTTGGTGGGCACTGGTGCTTGACGTGGTGCTCGTGGAAGCTATCGAGTTCATCCGTTGGGACTTTGGCTCATGTGTTGCAGTTGCCGGAGGCGACTTTGCAACTGGCAAAGACATGCCACGGAGCTTTCCACGGCTAGCTACTCCAACACCCCATGTTAGAGTAGTACGGTATCCCGAGCATTCTTTTCCAATGTCAACGCACGGCCCACAGTATGGACGGCGTCGATCACACTTGACTTGACGTTTCTTGCAAGCAAAGCAGTCGTCGGTAGCTCCAGTGGCGGGTGCTCTTCTTCTCCGTTTCCTGGGAGCAGCGGCGGCAGCAGCGGCGTTGGTGGTGGTGGTGGTGTTGGTGGTGGCGGTGGCGGTAGTGGTAGTGGTGTCTACTTTCTGAACGACCTCAGCAGGCTGAGCGGTTATTGATGAGACGGCCATGGTGGTGGGTGGTTGATAAAAGAGGAAGTGTTATTGCAGTGCTCTACAGTGTTGCATCTGCAGGATGTGGATCGTTGTATAGTAGGTGTAGAAATAGAATAGACAAGAAAGGCGAGGGGTAATACTCAATGGAGCATAGAAGAAGCGCGTCACGGCGGGTAAGTATTATTTTGGCCCTCGATGGGTCTGGGTAAAGGAAGCTTGGTCCCCCCGTCTGATAAGGTCAGGGCCCTAGCGGACAGGGCTCATGGCTGCCAAGGGGCAGGATGCAAAATGCCGCGGCATACTGGACGCTAGGATATTAAGAGAAGAGGTGGTCATCTCGAGAGATGTGCATGAAGGATGTGGCCCGCAGCGAGTAGGCCAGGTGCCCGCATGTTCTCGCAGCGGCTGCAAGGCTCTGGCTGTGGCAACCCCTACCACACCCCACACGGTGACGGCGAATTGCAGGACGGCGCGAGACAAGGTCGGGTTAGGGTCGGGTTACATCGTGGAAAAATGGTAGCACCCCGGGCAGGAGCGTGAAGATGGATGGCGACGGTGGGCTGCTGCAGGACGGAGAGGGCTGGACGCCACGGAAGCTCCACCAATGAGCGGCTGCAGCGTACACGATCTACTACCGGCCGCTAAGGTCGGAGCAGCTAAGAGGCCACAGCCACTGAGAGAGCTTGTGTCGAGGGCTCCGGGGTGGTGCTGCAGAGGTAGTGCTGCTTTGCTGCTGATAGCGTCAGGGCCGCCATGGGCAACGTGAGCCCCTCGGGCGAATGACCGGGCGCAAATGGTCACGGAGCCGGCCGAGGCGATCAATGTGCCGTCGCGAAGACGCATCGAAGCTGTGTAGAAACATGTCGCTGCCATGGCCGCGCTGGTAGTCTGCCAGGGCTTGCCAGTGGGAGAAGGCAGCGAAAAGCCGCCCGTTGATGAAGCCTTCCGCCAAGCCAAGCCCTGGACGAGTACGTAAGGTTAAAGAAACGGCTTCCCATTGCACACACACATACGCCGCCGCCAACCCCGCAACGGGAGTCTCTGATCTGCCGCAAGGCGTGAAGGAAGAAAAGGGCAGGGCAGGGCAAGGCCAGGGAAGGATGCGTGCGTGGGTGATGCAATTTGCGCACCTCTGCACGCGACCGGGCAGCAGACACGACGAGCGCACGTCTGACGGCGGGCG
Source organism: Alternaria solani (assembly GCA_002952155.1). Taxonomy (NCBI): domain Eukaryota; kingdom Fungi; phylum Ascomycota; class Dothideomycetes; order Pleosporales; family Pleosporaceae; genus Alternaria; species Alternaria solani. The sequence continues at coordinate 189,340 of CP022032.1, read as the reverse complement.
CGGATATTGCGATGACATCGAGGATGGAGGACACGGCGGGCCCAGGCGTGAATGATGCAAAGCTGCACGCAATGGCCGGGGTGCCTGGGGAATTACCTGGACGACTGCTGCCAGCACCTGTCCGTCGCCCTGCTGTCGCCTGCTCCGCATGCCTCTTGGCAGAACCGTTCTTGTGGGACCCGCTGTGATAACAAGCCATGCGGGCCTGATGAGAGGGCGATATGACCATTGCCATCTCAGCCTGCACCCCCACGGTTCGTCGCAACACCGACCGTGGCAGTGCCCCCGAGCACTTGATGAGGCCGTCTTCTCTCGTCTCTCCCATGGTCGTCCTCAGGCTCGTCCGCTCCAGCAGCCCCGAAGCCGCGAAAAAAAAGCCTCTGGGTCGTGCATGATGCCGTGGCTTCGGCCGCCGCAAGAGTGCCGAGCTCGTCCAGCTAACGGCGCCTGGGTCACTCAGAGCCCAATCCATTCCCCATCCCATCCCATCCACATGCCATGTCCATTCCTCTCCACCACCTCATTCGTGTAGATACAAGCCACTGTCAACTTGCGCTTTCACCGATTCCCGTGTGCTAGCCTGATTGTGGAATGAGGCACGTGAGTGCCAAGTCAGACATGCATCGGAGACGTGCGCTACTTTGGTATGCTGGCTGTGCTCCACCACTCAACGATTTGTCTGAGGTAACAAGCAGCTTCAACCTCCCGTCAGCAGATGGCCTTTGTGTTGCTAGACAAGGTTTCATTATCCAAGACGTGCTCACTAGCCATCCGTACCTGGGGAGAGCAGTTCGCCGTACATGCGCCCGCGCAAATGTGCACACGCGGGGTAGTACGGGGATACGGTAGCCACAGTTTTCGTTCGCCTCTCGTCACAAGCTTTGTACGGTTGGCAGCATCTATGTCTTGCCTTCGCTCCGCAGAAGACCCGCTGGCAGCGGCTCTCTCGATTCCAGGCCTAGCTATCACGCTGAAGAGATTACAAAGAGAGCCTCACGGATGCCGGCTGAATGCCCAGCGCCTGCGAGGCTAGACGGGACGATAGGAGCGCTGCGGCTCCTCAGACTTCATTGTCAATCCCCGGGCAATATCCGACAATCATACCATTATGATGCATCACTGAGGGTCGGAGTCTGTCCGATAGATCAAACACGCCATTCAGTGGGACATGTCTTGTAGCGAGCGGGCTCTACCAGAATCCTAATCTCCGCCCTGGCAATTCTTCCGGCGCCAGGTAAAGTACAAGATCTCGCTTGCCGGACCCTCAATTCTACGATGCCCGGCCCGACAGCAGACGTTTCAAGAGGCAGAGCGGCAGACCGAGGCATACTGAATGGAGACATGCTTCCGTGTTTTTTTCTTGAAGATCGTCATTTCGCCGGCATTGGTAGGGAACGACAAGGCGAAGGCGTCGGCAAGCGCTGCATCTCTTTGAACAACCGGCGGGCTGCGGTTAGGACAGCGAACAGGGCTCCTCGGAGGCTCTCTATTTATGGTCTCCACAAGAACCCTGCGCTAGCGAACGGCGCCGTCGATGGAGCCCGCTGGGTCATTTGGCTCTAGCGTCGATATCGCCTCCAGGATGCGTGTTTCCCGCTCTTGCCCACGCGCACACTTTGCGAGCGCTTCGAGGCGACGCAGAAGAGCGGTCTGATGGACGCGGTTTGATAGCTTTTGCGCGTGCCGATCGGCTAGATACAAAGCCTAGTACGTGAACTAGCAACTGGTGACGCCTGACAGAGTTTCGGCGGCTAGCTGCAAGCACTCTAGCTTGCACAGGTAATTTCAACTTCCACGATGAACGGAGCTCTCCCGAGGAGACGAACATGTGGCGTTGAATCGCGCAATTCGTATGAGTAAATGCAAGTGGAGTGGAGAGGCGGCGGAAAACCCAGAGAGTATTCCGCCATGCTGAATGTCACTGTTGCCAGGAGATGCTGGTAACGCCATGGTTCGCGGAGCATGTGAGAAAGTTCGAGTGCGCCAAGATTTCAGTACAGGTACCTACCTAGGTCGGGAGACGTTTGGCACGTGTGCAGCAACTTGACTGCTACCACATGGCTATATTCCGAGATGCCAAGTGCTGCAACTCGCCTCGCGGACCATGCGATGCAATGTTTTGCACGTTTTCGACAGCCTGTGCACTGTATCCGAGGTGCTGTCGAAGCTTCTTGGGTTTGAGCTCAAAGCTCGGTCGAGTGGTCCATGCATGTCATGATCCCCGCAAACATCAACCCCACAAACCGTCTGACAGCTATGCACGTCATGCCACCGCGCCTTCTCTGACCCTGAGTCGCCTATAGCATATCAGCACATCATCGCCATGACCTCGAAATTCCCCTGTCTTGGTGCGGCGCGTCTCGCAGCGCGTCACCCGTGTCCACGACGAACATTTGCTTCAGCCGCCAATAGCCGCGCAGACCACGTCCGCATCGTCGAAGTCGGGCCTCGAGACGGGCTGCAGAATGAGAAGCAGACGGTGCCGCTGGCGACCAAGATCGAGCTGGTCGAGCGCCTGGCACGCACTGGATTGACGACGATTGAGGCCGGCTCCTTTGTCTCGCCCAAATGGGTGCCACAGGTCAGACATATACGCGTGCGTGCGTGGAAGCTGGCGACACTTGCTGACCGTCAAGGCAGATGGCCAACTCGGCCGACATGCTCGAGCACCTACTCTCCCAAACGCCCCAGTCGCCGCATCCCATCACGTACCAATGGCTCCTGCCCAACGTCAAGGGCTTCGACAACTTCCTCTCCATGTGGCAGTCCACGTCGCAATCGGGACACGACACAACGACGACAACACCTAACCACGACCTCTCCATCTTCACAGCCGCGACCGAGTCCTTTACGCAAAAGAACACCAACTGCTCCATCGCCGAGTCGCTCAAGCGTTTCGAGCCCATCATGTCCAAAGCAAAGGAAATGGACCTCAAAGTCCGGGCCTACATCTCCGTCGCCCTCGGCTGCCCCTACGAAGGACCAAACGTCGACCCCCACAAGGTCGCCGAGCTAGCAGTCAGCCTGCTCGAAATGGGCGCCGACGAGATATCCGTTGCCGACACGACTGGCATGGGCACTGCGCCCAAGACGCTGGAGCTGCTCAAGACGCTAAACGCCGCGGGTGTGACCAAGGATGACTTGGCGCTGCACTTCCATGATACGTATGGCCAGGCGCTGGTCAACTCGGTGGTTGCGCTCGAACATGGTATTCGCACGTTTGATGCGGCGGTCGGGGGGCTGGGCGGCTGTCCGTTTAGTCCGGGCGCGACGGGGAATGTGGCCACGGAGGATCTGGTGCATTGCTTTCATAGCTTGGGCGCGAAGACGGGCGTCGATATGGAGAAGTTGGCGGAGACGGGCGAGTGGGTCTCGCGCGAGCTGGGCAGGGCGAATGATAGTAGAGCGGGGAAGGCGGCGTTGGCGCAGTTGAGGAAGGGGGTGTAGGGATGGGGAAATGATGAATGTTGAATGAAAGTTGTGTTTTGGTACGAGCATCGTGTCTTCTGTATGTGTTTGTGTTGACTTGCACGGAATTGGCTTTCGTTGAAGCTGTTGTGGGCGATTACATTTGAGTTCTGTAACGAAGTAGTGGTGTATGCTCTCGAGTATAGTACAGGTAGGTGCTCCCCAGTCACTCCTTCCTCTCCTGCACCGCGTTACTGATTACGCAATTTCTTCCACTCCAGCTCTCACCTCACCTCACCACTCATCGAGCTCATATTCCTCAACACACATGCGTATCGCGCGTCCGGAGGCAAGCTGATAACACCGTATCAAAATCACAGCGCGAACGATGCCATCCACTGCTTCATATCTCACCAACTGAACCGACCACTCGCCGTCAACACGTCACATTATCCTCTTACCCGACCGAGTGGGCTTGCCCTGAAGACTCTTCGCTGCAAGGGAAGCAGACGAAGCCGCCGATACTGTTGCGAAGCGGTCCGTTTCAACTGCAAAAATCTCGACACCAAACTTGTGCGATACTCTGGCATCACTCACTACAAGCGGGTTAGGGTCTCGTCCAGTCACATTAGACTGAGGCGGCTGCTCTGCACATCTCACAGGGACCGCTGGTGCATCGTTTCGAGTCTGTGACGAGCGGCGGTAGTACGATTATAAAAGTAGCATGAGTTTGCTGACTCGTCGCGCCCATCTGACTTTTTCAAAACATTCTTGGTGAGAGAGCGACGGGGGTACGAGATGTCATTGGGACATATGGGTTTCGTTCGATGAAAGTGGCCGAGACCTGCTCAGATGCGGAGAATGTGCACAGGTCTTGGAGCCAGCTCTGTCGAGGGTATGGAGAAACGCAATGGCTGCTTGATGGCTTGTCGTTTCAGTTTGTTCACGAACTTTGTCCTAAGATCAGCCAATGGAAGCAATGGAGTGGAAGGATGCACATATTGCAGGTATATACTGATGCTCACGTATAGAAGGCGGCACCTAGCAAAGCATGCTCTCGAGACATACATTGCATTCCATATATGAAAATATCAAGGTAAAATGCAGTGTCTACGTTCCGGGCAAGCTGCACTCCATATATTATTTGGACTTTCACTCGTTACTAGTCACTTGCTATCTATTAGTGGCGTTTCGGCCACTGCTTCCCTCAGAGATCCAATGTGCTTCGTTATACCACGATTTCTAACCCGCTAGTTCTCCACGGCTCTCATCTCCTCTTGCCTCCCGAGGCTGCGTCTTTTCTTCCAAGCCCGGCCACATCTCTCCAGATTGAACGTCGGGCATTTAAACCATCTTGAACTAATCATTTGCTGATTAGTGACTAGCCTTGGTGTTACGTGAGTCGGGACGTTTGCAAGGTAAAGACTACTAAGGAATTTCGTCTGACAGCTCCTGTGTAGAGCAAGATGGTCTTATTCGCCGACACGACCTTACGTTAGAAGCCTCCGACTGGTCTGCGGGGAAATCGGAATGAACGCTTTTGAACGATTGATAAGAGTGCAATACCAGAGGGAAGTTCATACCTAATTAAATTCTAGTCTTCGATGTTGTCCGTGAGATTGTAAACTATAGAGATACTCCCAAAACTGTTGGATGACTGGAGATGAATTTCCTGACTACACCGCTTGATCGAGATGCCCTTTTAGAACAGATGATAGGTTACGGCCTCAAAGACTCTTTTAACTACAGCTTCGTGCAATCCCGTGGTGGTGTGTCCTGTCTGCACATACTTGTTCTAACGGGTTCACGAGTTCACGGGTCGCTGCAGCTAGTAGCAATATATTAAAGAGGACCAATGGACACGGTGGCGGACCATGACTGTTATACTGGAAGATCTGTCAACACCACGTTTAGAGTTACCTGATCTTAGATGCAATAAGAATCTTGCGCCGCTGATGTTCAACCGTTTTTGACTTCCCTCAGAGAAGTACCTTGCTTCTTTGATATCTTGCAAGTCCTTGGACCGATTGATGTTGGATGTTAAGGTTAGGCGGTGATGGATGCGAACATAGTGCCGGTTCCATTAATGAAGCTCATATTGGTCTGTTATTACGGCAATAGGAAAGACCGTTGAAAGCTCGTCGACATCATCAGAGTACTCGCTAGACCACTGAGACGATTCGGCTTGGACGGCGTTGTGCTAAAACAGGGCACATGGGAAGATGTCTCGACCATATTGTTGCTCTACGCTCCAACATTGGCGTAAGTAGATCTCTCCAGTCTATCAATACGCAATGACCTCTCTACGTACAATCTGACAGTATAAGAAACAGCCGGCCCGCCACCATCGACAGTGAGAGTTCTATAGCTAGCTGGCAACTCGGAATCGTGATTATAGGGGAAGACGGAGGAGATGTCGGGTATGTGAGCCTCTCCCCGATATTTTAGCAGATTCCACATGTGAAGAAGTGGGAAACGGGTACGTTTGGCCGACTTCTAGTGTAAAGGGTAAATGTGTTGTCAACTTGGACAAAGAAGAAGATGACGATATGTGGTGGCTAATGGAGCGAGTGAGGAACGAATATGCAATTTAGGAATGAGAGAAATAACTTTTCGGAAGAGTGGTCCTTCGTACGCATAGTACTAAAGGTGCAGTCTAAAGATAACCGCAGTTGCTGTCGTCTTGGGGCTGCGACATAGGAATCTGTGTGTACCTTTAGGGTAAGTTTGGTGTTTAGTCAGTGGGAATATCCTTCTTATCAAGGTGACACTGTCTTGGGAATATGTTAGCGTGTAATTGGCTAAGCGATTGAGCCTGAGGTAGCGAAACGCTCTGCATTACTCCCACTTCAACTTTTGTGAGACGTCAACTGTAGAGCGAACACCATGGACACTGTAGCGAGTCTCCTAGAAGCTACAGACCCATCACCCACCACTGCGCATCTAGCAACCCACTGCACCGAATGCAGTTCGTCCCAACAACTTCACCAAGAGCGCTCGATGACCGTCCCATGAAACCACGTCTCCGACGATTGTCGGTAGCATCGACGTCATCCAATGTCACCGATGTATGAGGCCGCTAGGGTAATTTCGTGGAGTAGCGTGTGGGCGGTAGTGGAAGCCCTCCGATCCATGGCAAGGACCAACCAGCTGGCGCGACGACCATGATCAGGTTTCCTTAGCCTGTATACACAGCATCGCGAGCATTAGACACACAACGACGCTGCGCTGCGCTGCGCGCATCAAGACTGGAGCCGTGTTATCCGAGATGAACGAATGGCTGCACATCGAAGGATGAAAAAAAGAAAGCAAAGAGGAGCGCTGAGCGTGTGAGCATGTGACACCGACGCGCTTTTTTCCCATCGTCTTTGGAGGAATCGAAGCAACGAAACTTGTAATGGGCCTCATGTCGAGGGTCTCGACTGCATGCAAGGAGTACCCGCCCAGCTGCATTGTGCCTGTCAGCCTGTGGCTTGACGCTCACGCTCACGTCCACGTCAGGAAACGACCCCAAGAAAACCCTGGAAAGCATCACCAGCTGTCAGGAAAGCAAGATGCACCGATCGCCAGCGCCAACTTGGCAGCATCATGACACCGCCTGGGACGTGTGTTCGATTTGAGTTTTGCTACCGTCGGCGAGACCGTCGGTCGGGGCGCAGGCGTGTGTATGGCTGGGTGGTTTGATGAGATTGGGGAAAGGAAATATGACGTGTGGCAGTAGAAGCAGGGTTCAATTTGTGGGCTAGCGCAGCGTGGCTGACGCACGCGGAGCGGGATCGACAAGGAACTTTGACGGAACAAGGCAGGGACAAGGACGCCAATCATGTGAAGTTGTGCAAGGCTGCGTCATCGCCTGTGGCAGTATCCTGGGAGAGACAAGATAAATCCTTTTCGCTCCCCGGCGTCCAGCCCGTATTCCAAGTACAAACATCACATCACACCACACCAGAACATACACCTCGAGCATCGCCTTGTCTCGCCTCTTGAACCTACTCTCCTCCTAGTTCCTAATTCCTATCATCGCGACAATGGGTTTCGGTGGTACGGTCTTGAAGTTTGGCTCTACGGCGCTGTATGCGCTCGAGTTTTGCTGCGCTGCGGTTGTCCTTGGTATCTACAGTTACTTCCTCGCTGTACAGGCGGACCGCAATGTCGACATTCCCGTCTGGCAGCAGGCCGTCACTGGTCTTGCTGGTGCGACTGTTTTATACACCATCTTTGCCGTCTTGTTGACTTGCTGCCTCGGCGGAAAGGTAAGAACACTATTCGATGACATACACACCAATAGTCACTAACGGGATTGACAGAAAATCTTTGCTTTCCTCGGCATACTACTCGACATTCTTTGCTGCGGAGCCATGGTCGCCATCGCTGTCCTGACACGTGATGGCGCATCCAGCTGCACTGGCAACGTCGAGACACCCCTGGGCGACGGACCCGCCAACTCCAAGGAAGGCTTCGGCTCCAACGGCCAAGGCAACCAAATCACCTACGCAGCTTCTCTCGGCACGACGTGCAAGCTCAACACGGCCTGCTTCGCCGTCGCCATCATCGGCGCTTTCCTCTTCCTGCTCAGCGCCCTCATGCAGGTCTTCCTGATGCGCCACCACAAGAAGGAGAAGGCTTTCGGCCCTGGCCCCAGCAACGGCTATACCAAGGGCTCCGGCATGAAGTTCTGGCAGCGCCGCAAGGCCAACCGCACCACTGGACACCGCGACCCTGAAGTCGGTACTATCCCTGCTACCACTGGCGGTCTTGCTGCCCCTACTGCGGCCCACGACTACCGTCCCAGCCACGACACTGCATACACCGGCTCCACCGTCGCTGCTCCTCACTCTGGCTTCGCGTCTGACAAGCCTGTCACTGGTGGATACCACACTGCTCCTCATGTCGCTCCTTCTGCCAACTACGCTACCACTGGCAACACTGCTGCGTACGGCCAGGCTACCAACTACTAAACACATTCATCCCATGGCGCCTAAGAGACTGGCACTGGCGATGCTCTAGATTGTGTCTAGACGTCTGATGCTTTTAGGCATGAGAGTTTTCCTTTATGTACTCTATCACGACGTTACGCATTATACCACGGGAAGAGAGGGGATTGGATATGGGAGAGGAGAGAGACTGTATGATAAAGCTGATACGAACTTAATACCTAATGCCGATATTGAAGTAATATGAATGATTTTAACAAATGCATTCTCCGTGGTTGTGTGTTGTGGTGTTGACCTAAAAAGTTCATGAGGCTTCCTCTTTCGGCCATCATACTTCAAGCGGAACATGCAAAACTCGACGTGATTTTGGGCCAGTGCAATGACGTATTCGCGATTTCGTTTCAGTCGCAGCATACATCTAGGAATTAAAATCATAGTCGCATTCGACGTATATTATATCGGTTGTGCAAAGTGTAGACACAAAGGACGAAGGCTGTGGATGATTGTGGATCAGCGGGAGCCAGTGAGCGTGGTGGCTGAATAATGCACCAAACGTCATACTTTGTCTGGCCCGAGTTCCCGAAACTTCATTCACGAACCTATACCCTTCGCCATTGCGACCACACAAGCCATCAACGGCATACACAACCTTGAAATATACCAAGAATGGCCTCAAGCACACTTCCACGTTCTGCCATGCGCAGTCTGACCCGAGCGACGCCCTCTCTACGACCAGCACCTCGGCGCATCGCCACGAGATGTCTCCACCAACAATCCTCGCCCATCACCGCCTCAAGATTGCAACACAGACCGACAGCGCAGTCGTGGAGCCAAAGGGTAGCCGCGCCCTCAGCGGCCGTCGCGCGACGCACCATGTTCATCCAAACCGAGCCCACACCCAACGCCGACGTACGCACTCCATCCACCCCCAACACCACACCCCCACTAACATCCCCAAGGCCCTAAAGTTCAACCCCAACCAGCGCGTCCTCCCCGAATCCATTTCCTCGCCCTTCCTCGAATACCTCAACCCGCGCTCCACGCTCGCGCCGCCCCACCCCTCCCCGCTCGCCGCACAGCTCCTCAACATCGACGGCGTAACCAGCGTCTTCTTCGGCGCCGACTACATCACCGTGACAAAGGACTCATCAACCCCATGGTCGCACGTCAAGCCCGAAGTCTTTGCCCTCATCAACGAATACATGACATCCGGACAACCCATTGTCAACACCGTCGCCGCCAAAGCCGGCGAACAGGGCCAAGGCGGCCAGGAAGCAGATAGCCTCGCCTACGACGAAAACGACGACGAAGTCATCGGCATGATCAAAGAGCTACTGGATACGCGCGTGCGGCCCGCGATCCAGGAGGACGGGGGCGATATTGAGTTTCGGGGCTTCAACGACGGCCAGGTGCTGCTTAAGCTGAGGGGCGCGTGCAGGACGTGTGATTCGAGTACGGTGACGCTGAAGAATGGGATTGAGAGCATGTTGATGCATTATATTGAGGAGGTCAAGGGCGTGCAGCAGGTGCTGGATCAGGAGGAGGAGATTGCGCTCAAGGAGTTTGAGAAGTTTGAGGAGAAGTTGAGGCTGCAGAAGGGGCCGGGGGCGACGGCGGGGACGGTGGGGAAGGGCAGTTTGGATTATGTGGAGTAGGGGGGATGGTGGTCATGTGATACCAATGCATTCATTGTGCAGTTGAAGAGGCTGTGTAGTAAGGAATTGTATCATGTCCTGGGTTCTGAACATGTTAGTGTGACATGCAGCACGGTCAAGGCGAAGAACAGAGTGAGGGTATCCAATAATGATATTCAGTATATGAGAGTAGTGATGAGCCGTTTGAGCAAAGTTAAATATACTACAAGCAACAAACAATAGGAGAAGATCGATATCATACTAATGCCAATGTTCCAACAAAGAGAAACGAGTTAGGGTATCCTGAACGTACCAATGCTGCTTGCTTGCGTGCGTGCGTGCGTGGAGGGAAAACAACAAAAGCAACGAAAAACAACAACAACAACAAACGCCCCCTGAAATGCTTCATATGCTCCACACGTAGCACCCCCAAACGGGGTGTCTCTCGTTCCACAATCGTCGTTTATCCAAATGCAGTTCATGCAACCTCCTCTTCGTTTCATCGTATGCCAAAAGTGCCCCTTCGGCCGTCGTCATACACAATCGTAACCTTGATGCTAAAAAGATTCATCTCTCCCTCGACAAAAACCGTTCGTTATAAATCGTCAAAACACATCTCTCTCCACGGCCCGCGTAAAACAAAATCGTCATATATCGTGTTTCCAATCCTCGTAGTCAGTTAGTTATGTTAGTTTCGTTTCGTGTTTGCAAGAAATCATGAGCCGTCTTCCAGAAGCAGATTCGAGACGGCATCGAGAGCCTCGCCCATGGAGGTCCAGAAGCTGCGGCGCGGGGGAGGCGAGCGGATGATGTGAATGACCTTTCTCTTCGGCAGTGACGGCGACGGTGACGACGAAGACGGCACATCATCCGCGACGAGCGTATCGACAGTACTGCGCAGCAACTTTGAGTACTCCTTGTGAATCTCGCGGGATAGATCTTCGTCGTCATCTTCTTCCTCGACTAGCGTCACGCAGCTGTCCAGCATAGATTCCTTCCTCACATTCTGCTCTTTCCGCTCCTCCTTCTTCTTCTCCTCCTCCCCATCTCGCAGCCCCTCATCCGCAGCTCCAAAATCCGAAAATATCGACTTTCCAAGATCGTCATGGTGGTTATTATGATGAAGCAGGAGACTCCCCTCCAACTCGTCGCGCATACTCTGGCGCACAAATTTCATCTGGGCGCGCAAATCGTTGATGACATCGATCTGAATGCGGTTGAGCGTCTTGACCTCGTCCATGCGCGTCTTGAGGTCGTAAATGTACTTTTGCACACCGGCGATGTAGTTGCCTACTTGCGAAACATAAGCCTCGTGCTGCAGCGAGTGGGCGTCAAGGAGCGTCGCGTTCTCACCCTCTGCTTGTGTGATGCCGAGCCCCTGGCGGACATCTGGGGACGAGGAAGAAGAAGAAGGAGACGACAACCCTCCGTCGTCGTGCTGCGTCTCGTTCGCGTGTGTGCTGGGCGTGGAGAGATGAGCGGTCATGGCTTCGAATTGTCCGACTATGTATTCCAGTTGGTCTTCGTCGGGCTGGTGCGTGTGGATGAGGTTTTCGAAATGCGCAATGCACGACGAGAGCGCGTTCTGCACGGGCGACGGCGTTCCTTCTGGCGAGTCGGCCCAGGGCGTTGGAGAGCCGGGGCGCTCGGTGTGGTTGCGTCTCAGGATGCGAGAGCTGTCGGGCGTATAGGGGTAGCGCGGCTCGCCCTGAGGCTGTGGAGGGGATGCATCGTCGTAGTGTAGCCGTGTGGGTGTGTATGGCGCTGGCTCTGTAAGTCGGACGTGGGGTTTCGGTCGTGGTGCTGTCGTGGGCGTCTTCAGTCCGAAGCTGTCGGTGACCCAGGACGGCTGGTCGGGTACGCGTTTGGCTTCTTGCAGCCAGCGTTGCTCCGTTGCAACAGGATAGCGTGGAGGAGAGGTGCCGTAGATGTGGAAGTAGTCTGGTCGCGGGCTGGAGTCGTCCTCGATGTCAGGCGGTGTCCATGGCCGTTCCAGGGTCCGGGGCATGTCCCTTGCGCTGTCATAGCCCCGCCGAAACATGCTCCTCTTGTCTGCCAAAATGGTGCGCGCGCGCAACCCAGGAGCTCTCGGGCTTTGTTCGCAGCTGGGACAGCGGTGCGCTGGTGTTGAAGAAGCCGGAAAGCTGCGTGGATGCGGGAGACGGGGGGAGGCTGGGTTCACCGCCTGTGACGTGCGCGCATGGCCTCGGTCTGCAGCATGGGTAGTGCGCCAAGGACCTGCTATCGATAACATTTTGTGGCCCCTCCCATTGGTTCGTGAATCATTAATTCTAGCTTCAATACATTGCGACGGCTTTGTTTCACTCGTTCTGCCTCCTCTCTCTCCATACAGTAGTCCTATAGAGATACTCCTCATATTCCGCAAACATGGCGCCTCAGGTATGTCCAGAACCACACCATCAGCCGACCACAGAACTGAGCGCATGACCATCAGCTGGGCGTTCAGCCATCGCTTGACACCATTCGAGAGGTATTGACTGCAGCCGTCAAGTCGCCCAACCCACCAAACCTCGTACCCGTATTTTCCTCGATATCCGCCGAGTTCTTGACCGCGTCAAGTATATACCTCAAGATATCCGCAAAGTGAGTGTGACTCATTTCAGCGCAAGTGGCGTGGAGGGGTTGTGTCGGTCTGTGATGGAAACGACAGTGTCAGAGGATAATTGGCTAGTTGCGCGCATGCTAAACCTGGGCTCAGATCAGAGTCGAAACTCTCGTTCCTCTTCGAGAGCGCTGCAACAACCGAGACCATTGGGCGGTACAGCTTCATTGGTGCAGGTCGGTAGTTGTAAACAAACGTCCGGCAAACACAGTTAACAAGCTTTTAGACCCTCGCAAAGTCATCAAGACCGGCCCCGGCCATGGCGAAGAGACCGACCCACTACCCCTCCTCGAAAAGGAGCTTGCGAAGAGCCGCGTCGCGACCGTACCCTCGATACAACTACCGCCCATGACCGGCGGCGCTGTCGGATATGTTGGCTATGATTGCGTCAAGTACTTTGAGCCCAAGACAAGGAGAGATGATATGAAGGACGTGCTGGGCGTGCCGGAGAGCTTCTTCATGCTCTACGATACACTGGTGGCTCTGGACCATTTCGCGCAGGTTGTAAAGGTCATAACGTACGTCAAGGTGCCCGACAGCATGGACGACTTGGAGCAAGCGTACGAGGAAGCCAAGAGTACGCTCAAGAAATATGTGACGATACTCAAGGGCAAGGACATTCCGCTGCCCGAGCAAGGGCCCATCAAGCTCGGTAATCAGTACACGTCCAACATTGGCCAGGACGGGTACGAGAACCATGTCAAGGAACTGAAAAAGCACATTGGCGTTGGCGACATCATCCAGGCGGTGCCGTCTCAGCGGTTTGCGCGACCGACATCGTTGCACCCCTTCAACATATACCGGAACCTGCGAAACGTCAACCCCTCACCGTACCTCTTCTACGTCGACTGTGACGATTTCCAAATAGTGGGGGCAAGTCCCGAGCTGCTGGTAAAAGAGGAGCAGGGGCGCATCATCACACATCCCATTGCTGGCACCGTCAAGCGGGGTAAGACGCTGCAAGAAGACGCAGCGCTCGCGGAAGAATTGTCCAACTCGCTCAAGGATCGCGCGGAGCATGTAGGTTCCCTGACGACAAGCCGCATGCACCGACGTTGAAAGGCTTACCATGTGTCCACAGGTCATGTTGGTCGACTTGGCTCGCAATGACGTCAATCGCGTGTGCGACCCACTTTCGACACGAGTTGACAAGCTAATGGTGGTCCAAAAGGTGAGCAGACTGCCGTCCGAACCGTGATTACCGTGCATCGTGTGATGAGCTACCGTGCCATGATATCAAATGCTAATTGTTGTCGACGAAACCAGTTTTCCCACGTCCAGCACCTGGTCTCGGAGGTCTCAGGGGTGCTGCGACCTGGCAAGACGCGATTCGACGCGTTCCGCTCCATCTTCCCCGCTGGTAGGCACTGCGCTGGAAAAAGTTGGCAATGGCTAACCGTGAGTAGGAACGGTGAGCGGCGCGCCCAAGGTGCGTGCCATGGAGCTCATTGCCGAGCTTGAGCGGGAAAAACGCGGTGTGTATGCTGGCGCGGTGGGATACTTTGGCTACGGCTCTATTGATGGCGACCAGGAGATTGAGGGCGCCATGGACGTGAGTAGTCTTGTCTTGTTTGAGGTTGACAGGAGGCTGATGCCCAGCAGACATGCATTGCGCTAAGGACCATGTTGGTCAAAGACGGCATCGCCTATCTCCAAGCGGGGGTAAGTTTGATGAATTCCCTGCTTTAGTGTGCGGCGCAGGCGCTAATGATTGGCTGCAGGGCGGCATAGTCTTTGACTCGGACCCTTACGACGAGTGGATGGAGACGATTAATAAGCTGGGTGAGTTTAATTTTTTCTTTTGGTCGTCTGCTCCGAGTCGGCGCACACAACTGACCGCTGTTTGGTAGGCGCGAACACGCACTGCATCACCTCAGCTGAAGAGAAGCATCTGGCCGAGCAGCAGGAAAGTGCCGACGCAGGCGAAGAGGACGCGTCGGTGCTCGAGGGCGATGCAAAGACGCGCATTTCCCTTGCGGCGTAAGTGGTGCACTGCGCCATGCGCCACAATGGACATTTGCCGTGGAAGAGGTTGGTGATTGGCAGGTGTTGACCAGGTGAAGAACAATCTATGGGCCTGGATCTCACAAGCTCCCCTGCCACTCGTGGGGAAGCGAGATTCATGGCTTCACGGTAGAGTTATGAAACGGAAATGAGAGGGCGGGTATGCATACTGGCGGCAGACGCTACCTCGACGTCACGGCGAGTGGTGGTGCTTGAACGCAAACAAGATTTGATTAATTTGGTAGCCCGTCACACCAGCGTGCGAGGACTTGTGAAGACACGGCTTTGGCCAGCGCCAGCTCGGGGTGTATTCGTGAAGACTGTGCCCATGGACGCAGAGGGAAACCATGACGAAATTGGTCGAGCAGATACGACCGTCTGTGCGATTTGCGGCGACGCGCTGGTTCGACATGTGAGTTGTACATGCAGGTTCGGGTATCGGCCGCTTGGGCGTGGTTGGCATGGCTACATCATACGGTAGGAGCGGCCGGGCCATTGGCCAATGGGCGCGCCCGACGCAGGTCGTGCTTTCCGCATTTCCTTGCTCTGGCGTCGATCGTGGAGTCGCTGTGCCTGGGCTTGGCGGCCGGCCCCTGCACGCAACTAGGCCCGCTACTGACGCGCCAACCCGTCACCAGCCCGTTGCAGCCTCCTGTTTGCGCGCGACTTCACTCTTTACCAGCCACGGACCAGCCCCGAGTGTTTGTGTCGCCTACGATATAAACCACCCCTCTTCCCCTCTCCCTCCCATCCATCACTCAGCATCCTCAACCTCAGCAATCAACTCCCTCACCTTGACTCCACTCCCACTTCGATACCTAGTATCCTACTTCAATATCCATCTCTTCCACACACACCCTCTCCCCCACCTCCAGTCAAGATGAAGTCCTTCGCTGTCCTCGCTGCCACCTTTGCTGGTGTTGCTCTGTCCCAGGATGCCCCCATGCCCAGCGGTGACTGCTCCGTAAGTATTCCACTGCCCTGCCCTGCCAATGCTTGTGTTAACCATCGCTTAGATGCTCTGCGTCAACAACATGGCCCGCATTGCCCAGACTGAGTTTTCCTGCGGCGAGAACGACATCAGCTGCTTCTGCACTCAGTCCAACTGGGCTTTCGGCATCCGCGACTGCTCGCGCCAGGCCTGCGATGCTGACCAGTCCGCCGAGGCCGTCGCGTGGGCCTACGCCCGCTGCGCTGGTGTCGCTGCCACTGCATCCGGCACCCCTGCTGCTCTTCCCATCTTGACGTCCGCAGTTGCTAGTGCCTCTGCTGCCCTCTCCAGCGATGGATCCATTGTCACCTCGGTCATCACCTCGGTCGTCTCCAGCGCTGCCTCTGGCGTGGACAGCGTTACCTCCTCGCTCGCATCTGATGCTTCCTCCGCTCTTGCGTCTGGCGAGTCCGCCATCAGCTCTGCTCTTGCGTCCGCCAGCTCCGCTCTTGCCTCTGCCAGCGCCAGCATCTCCTCCGAGCTTGCCTCTGCCACCGAGTCTGCTGGCTCCGCTCTCTCTTCCGCTACCGACTCTGCTGGCTCCGCCATCTCCTCTGCTACCGAGTCCGCTGGCAGCGCTGCTTCCTCCGTCGCTCAGGGTGCCGCTCCCATGGTCACTGGCATTCCCTTCGCTGCTGGCGCTGGTATTGCCGCTTGGCTCCTGCTCTAAGCGTCTTGCCTCGATCCAAGTCAAGATCCTAAGCCTGATGGAGTAATGTGTATAATGGTGGGCGGTAATGCAGGGATGGGCTTTGGATATCATGATGGATGGGCAGCGCTTTCTCTTCTCCTCTTTAACGAACACTGACGCGAAGGCATGATGATGACGACGGATTTCATGATGCCTGGGACTGTTTTTATTCACGACTGCGACTTGATACCCCGAACATGGGAACTGGGACGGGCCCCTTAGCATTGGCCTCTGTATATAGTAAATGGAAAGATAATACTCATGATATCTTCTCGCTTTGTCGGTGATTGAACAAGTCTTCTTCCTTGTGTGTCTTTGTGTGCTTCTGCTTTTGCTGCTCCAATGGGCTTTGCGCAGCCGGGCGTGTTCGAGCAGGAGCCACGGCCATGTTGTCCTGAACCTGCCTTGTGCGACGCTACAGTGCGCCACAACGTGAGTGGTCATGCACGTTATGCAATGAAGAAAGGTAGCAATAATGATCCCAATAGCAAGCAACCGAGTGGTGCAGTGTAAAGTAGAGGAAGACATGAAGTCAACTTAACGTTGAACCCCTCCTCCACTCTTATTATACTTCTTTTTTGGTTCCCATCGGTAAGCTTCGGTCAGCCTCAGCCACCAGACCTTGGTTTCAGCCTCGTTCAGGGGCCAATGTATGTGGGGAAGAAAGGACTTGGACCATGGGTTCGCGCAGGGGGGGTTACGATGTGCTTGTGCGGACGTTAGTGGAGGCTGATGGGTGGGTGGGTGGATAGTGGTAAGGATGATGGATGGAGGGTTCCGGTGGGTTCCGGGGAATGAACGAACGAACGAACGAACGGCACTGTTAGGGGTGTTCATACAGCGACATGTTTTCTTTGGTTGATCTAGCTAGCTTGTGTACAGCGTAGAGCGCTATAGAATATCTTGGCCTAGCATTTATCCATTCCCCGTGTTGATAGCGTACGGCCTGCAGAGTTGCGCTTCTCTTCCAGTCTTGTCTAGCCAGATACTACACTACCCGCAAGGTAAGTAATTATAATGACTAGTTTAGGCATCCACACATACCTCTCATTCTTTCTTTGTTCCCCCCGCTGCCTTGGAGTGCCAGCTTTTGGGACAACTACACGAATGACACGTCCCGTTGAGACCGCCTTGCTCAAACTTGGTGCAATCGCAACTCGACGCGTCGGCACCGCTGGTACACCCCATTTCTGATAGAGCCCGGTGCGAGGCTGAATGTGAGAAAGAGATTTATGTGGAAGAGTGTAAGTAGTTCAAGGGATGAGAAGACGAGGGGGCGATGGGTTAGAAGATGGATACTAGAATGCTACAAACCGCATTTCTTTTATGTTGGAATAGCGAGTGTGAGGCTCTGCGTTTCCAAGTTACTCTTTCACCGATGAAGGTTTGTGTAAAGAATGAGTTGTAGCATGGCATACTTGGCGTGTGGTTTTCTGTGCCAATCATAGCTTATACTTTCCATGTATCCAAGCCAAAGTAGTCGCGTGCTCGCCGCAAACGGCGATTGGTAAGCTCTGGTGTTAGCCAGGGTAGACGAGAGAAAAGTCCAAAAGGAAGCTGATGCATGTTTTCGCATGCAAGGCTGAAGAGGAGGGCGAGAATATGGTTGGATACGCAGGTAAGCTTACAGTGGACGCGCGCGCACGTATAAAGCCTCGAGGGAGGTTTCTCGCATCTCTTGATCCTACGCCACGGCCACGTTCGTTGGCGGTTCATGTGTATATACGTATTCAAGTGCGGGCGCGTATTCGGATCGCGGGAATCAGGGTCTTGTGGATCTTCATGGGGTCAGGGAGTGAAGTGGGGACGGACGGGAGCGCGGGTTAGGCGTGCAGTTGTGCGTTAGTTATACGATGCGGACACGGGTGAGGCGTGTCAGTGCGGCTGTGGAGATGGGCAGTCCGGCGAGGGTTGCGGGACGGGGTAGGCTGTTGGGTAGTGGTTGGGATGTTTGGAGGTGCGGTGGCAGGGCGTCGTGACTGGGGCGGAGTGATGTTCCGGTGGCTTCCGGTCAACGACGACTTTTGTCCACGGCTGCATATTTCTTTTTGCTGCGTATGACAAACGAGAGGGGACACAGGACAAGGCTGTGGACGCGCATGTATCACGGCTGCTGCGAAGTATCACCTCTTCCTTCCCCTCAATGCTGAACACCCGCTTAGATCTTTGCTGTGCGAGCCAGGCAATCGCATGCGCAGTCGCCCGCTCTTCGTACAGTCTTCGCATCTAGTCCTTCCGTCTTGCTGGCTTGGTCTCGGCCTCGTCGCTGCTTAATGAAGCCCGGCGACTGCCCTGTCATACCTTGGTACCTATTGGCTGGTTTCAGAATACCTATCGTTACGACACTGATGGCGACACACGCGACATTTTCTATTCTATTCAACAAATACCCTCACTCCAATCAAAATTACTACCTACGCAGCCACTGCCTTGACTACCGAGGTCTGTAAGATCTCATCCACTGCCATTAATCAGTAAAAGGTTACAGAAATGTTTGAGAGATAAGAGTCAAGCTCTCGAAATTCGTTCGAGTCGATGCGTCCAGGCTTAAGGATGGGGCAAGCAGGACTACAAGGCAACCAAAGAGAGAAAAATACTTACTGTCTACATCCTTCAAGCTCATCATGACATCAAAACGATCCATGTGCTCAGGGCCGCAGCTGGCATCTCGATGTCTGGGGAGAATGAACGCGAGCCCGTCTACTCTTGCCGGCATAAGACGAACATAAGCAGGACGACCGCCCATAACAGGACCGAAATTGGGAAGCAGGTTGAGTGTACTCCAATTCGCCACATCAAAGTTGGTTCCCGTGAAAAGAAACTTCAAGTCGCGAAGCTGGCGATAGTCGAAGCCAGACTCTGGGTAGCGTTTGGCCCAGCGAGCTATTGCGGCATCTGCATTCATGTTTGAAAGGGTGCGGGTGATGTTGTCGATGACACTGGGTACTATAGCGGGACACTCAACCGTCTTTCCTGATACTTTGAAGCTAATTTTCTCTGTAGATGCGATAGAGTCGTAAGCAATTCTTGGGTATGGCTCCAGAAAGGATATCAGATTACGTATCTGATTCGTCTTGTCCAGATAACCAGCCTGCTTGAGGAAACCACGCATGTTACAGGCCATGTACAGGTCAGAATGCTCGCCTTCCAGACGATGCGTCGATGAGCCGCCAGCTTGGGTAGTACGCAGACGTGCAGTAAGAGTCAGTGTCCATAACAAAGCCGTCACCATTGTACTCAGCGTAAACGGGAGATCTGTATGTTGGCGCAGCTCGCTGCGTAGTTCTTCCAGCTTTCGGACGGACCATCTCAGGAGCACGCTCTTGATAGTTGCGCTTAATCCATGTACACTGTCGTTGACTTCGACACGAGCTGCATCTGCTGCTGGCAAATCGGAGCCTTTCTCTTCTGTATCCGGCAGTGCCTTTGCCCTAATCGCATCGAGCAACGATTCGCCATCAAGAGGCTCTGTAGGGTTGATGCTACATTCAGTTGTAGAGAGACCCTGGACATTGAGTGCCAGCACTTTGAGGATGTTTTCTCGCCCGGCGCCATCCACAAGGCCATGATGGGCTGCGAACATGACAATCAGACCGTCCTTGATCTCGGTGTACGACACATACACGGCCGGCTTCTTAGATGCTCTCATAATGGACATGAGCTTGGGTCCGTAAAAGTCGTGCTGCGTAAACTCGTGGAGCGGCATTCCCATTGCATGGAGCTCGTCGTAGCCAGGTAGATCGTCGCCTTGGAGCTTATCACAAGGAATCGTTGGATTGTCGTCGGACCAGTGGATTTTAGTCTTGTAACCATCATCGGCATCCTCCCACAGGACACCAGACAGAAAAGGCATCTGAGCAGCAGTCTTGGCGATTCCTGTCTTGAGAGCACTGGCAGCCGCCTCTGGATCCTTGGCCTTGAAGACTAACCACATCGTGGTTAATGCCAGTGGCATTTCCTGATCAGGAATCGGCAGTGTTGTAGTGTATTCCGGCATGGTGTCTTCAAAGCCGCGATTGTAGGTGAAATATGGCGGATGTGTCAAATGAGGGACAGACAGTATTCCGATGTATTGATGGAAGCCAGGACCAAATCCGAGTAGAATCGAGTGAGAATGAGGTGTTGCTTCCTCTTCGTATGGAAGCAGAGACCTTGACTCAGCATTCATATATACCAATTGCTTACGACTCGATCTAACAGGAGCTCACCATTGTCGGGCTATTGCCGCTAACCGATACTGGAAACTCAAAATGCATAGTGTTCGGCCTTGCACCGTCCGCATGTAGGAAATTCGGCGAATATCAAGGTTGAACGGCCCGTTTGTATCGGGTAGTTTCCCTCGTCCCGATGGCGCTGCCAAATACCCAAAGAGCGCCTCAGGAAGCTAGTAGAAGCCTCTTTCATCGTCTACAGGTTCAGATAGTGGCAAAATGCATTACCGCTAGTAGAAAAAGTGAAGGATGACATTCATGATAGCTTCTTATTCGCTTTAGTCGACGACTTTATTAAGCCACGTAAAATGGAACAGTGATCTCGAATTTAAGTACCTGTAACTGGAAGAAATACCACCACAAAGAACACATGGTAACCTCTGGAGCGGAAACATATGTCCTTCTAACTGCAACGTGCTATATCAGACCTGACTAGGCAACACCGATATATTAATCAATTGGTTCCGACTATCTCCTTTGCCCGTTACTCACACCTTCGCGCTCGAAAGGTCACGAACCATATACAGCTGATCGTAAAACCCAGCAACATTACAAAAGAACTTGAGAATATCCACCTTGCGCTGATCAAACGCTCTGGGGAGATTGTCAGGTTCGTTCCAGCCCACCTCGAGCTCCAATTGGCTGAGGGCCTCTTTCAGGCCTTTGGACTCGAGCTCAGCCAGCGCGACCAAGGCCTGCTTCTTGGCTGCTTCCCCCTTGCAGCTAGCGAATTCCGGGAAATGCATTGAGTTGACATTCCGCTCGGATGTATCACGCCCCAAGGAGCCGTAGTCGTTGTACAGCCGGTTCAAGACCGATGTATGGCGAGATACAACAGCAGCCAAGTGCTTCTGCATCACTGTGCCAAACACCTCGTCGCTCTTGCCTAGGGACGCTGAAACCAGGCAAGTTGAAAATGCGAGAGAGTATGCGCAGGCAACGTGGTCAGCCGCAGTAGAGTGTAGCCACTGGAAGAAGGACCGGCCTGGCGAATTGTACGTGACGTCCTCGTCCGCATTACCTGAAAGCTGGACTGCGAACCGCCTGTTATCCTCCACCTGGGTGGTGTGCGCGTGGAGAAAGGACTTCAACTCGGTGCGTAAGTTCTCATGGTCCCAGCAGCTCGCTTCTAGCACAGAAGGGTGGTGAAGAACATGTCCCACGAAGCGTGACAGCAAAGAGACGACATCTCCTTTCTCTGCTGTCAAACCATTGGTTATGTTAGTCCCATTCTTACCACCATGGTCATTTGTCTTCGTGACGCCGTTCTTATGCTGGCTGGTCTCCGCGATGCCATCAATGACCCGATCGATAAGGTTGTGCAAGCCGGCTATGTCGTCCGCAAAGGCTGGAGCAAGAACAGCTTCGATGAACTCATCGGTTTGGAAGCCCAGCAGGGAAATATGCATCATTTCAAACAAGTAAGAGGCTGATGCGAATGTGCGCGAACGGTTGTTGCAGCCGACCCAAGTGAAAGGGATGATGGTGAAATACGTGTCCTTTGTCATCGGTAGCTTGTCTCTTGGAAACACGTCCAGCCGGTGTGCTTTTAGCAAAGGTACGAAAAGAGCTGACTCAATGAGTGAAGCGCGGACCTCCCAGTCTGGAAGCGCAGCAAAGAGCGGTGTTTTGGAAACTAGTTTCTGGTATGCCTCTAGTTCGCCAGTAGACATCCCAAGCCCCAGGCTAGTACCAATAGACGCAACTTCTCCGACTGTCAGGGATGCTTTTGTAGCTGCGAGTATATACGCCTCTGCTACAAAAGTGACATTGTAGGCTGTCTTGGACGTCCAGTTGTGGTCCACGTCCCAGCGATCAGTCGAGTTCGTCAAGAAAGTAATCGCACGGTCGATGGAAGCTTGCAGCGTGGGCAGAAGGCTTGAGAAGAAGCAAACGCGGCGGGCTTCAGTCAATGTCAGGACCGCATATGCCGTTTGCTCTGGCATATTGCTCCAAGAACCGTCCTGGCGTTGCTCTAGTAAGGTTCTCTGACAGGCCTGGAATAGAGAGATGGAGATCTGCCATCTGAGGTTCTCGGACAGAAATGACAGCTCTCCTCGGTCTAGTAGAGCAAGTACGTCTGTAAAGGCCTCAACTAACAGCATTGTTGGGTACAAATGGCTTAAATGCTGGCGCATCGTTAGCACCGACGTAAAGAGAAGCGACAAGAGACTTACCCATTTGTCCTTGATTCTATAATCGCTTTTCCACCATGCCTTGCACATAAACCTTACTGCCTTCTCAATCTGAGGCGCGTACTCCGCGACATTCTTCTGGGCAAGAAGAGAAAGCAGCACGTGGCAATGAGATGTGAGGCTAGGGTCTCTCTCAGAGCCAAAAGTTGTGAAATGGTCGGCTCTTTCGAATACTTTGATCATCGCTTTGGGACTCACCCCTTCAGCTTGTCCCAGTAGTCTTAGCGCAAGAAGCCCCTTTGCCGTATCGTCTACGTCCACAGCGCGCGGTGCTGCGCTGGTTAGCTATGGCTAGAAGAATATGGATAGAGAAAACATATTGGGACAAGAAACATACCAAACCCGATGATCCCTCTATCCTCCTTGAAACCATTGAGAAGCACTTGTGCCATGCCATTTAACGCTGGGCATTCCAAGTCGGAAACTGTGAAGCCGCTTCTCAACAACGTGGAAATAGTCTAGTTCATCTCAAACGTCAGCTACACCGAAACTCAGACTTGTTAAAGAGAACATACCCAACTGTACTCAAAGTACGTGATAGGATAGGTTCCAGAAACACTGCCATCGCCATGTCCCATACCCTCCTTAATAATGTGCCGAAGGTATCCCTCTGCTCTCTCGTCCCAGGACGACGCATGCGCAAGATATGCAGCAGTTGAAGACGGAGAAGCAAGCATAGAACCCTGGAAGATGTGGTGCGTAACCTTGTCAAAATCGATCTTCCCGATGAAGGCTTCTAAAGAATGCAGGGCTGTAGAAGGTGTAGGTCCGTAGATAGATTCGAGTTTGAACCGGGCCAACTTTGCTGCATGCATTTGTAGAAGCATTTCCTTGCTCTGGAACTCAAAGAAGAGGCCTTCCGCTTCGAGGTACTCCAGGATTGCCGGCATAATCAGTTCAACGCCGATGTGATTTGTATCAAATACGTCGTTCCATTGCTCCAGCTGAGAGCGCAAAGACTTGATTGCGTTATCTGCTCGTCTTCGGACTTCTCCCGAAGATACATCGTTGATCTGTAGTGGGTCTGCAAAATGGCGGAGAAGAGCCAACAGTGCAGCTGATGTATCCAAGATCCCGACTGTCTGAGACGTTGGATGAGAGGACCAGCTCCCATCTGGTAATTGGGCTCTCAGGAGGTAGTGAAACGACTCGGGGAACGTCCACTCCTTCTTCCCGTCTACCGTCCTTGTCACCATGGCTACCCAGGCAGTATCATAAACTTGAATACTGGCTGAGCTTTGTCCATATTGAGCATCGTAGCTCTTGAAGATACGTTGGATCAAGGATCGACCTTCAGCCGCTTGGTCACCGTGAAGATGTGAGGAAGTAGTTATTCTACCCATAATTTGAATGTAAAGGATATGGCAAAGATGAGGTTTAGGACCAAGCAATATTGACAACTGGTTATGCCGCACGACTGTCGTAGCTAAGGGTTTTAATGTCTAGCCTTGTCGTTGAATGAACTCGGTCGGAATCTCGCATGCCACGTAATAGGGAGGATTTCATAGACATTGACTACCCAAACTTATGCAGGAAACGTCTGAAAATACCCGTTAGTGGGTTCAACGATTCAGGCCTAGACTGAATTCAAAACTGGAACTTCCGAACATGAAATTAAATGTATGCTACATTCCGAAAATTAAAGATGTACGTGCTTAACGCTATTGCCGATTCCTTGGAGTAGTGAAGGCATCTCGTGTCATGCGATGTAATGGCTCCTATAGGCAGCTTGCATTATGCTTGCATTCATGGCCCAAACCAAACCATCATAAGCTTAGACTCAAGGACGGTGTTTTGGGGGGCGGAATTTCGACCAGGAAAGACTTGTTCAGCTGTAGACACTTGAACCAAAATGGCCGAACCATATTGGCTTTGGTCTAGTTACCGATTGATCGAAACTCGGCCCGAAGCATTGTGAACTTGCGTCGGTGTCTGTTCCCAAAAGCTCCGACTTGACCTGCCGCGCGTCAAACGGGATGGCTGCGTAATTTGCCGAAACCGGCTGGTTCGTCGGAATATTTCCACAATCCTAGCAGTCTAATATTAACTCGTATTCTTCTCTTCATCGGATTCCAAATTTCCCTTCTAACTATGATATTTGGATGTTGAAGGCCAAACGCTGTCGGGAACCTTGCCAATTTCCCTCCAGTGGGCCGAAACAGCCAATAGGAAGGCAGGGATGACCGAAATCCCGAATCAACACAGTGTCTGCTAATTCTGGCCCACAACATTTTCCGCTGTGCGGAAAGGGAAGGTACGGATAACGCCGTGCGATGAACTTTGTAAGCGCTTAGCTGGGATACTGCCATGAACACAAAATACGCGCTCAACCGTGCGACCCGTCTCTACCTAGGTAGGCTAGCCCTCTGCGCCAATCACATCTCTAATCTCTATTCTCCAAACAACCTCGGGAGGGCACCATCTCGCCTGCCTTCATGCCGAGACATAAGTCCAAGGAGAACAAGCAACTTCGAAGTGCCTGTGGCTTGCGCAATCAGGCCAAGAGTCCAAGACTACCTAGGTAGACTTCGGGATGCACTAGATACAGGCCATCATGTCACTGTTGCGTCAGAAGGGGCCGGCCATGTGTTTACGGCGCCGTTCGTCGCGCAGGTCGACCAAGGAAAAGTTCTCAGTCAACCGTTGGAACCCCGGGAGTAAACAATCAACCTAGGAAACTCGAGCAGCAGGACCCTCCAGACTGGATGATGTCAAAGCCAGTCTGTCTGTGTCAGCATCACCCCAGCAACTTCTTAGGGTTGCACGAGGACGGCACCAACTTCGTCCTCGTGGATACGGCAATCCTAGCCCGGAATGAAGATATCATAACGTCGGCCAGACTAGGCTTTGGTCTTCATATAGGGAGCGACTTGGAACCGGTGTTTGTTGCGCAACGAAAATATTAGTCCAATTAACAGTAGGTAGCTCTAACAGTGTTTTTGATGTGTTTCAAGAAGAAACAGAATTCATGGCTGGTCACTACGATTCCACATCGGATGGTAGAACTAGGCAGGGTTCTCTGAAATCGTCGGTTGCAACTCCAATCGATAGGCCGCCGTTGCATACAACTGCTGCGTCCCCAAGATCCACTATGAAGCAGAGGTGTAATGCACAGGACCCAACCGAAAGATCAAACGGAACCATTTTGTACTTGTCACAAGCTCCTGATTCTCGTATCTCACCTAGCGTTACATCCACGGAGCAGTCGTCTCATATTGGACATCGCGTTTTTCTTTGAGTCCTTCCTCTACGAAGTCCACTAAAGTGACAACATCAGAAGCCTGTTCGTAGTCCCAAGAATACCGAGAGACATCGTTTTGTTCGACAAGGCTCGCTCACGCACTTCGTGCTTGCACAGGGCACCAATCACACCCAAGGGACATCGCGGTACTCGTGTGAGAGCAAACAAACCCAGTACAGGAATCCTAGCAGTTCTCCCTAGGGCCCAGCTTTAGCATTATCTATTATCACAGGCAGAGGAAAATTGACCGCCAAGTTCACATTTTCAAGATTCTTTAGTCTTAATGCTAGCATTCAGCTCGATAGATTCTATTATAACGAGTCGATTGAGTTGTCTGCTCCGGTTGTTGTGTTAACTAAATCCCTAAAAGGAGTTTGTCGCCAGCTACAAGGTTGAGATTAATAGTAGCTCTAGTAACAAAGGGAAGGAAAAAGTGCTAATAGCATAGAGTAAGGTACACAGAGCTACATATTGTAATCATACCTTGTTGAGCTGTCGGAGCTCATATCCGAGAAGGTCCTATCTGTCTTATCTTGCCATGTAGGGATATGTGCTGCCAGCATACATAGTATATCCGATGCTGCAGCGAGACGATCTTCTGTAACTAGGTATTACCCAGGTATATATGTTCGTGGTTCGGCACTACTACGATTCTACTTCGGTCCGCTCCGATCCTTCTTCGGTCTAGAGCTTAACATGCGGTGTAGTAGAAGAATAACGTTAGGCTGCAGATGTTCTAGACATCGAATTACAGCTTTCTACCTCGACAGCTAAGCCTTAGTCCCCCTAGCCACAATAAGCGGCCACCGAGCCGTTAACAATGTGCTTTACACGAGAGTAATTACACGATTACTCAACATGCACAATGACTTGCCCGAAGTCTCACTAGAACACCGTAATACACGCTAAACATTGCGTCGTCAACTCTCGGAGGAGTAGCGTACCAGATCCGGGCGTTATGTGCGCGGAAAAGCTGATTATCAGTGCCAACCCGATGTGCCAACCCGATGATCACTGCTAGCCAAGACTTCTACCAGGAGACCCAAAGACCGGTCTACAAACTCCGAGATGATTAGTTAAGAGGTCGTGCCCAACCGGAGAATACTGTGCAAGACAATCAGTCACAGCTCTGTGCTGTATGTGCTAACAGTATCCGCCTAAGCAAGACCGCTCTTTAGAGAGAAAATGAGTCTGCCAACTATCTACTAGATGTAAAATCTTACAGGCGTTCTAGCGTCGATTTGAGAGAATTATACAGTTCAGTTGTTGTATCGCCAAGCCCGCTATGTCCTTTGTCATGCTGACCAAGTCTGGGACGAGACGTGGTTTCGTCCGAGAACCTCGGGTTAGCCAGCAGAGACTTCGCACCGTCGTATTCCTCGTAATAAAAGGTAGAGTGAGACAGCTAGAGTGCGGGAGCTAACATAGGAACGGGCTGCAATCGCGCTAGCTTACAAGGGAGCCCGGCTCGTGTCTCTAAGCCAGCAACATCGATAGGGTGTTAGATAGCAAAGTATGTATAATAAAATCTAATGCAATTTGTCTTTTCACGATGATTATGCGCAACTCTAAAGTGCATAACAAGGTAGTAACCGAAACCTGTGTGTTATCGTACCTACTACAGTACCAAGCGAATACCTAGGTATATCATGAATAGAAGCGCGGAATAGTTCCGTCTGCAGGTGCCTCTCCCCTAACAAGTAATGCTTAGCTACTTTGAATTGCATTTTCTTACGTGATACGTGACCTACATAATAAGATTCTGGCTAGCGACCCAATTACAAAACTTACGTTATTACTACGGTAGGTGTGCCGGAATATCTGATTTGCGGGAAATCTCCGAGAAGGCACGGACTCTCCTGTTTCCGACGCAGATCCCGAGAGCTGCAACTGAGGGAAATAGCTCGTCCAAGATATTGTGAGCTTGAGCCGCTCAAATTGGCAAGGTAAAAGGGCCGACGGAATGCTCCCGGTGGTACCAACCGGACCCTGAGTCCCTAATCCTATCAAATTCATATATTTATTTGTACTATGAAGGTCTGCGATGCATCTAAACTATTTGTCCGTTGGAATTCCAAAAGATATTTGATCTCAGCCACTTCGAAAAAGACCTAGTTGAGGCGCTTCTAGGCTTCTAGCCATCTTTGACTCCCCACCTAATCTCCCCAATTGTCAGCATGAGCACCTCGTCATCGGCACTGGAGAGGCGCTTGAGGTCTGCGTGTGACCGCTGCCGTTCTCAGAAGCTGAGATGCCCACATTCGGGCAGTTTTGATGACGACAATGGGTTGTTTAGCAGACCGTGTGCTCGGTGCGTTAGAGCTGGTGCTCCGTGCACATTTAGCGAACGATGTAAGAGCGGTCGCCCAACGAAAGCATCTGTCAATGCGGCAAGACAACGAGCATCCCAGACAGTCGATATACCCCTTCTTGGCGATAGTCAGCCTACGGAACACCTCGAGCCACAATTCACCGAGGAAGATCTCGCACAGTTTGAGATCGACATCACGATGTTGGATGATGTGTCACAGACCAATACAGACGGCCATGCCTCGTCCACTAATACAGACTACTCATCACTTGTAGACGCTACCAGGACGACCCCTCTGGAATACGACACCATGCATACAGAGCCTTTGTTATTTCATCACGACCAAGGAGATAATATGGAAATGGCTATGTGGCCACCGCTCTCAGAAGTAAGTAGACTGTTCCGCCCGACGTGCAAATCAGCAGGAGAAACGTTATGGCAGATGGGTATTACTTGAGGTTGATCCTAGCTAAGAGCTGACGCGAATCGGGCGCCTAATCTCGAAGAAAGAAGAGATTAAACTCTTGTTTTCAGTTCTTATCGCCAGTCACATGGCAGATCACAACAAGGCTAACCCGATTCTAGGCACCTAAGTCTAGAACGGTTCCACAGCATTTGGAGACCCTCAATATCTTGTCGCTAGGTTTATCAAGAGGATTAGCAGACGGTGTTGGTCCAGCTGACGAAAACGACACTGCGTCATGTCAATCCTTTCACTCCAGCTACTTCCCAAAACTCTCGGAACTAGGACTGAAGATTTTCCTCTCCTCAAAGAGATACCAGTCGACTGTTGCCGCCAATCAAGATCAGACTGCATACATAAGCCAGGTCGTTGAGGATATGGTTAATCTTTCAGGAGAGTTAATAAACCTGCTGCGTCAGTGTCTGCCTTCTCTAGCACTCGTCACTGGGTTTTCAGCTGAGACCTCTTCCACACATTCCGGTAAAAATTCGCATCCGCGAGGAAAGGACAAAGGTAATTTCGCAGCGTGTTCTAAAGAAGAATGATACACGGACTGACCTACTTTATAGAAACTCAGTCCAAACCAAGCATCCAAATCTCCGGAGTTTTATTCCTCTTACTCGGATGCTACACACAAATACTGGACTTTTTCGATGCAGTCTTAGGGGATTTGGCCCGTAAGCCACCTGCTGATCAGAAAGAGACCTTGGCACGAACCAAGCAATCGTTCAACGCCTCCTTGATCAAGCACACTATCGAATATTTCTTTTCTCAAGTTTGTAAAGACCTCGCTGCTTGCGACCAGGCTCAGCCTGACGCAATTCAATCTGAGGTTGCGCAAGACAAGAGTGGGTGTACACAGCCTTTCGGGTTGGGCAGTTGGAGGAACATCTTTCTCTCTGAAAAGCCAGTCGACAAGAGCCTGTTGGGCCATGCATTCGATGAGATTCGACAGCGGGAAAAGACCTTATTAGAAACGATCTAAACGAACAGATTCTCTCCGAATGAGAGATTTCGCAAGTGAAGAGGTGCTAGAGATAACAAGAAGACTTCAATATTATATGGATGATCATAAGTAGACCTGGGAGATATCTGAGATGTCAGGACTTTCGGGATATTAGAAAACTTTGTCCTCGGAGCTTTAACATAGTTGGACCTAGAAGTAAGAACGTCACAAGGATTCCTCAACCGCCCTGAACTTGCCTTGTCACCATCTCCTTACTGACCGTCATCATCTCTTATCCTGATATGTCTAAGCAAATCCCGTTTCGCTGATGAAGACCAGCTATCATGGCCTTGTTTAAACTATCATGCTCGTTGGAGGCAATGCAAGCCGTGAAAGTATCTTTACTTCCGCTAAAGACAATCATATCCTTTGGTGGTTCGGGACCCTACCCGTGCTTGCCTATACGAAGGTATGGCACGTGTCACAATGAATTCCTGATTGCATTCTACTCTTAGCAGCCGAACCAATGATCAAGGAGCGCAGTGAGTACATCGCCGGTCATGGATTCTGTGAGCCCAAGCCCCTAAGCCTAAGCACAGACCAGGGCAAAACTACCCGAATGCTCCGAAAGCACTTGATGTCGTTGATATTTTGAACTGAACCAGTGAAATGAGGAGAATTCCAACAGTTGATATTCGGAGGATTGTAGAGATCTGTGCGTTGGTTGGGAGCGTTCACTTCTTTGGCTTAATGGCACCAAAACAAGCACAACGGGAATCAAATCCAGATGAAACAGATAAGTGGCCGAAGCTAATGACAAAAATAATGTGCGAATATCAGTTTATATACCAGTCGAGTCCTAGCATAGTTGTCAACAAAGATACATGTTTCATGGTACATCGCATGGTCTTGCGAGCCTCTTGATTACCCACTTCAGCCGTCTTCCAGTCTCGGACAATCATGGACAACATATCTGTGGCTGTTCCTCACTGGATACCACTCGAACAACCATCTATCAACTTGGACAAGCGGTCAATAGTAGCTGCTATCTTTGCTGGATTCTTGAGCTTTGTGTACTTAGTAAGCTTCTTGAACGAGGTCTTCTTCGGAGTCAAGGCTCCTATTGCTGGAAAAAGAAGCAAGTTGGAGCCAGCATGGCTATTACGGATGAGGTTTATCCGAGGGAGCCGCACAATTATTAGCGACGGATACAGCAAGGTAAGCTAAGACCCTTCAGATGCTTGGACATTCAAGACTTACACAAGGTATAGTTTAAGAATACTATATTCAAGATTCGCCGCATTGGGGCCGATGTAGTCATCGTCCCCAGCAAGTATGTTGATGAGATCCGGACTTTGACTGGAGACAAGACAAGAGGTGTTGAGCCCTTCATTAAGGACTTTTGCGGCGAAATCACCAAAGGGATGTGCTTTCTTGACAGCGATTTACAGAATCGCGTCGTCCAGCAAAGGCTTACCCCTATTCTGGGTACATTGGCCCCAGTCATGAAGAACGAACTAGACTATGCTTTGCTCAAGGAGATGCCAGGCTGCAGAGGTGAGATCTACCCCACATTCGCATTCGATCTTACAATGAATCCATCCTCTAACAAGATATCACTCGAACAGAGGCATGGACTGAAGTCAACATGAATGCAATCTTAGCTGCGATCCTCTCTCGCATTTCGGCCCGCGTATTCCTAGGACCCGAAGAATGCAGAAATGAGGAGTGGCTCACAACTACTGCTGAGTATACAGACCGGGTTTTCAAGACAGGAATGATTTTACGGATATTCCCAAAGCGAATTCGACCTATCATCGCGCCCTTTATTCCAATGTACTGGGGCTTGCTCAAGAATGTCGCTACCGCTCGCCGCGTTATAACTAGAATCGTGGAGTCCAGAAAGTCTGCTGAGAAAGAGAGTAACGGAGACTATGAGAAGCCCACAGATATCTTGCAGGGCATGCTTGACGGGGCTAAGGGAGAAGAATTATCGTTGGCCAATCTTTCCCAACGAATGCTTATCCTGAGCCTGGCATCAATTCACACAACCGCGTTGACCATGACTCAAGCACTTTATGATCTCTGTGAGCATCCGGAATATTTTGAGCCTATCAGAGAGGAACTAGTGAGGGTTCTCCGTGCAGATGGTGGATGGGGAAAGACAACTTTGAACAAGCTCTGGAAACTGGACAGTCTGATCAAGGAGTCACAGCGTTTCAGCCCCGTCTTTACGCGTAAGTATTACATCGCTCTCCTTACCCGCTATAGTGATATTCTTGCTAACTCTGGCATTTTACTAGTGACATTTCAACGCATCTTTCATCAGTCCATCACCCTCTCTAACGGAACTCACTTCCCATCTGGAACACGCATTGCCGTCCCAACTCACTGGATGCTGAATGACTCTACCTATGTGCCTGGAGCCGCCGATCCTTCAACCTTTGACCCTTTTCGCTACTCACGAATCCGCGAAGATCCAGCGCATCCAGAGAACGCCCAACGCCATATGCTTGCCATGACGGAGCCCAGCAATATGGCCTTTGGTTATGGTCGGTATGCCTGCCCTGGTCGATTCTATGCCGTCAACGAGATGAAAATGATCATGGGCCATCTCCTTTTGCGCTACGACTTCAAGTTTGTAGAAGGATGCAGCAGACCTAAGAACTTCACATTTGACAGTGATATGTATCCGGACCGATCTGCTCGGCTTTTGATCCGAGAGCGAACCAATATTGAAGATGGGGTAGAAGAGTTGTTGGGAAGAACCATGGTCAAGGACTGAGGCCGTATTGATATTAAATTCTCCCAAATGGCAATGTTGTACGTTGTATATCGTCATCGCGTAGTTCATTCTATGCCGATAGAGCTTTCCGTAAGCCCCGTTTTAGTGTAGTGTCGAATCAAATTACGGTACTTCTTTATCACCTAATTGCGTTCCAAATAGCATATCATAAGGTCATCTGGCTTGAGTAGAAGCAAGTACACTGCAGATTAAAGTCGACAAGATTATATGCTCTAGCAGATTGCCGTGTTCGAATATTATTGTTACTTCATCTTTTTTATTGACTTTTGCTACTGATAAGCAAAGGGCAGCTGCTTTTCACTTTTCTGAAGTTCTATTTTGATGATACCCTCCCACTTGCAGAGAACATAGAATCGTAGAAGACTAGCCGTTTACAAAGGTGTCTAGAATCCAAAGAACAGAAAGACAAAATAGTAAGAATACTACATATTAGCTGATTCAGGAGTTAGTTACAAGTAGAATATGACGTAACTAGGGAATTGGATCCTAAAATTTCCTACACAAAAGCTTACTTTCCTGTTGGCGACCCTACACAATTCCGCTTCTCAGGGCAAGTCGAGAAAATGGAGCATCTTCTAAATAACTTGGGGACACTCCTGAGGCATGAGCTTTGTCACCGGTTGCTAGTCCAGTGATCATCTGAGGCGGATACTTGTGCCAATCCTCTGCAAGCTGGCATTTGATAACGAACTCAATGATGAGTTGTAGTTTCTCTTCCACAATCCCATATACATCCATCCAGGCGCGGACAGGCTTCGGCACAGGGTTTTCCGCAAGGATCCCGATATCTGCAATCATTCCCAGATCCAGACTGATGGCCTTTCGGCCTGCTTTGTGCCGGGCCCAAGCGATTGCATCCTGATAAGCGCAAGCTGATGCGTAGTTTGACTGCCCTCGGACGCCAATCATCCCAGAAAAGGAGCTGAGGATAATAAAGAAGTCCAGGTTTTTTGGTAGCAGTTCATCCAGGTTTCTCGTACCCTGAACCTTGGGGTTCAGGGAGTCGCTCCATTGTTGGAATGTCATCTTCTTCCAGAGTACATCTATGAGGACCATCCCAGCATGTACCACTCCTCCCAATGGTGGCATCGTATCACGACACAAATCCAACGCACTCTTGCAGGATTTCTGGTCTCCAACATCTGCAGGGATGACTTGAACTGTGACGCCTTGACTCTCCAAATCAGTGACAAGAGATGTGGCATCTGGAGAGCATACGCCCGACCGGGACAAGAAGCAAAGATTTCGAGCGCCACGAGCCACCAAAAACCTAGACAGACTTCGTCCAACGCCTCCGAGTCCACCGACTAGAAGGTATGTTCGATCATGTCTAAGCTCGACATGTCGACTCGTGTCCACCATGGCCTTGTTAAGGGACGTATCCTCGTAAAAGCGTGGAATTTTGATAGCACCATCTTGAATAGTAAACTCGGCATCGCTGGTTTTCGAATCGACCAGGCTAGCTATGATCTGCGCTGTCTTGATGGACATAGCTTGAAGATGGCCGTCTGTCGCGACAGTCACGAATCGTAGCCCAGGAACTTCGTTACGGATCACGCGCGAGAATCCTCGAACAAGACCAGTCTCTGCAGAACTCAAGGGACAGGCCCAAACAATCTCGGATGCTGTTAGGACCACCTGCTTCAAGAGGTGGAACCCGTGCTCGTCGAGGTCTGCCAGCAAGGGCGCTGAATAATCAAGCAGGAATACGCATTTCTTGCCCTTGGCATCCAGCACATCCAAGTCTGAGTCCCACTGAATCTTGCTTGTTGTAAAGAATCGATCTTGAAGCCGACTGGCCAATTCATCGGCGAACTGGCCCAACTCCGTTGTCTGTCTGGGACTCTCGAAAATGACCACCTCCGAACTATGCTCTTCCTGGTTTATCGGACCAGCACCAGACACAGCCTTTGATGGTATGTGATCGGAAAAGCCTTGACAGTCAATGCAGATTCGACTTTCTTCGCTGCTCGTAAAAGATATGTATGGTTCCCATATGGTTTTGAAGAAAACCTTTTCCGGCTGTTCATCGATAAGTGATTTGCTGCCTTCCATTGTAATTGATATTAAGGTCTTTAGGCTCGGTTAAGTCGTAATTGTCTTGTGCAAGTCTTATCAAATTCACGATTGAAGTTGGCTCGTAAATCTTATTGCGTTCCTGTTGCACTGACAGAAAACCGCCGAAAGAACCCGAGGTAAAATGACCCGAGGGTCCACACATTCGGGCTTGATCATAGGTTAATGAACCGAACTCAAAGCGATTCAAGACGATAGTAATAAAACAAAAGATCCGCACCTATCAATATTGTGCCTCCTGAGCACATTGAACGTCACGCATCAAGTCGCATCGCTGTTCACCATGGAGCGCCTCACCAGTCATCCGACCCCTATGCAAGCCTATGGATACTTTGCCGCCGAGCAAGTCCTCAGCACGGCCACCTTGGGCTTCACAAGAGCTGATTCTGTTCAATTACGAATATTCTTCTCCATTATCATTCTTTTACTGACTCTCCTGGGAGACAGAACCATTCAGGTCGCCTCTGATGATCTTTCCACGAAGTTATTCTTTTCGGCCAGTTGCTGGATACATGCACTTCACATCACATCTTTACTGGTTCAATCAAGACTGGAGTACACAATAGACGGTGGGAAAGTGATGAAGAACAAGTCTGGTACACCAGAATCAATTTTCGCCTCTCGAGGATCCTCTGGCAACGGTACATTCTTGAGTCGCCTGCGATGGTCTCTTGCTATGCAATGGAACTTTCGGCGCATCAAAACCTCCAAGCCCAGCCGAAATATTCCAGCATTCTCCTATACGAATCCGGAATATGTGCCATCAAGAACGAGATTTTGTATATCTCGGATGTTTTCCATCATGCTATCGATGGGCTACTTGGCGTTCGTTGATCCATACCTACAACCAAAGTCCGAAGACCTGGCTCCAAGCAGGGACAGGTTTTTGTCTCGCCTCCAAGAAATAACATTTCTTGAGTTTATCAGGCGGATGATGGCAACGATTTCATGGCTTGGCTGTGTCTTTGCCTCCAACGAAATACCGTATGGCGCCCTAGCTATAATATTTAATGTCTTGGCCCTGAGCGAGCCAGTCATGTGGCCATCCTCGTTTGGTCCTCTGAAGCAGTCCTATAGTCTCCGGAACTGGTGGGGGTAAGTGAGCTGCTTACGTCAAGCTGAAGGAAATTGAGGTTAACTTTGATGTAGGATTACGTGGCATCAATCATGGCGTTCCTTCCTATCTGATTATGCCGA
This sequence comes from Alternaria solani, assembly GCA_002952155.1. NCBI lineage: Eukaryota > Fungi > Ascomycota > Dothideomycetes > Pleosporales > Pleosporaceae > Alternaria > Alternaria solani. Next base: position 153,609 of record CP022032.1, on the reverse strand, counting down.
CTTGGTCCTCTTTCGGATCGTGCGTTTCCGCCCGTCCACTTTCACGCGTTATGCGAAGCTTTTTCTTGTGTTTTTCATCTCGGGTCTTCTCCACTTGCCTCCGGATATGGCCGCTGGAGTACCTTTACACGAGACCGGCGCGATGCGATTTCTTCTCGTTCAGGTTGCTGGTTTAATATTTGAAGAAGCTGTGCAGAAATTGAACAGGAAGATGGGCTTGGTTACGAACTCACTCCTGGCAAAGACGATTGGATATACCTGGGTGGCTTTCTGGCTCACATGGACGTTACCATGGCTTGCTTTTCCTCGTACGAGGTATAGGCCACTTAATTTCATGCTTGAGCCTTCCAGCGTTTATTTGTAATACTCCTATAGGAAAGATCATAACAGAAGTTAGTTATTGTTGGAACAAAGTGAGAAATATGGCAGTTGGAAGCGAGCGCATCGTTATCTACATAAGATAGCCAATCCTGTTTTGGTATTATCTATCGCGAGGCATAGGCATTCCAATTCCTACTTGTGACCTATATAGGACATAGAGAAGGGAGAGTACAGAACAAACGTCGAGGTCACGATCAAAGCATCATCATCAATAGCTCAACTCTTATAGGCTTCGAACTTTCCTTCCAAGTTGACAAATAGACTAAATCACATTTGAGATTTGCTAAATGGCGTTATCATTCCCGATAGCGCTGCGAGACAATACCCGAAGTAGTATTTAATTAACTGAGTCTTACCACACGTAGAACTCAGATGTACAGTAGCGCGATTGCACGGTGTTGTGTGCCTAGTACCTACTGTAAGAGATATCGCACCGCTCAGATACATGGAGAAGCCTTCTTGCTACACCACCGAGAGAGCTAACATTTAGACTTGTACTTTCATCCCGTCCGTGGTGCGGCAATGACCCATAGACGCAAGTGAGCCACTCACCACTCCCACAATATCATCGCCACTATAGCCAGTGACCACATATGTATTCATATATGTGTCCTCAATTCTCATCCTCCAGTGTTAGACCTGTACTATTCTCTCCACAGTCTCTTCCTTGTTGTGTTGACCTCTGGTCTGTGATGACATTCCTGATTCATCCGTGAGGCCGGATTCATATGATATAAGAGCGGGAGCCTTCCAATCTATTTGGACAAACGTCAGCAATGCCATTAACAAGTAACCAACCTAGGATAACAAACACAATGGATCGTTCCGACTTGCTGAGTCGTTAACTTACCTTTCATCATTCGCGCTGGTACGCGAGCAGCCCACATTACTTCTGTTTCCTCAAGGGACCTTTGATGCAGCTCTGGCATGAAGAAATAGGCCCAGCCCACAGCGATCGCTGCTATGGAGCCAAAGATCAGACCGACTTTTGATTGTAGGTTTGCATATGGAGCATTCATAAGATACGGCAAGTTGAAGGCGACGACAAAGTCAAAGACAATACGGGTGGTACTTGACAATGTGTTGCTTTTGTCGCGCAGCTTTAGGTGTGGCACTTCGGCAGCTATCACCGCACCCCTTACATAGTTAGTCTTTTGGGCTTTGAAGTAAAGCCCGTGATGTTGGGCTGGGCTAAGGTGAGAAAGAAAATAATGGATGACTTACAATGCCCCAAAGGCACCAGAATAACATGGCCCCCAGAGAATAGTCGCTGCAATGATGCCCTTTTTTTCCGACGTCGTTACGTGGCCAATTCCTAAGCCACCAATGGCAAACATCAATGCAGATGCAATCGAGGAACCGGCAAGATACACTGGCCTGCGACCGAACGTGTCAATTGTAGCAAAAGCCACCATTGGACCAATCATCATGGCAACTCTGAGGAGAACCGTCCAGGAGAACGGATCGAATGCCCCCAAGCTCCTGACGAATAGTGTCCCATATTGTGTAACAAAGGCGCCACCCGTGAATTGACTAAACACAGACACGGCAAGGGCGACGTGAATCCGTCGCTAATGATTATATACTGTCAGCATCCGGACAGATCGCAAAGCTGCAGTGACATTTCTTACCAGGTTGGTTCCTTTGAGTAGGTCAGACCATGATCCAGTGGTGAAACTATCGGCCTCAATTGAAGCTGATAATCGTGCAGTTTCACCATCGGCATCGAATCCTTTTTCTGAGCCGTGCATAAGTAGGAGGCTTTTGGTCGCTTCGCTATTGCGATTTTGCCGGACCAGCCAGCGAGGGCTCTCTGGGATGAAAAAGGACAATATTAAGCACAGGCCAGGAAAGAGCCACATGACTCCAACCGGTATCTGCCATGAGCGATTATCGTGAAGTTTGGATGTACCCAGGGTTATGAAGGAGCAGATCAGTGACCCGAGCGTGTGGCTGAGGACGTAGAGGATGACCGAGGCACCGCGGATAGGCGCTGGAGACAGCTCAGCCAAGAGCATAGGGATCAACCAGTTCTCTACGCCCGCGTACAACTGCACAATGATGCGGCCAGCGAGGGCCTGGCCATAGGTAGTGGCAGAGTATGTTACGGCAACGCCTATTATGACAATGAATTGCATACCGATGAAGCATGGCTTGCGGCCGAAGTTCTCGCCAACAACGTAGCCCAGAAGAGTACCGACAACCTTTGCCGGATGCCCAAGCGAGTTGAGGAATGACAAATGCCTGGCGCTGAAGCCCCATTGTTGGGTTTCCTCGTTATATCTTCCAAACATCTTTGCGTACGCTATCAAATTGAGGGGGTACAGTCAGTTCAACGAACTACGTAAAATTGTACGCTTGTTTGAATGATATTGGGGACATACTAGGCATAGCCTGGATAGTGGAATACACGGTGTCGTCGAAACCGAAGCTAAACACGGAAAGATTCAGGACGAGGTAAATTAGAAGCAGTTTCGGTGTGAAATTTCCCCTCAGGGCCCCGAGGTCCTTGAGGCTTGGCATGGTGACACAGATGATGACAGATCTGGCTCGGTCGACGGTTTGCTGCTTTGCACAAGATAACGAGGAGGGGATTTGGAGGAAGCTTTGTTATCAGAAAGAAAACAGTCCAAAATGAACACTTTGGGGGAGGCTGCGGTTGGTGTAATTGCCGCTTCTCCCCCGCGGTCTTGGTGTTGTGACTGAGTGGGTCCTCGGAGATATTGTCCGAGCGATCCAGCCTTTCGCACCGAATCGATTTGCTTTCATCCGATATGCAGGCCAAAATTCTGCGATGCCAATAAGAGATAGGGCCGACAGAAAATTGAAACAATATGGAACAGCTGCCATACTGATGATATTTCCTTTGCTTTCGAAGTTACCTAATCTTAAGCAAGATAAATCTCTAAACCACCATTCTAATAATACCGTAACAGTTGAATTGTTGCAGAAATATTCAAGTGCTTAAACTTACTGCTTATGTACCGAGAAACCATGTCCCGGAAACAGACAGTAAGATACAGATGGGGCGTAAAGCCACAACCAATCAACCAATAACATGCAGCACTGCGTCATGAAAGATGTTATCCTCACCCTTCTATTGGTCGTTTCCGGGCTTTGAATGACTAATTCACATCGCTTCTCATGCTTTCTATCCGGGCATGGATAGGCCTGATTTGTATCATCAACGGGCCTTTTTTCCACGCCAGCATTGCCTGTTGACGATGCATCCACTCGCGGCTCTCGGGCATCAACTCCAGATCGAACTCATATATCAGCCGTGCAAGAATCGTTCTAATCTCCGTATTGGCAAGACTTCAGAGGCAGTCAATAATTGTCCCTCCAAGAATAGAAGCAAAGGATTTTTAGTGACGGTTACTTACTTCTGTCCAATGCAATCCCGAGGGCCGTAATTGAAGGGTTTGAAACATCCAAGGTTGTCACCCTCACGAGCAGTCTCTCTCAACCATCTCTCTGGTTTGAAGTCGTCGGGATCGCTGAAATTATCCCGTGATCGGTACGTTGCATAGTGATGAATTGCAACAGCGGACTAAGCACATAATTATTAGTCACGTGGCATCAGTTCGTGAGTGTGGAAAGTACTTACGCGCTGAGGTACAAAGTGTCCTGCAATTACACAGCCTCCGTCAGGAACCTCTCTGGGTAGACCAAGAGAAACAGCCGGGTACATCCGCATTGCCTCACTAATGACTGCAATCATGTACTCAAGGCGATGTACTGAGGAGAATTTGATATCCTCTGCTTTTTTGAACGTCGATCTGATTTCCTCTTTCAATCGCTTATGTACGTGAGGATGCGTGAGGATGAGGAACACTGTCCCGGAGAGTGTTGTTGATGTCGTCTCCGTACCGGCTGTAAGTAGGCCACTCGTCATGCTCACCAACCTATCCATATTCCCCCCCTGATGTTGCAGGTTCAGTTAGTCCTTTCGAATAATTTCAAGTATCAGACACATCCAAGATATCGGAAAACTCACCCATTCGTCCATTCTCTTTCCTAATCTCTCAACGAAATCAAGTCTTTCACTGCCCATCGCCAATCGTCTCTCCAGCTTTTGTCTTGTTCTCTGCATATGAATTTCCCTTGCTTTCAACAACTTCTTCCGAAACAATGGAATCATGAAACCAAACCCTAGATACTTTATTGCCAGAAAGTACATGACATTAAAGATTGTTTGGACGTTGAGTGCAACCCATGAGTCGTATTTTCCTCTGTCAAGGCAGCCGAAAGGCTCACCAAAGGCTAGGTCGCCGATCACATCGAAGAATAGAAAGTTGAGCCACTGGTTGAGCTCTATACTTTGAGGCGTACCCGCCGAATCTGCGCTGACTTCGTTGAGGCGATGTATGAACTTGTCGAAGTAAGGGAGAATTATCGACTCCTGGGCACTCAGCGCGGCGTCCGAGAAACCATATGACAACTGTTTCCTGAGCGGACCATGCTCTTGATGACTTGCATTTATGAGGGTAGTGACGTCAGTCACGCCCCTGTAGAAAAGTCGGTATTTCTCCATGTCTGACTTGATCCCCGAAGCCCTCTTGCGAGAGCCCATGATATCTTTCCAGGCTTGAGGGTCAGTGAAGGAGAGCTCATCTGGCCTCACACGGACTACCTTTCCATATTTCTCATGCAGTTCGCGGATGGTGTAGGGCGTGATGCCTCTGATCAGGTCCAAAATAAACGGGACATTGCTTGCCCTATAAAGGAAAGGTCCGGGGAATTTGCGGAGTGGGTGAAAGTACAGGTTATATATCACCAGCATCACCCGGTATCCTATGATCTAGCAGCGCAGTAGTCAGTTTGAAACCGTCATCAACATCAGAACTTTCGCTTCTTACCATAGTAATTCCTCCAAAAATGAGCCTTTCTAAACTCATGGACCCTGCTACAGCATCCCGCAATGATTGCCATTCAACATAGGCAGCAGCGATCCTGGCGGGCTGTGTCATTGCACCAACAGTGGCGGGGTATCTTTTGCAGGGGCGAAATAGAAAGATTGCGATGCCGTTAGACGATGTCAAAGTATGAAAAGGAAAAATACAAAAGGGTGAACAGGTTGCATGTAGAGATTTCCGATCAGATATGTGAAAGTCGATCGCATCTAAGGACTTTAACAAAACACTCCGAAAGTTATTAGTAATTAGCATCTGAATTCTCAATTCTCCACGCCGTGTCATCAAAGTACCTTCCTACGGTCTATTTACAGCAAAGCTCCAATATTCTTACAAGATATTTTCCACCAAAAAACACTAGTGCATCTACCGGAGCTGAGAAACTGCTTAGGTGCAGTAAACAGTTCAAAAACTATTTCGAATACTGTCTAGGAGATTGCCACATCATGCTTTCTCTCATGTCCCTGTTTTGTATTTGTTTTCGATACACGATGTGCTTAGGTTTCCGGCAACAAAGTCTCCGAATGTGCCGTAAACTAGCCGAAGATATCACGTGAATGAGTTTCGCAAGCTCACGAATGACGATGCTGTGCGACTAAGAGATGATAGCGCTAATGAGTAATAGCAAAAAGAGGCATCAATCGATTCGAGGGGTTGAATGGTGCAACGTGGCGATATTCGACTCAAAATGTTGCTGAGACATCTACCATGGGCTAAATTGGGTGGGAGATGATGTAACTTTCATCCTTGCATTTTCATTGGGCGGATTTTCATGGAGTAGCCTGGCGGAAGCCTTTCGACGATTGAGGGGAAAGTAAATCATGCGGCCAATTGGTTGATCAGCGGGTTGTCGAGGATCTCATCCACTGTGAAGTCCAGGTTAGCTACGAAATACCAGTAAGGACACTACGAGGTAGCCAGAGTTGAGGGTAAAACGCAGGTCAGAGTGATCAGTCTCTCCAGAATTGGCGGGGTGACGATGGAAACCAGGACTTACTATGGACAGATTTCAAGTTCAGCATGAACTCAAATCGATCTAGCTGTTCCGGACTGCACTCTTTATGCCTGTATCTAGGCAGGAAAATGGCAATTCCATCAAGAGTGACTGGCATGACACGGACATGACTTGGATAATGCCCGAGGGCAGGTCCAAAGTCAATCTGTGTGTTGTACGAGCTCCAATTAGCCACGCAGAAGTTGGTGCCTTTGAAATGAAAGCTCAAGTCGCGCATCTGGGAATAGTCAAACTCAGGAGGAACTGGCTGCTTCGAAGCCCAACGATACAAGGGATAGTCTGCGTTCCTCTGATTCAAGCTCTCGGTTAAATCATCGAGGATGCTGGGTAGGATCGCTGGGCATTCAGCTCTCTTGCCTTCCAACTTCATGGCAATAATCTTTTTCTCCATCGATCTAATAGAGTCAAAACTCAAGCTAGGCCGAGGCTTTAAGAACGAGTTGAAGTTCCCGACCCGCGAGTTCTTTTCCATGTAGCCTGCTTTTTCGAGAAACTGTCGGAGATCGTAGGCCATATATAGGTTGGAGTGTTGGCCTTGTAGAGAGTCCTCCGATGTGTGAGCCCGTGCTGTCAGAATCAGAGTCCATAGCAGCGCAATAACCATGGTGCTAAGAGTAAATGGCTGACTCGTTTGCTTAAGCAGCTCATCTCGCATAGCTGAGAGCTTCCGAACAGACCAGCGAAATAGTACACCCTTGACTGCTGAATTGGATCCATGGATATCATCACTAAGCAACGAGGGGCTGTGAGATATAGTGGTCAAACTTGGAGCTTTCAGCATGTTGTTGGTAGCTGCAAGGGTCTTTCTCGTCATGTCGCGTAGTTTTGTCTCCCAGTTGATCGGTTCCATAGGATCGACAGGATAATCCTCCGTAGAGATACCGTTAATGTGGCGAGCGATGAGATTGATGATGACATCACGCCCGGCCCCATCTGCGTAACCGTGATGTACTGCAGTAAGGAATATAAGGCCAGCTCGAATCTTTGTGTAAGCTGTGTATAACGCGGGCTTCCTCGTCTTTTGCATGAGCGATGTCAAGTGAGGGCCATAGAAATCATGACCCTTGATCTCATGAAGTAACATTCCACCTGCGTCGAGCTCATCATGACTAGGCAAGTCATGGCCAGGGATCTCATCGAATGGGACAGTTAATGGTCCCTCGTCGGACCAAGAGATCTTGGTTTTGTTTCCGTCGAATGCATCCTCCCATACATCGCCAGAAAGAAATGGTAATTGGGTGGCCGTTTTATTGAGACCATCACGCATAGCTTTGACTGCTGCGTCTGGGTCGTTAACCTTGAAGGTCAACCACATAAGAGTGTACGCCAAGGGCTGTTCCTGGTCGGAAAGGGACAAAGTTGCGATGTGATCGGGCATGCTGTAAGTTGGCGTCTGCGGCTATCTGTAAAAGATACCCCTAGATCGTAGAAAGAATGGTATATGGTGAAAGGACGCGCTACAGAGGCAGTTGAATGTTAACCTCGCGCCTATCAAGAGTACCGACTGAGCTATCGCCCACAAAAGATGGCTGCCCGTTAATAATATTGCTTTAAGGTCCGATCGATACCAAGCTAACCTCTACTAGCTGGCCTTCGCGGAATTCGGAGAGAACAGGAATTGGTATCTAGGTTATCTATGTCGGGCAATTTCGGGCCCAGTCTATCTTCGGAATATTATCGTTAGGTGTAGTTCCCGGAATTACCCACTAACTATACGGAATGCTTTTCGTAGGTAGCGTTTATAAGAGTATCAAATTGTTTGAATAGATCTTGACTATTCCAATGTTTCCATCTTTAAATACTTCAAGCTGAACTATTCATTCATTTCTTCGTAAAAAACGACATGGAGGGTGTTGGCAATCTTTCTCTGGAGTCTTCCACCTGCTCAGGCGAATCCCCAGAGTACTCGATCTTCTCAGGCTCGACACTGGAAACGCTGACATCTGATTCATCTCCATCGAATGGATCGCAAATTGTAGAGATGTATAAGGATCCGAGATACAACTTACTGGCAAACCAGATTGTTCAGGCACCATACGACTATGTCTGTTCGTTACCATCCAAGGGCGTGCGGGATCGTCTGATCGATTCTTTGAATAATTGGCTGCTGGTGCCAGACGAATCTGTTAGCTCGATCAAACAGGTTATTAGCCTACTGCATAATTCTTCATTAATGTAATTCGCCTCCCTATCCTGATCTGACTACATTTTGACAATATACGTTTAGATTGGATGACTTTCAAGACCGTTCGCCCTTGCGGCGCGGTAGACCATCCACCCACACAGTGTTTGGACCTGCTCAAGCCATAAACTCGTCAAGCTACGCCATTGTGGAGGCCATTTCCAGGATCCAAAACATGTCAGGCATGGATTGTGCAAAGTCGGCGACCGAGAAGATTGTAAAAATCTTCAAGGGTCAAGCGATGGACTTGCACTGGACCTACAACGCTGAGTGCCCCTCAGTGGAGCAGTATATGCAGATGATTGGTGACAGTAAGGAGCGAATCGACTTATCCCTGTGCTCCTGAACACGCAAGCTGACGCGAGTCAACGAATAGAAACCGGTGCACTGTTTGAGTTGGCTTTTCAGCTCCTGGTCGCACAAGCCCCATTCCATATTAGCCAGCATGTGATTGTCTGGGTCGACCGACTCATGGATCTCCTGGGCCGCTACTTTCAAATACGTGACGACTACCAGAATCTCATGTCAGCTGATGTAAGTCACACCATGACACTTCGCATACAATGGCGCTTTGCTGACGATGACCAAACACTCAGTATGCCAACGAAAAAGGCTTTTGTGAGGATCTAGACGAGGGCAAATATTCGCTCCCGCTGCTCCATTGTTTGCATTCCGATCGGGACAACCTGTTGTTGCAATATATCCTTTCTACCCGAAGAGAGCTTGGGGAGTTAACGAGAGCTCACAAGATCCTGATACTTGAGCAATTAAAGAATTGCGGTAGCTTGGAATGGACACGTTCAACACTGAACGATCTCTATTGTCAGCTGATTGGGGCTTTCGAAACCCTAGAGGCAGAATTCGGTAAGGCCAATCCCGAATTGAGGGGCCTTATTGAGTTACTACGAGTTTGATGGCAGGTGTTTGGAATTTACATAAAACACAATCTTGTATGCGAGTTAGTCGAATGTATTATACCCCGCGTGAAGGTTGAAATGATAGGCAGTCGGACGAGTATATCGTCTACCGGCGCAAGTCAAGTGCACCATGGTTCCAGGGAGCGACAAATGTTGTTAGGCATCTTTGGATCTGACGTATACCGGTGAAGTTCTCTGAGGGGAAAGGGGGCAACTGAGTCATCATGTAGGTTCTTAACATCTATATACCGGGGTTACCAAGATACCTATCACACGATCATACTGGGATTGTAATCTAAATATTTTATTTACAGCCCACATCCTGTTGTCGAAAGCCTACATGTACTCATGGCAACATGGGAAACTCAAAGCTTGGCTTTGCTGCTCATATCACGGTCTGAGGGGGGCAGGAAGGAACAGCCACGATTTCCCCAGCCCCAAGTGAACAAAAAAAGAAAAGAGAACAGCCAGGGTAGAGTCACCAGTGACTGCGGCTTCACCCCGACATGCAGCTGCGCCACGGTTTTGAGCAGTCTCTCCTGCTGCACATGGCGTAATGCTTCATGACAGTCGATAGCATTGGTCAATCTTCGATCTGATAGTGACTGACTTTTTGGAATGCTGCACGCACAATTGAAGCCGCAGTGGCTACTGACTGTAACAGAAAATCGCCGTAATGAAGTGAATGGAAGAGAAGGAGTTGGTCGGTTTCGGAACAATAAAGCTCGGCGATCTTTTCCCGATGCGGTTTTAGATTCGGCTCAATGAGGATGCACGCCCATCCATGAACCAAGTTTCACGCCGATAGAAACAACACGAAATTTGCGATTCTCGCAAGGCGGTACATTTCGCACAATTTCTATATTGTTCTTACCGTGCTCGGGCTGCAGAAAAAAGTGGCTTGTTGGACATCATTTCCATTTCGCCAAGTTCCTCTAACGCAATAAATTGAATGTGTTGATCGCTTTCGATACTAGTGCTCCATCTGGTTCCTGCATAAAGGATCTGAGAGTCTTTATGTTGTTTCTGTGCTGGCTTTAGATGCTGCCATCAAGGTCCTTGTGAGAATTTACACCACGATGGCGCTTACCAACATGATCGAGTTTATCACGTTTATCACGTTTAAACACGTGCTCTTGGCCCTAATTGCCGCGGTTCGTCGTTCCTACTCCTGCACTTGTTCCTGCTGTTCGTTCGAGCTAACTGAATACAGGGTCTATTGCAGCTGGTGACAAAATGTGTATATCGTTTGTACTTTCACCCACTTGCCAAGTACCCGGGGCCGAAACTGGCTGCTCTTACCGACGTATGTATATGCATCTATTGCTAACAATACGCCCACGCTCATTGCCCTTCACAAGTTATACTTTTACTGGTCGCTATCTACTGGCAATCATGTCTTTACCATGCAGGCCAATCACCGCAAGTATGGTAAGAAACCACTGCAAACATGCACTACATTTCTATCTGCCATGTTCGACTGGCTCACGTCTTGACTAGGCGATGTCTTCCGCTTAAAGCCCAACGCACTCTCCTTCAACTCGGTGCAAGCACACATCGACGTTCACAACCACCCTAAAGCGGGATCTAACAAGTTCCTGAAGACTGAGTTCTATGAGAATGGCGATGTTCCGCGCCTGAGTAGCGAGAGAGATCCCGTCAAGCACGGGGAAATGCGGAGAAGCATGGCACATGGCTTTAGCATGAAAGCCCTTCGTGGCCAGGAAGACGTCGTCCACCATTTTCTCGATATGTTGGTCAAGCAGATTGCCAAACTTGGTGAGGATGGGAAGAAAGCGCTTGATGCTTCCATGTTGCACAATTGGGTCACTTTTGACATTCTAGGTAAGCATACTGACTGGCCATCTTATGGATTCATTTCTGATATATTCTGCAGGGGACTTGGCATTCGGGGAGACGTTTGGTTCCGTGGAAAGCGGCAAGACGAATTGGTGGGTGTCTTTGCTTCTTGACTCGGTCTATCTCGGGTTCCTCACGAGTCTGCGAAGAGACCAACCGTGGGTGAACATTTTGCTCCCATTTTTCCTACCCAAAGGTATCGCCGAGAACAAGAAGAAGCACTTCGCCATGACTCGCGCCAAGGCCCGCAGACGTATGGAGCTGGGAGACATGGGTCGAGATGACTTCTTCTCACACATCATACGCAGAGGTACCATGTCGGAGGAAACGATACTGGCCAATTCCCATTCTCTGATTGTCGCCGGTTCCGAGACTACAGCCACCGCTCTGACAGCCACGACCTATTTCCTGCTCTCGAAGCCTGAGACTTACAAGCGTCTTGAAGCCGAGATTCTTGGCGCATTTAAATCGGCCAAGGACATCAATTCGACGGCGACAGCGCAATTGCCCTACCTCAACGCAGTGTTGAACGAGGGATTGCGCGTTTTTCCACCCACAGCACCGGGTCTCCCTCGGTACTCTCCCGGGGCCTATGTCAATGGAAAGTACATACCGGAAGGCGTCGAGGTGCAGGTCGACGCCTATGCGCTTCAGCACGATCCTCGTTACTGGAAGGACCCAGAGTCTTTCATCCCCGAGCGCTTTGTTGGCGAGGGCCTTGGCGATAACATGAGAGCTTTTGTGCCCTTCTCTGTCGGCCCGAGGGCTTGCATTGGTAGTAATCTGGCCTTGATTGAGTTGAGGGTGGTGCTAGCAAAGCTCATGTGGCACTTTGACTGGGAGCTGATCTCCAAAGATCTTGGAGATTGGAATCACAAATGCAAGAACTACATGTTGTGGACAAAACCGCCTCTCATGGTCAAGTTCCACCCTCGCCAGACTGTGGAAGTCTGAACCCAATGAATCCGTTGATTGGGAGTCGCGGAGTTGTTGTGGCAAGATTTTGTGTTTGGTGAAGCATCAGGGCTATTGAATGGAAAGACGAGGAGAGGGGTCTATAATCCAGCAACCTAGCATCATTGTAGATGTTGTAACGTAGGAATAGAATACCGAGTATCGAGTTGATCCTATGTGAAGCCCTTGTGTCTATCGATATGTTCATCCCGCTCGTCACTGTCCGAGCCCTTGGTATTTCTGAAGATTATGACAGTTTCGAAGGTTATGAGGCTAGGTGTGCGGTTTGCAGCAGCTCATAAGCAAGACCGACTCTCGATAACACTTGTCAGAACAGGTGAAGGTACAAGAGGTGAAACGAAAAAGAATCCAAAGGACTCTAGAACCAGATTACGGGGCGGAACGGAGACAATATGAATCGTTGTGAAAACTCTCCGAAAGAAGCAAGATAGTACAAGTCGCACTTGGTAAGCATCTTCATTCTGAATATAGACGTAAACTCCCTAGCCAAACAATCCTATCATATCGAATCCAGATCAATCTCAACCCGTTCCGCACTCCTCACCACCAAGCTCGTCATCGGATTAACAAAACAGCTAAACCCACTCAACATCGTCTTCTTCTGCTCCTCTGGCGCTAATCTCCAATCATACTTCATCACCAAATGGCACACGGCAACCTTGAGTTCATGCGCCGCAAAGAAACGCCCAGGACACGCATGTTCGCCATGCCCAAAGGCTAAGTAATCAGGTCCCGTAGCGACCAGCTGTGCATGTTCGCCTCTTGCTGGATCGGAGCGCAGGTTGAAGAAGCGGTACGGGTCCCATTTGTCGGGGTCGGGATAGATGGCGGGATCGCGCATGCGTGAGGTTTCGACGACGGTGCGCATACCTGGTTTTAGCGCGAGGCCGGTGGAAAGAAGGATGTTTCCTTCGACGCGGCGACGCATCGTAGCTATTCTTATCTGTTAGTACCAGCACAAGGGCCTCATGATGGCTTTTTTGACAGCATGTTTTTGTGACGTACCGAGAAGGAGCGGCGTCACCCTTTGCGTCTCCTTGATCACGCTATCCAGCAACCTCATATTATACAACGACCCCTTCTTCCACCCCTGGCCCCTCAGCGCCTCCGCAATCTCGCGCCGCAGCGGCTCCACAATCTCCGGATGCGCAGCAATCTCCAGCATAACCTTGGCCAGCAAATCCGACGTACTGTGGATAGCCGCAAACGACAATGTAAGCTGGTAAACCGCTGGATCGTACTTTGTGCCTCTGACCGCAGCTTCTTGCTCTGCCCAGTTAATCGCGTCGTCCCACTCTGGCACCGGGCGTCCTGCGTTTCGTGCGGCGTTTTTTTCTGCTTCACGTGCGTTGATGACGGCCATGACGACGCGGCGACATTCGTCGACGAGGCTGCGGGCTCTGTTGCATTCGGGTACAAAGCGGTAGATGAATTTCCTTAGGAACTTGGGGTACATGCGCAGCTTGGTCGCGGCGATGACGACCGTCATGGCGTAGTCTTGGGTGACTTTGAGCCAGTGCTCATCGCGACATAGTTCTTCGCCGACAAACACGCGCGAAGTGACTCGTGTGACGACATCGAATGCCATGGGCCGGAGCTTGATTTCTTTCCATTCTGGCCAGTGTGAGCAGTGACGAATTTCATTTAGGAGGGTCCCGAGACGTACCAGGAGAGTGTCCCAGGTTTGCTGCTACAGCTCTTGCGGCTTCTTCCGACATGGGCTCAGAAGTCTTGACTAGATCGTAAATTCATTTCTCAGCTTAACCCTTTGAAAACTACCAACGGAAAGGACAATCTCACCCAACGACTTGCTCAACTGCTTCTTGATTACCGCCTGGAGAATCGCATCGCCATGGCTCCCAATCTTTGCGATATCGAAGCCAGGCAAGTCTCCATTCAGGTCATTGTACGTTGCCGTGGCCAGACTCAATTTCGGATTATTGCGAATCTCATCGGCGAGCTCAGGCGGCAAGACGACGACTTCGCCCAGATCGCTAATGACGCGGTAAGGCTGTGCCGGGTACAGCGACCGCGCCTTGTCCAGAATCTCTTTGCTGGAGGCAAGGAAAGCTTTCTTTGGTAAACTTTGTGAGTGGGACTTGATCTCATAGAACTGGGCGATGCATAAGAACTAACCTTGCTTTTACCAAGCGAGAAATATGAACTGGCCGGATTAACAAGCGGTGGCTGCTTCAGGGGCGAGTCTGAGAAAAGGATGTATGTAAAGACGGCCACGAGCAACGCTGTTAGGGTGTAGCCCAAGGACCGAGTGTTGAAGTCGGTTACCAAGTGCTCCAAGCTTGGCAGAGGGAGGGCTGATGTTGAGGACATGACAGCTTCGTGCGTCAACCCAGCCTCATTGATAGATTCCAACGTCGATTGATATAGCAAAACAGCCAGCTTCCAACAAAAGTTCCGTGAGCTATTACGAAGACAGTTGGTTTACAGGCTTTTGATGGTTAGCGATAAATTCCGATCATCTACGATGATTCGGACAATTAAAGTGTTCGTTCGGCAACGAGTCGCTGCCTATGCTACACTTTCGGCGTATTCTAATTTAGCCACAGAGGGTAGGGTTTCACTCACCGGCGAGATAAGCTCGGCCCGACCAAAGGAAGAGCACACACACGCACATTGTAACATGCATGATTGATTGCCTCTCTCCATTATTTCTAAATACGTATGCTTTGACCAAGTCAGCTACCAGATGACTTGAGACGCGACACTGTCATCCAGAAGCGCGTGTTCATGCCCAACTTCCAAACTATCCCAGTCTCCTAGCCTTGTGACGTCCTATTGCCTTGATCCGGTGTAGCATGCAGGGTAGCAGCTATAGTCCAAACAGCAACATGGCCTGGTGATGACACCGATGATATTCGCTGAGTAGACCCTAGTCCTCGGACCGCTGGGTCGGTGGTCGAAACGATCAGCGCCGTCGTGCTGTCGGAAGTGGTGTGCCTTAAATGGGCCAGGTAGGTTCTGCATGCGTCTTACATACGCCGGCCGAGTGCATCCTCCTTTTCAGTAGCCAAGCCCTTTGGCGCAACGGCTGTAGGCCGCTAACCGTATCTCTCTGTGGCTGAACATCAATTAGTGCGTCGAAGCTCCAGAACTCCAACGAACCTCGCACCCCTCATCCAAACGGCAACAACACCAAGCTCGCACCAATCCCCAGCGCAACAACCACACCCGGCACCGCTCCAAACATCCTGCCCGACCCCCCGGACGGCAACGGCGCGCCCTTCAACTCCATGCCCGTCGGCCTCGCCACCACGTCCGGCGCATCAAAATACGCATACTTGACGCGCTCGCCATCCTGCAAGTTCTCATTCGTAAGCACACTCGCCTCGTTTGGGAAATCCATAATCGGCACACTCGGATAGAAGCCCTTGTCCTTGATAATGTACTGCGCCAGCGCATACAGCGCGTAGTTCTCCGCGTTATTCGCCGCATCGTAGCTCATCTGCGTGGACAGGACGGCCAGGAGCTTGGCGCGGGTGGCGCCGTATGCATATTTGAGTGTCTGGAAGCCCGTCGGGATTTCTGGTTGTTCGTTGAGGACGCCCGCGAGGACGGACGTGTTGATGGGGCCTTGTGTGGTGACGAGGAGCCATTCGGTGGTTGAGTTGGGGGGCGCGAGCGTGGGGCGCTCGACGACGGCGGTGCCGATGGAGGAAAAGTGCATGACCATGCGTGCCCACAGCGAGGCGCGGTTGTAGTATTCCATCAGCCGGTCCTTTTCCATCTGGTTGTCGGCTTTCTTGTTGATGCGGCCCGTGAGCGAGTCCATGCGGAAGTAGTCGCGGCAGAAGACGATGTGCGGCTCGTTGCCGATGTTGTAGGCGGCGTGGTCGCCTTCGCGCTTGTTGCCCTTGTCGCAGAGCTCCATGGGGTCGTCGCAGCGTATGTGGATGTCGGCGTTGACGGCGCCGGTGCCCCCTTCTAGGACGCCGTAGTTTGCTGCGCGTTGGAGGTTTGTGGCGATCATGTCCGTGTAGTTTGCCGTTATCGAGGGGCTAAAGAACTCGCGTGCGGGCTGCGATGTGGGATCAAAGGGTGTTGCGGCGGCGAACAGACTCGTCATCTCTGAGAAGCCGTCGCGGATGTCCTCAATGTCTGAGAAGTCGCAGCCCTCGCCGCCGGTGAGGGCTGTCGCGTATGTAGGCCTGCTGGCGCCTTTGTCGTCGCCAATAACGCCATCTGGGCGTGCGTATGCGCGTGTCACGAGGGCGGCGACGAGTATAGGAGGGAGACGGAGGAGCGTGTGGAGCGTGAGCATGGCGACGACGCCGCCGGGGACAGTTCGGTCGATCGAAATGTCAAGGCGAGAGTGTTGGAAATGACACGCATCGAGGCCGTGCCGATCTTGCGCGAAGCTGGTGGGAGACGGTCGTCTGCTGCAGTGGACCGGCCTTTGTCACACGCGGAATGGGCGAAACGGGGTGTTGGAGCTGTGACGCTGCATGGGAAAAGTAAAGCGCATCCAAGAGCGCCGACGCCGACAAGCATCGCAGGGCCGACCCTTAGTTTTCCGGCCGTGCTAAGACGCGCCGTAACGGTTAGAGGATCCGACACGAGGTGCTGAGACGGTAGCGTTGATATGCGACCGAGGCTGAATCATGGTGTTGAGCATTGGCCTCTTGGTTGATAACGACGGCACTTCCAGTCGGTGCCACGAAGGCGTCTGGCTTGAACGACATGCTCATAAGCCTGGTATCGTACAGAGCGGCTTTGATTGAGGTGTTCCTTGGCTGAGGTCGTGTCGCACGTCACTGCTTGGGGCACGTCGGATCGGATGTGAAACAAGGAGCATAATGCCAAGACTTTGTCCCACCACCAACGCCACATCTCGAGAAGCCAGAGCACACAGTATGCCATATCGAATTCACGCGACCAGATGAACAGCCGTCCTTCCGTTGATTGGAAATGATAACCCAGCCTTGCCTTTGTCGTCTGCCACCAGTCTGTGACCTCAGCCTGTACCCTCTACCGGTCTTCATATACCTGGAACCTAGAATGAATTCCCCTGCCCCTCTCCCATTATAAAGTACCAATTTGACCGTCTCCCCGTCCTCTCTCAATCCAGTCCGGCTTGCATGGATAGAGATTGTACAGGTTCTGGTGCATGTTGCGGAAGACGGCATCGGCCATTGAACTTAGATCGTATTTGTACCGGGCGCCGTCTGTGAGAACAAACCCCAACGAGTTCTTCCTGGCATACCGGTCGTCACGGGTCATGATCTAGAGAAATCGAATCGTAGTCGTTCTCGCGGATCCTGATGGCCCATCTGCCCAAACTCTCTTTGGCAGTATAGTGGTCACATATGCGCCCAAGACACTATCCGTCCCGCGTCTGCAGGTATGATGGCAATGTCACGTGCCATCTTGCCTTCTATGGCAAAAAACATCTAGAAGACTGTTGTAATCCGTCGGCTGGTCAAGGTTGACGAGGTACAGCCGCTCGCAGCGATTCGGGTGAAGCGTGCATCCAATCACGTGCGGATGCGGTGTGGCGTCATGACATACGCTCCATGCCCAAACACGACTGTGTAGATTAACATGCAGTCGCTTGCATGGACGGAAACACTGCAGCGATTATCTTTCCATGGGTTTGGAGAAGCACACCGACAGTTTATCATGATGAAGGGATGGTTGTAGTACTGAAGAAGCGGTCGGTGAGGTGTGGAGAAGGTGTTCGTTCGGGCCGCACCACCCCGCTTCTGTAGCAAGCGGCATCGAATGCAACTTGGCGTCCAATCATCGACCACTTGGACGGCGACTTGGGTCGTAGAGTATCGGGGTGACGCGACTGAGGTGGTTTGGCGAGTAGGTGTATCATGGTAGATGGGTTGTTGCGTAAGGTAGTCGGGTCGAAGAGGATAACTCCGCAGAGCCGCAACTCAGCAAGTATTTCGACTACATCTTCCAGTACCGTGCCGTACACGCACATGGCCTGGAATATAAGGACGCCATATCTCCGTGACTCAGTAGTAGACGGACAAACCCCACAGAGACGATACGCTAAGCCCTACCCTTCTTGTTAGCATCGTCATTACCGACACCATGCCGGGCGAAGACAGGCCCTCTCAAACGCCCTGTGAGTCGCGATTTGCTCGTACGGCCTTGCATCGACATTGTCTGCAAGGCTGAACTGCTCGTCTCCAATGATTTCCATTGCCATCAGGCCGAGGCTGACCAGGCATGCGCCACAGCAGCCCACCCCGCCAGTCGCACAAGCATGTCGCTGGCCGCCCTCGGCCTCGAGAATCGTCGCGGCCGCGTCCACCACACGCTCGACGACTGGGTCCGCCAACCCGATCTCTCCGCCCGCCTCGTCCGCTTCGACGACTCGTACCTCCAGGGCCTTGCGCCCGCCGACATCACCGCCGACATCGAGAGCCTGCTGGACGCGACCAGCACCACCATCAAGAGCGACCCGCAGTCCATGGCGCCCGCCCTCCTCCACCAGTCGCTCCCGGAAACACACAACCCGCCGTCTCTACGCTCCTGCATCACAGACGCCACGCCCACCGAAAGCAGCATCAGCACCACGCTCGCGAGCCGCTTCTCCGGCGTGCCCCTGCTAGAAGACAACAACGGGGTCTTAGAAGTGCCCCGCGCGCACTACTCCACGCCGCTGTACGAATGCGCCTTCTGGTTCCTCAACTGCAGCTACGTCTCGCCGCACAGCGAGGAGTGGGAAACACACTGCTCGTCGCATTTCCGCGGCGAGGAACCGCCAACGACGGTGCAATGCCCGCTGTGCGAATGGGGGGCCACGTGCGACGTGGGGAGAGAGGCGTGGGGAATGCGTATGCGCCATTTGGTGCTTGAGCATACGATGCGCGGCCAGACGCTGAGGACGTCGAGACCGGATTTTGGATTGTTTCAGTACTTGTGGCAGCGCAGGTTGATTGATGATGCGGATCTGAAGGAGCTCAAGGGCGGGAATCATAATTTGATGAGGATGCCTGGGAATTTTGTCGAGACGAATGGGAGGGAGGGGAGGAGACAGAGGGCTGGGGCGCAGCATGCGAGGGTGCCGAGACGGATGGAAGCGCGTGGGTATTGAGGTTGTGGAGAGAGGTCTTGGTATACCTCATGCCACTTTCCCGCCATGTGTCTTTGCCCCTCCGCACGTGGCTTCTTTTTTACGCATCTTCATCTTTCGGTTATCTTTTCTTTCGGCGTTTCCCTTGGTTGGTATTGGTGTTTGTCCACAGATTGGTATACTCTGGACATAAAAGCATCGCTCAGGCGTTCTGGATCAAGACGGCGCCTTTCTCAGCCCCGTTTCTCCAATCGCGCCAGCATTCTCAAGAGAGTATGAAAATGCAGGCGATACCGAAGACGTCGCGTAGTTAGTCGTAATGGAAATGGAGAGAGACTTGATAGCTAAATACTATCCATACAACCCAGCCCTTCGCTTTCTCACTACCCCAATGCAGTACCCAGTGCAGTAGTTCCCGCTTCACGTACCCAACGAATGGAGCTGATTCGTTACAATCAAAGGATATTTACCTCATCGTCAGTTCAGCCGCAAACACACGGCTCACGTCCCGTGGCCGAAACGTGTCTGCCTGATTCTCGTGTTACCGATGCGGACTAGCGAGGTCCGTAAGAGGAAGGCCCACCCTGGACTGAGAAAGGGTGCAAAGAGGTGTTGGAACGACAGGGTGAGATGTGTATCATGGTGGAAAGACCATGCGTATGGTCTTGTATGAAAGCATGGTTGGCAGGGCGGGTTGATAACGACTGCGACAGCCAAAGCGCATTAACCACGGTAAACAAAGGCATGACGTGGTAAGATCGAGTCTTGCATCTGCTCTGATATTCGTAATAACTTATGTGTTCATAATTCATAACTAGATATATATCGTCCAATAGTACAGCTCAAAAGCCTATTTCCCCTGCCATCTAATCTGCGCCAGCGCGTTGCCAGCCGATCCGTATTCTTTGACACCATGGTTGCAACCAAACGCATTTCCCGCGCATCTAGTAGACGTAGAAGGTCATGTTCTCGCTGTCCTGCTCCTTGAGCTGCTTGTTCTTGCGCACAAAGAGAATCTTGGCAAGCCACGCCAACAGCGCAGTGGCGACAGAGAATGCAGCCGACGAGCTAAGTGCGATGACGTACCTGGGACCGTCAGACTTGGGCCAGAGGTATGGAGTCCTACAATTCGCTGTTAGCCCTTGCTTTCTCCGGAATCATATTAAAAAGCGGGGTTTGGAGGTGCTTACCAGATGAACGAGGCGTTCATGACAGTCGTCACGATACCAATAGCGACAGCCTTCTTTTCGGGTGTCTGACCACACGTCGATCCGCACCAACCCAGAATCAGCGAGTTGACACCATAAGTACCGATTGTGAAGATGATCATGGCGACGTAGCGACCCGCGGTGCCAATGTCAGCGCACGCCAGTCCGAAACCGAATGTCGCCACAGCCTTGGAAATAGTAATATGCCACGTGCGCTCGTTGAACTTGCCAGAAGACCAGGACACGGCAATAGTAACCGCGCCAGCAATCAGGTAAGGCGGGCAGGTGAGGACCAGCGTAATCGTCCGACCGAAACCCAGCGTCTCCACAACGGTCGGGAAAAAGTTCTTGAAGCCGTTGGCCGCAAGGTGCATATGGGCCATGAAAGCGAAGATCCAGACCATGGGGTCCTTGCCAGCCTGACGGAAACCAGCCCAGACCGACGTCTCGCCCTTGTTGCCGACGGTGTCGAGCGCCATGCGGTTGGTGGCGAGATCGCGCTCTGCCTGCGTCAACCACCACGTGTTGTGTGTAAAGTCTGGCAGAAGAAAGAAGCCGACGATAGCAATGACAAAGGTAACAGCGCCCTGCAGGATAAACAGCCACCTCCAGCCCGTGATACCACCCACGTCGCCGAGACCGTGGAAGATGCCTGCGGCGATGAGGCCGGCGAAAGCAGTCGCGAGGATGTTTCCAGTGTAGAGGATGGCGATACGAGTTGCGACCTCCTTGCGGGTGTAGAAGGTGGAGAGAAGGTAGACGGCACCGGGGTAGTATGGCGCTTCTGTAACGCCGAGGAAGAAGCGGGTGAGAAGGAGGCCGGTAAAGTCTTTGGAGAGGGCTGTGAGGGCGGACACGACGGCCCAGAGCATCATGCAGATACCCATGTACCGCGAGGGACGCGTGCGGTTGAGAAACATGTTACTGGGGATCTGGCCGAGCAGGTACCCAACGAACAGAATGCTCACGCAGGTCTGGTACTGGGAGCTGGTGAGGTTCAGATCTTCTTCGAGTTCATCGAGACGGGCGAGTGCGATGGCATTGCGGTCTAGATGGAGGGTTTGGTTAGTTGTGATTCGTCGAGTGCGGGACGAGTGGCTTACCAAGGTAATTGAGCCAGTACATGCTCCACAACATGGGCATGATCCATCGGTCGAGCTTCTTGACAAGGGCGATTTCTCGGGGATCAGTCTTCTCGTAGGCACCAGAGTAATCCACCTTGCCAACGATAGGCACAGGCTTCAGGAGCTCCTCGTCCCGGGTCTGCGCCTGCTCGAGCATGACAATCTCGTTCTTCTTGGTGTCGACCATGATGTGCGGTGTTCAAAAGAGCTGATGTGGCAATATCAAGTTGCGACGTGAAGAGTGTGGGGGAAGAAGCCCTTTGGATCACCGAAGCAGGCGAGCTGGTTGATCTGGGGAAGCCAAAATCCGGGGGACGTGGAGTACGACTCTTATACACCCAGGGCTCCTTCTCCAACATGTAAGGTGTTGTGGATCATCGCCGCCCCCAGATCATGTCTAGTCTGCATGTTCCGAAATCACACGACAATTGTCTAGGTACCTCCGCGCATGCATAACGTCCAAGACACCCAAGCGCGCTTCTTCCGGCCGCCTTGGAACAGTGGTGAGGCTTGATAGCGCTTGTAGTGCGAGATCGAGGGGTCTCCGGTGGCAAGTGTACCCGCTTGCCTGGTCTTGGAAACGGACGGGCAGTGTGCGTTCTGTCGAATCGCGAATATGCAAACATGCGGCACATAAGCTTGGAGGTTCGACCCTAGGTGCTGGGCACACCTAGTGTCCAGGTGGCACGTTGCCTCTGCTGGGGTCTGCCATGGACTGGTGCATCGGAGCTGGTTCTCGGTGGTCTCGTGTCGGTCTAGTCGTGTCCGGATCGTGTACCCTCTAGTCGAGCTGGGTGTAGTCGCTTACTCTCACTGCGTCGCACAGATTTCCGCAACTCTAACGAAAAGCACAAACTATCATAAAAGCAATCCAAGGTTTCTACCATGCGCCCGCCTCTTCCCTCCTCCTCACGCAACCCCTCCTCGCTGACGTCGCGTTGAACCCATGACAAACGACACTTCATCCAGGGAAGGTAACGCGCTGATCACAAATTCACTTTCCCGTCGCCAACGCCGTATTGATGCTCCGACAGCATTACTCATGACTGGATCCGGTGAAAAGCCCAGCCCCGACCCTGTCGTCTCTGTGGTCTTATCGCAGAAAAAAGGCGTATTGGCGTATTGGCAAAGCCGCCATAATCTTGGTGTTGCGCCATGTCAAGAGCTTCCGTAGCTTGTTAGGGCCAGGGAAGTGTTGCACTTGGGGCCTAGGCCAAGTAGGCCGAGACAGATTCCAAGCTCTTGACCTGGTCCGCATTGCGGGGAAACGACGAGACGGTGCGCACGCTTGTGGCACGGATGGGGTGTCGGGCTTGCTTTTGTTGCAGTGCGTGGTTTATGGGTCGCGCTTAGTAGCTTCGTGCAGCTGGATGACAGGTCGTCTCCGTTGGGAAGCTTGTCAATGCGGCTTAGCGCGAAGCTTCGTCTCGAGGCCGTTGCTACCTCGTGTGCGCTAAAGCTGTTTCCGCTGTGAATAGGGCCAATCACGACGGCGCCCAGGCAGTCCGCCGGGTCTTCGTCGCTCTTGGCTCTTTATCAGTCGTGCGACTATCCGAAACTTTTCTTGGGTTTCTCCACGGGGCAGACCGGGTTCGTGTGTCGGGAAGTGTTGTCGCAGCTGAAGAGGTAGGTGACGTGCTGATGATTCTGGGTAATAGCTGCCGCTTGAGCGGCGCCTCAGGCATGGCATCGGTGCCTCTTCCGCGCCAATGCTGTAGGGTGGAACTGCCGTGGATATCGTATCCGACCACGTGCGCAAGAGAAAAAATCGGGTCGTCCTCGTGTTCTTCGCGGCCGTGTCGACCTGGTGGGCGGGTGGAAACGTGAAGGTAGGTTGACCGTCAACGGACTGCGCGACGCCCACTACCCCATGGGGGTGGAGCGAATCCGTCTCCCAGCGCATTGGAAAATTTGCGTCCTGTGTCGATCGCTACTGTGGGCACGTTCTTCCATCGACAGATGGCCGCATGAACCAAATGTCGACGTCAAGTCGCTTCCTGCGCAAACAGCTGCGCAATGGCAGAAGCACCGCTACTTATATCAAGAACGCTACAATACCACGGACGGAAAAATATCCGGATCCGTCTTCAAATCAGGAGCCGACGCGGTACGCGTGCACCAAAAGAGTGGGGAAATCTCGACTTCGAAGCTATCTACTCCGCAGGTTCCGCGCTCACACGGCATGACCAGTCGGGTCTGGAGGTAAGAAAAGCTAGGTGTCGTGGAATTAGTGTTGGAATAACTATGTACGAACGAAAAGCGCGATGGAAACAAAGAACGCCCGCTTCTCTCCAAAACAAAAGTCGCTAATCCGATTCCTCAGGCATCAACATCAAACCCAGGCCTCCAACTCCTTCTCAGTCCACTCCCACAGCTCCTTCGCGAGCGCCGCATCCTGCCCTCGCTTCGTACTCGGCGTCGTCTTTATACCCACGGGCTCGTAATAAGCACCATTGACCAAATTGTCCTTGCTGGTTGTGGCCGCCCATGTCTCGTTATACGCACCTTGCTCCGTATCCAGCCAGTTCCCACTCGAAACAAGATTCACAATCTGACGATCGATGAAATTTGTGCTCGCAAAGATGTCCGTCTTGATGAAGCCCGGATGAACCGCCACGGACGTGATGCTAGGATGATGAGCAGCCAGCTCCGGTGTGTACAGCAGATTCGCTAGTTTGGACTGCGAATAGCAGACCCATTTGTTCATCTGAAAAAAGGACCCGTAGTTTGCGCCCTTGGTCTTGAGTTTGTCGAACTCGATGCCGCTGGCGGGTATGTTGTTCTTGTAGGCAACTGATGTGAGGTTGACGATGCGCACATCGGCGCCGGGCTGCTCTGCTGTCTCAAGCATGAGGGGCAAGAGCAGTTTGATGAGTAGCGCGTGGCCGAGGTGGTTTGTCGCGAACTGGATTTCGTAACCGTCCTTGCTCACATCGCTTGGCAGGGCCATGACACCCGCGTTGCACATGAGAACGTCGAGGCGATTGGTGGACGATAGGATCTGCTTGGCGGCAGCCTGGACAGACGCGAGGCTGGCGAGGTCGCACTCGATGAAGGTGAGTTTGGTCGAGGGCGACGCTTGCGCAACCTTGGTGATGAGATCATTTGCGCGAGCCTGGTTTCGGCCACTGAAGAGAATGTGTGCTGGGTTGTGGGATGCTATGAAGGATATCGATGATGCTCCAAGGCCGTTGGTGCCTGTCGAGGTTAGTGGGCGCCGGTCGGAGTTCAAGAACGCCACATACCACCCGTTATCAGGAACACTCGGCCAGACAAACTGGGGATGTCGGACGCAGGATTGTACTTGATGTTGGCGGCGGCCATTATGACAAGGAGAAGCGGTTTGGATGTAATGTGGAATTGTAGGTTGCTGGCAAGTCTGAGATGCTGAGCGATGAGTATCGCAGCATGCCATTCATATACTGCCTCTTCGACGCCTCCATGTTGTTGATGGTAGGCCTAACGTGGGATATCCAAATGGTTGCCGGCACAATCTTAACAGCGCTCCGGATGACGATGCATCTGTCTTCTACGCCCTGCTGTAGGGCTACGGCCGTTGCTGCTAGCGAACCGCCACCATACCTAGGTCCGCAATCACCGTCGCAACATTGCGCCGACTCACATTAATATCGAACGCCATCCCCGTGCAGTAAATACGTTAAACTCCGTGTTTTTCAGCGATTGGAATTACTCATTCCTAAGGAATATTCACCACCGTCGTCCTCCGTTTGTTGTTTGTCGCTGGCAAGGCTGACCAACACTGCTAGCCACGACCTCGGGAGTGTGTAAAGTCGCTTTCGAGCTCCTGGTGGAGGCCTACTGCATCGCGACAATCATTGGGTCGCGCTTTGGATAACGGTTGAAACAATGCAAGCCACTCAGGCGGCACTGACGAATCATAGCAAGGCGTTTGTTCACGAGCGTGTAGAGTTGCCTTTGGCTCTCGTAGAGGCCTGGTTTGGCAATAATCATTGGGTTGCGCTTCGATATCCCCACAAAAGCCGATCAGTCCGCACAATCTACGAGATACCACTTCTGCGGGCACGATTTCTACTCCCAGAAGCATATGGGTGTGTTCGAGTCGACACTGCGCCCAAGAACATACCGACAGTCGCCATGACTTCTATTTGAGTATGATATACACTCCGATCCTCACCAGGAAACTCGCCAAAGCTCGCGAGGTGCTTGCAGAGATTTAGCTTTGTTGAATGCAGCTAGTTGCATGTCCGTTACAGTACGACTTGATCTCCCACTGATGATCTTGATTGGTGGACTTGCTCGGCTCAGCTACTTTCCGAACATCAGACCCACCTTTATCTAGTTGTCCAATGATATGTCTGCAAAGAAATGACCGGAAATGGTTATTTTTAGCGAGTTTACGCAAATGGTTAGTTCGCAATCGAAGTCATGAACACAGAAATAATCGTATTGGTTGTCGACCCTCTCCTCACCATTCTGTATGGAACAGACTATATATCTGCAGCTAGCTATCCTGCATGAATCTTTCCCAACACTTCTGTACTCATATTTTGGCCTGATCCATCCATCAGAATAATTCCATGTTGAAAAATCATCGCTATGCAGGGGTAATACGTTGCAAATCGAATCGACTCTCGCTATTCTCTGAGAGGATACGTGTCTTCCTATTCTTGCGAGAGGGGAGGTCGCATGCACTACCAGGCATTATCCTTCCTGGTTGCACGATATTGAAGACCGTCGATGCGATCAACATCAATGAAGAGTCAAGACAGTACTGAAAGGCCTCGTGTCGGGGAATGGAACTGTGAATGCCGTTGGAGTACTCGATCAGGCGAAAAATGATGCGAACCTACGTCTACTGTCAGTCCAAGGTCCTCGTAGTAAAGGACAATGTCCTACCGTGATCATAGCTACTGCAAAAACCTCAGCGCAAAGCAGCATGAGAACCGGCTTGTATCTGTTCTCGGCGGATCTCTGTCGGATACTGCGAAATATTTGCAGTGCAAAACCGAGGAAAACGAAGATGAAGAACTGCTGAACCCCTAGTCCTCCCATGTACGTGTGCAACCCTGAGCAAGCAGTTAGCTATGGTGTCAGAAAGTTCTTTACACGAGAAACTTGCCTCGAAGAATGACATCTGGCTTGGCAGTTGTATCCGCCGCGGTGGCCGCTCCGTACAGCTGGATGACAAGAGCACTAGGGATAAATGAGCGGACATTCTTGGTCGCAGATCGATAGCGGGACTTACAGAATATCTAGACCCAAGAAGATCTGCCCGAACCTGGCCGCACTAAGAGGTCCTATCTTGCCCGCAGCAGTATAGTTCCATACTATACGACCCATCGCCATGTAGACGAAAGCGTTGAGCCATACCGGAGCAATCTGAACAGTCAGCAGATGCCATTGTATTGATATCCAGACGACTAACCGCGATCAGAACGAACCAGCCAGAGTACAGCCCAAGACTGGCAGGATGATTGATGCTGAGTATGCGCAGTATGTAGGCGACGGTCTGGAGTAAATTGCCCATCACAATTGCCCAGCAGTAGAATTTGCGATGCAAAATAGCCTGCACTAGATGTGAAAGTGTTGCTACGGCAAACAAGGCGGCAAACAGGTATGCAGCGGCGACTGAAGGACAAAAGTCCCATTGCGTTTTAGGAACTGTGATGGCTGGTCGCAATGTCAGAAGAGTGCAGTGCGAGATAAACTATCTTAGCGTTGGTTCACGTACCATGGCACTGCTCTGGCATTCTGGAGTTCTCTAGCGTAGTGATCGGAGATTTGATGATGGAGGGATGGTGATAAACTTTTCGAATGCTGGCCAACTAGTCTATATACCTTCTGTATTGCCGTCAAGGCACCACACCCCTCGGCCGATAATCATCCTATGAACTTGACATGAGATGCGAGAGAACTATTTGCCGTCCTTGTGTCGTCAGAAAACAGATTGTAGATGGAGACACGCGGAAAGTAGGGTAGTGCTGATGTCCGGCTTCCGAGGCCCCCGGCGAATCCGATGAAACACAAAGGTCCCGTCCGGGGTATTTATCCCGTCCGATCAGGCCCGCTGTCATTGGTAGTCCGAGCGTATTATCACAATGTAGTACGTGTTTGTGAAACAAGTCACATGAACCTTGTGGACTATACCTATCCTCCAATATTGGAGAAAGTCTGATTGTTTTGGGAATCCATGCGAAATTCATATCGCTCCAATGAGTTATTTTGTATCCTGTCTCTGCCTTACTCAATTGATTAACGCACGAGCGGTATCCTTCCGATGACATTCTACTGTCTACGTTCATTAGTCAGTGTGCGCAGGCCAGGACGCAAAATTCGTCCAGGAAAGACATAGTGCGATGAAATATCTCTACAGCTCTTTTTACAGCTTAGGTTACAATGCACGTAAGATTTTGAACACTGAACAAAGTTGATAAACCTAGTAGTTAGCAGAATGGCCAAAGTCGATATCGCTCACTTTGGCCTGCCAGCTGTACCATTTCTGGAAAACATCTTCCGTCCAACATTATGTGATCAGAAAGAATTTCTGCTGTGCTAGCACACTTGACCAACATGCAACTGCTTTCATGTTCCTTGCCTCAGCATTTCGTGCATACTAGTGAAGTTGGAAGGCTTCCATGGTTAGCATGTTTTGAATGCACAGCCTGTGATCCATGCACGCACGGCTTTTAAAGTTTCGTCTAGCCGTCAATCCAAAATCCCTCAAAGCGGTCGGTGCGGCAGGTACATCCCATGTGGATGAGCACCAGCATTGGAGAGCTCAAAGCGACTTCGTGTGTAGAGCAGGGCCGTGGACTCTCCAACCTCCCACGAGAACCGAGCGGACATCCGAGACAAAAATAGCATGTAGAATGAGCATGCTTACCCCGGACCCTCGCAGTCCTCGGCCGGCGATGTAGATTTCGGGATACGGGACCATCTTACGTTGTCTAAGCATGAGTTTACACATCTCTCAAATGAGAGGATCAGGAAGTAAGTAATGCTACCTATAAAGTGCTACCTTCCGCCCACTGTGAAAGTCCACACCAAGCAAACAGAAACCTCAATACAACCATTTTCACAACATGCCTTTCAATTCCCTTTTCAGTCTTTCTCTGGCGTGTAGCTTCTACACGCCTCTGGCGCTCGCCGCTCACCATGTGCATCCCACTGTCGACGTCGCCGTCATCGGTGGCGGATTTTCTGGACTTGTCGCTGCGAAGACACTACACGCAGCGAACAAATCTGTTGTTGTGTTGGAAGCACGCGATCGTGTTGGCGGACGTGTTTTTGATACCCACTTTCCGGATGGTACCGCCACGTATCTAGGAGCCCAGTTTGTTGGCCCGGCGCAGACCAACATGGTTGCCCTGGCCAAGGAGTTGGATGTCGCACTAGTCCCTACATTCAACACGGGAAGCACTGTGCTGTACATCAACAGTACCCGCGTCAAGTTCTCCCCCGAGTCTAGCGCGACCGGCGACTTACCCATCGATGCTGCCAGTCTAGAGCAAGTGGCTGCCACTGAGATGCTCCTCAACGAACTCGCTACCGAGCTCGACCCAGCGGCTCCGTGGAACCACACAAAGGCCAACGAGTGGGATAGCCAGACATTCGCGTCCTGGCTTGATTCAAAGCTTCTTTCGCCTTCCGCCAGGTTCGTCTTCAATCTCGCCACTACAACCGGCTTTTCCGAGGAACCAGGAGTCGTTTCGTTCCTCTCCGCTCTTGTTAGTATTGGCACAGCGAGGAACGAAACCGGATCTGGATCACTTAACGGGATCACCAGCGCCATCGATGGCGCTGAAGCAATGTTCTGCCGAGATGGGTGCCAGAGTGTTGCCATCAAGATTGCGAGCCTCCTTGGACCAGATCGCGTCAGGCTGAATGCTGCAGTACGCACAATTAGGCGCACTCAGCATGGCTATGAGGTTGAAACCGGAAACAGCACAGTCATCGTAAAGAAAGTCATTATCGCTATGTCACCCGTGATGGCAGGGAGGATCCACTACGAACCTCCTCTGCCAGCAGGACGCGACCAGCTCTCGCAGCGGATGCCTATGGGATCGGTCGCCAAGGTCATTGCGAAATACGAAACCCCATTCTGGAGGGCTGATGGCCTCAACGGACAGGCGTTCAGCAACTTGGGCTTCGCCGTTAGCACTTATGATATCTCGCCGCAGGACGCCTCCTCTGGCATCCTTCTGGGGTTCGTTGCTGCAGATCAGGCACGCAGTCTCGATGAAAAATCCAAAGCGGAAATCGAGGATCTGGTCAAGAAGGATTTTGTCAACTACTTTGGACCCAAGGCGAACAATGCTACCGACTGGATCATTCAGCAATGGGATGAGGAGGTGTACTCCCGTGGCGGATACAACAGTAATTATCTCCCTGGCACGCTCACGAAGTACGGAAAGTTCGTCACAGAGCCATTTGAAGGCATTCACTTTGCTGGGGTTGAGACTGCACGCTTCTGGCGTGGATACATGGACGGGGCAATTAGCGGAGGTGAGAGAGCGGCAAACGAGGTCTTAGATACCTTTGTCGCTAACTAGAAGGGTTTTCTTCGCAACATGAGGCCAGAGCCTAAATGCCTCTACCACTCCTTGTGTAACATTTTATGTAGACATGAGCCATCGCCCCAATTAGCAGTGGTCTCGATGTCTCGATTGTTTGCTCTGGGACCTTATAGGAGCTTAATCGCACAACATGTATCTTACCACTTCCAACTAGTGTTAGGCAATCATATAACATAGTACAGTATTTACAACAGAACTACTTTTGAGGCTCTAAGACGATCGTAGGCGTGATCCTTGTAGCAGATGCTTCATGCCTCTAAATAGTCACCTTAGGTGGACATTACTCGATTCTATTGGATGAGCGAAGACTCAATCTTGAATCTAACGGCAAACATTCTATTCTTCCTTAATCCTTGTTATTAACCATCGGCTAGTGTTGCTTCGACCACTTCCGTGCTGACATTATCCCACCATCCACAAGAATATCTGTTCCCGTGACGTACGAAGACTCGGTCCCAGCCAAGAAGCCTACGATACTTGCAATCTCATCCGGTTTGCCCATGCGTTTCAATGCCGAGATCCCGACCAAAGCCTTTAGGCTTGCGCCAAGAGGGCTGTTCAGCTGTGAAAGAAGCAGCGGAGTAGCGATGACTCCCGGACTTATGCTGTTCACCCGGGCATCTCGATCGCCCCACGCTCTTGCTGCACCTTGTACTCTCAGGATGTTTGCCCTTTTCGAGACTGTGTATGCAAGGTTGCCGTTCTCACACTCGAGATCAAGTTCCTTGTGGTCCAGAAGTCGGGAGAGGGGTGCAGTGGCTAGGTGCTGCTCCAGATCTGGGGATAAGGAGATGAAGTGGCCTGCCATACTAGCGATGCAAACCAAGGAGGTGTCTCTGGATGCAACAGACAAGAATGCCTCAATGATGTTCGCGGTGCCAAGTAAGTCCACCGCATAGATCTCTCTCGCACTAGCAGCTCCAGGGGCCAAGCCTGCCGTATGAACAATAGCATTGATGTGGCCTGCAGATTGGGCAGTATGGGCTAATGCCTCGACGGACTGATAGTCCGCAATGTCTACCTTGTGGGCCTCGGAGCTGATTCCGTTCTTCTGCAGAGTTGAAAGAGCACTGTTCAATGTGGTCTCCTGGAAGTTGGCTAACAGAATATGTTTTCCGGGAGCCAGTCGTTGTGCGATTGCGAGACCCATTCCGCCAGCGCCAATGACGACGACCACATTGTGAGGGTGATAAGTAGAAGCCATGGCGAATGTGGATTTTCCTGGCTAGGTGTAGGATGTGGCAAGGACTGAAAGAACGAATGACCCCGAATGTCGGTCTGTGCGAAGATCTTACGTAGCAGCATAGCGTACCCTTTGCAAACGTTAAGTATTACATACTAAACCCGACACCGAGACCGAGAAGAACAATGGCCCACTTTGACCTAGTCTAGGCTACTCATGGTCCAAAAGTCGTCCCCGGTGTATGCCAATTCGCAGCCATTTGTTGAGGCACCGAGCGCCGGCCATTCTGATACTGTAGCAGAGTTCTTGCCTGAACGTTAACAGCGCGTCGATCCGCTAAGCATCTCAGCCCGCATGCGCTAGTCGCATGATCCCCTTTTAGTTAGAACTGGCAAGTGATAAAGCTTGTGAGGTACGTCAATGCTCCGCCGCTACTGGAGTCCGAGGGGCCGGGCTGTCGACATCCGCGCAACCCGAGGGATAAAGACACCACATTCTCCGCCATCATACGCAATCAGCACTTCACATTTTCCGCAAGGCGCACCATTCTATGGCGGATGCTCCAGCTCGTAACGAGCGCACATGGTTCCTACCTCGTGCGGTATAGCCTCCCCCCCTCCTCGTTTATTTGTTGCGAGACCCCTGTTGACCCACATGCCAGTGCGAGAACTGTCGTGTTAGGAAGGTATGTTGCCATCTCTAAAGGCGGCAACTGACTAACTTTCTGGAGACATGTTGTAACAAAGAGATCCCATGCTCGAACTGCCAGGTCCTTGGAGTGCAGTGTCAGCCCGCGTCGAGATCGACTGGGCAGCGACCACGTATTGTCGTCTCTAACCACTAGTACGTCGGCGGTTTATAACTAGACCTAGTACCATCTTGCCTAATGACGCAGTGAAAACCAACTTGAGGCGATCCAAACGCGTCTCCGAGAAGTCGAAAAAGGGATCCAGGCTGTTCTAGCAAAGTTCCAGGAACCGAGCCGTGCGTCTTCAGCCACAATCGCGACCATCGAAAGGTCGCCTGAAATCGTTGCTTCTTTCGAGGGTGAATCCTCATTTGGCAATGAGATCTTGGAAGCGAGCAGATCGGCAAGCAGCCTGACTGGAGGCAGTGCAGGTTCTGCGATAGTGTCCGCATTGTCGTCCTTGCAAGACAGTCTGTCCGCCGTCGAACCCTCGCGTCGACTGCACGATGCACAGGTTTATCACAGCTCTAGCAAGTTGGATGTGACTTTGATACCTGCTACGCTTGTGATCGCCCTTGTAAACAAGGCAAAAGGTTGGCTGCAACCTCCTTTTCATAGATGAGCTAACTCTTAGCAGTAACCCCGCCACTCTGCGCTGTTGCAAGCAGCTGGACGGACTTCTCTCAACTTGAGAGACTTTGCCAAAGGGTCTACTTCCCCTTACAAGATGTCTCTTCGGGCGCCATGGCCCTGATACATGGAATGCTCTTCAGCCTCATTCAAGAATTTTCGCAGCACGATGATCCGCAATTCGCCACCTACAACCTTGACGACTGCGCAGTTCAATGCGGAAAAAACTTTTACCAATGCATGGAGCGTTACGAGACCTTGATCACACCAACGCTTGAAAATATTCAAGTTCTCTTGTTAGCTGTACGTGATCACATTTGATGCGACTATGACATTCGGCTGATTGTTCGAGCAGGCATATAGGGCTCAAGATGAGTCCAAGCTCTCCTTGTGCTGGACTTTTGTCTCCATAGCTCAAACCATGTGTCAGACACTTGGATATCACAGAGAGTCAACCTATCACATGGACATCCCACAAGCTGCTCAAGCTAAGCGCCACGCATTCTTCAGCCTCTATGTCCTCGACAAGAATCTATCACTCGTTTTAGGACGAACCTCCAATTTCAACGACAATGACGTGGATGCGCAGCCTTTCAATCTTTCCACAGACCCTAAGCAGCTTCCATGGGATATATATACACACATTATCATCCGTTTCGCTACAATACAAGGGGAGATCTATGACAGATTGTACTCGAAGAGCGCATCACATCTCTCCCCGTTTGATAGATCATGTCTTGTGGAAGGTCTATCTACGCGTGTAATCAGACTCAGGCAAGAGTTGGAGATGGTATTTATGTTCTTCGTGACTCTTGTTGAATCATTATTGACCGTTGCATACAGCTAGTTACGACCGGTGCTTACTATTCGGACGCGTTACAAATGTCTGTAGCGAGTGCTGACTTCATAGCCTACGCTGTCTTGACGGTGCTATATCGAGCTGAGTCAGGCTTCAAGAACTGCTTTGAGATATCATCCCGATGCTATGATGCTGCTCGAAAGAGCCTTGAGAGTCATCTCAAGTGTTGCGCCGACCTACAAGCATGCACTATCTACCAACAGAGAGACTACGTTAAAAAGTACGAACCAAAGATTGTGTTTTGCTTCTTCAGGCGCTGACTACTATTTCGCAGTACCTTGCTCTATCCGTCATTCACACCCTACATCATTGTCTTCACACACGCGATAGCCAAAGCCAAAGCCAACGACACAGACATCGCCCTCCTCCGCGATACAGTCAGATCTCTTACCCACCTTTCGGACTTCTCTCCTGCCACCCGTCGTTTGTACCAAGTGTGTCAGTCATTCTTGCAAGTTGCAGAGACTGTTGTCGAGTCACAGGAAAGTGTAGCCGGGTTGGATCAGCGTGAGGATGGCTCGCTTGTCTTCGCGACGGGCCCTGTGCCAATTCATCTGGAAGATCAGATGGCCGCCTCACAACTTTCCACTGCGTGGGGCAACTCTGGCATCTTGGACTCTACATCAACTTCCGGGTCCAATGTAGCTGGCTCTTGTAGCGAGCCTGGTCCGGAGACATTCAATTTGTGGTCCACTTGGCTGGGATCGAACACATCGGTTATAGATGCATTGCATATGGATTTTACGGACATATAACGATGGAAGCTAATAGAAACCATCTTACAAATGCCTACATGATTGAGTGGTTGGCCACTAGGACAGGATAAGATGTCTCCTCTCGCGCGCCTTTATCGGATCGCTTCCTTATAGAGTAAATCAAGAATATCCTCTGCATCTGCAAATAATACCATCGGCGTGTTGGTCAAATGATCGAGTTGTTGACCACACTAGCAAGCAATTGATGATCATGTGCGCGGACCTACGCCTTCGATGATTGCGATTAACTGGCGTCTCATGATGGGAGGATTAACGGTCTGCGGGGAAGGACTCAAGCTTGGTAGGCGCGGTTCGAGGCACCTCCAGGGCTGGGGAATACCAGGCGCAGACCTCGTCAGCTACATATGATCTAACTATTGGTGCATGCACACGCCTGCTCATGCGTGCTTACAATTCCTTTTTTGTCTGTAACAGGTTTTTTGTAACAGCTAGCCGCATGCATGCTTGAGGAACGTCATGGTTGCTTACCAGCGCGATAGTGTCGAGGATACAGCGATGTGTCGTAAGCCGCGCCAATCTTTCAATCGGACTGCGAGACCTTACTGGTGATCGCATCTTAGCATCGCATTAGCTAGTTGCAGCGAAAATTCTGCATATCGCTGTTCGGACGGATGACCGACGCGGCTGGGCCCTGCTTATGCAGAAAGCGGCATCGGCACCAGGACAACCCCGAGCAAGTAAGCCACCGCGCCACACCATGCAGTTAGCGCGATTGAGAAAGGGTGACGATTCCAGAAGATACAGCAACTACAAGGCTATCACAGTTCGACGAAATTATCCTCTCCATCCTTCATAACTTGGATCTACCACACACTCAACTTTCATCGAGAACTCGTCGTCCCGTCGTACGAAAATATCTGCTTTGAATAAACGAAAATGGCCACCAAAATCATCACCATCGTTGGTATCACTGGCAATCAGGTGAGTAACATCGCTTATAATACGGCTTTCGTTGCGAGGCTTCAAGATATTCTAACTTGTGATCAGGGCGCATCTGTAGCTGATGCCTTTCTGAATGAACCCGGTTGGAGCATTCGCGGTATCAGTCGTGATCCAAGCAAGCAGTCTAGCAAAACCTGGAGTAACAAAGGCGTCGACATGGTCGCCGCCAATCTTGACGACCCCAAGAGCCTGGAGGCCGCCTTCAAAGGCTCCAACGTCATTTTTGGGGTCACAGACTTTTGGCAGCAAATGCAGATTCCCGCAAACCATCAGAAGGCCCAGGAGACCGGCAAGCCCATCAACGTTGTAGCCTTTGAGGCTGAGATCCAACAGGGCAAGAACATTGTCAGCGCTGCGCAGGCGACAATCGACACGTTGGACATGTTAGTACTGTCTGTGCTTGGCGACTCTAAGAAGTGGAGCCATGGAAAGATCACATGGAACTATCACTTCGAAGGGAAGTGGCGAGTTGTCGAGCATCTGGAGAAGACATACCCTCAGTTGTACAAGAAGACCTCGTTGTTCCAGCCTGCGTTCTTCATGACAAATCTGGATACATCGATGACTCCCCAGAAGGTAAGTTTCTCCGTATTGTCTACTCTTATTTCTAAGGCTACATTACTGATAAAAACAGACACCTGAAGGGTACATCCTGAGCTTCCCCCTCGACGGAGACAAACAGGTGCCTATGTTCCATCCTCGCAAGGATTCTGGGTCCCTCGTGAAAGCACTCGTCAAGTCTACACCAGGAAAGAATCTGATGGGTTACGGTAGCCTGATCAGCTTTGATGAAATTGATCAGATTTGGAGCGAAAACCTGGGGCAGCCAGTCAAGTATCATCGTGGTACTGTGGAAGCTATGAACAAGATTATGCTAGGAGGGCTTGGCATAGAACTCGGAGAAATGATGGAATACATCAACAGTCCGGGTTACTTTGGTGGTCAAGAGGCAGTCAGGGAGTTGAATCTCATTGAACCAAAAGAGGTCAGTAATGTTCTGTAGCACTGCTCACATGAAGACTAACATATGTTCCAGTTTGGCAGCATCGATCTTACCGACGTGAGAGCGTATCTGAAGGGCAAGACGCTTTCATAGTAAAGCATCTCCTCCAGTCTTCAGTAGTGCCAGATGCAGCTGGCATAGCGATTTTCAATGCGCACCTTGTTCTTCATCCAGACGAACATTACGATGTACTACTGGTTGTCACCCTGGTTTGACTAGAGTCACTAGACGAGTGCGAAACCTTTCTCGATGTAATACTTATCATTGGTAACTAGTCAACCCCTACTCAGGAGCTTCTAAAATCTATCTGTTATCAACATCTATGCTAGACATCGTTTCCTGTTCTTTGTAGTTTTACTCATTTATTGCGCTTGCATGCGCTGCTTGCATTTTCTACATACGATCTACAAATTCTTACTGCCTATTCTCTGAGGGGACGTCACCTTCGAACTAGACTCTTATAATGGTTGTTATTGCCAAGCCTTTTTGGATAATCTTTCATGTTGGTATAGTCCACTGGCAATTGACAGGTTGCTGCTCTACCGACCAAATATATATATACCTTGATAGCAAACACCTGATCATAGCATTTGATAGAGAGGTTTCCAGGAATCGGTCGAGATATCACCATAGGCTGCAGGCTGTGCCAAGGTAGCATTCCGCTGGCAGCCAGTCGTGAGGGGATAGCACCTGAAAACCAATAGACAAAATCGTCTGCCTTCTGAGACTGCAAAATGCAGTAGAATACAGTGAGATTTGACTTCTCTAGGAATATAACATGTACGTGGGCTGCTAAAGCAAGACATCGCAATTTGTTCTTTAGAACTGGCATCGCTATCGCCTATCAGGCAAGGTAATTGGAGAGCTGGCATATGGTTGAAACTAGAAATATAATGACAGCAGCAAAAAACGAGAAGGGTGAAGAGATCGGAAGAACACGGATGGAACCTACCTCATTAAGTAACACTTTCCACGCGTAGTGCGCAGATCGCTTGGTATTGTGATAGGTATACGATACTTTCAAACTCGCTTTGTTCCATCATTCAGAGAAGTATCCGCGAAGTTGGGTCATGATATCGACAGTTGGCATTTTGCGAGCTGGTAAGCGCATGTTCTGCGAACGTAATCTCGGGATCTACCTACCCCGCCCTCTGCCTCACCCTCCGACTCCGCCTCTGTTTCCGCTCCCGTCTTGGCCTCGACCTTCGCCACGCAAGAAAGCGCCGCGGATACGAAGACCCCCGAGAAGGCATCCGTTGGCCAGGAACACCGGATGGCCTAAACGTCCTTTCCGAGATGGAAATAGCTTAGTGGCTTGAATGTTTTCCTTGCACTCTAGGAGGTACGGTCCTAGTGGGACTCTGAAACAACTGCCTGAGTAATCACGAATTGGCCTTAGATCCCGAGCTCGGCTTTTCATATGACCCCGCCTTACACGCTAACCTGAACGGTTGTTCCAGCACCTTAGACCATTTATCATACCCTGACTGTGAGGAACTAGGGCAGCGGCTATCTACAGCAGAAAGGAAGACCGCAAGCGCCCATGGCAAAGCCTGCCTTGGCCCGGATTGGCATATCCACTCGGAAGGCGCAATGTCCGTTCCGTACTAAGGAATGAATCGTCGACTATGAGTGAAATACAAGCGATGCTGCTTGATTTTTTCAGCTCTGAAGTCTTCTTGACATCTCTTCACACACCA
The DNA here is from genome assembly GCA_002952155.1 of Alternaria solani. Lineage (NCBI taxonomy): Eukaryota > Fungi > Ascomycota > Dothideomycetes > Pleosporales > Pleosporaceae > Alternaria > Alternaria solani. The sequence goes on along the minus strand of CP022032.1, from coordinate 115,644 downwards.
CAATCGAACCATCAAATCTCCGTATTGGCACTTCTAGAAGTATACTTACAACCACGACTCGTCCACCGTTATCATGGGATCCGCTCAGCCCCTAGAAGATGTCAGCAAAGCATTACTCGATAAATATGCGGAGGAACGGAACAAACGCCTCAAGGAATCAGGTCAAAAGCAATATGTCCATCTCCGATCGCAAAGTGTTCAAGCTCTTGACAAAGACCCATGGGTAAATTATGACGATCCGCGTGTCAAGGACCCCCCTCTCGAAGATGGTGCCTATATAAAATTTCTCATCACTGGTGCTGGTATTAATGGTGTTCTCTTTGGAGGACGTTTGATTGAGTCTGGTATCAGTAACAAGGATGTTGTATGTGTTGACATTGCCGGAGGGTTTGGCGGCACGTGGTATGGCTATTTTGTTCAGTCTCTGCCAAAGCAGTCACTGACAAGTGCGAAAGGTACTATAATCGCTACCCTGGAGTTATGTGCGATGTTGAAGGGTACTGCTACGTTCCTTTCCTCGAAGAAACAGGTTATCAGCCTCGCCACAAATACTCGTATGGCTATGAGATCAGGCGCCAGATTGAGCGAAGCGCCGATCATTTCGGGATTCGAGGTCAGTTCTGCACCAGCGTCGATTCGCAGGTCTGGGACGAGAAAAAGAAACTCTGGGTCGTCACCATGACACGTACCGTCGGAGAACCATCAACATCAACGACATTCACCGTATACGCCGAATTCGTCATGATGTCGAGTGCTCCTTTCATATTACCAAAGATGCCTAACCTTCCAGGGTTCGAAGAGCTCTACCGAAAGAAACGTGTGTTCCATTCCGCCCGCTGGGACTATGAGTACACCGGTGGGACTCAAGAGAAACCTGACCTGGAAAAGCTCCAAGGAAAGCGTGTCGCAATTATCGGGACTGGTGCGACTGCTGTCCAGATTATACCTGAGCTGGCAAGGTGGGCTGAACACGTATATGTCGTGCAAAGGACAGCAACGTATGTAGGGCCCCGCAATCAAGCTGAGACAGATCCGGAGCAGTGGGCCAAGATTACGAGCGAGAAAGGATGGCAGAAGAAGCGGAGAGTAGCATTTGATGCGTACGTCAGTAACAGCAAGGGTTATGGCCCCGATCTGGTGAACGATGGCTGGACAGCGACTCCAGCTGGATCCGGCTTCTTGGGATCCAATACAAAAGTCGTCGCCTCCAATGAGATCGAAGCGCATATTAAGGAACTCCATGCGCTCGACTTTCCGCGCACTGAATACCTGCGAAAGCGGGTCGACGAGGTTGTCAAGGATAAACATACTGCTGAAAAGTTAAAAGCATGGTATGGAAGCTGGTGCAAGCGACCTTCCTTCCATGACGAGTACCTTGAGACGTTTAACAAGCCTAATGTCACATTGATTGACACGGACGGCAAAGGCCTCGATCGATACACCGAGAATGGTATTGAATACAATGGCATGGAGTATGAGATCGATGCTCTTATTCTCGCCACCGGATTCTTGTATGATGCGAGCATGGATCCCTCTGAGAAGAGTCGTGTTGATATCAAAGGACGCCAAGGGCTCACGATGAAGGAGTATTGGCACTCCCCCGATGCTGGAACACTTTTCGGTCTCGCGATGCCTGGTTTCCCTAACCTCTTCGGCTACTTCCCTCGTGGTTCGTCAGCTTCATGGAACCATGCGTCAAGTATGGATACTCAGGCTACACTCATTGCGAGCATCGTGACGCAGGCGCAGAGTCAGGTGGATCAAGGTCAAAGATTTGTTATCGAAGCGTCAAAGGAGGCAGAAAAAGAGTATGGTCTAGAAGTTGCGAAGAGAGCTGCCTGGTTCGCTGCCATGCCGTCATGTACGCCCGGCTACTTCAACGGCGAAGGTAAGGCGACCCTGAAAAGTGGACAGCCGAAGACCCAGGAACAGCTTCTGCAGGAGGGGAAGAAGGTGCCGTGGGGTAGTGGGCCGGTGGATTATAGAGAGATGGTTGAGGATTATGCTGCGAACAGAGATCTTCGAGGCTTTTTGATCGAGGTGGTTGCGGCGCAGGTGTAAGGCATTTAGAATATTGTTTCTTCATTATTGAGAAAGATGAGCGACAAGTGTAAAATTCTCCGGGCCAGGGTTATGGGAAGAAACGCTTGTGATGACTGATACGTAATCAGCCTCACAAACGGAAAGCGCCGGAGCACTCGCCACGTTCGCTATCGTGGGTTTCAGCCAAGGTCGCACCCTAACTAAAATCATATCCTGAGCCGCGCCTGGGGCTGCATAGACATCCCATCTATTTCATACATCTCGGTACTGTCTCCCCGGAGACTGAAAAGCGACTCTACACTTTCGTCCCAAGCATATAAGTAAGAGGAAGGGTAGTCACGAGTGGTTCTTTGTTGACGATGCAACGGTCTTCCTCGAGAACCATGATGTGATGGTTGGTGTACGGAGTTGGTGAACATCTCGTGTACAGTATACTTGGGGTCTAATAGTTTCGGAAAATGGTGTAGGAACGGAAGGTAGGTAAGCAATGTCTTGGTCGCTGTTGAATGGGATAAGACGCTTGGAGTAAAGATTAGTAATCTTAAGAGACCTATTTGACGACTAGAACTCGTTGCTTCTCCATCTCTAATGGTTTTCGTCTTCGATATCCCAAAAATGAAACGAGAATAGCGAATAAATCGGTACGGATCAACTGTATTTAGTTGAATTTGAGCAAAACGTTCACTAGAGTATTTTTGCAGCGCAAACTGCACCCCACGAATAAAAACAACGAATGGGGACAAGCCCTCCGCCAACTTGTAATCACGATGTGTTTAGTTGATCTGCATTCGGATCTACTACGGTCGGATCAACTGCGGTCGGAGGCACTATGGCCGTGCTGACTACTTTCGGACACTGTAAGCTCTCGCTTACATCTTGAGAGGATGCTCAAGAGAGTATGTTTGTTTCGTTTTGCTTCTAGTCGCTATTTCCATTCGTTTGATTCTCGTACACATTCGTTGGCATGTCTTTAGATATTAATTTGTTTCGAAGACTTGAAGTTAGCTAATTTTCTACGAAAACATCATAGAGATGATTGTGGGTCCTATCTGAGAAGAATAGCATTCGAGATGGCGCTCAGATTTCTTATGCCTCGGAAATTACAAACCTACTTTGCGCCGAATCGGGCCGTCTTTAGAGGTTTCTGCACCGATTAGAAGTGCTTACCTAGTCAAGATAGGTAACGTGAATGCACATAACCAGGAGACCTATTAATAAGCCCCGTGTTAGCCGCCTACATACGGAACATATGCCGACCCGTTTAATATAGTATTATTTAACAGCGTTGTGCTTACGTCTTGTCACCAGCACGTTCATCTTGTTAATATGCAGACCCGTCTTAGTAGTAAAGTTTGCTTCACTCAGTCTAGTAGATATTAATCTAAGATAGATAAGGTGTATATAAAGTGCCTGCATTATCCTAGAGACCACTCACATCCTGTCCAACGCAATCAATCTACTCCTAATCTTTGGCGTGTGAGGTTCAGATCCCAGCTAACCTACATATCAACACTTAGAACGTATGTCTAATTCGTCGTTCTAATTACCAAACCTGCTTGCTTATTGTTGTTGTTAGGAAACCAGAAACAGTTATTGCCGAAATGAAGAGCGTTGCGATCGCTATTTTTGCTCTCATTAGGTAAGTCCAGAGCCATCTATAATCGAATGATTGCTAACGCAGCGAAGCTCCGCTACGGCTATAAACTGTCGATGCCGTACACCCGGCGATCGGGTTAGCACAGGGGGACAAAATCTTTGCAGGGAACGAGGCGGGGTCTTGCAACTCGAAGGGCAACTTTGTTCCCTACTTTCCGATGCAAACAGATACACTGATCAACTCTGTCGCGATAGATTCGGGGCGGAGTTTACTGCTGTCTGCGCTTGATTAATTTCTCGCCAGATTTTTCTCTACGGCAATACAAAACCTTCTGCAGCTGGATTTCGGAGAGTCACGGAGCCCATCTTTTAGTACCCTCATCCAGTAGAATTACTTCAAGTCCAAGTTTCTTCAACCTACCGCACCGTCCGTTATAGTATCATAAGTCTTTTTTCAAGGTATTTGGTACACAGTGCGAAGTTATATTGCCCTATAATAGTCCAATGTACGACCGCATTAAGATCTTGCTCAACACTTATGACCGAAGCGAGAGAGACGAGCTCGTCAGGATATGGCGAGACCATAAATACAGCGAATTGAACCTCGTTGGTGTCGTAGTATTTATTGCGTCTGCATTGGTGGTACATCGTTGACCGTAGTCTAATTCACTCTGCTTGCTGGCATTCTCACTTCGACAGATAGCTGGCCTACTACCCTTGCGACTGGCAAACCTTCTCCATGGTACGTCCGCACATCATGGTACTGCGGTATCGTCTTATTCTTGCTTTCTATCATTGGCGCCACAGACGAAACGGTGCATCTACCCCGGCTGTCGGCTCACCGCAACGGACTCACCGATATCCATAAGCTCCTTGATAAGGGAAGTAGGTAGAAAACGACAAGGCGCCGTGCGCCTAGCTACTTCCGAAGTGCGAGTCATGCGATCATCACGTTTTCTGTCGAGCATGTTTCTCTACACTCGCCGATTACGGGACGGGAAGCGTGGGAATGCTTTGAAGGCGTGGCGCAGGCGTCTACGGCTTTTCGTGGCCGCTTGGTTCCTCCAGATCTGCAGCTAGACTTGGTTGCATGAACACCTAGAGGGCTCTGGAAGTGCTGCAGAATTTGATGCACGTCTAATGATGACTTTGTTGATGATGATGCGAGAGCGAAGATGCAGACGATGTTGAGATGTGGATGGTCGGCGCGGACAGCGACGGAAAGTGGCAAGCGATTTGCGCCACTAGTCTTCTTTCGTCCAAGTGCGACTCCACCAAGCCTCAGCAATTGCCCCTCATTGTTTGTCCATCGCGTCGCTGCGTCACGCATCACATGAGCTCGCGTTCAGCTCGTGCCGTATCTGATGTATATTACTGTTGATGATTGGATGCTGCCTGTGCCGTCAGGCTGCAATGGCATCTAACACGTCTTCCCCGCTCCAAGAAGTCGGCTCAGCGCGTCGCTGCCTAGCCTACCCCTTTTCGGATCAACACGCCACCAACCTCGCACCTTCTCAACCATCATGACACAGGCTGCTACTGCATACCCAGGTAGCATGCGCAAGGCGTTCTACCGATGATGCCGATATACAATGTATGACTGTTTCGTCTTTCCTGTTCACTTGCTCAATCCATTCAACGAGGCTTTTTTGTCGCATCGCAAGAAATATGCTCTCTACGATTCCACAAGACCCGGCAACGAAATTGATCGAGCTTCCTTCAATCCCGGTCAGCCATGACGACTGGATTGCACATGTCGCTGCCCATCCAAAGGCACCGATGTGCGACCTCATCGAGCCATACAAGGCATACGATTCTAGGCTACGTGAGATCTTTGCCCAGCAATTCGACCATCCTGCTATCGAGACACCCAATGTCGTTCCGATATTTGCAGGTCGAGAACACGAACTCAAGATACGCGCTCGTAACCTGGACAATGAGTCAAAGGCTGAACATGAACGCTATCTCATGCCCCTCGGCAAGGCAGATCGCAAGCCGTCCGGCTCTCCAGCAGTCGTGCGATCACTTGACGAGTTCAGGACCAACTTCCAGCTGTTCTCGGAATCATCCCTCGTGGATATGGACTGGTCCAACGTTGTGGTCGCGGGCAGCGCCGTTGTGACCTCGTTGCTGCCTGTACCCGAGAAATACACTAGCTCGAAGCGCGCTCTACGCGAGTACTACCACCAGCAGCTAGCGCCAGCTTCCGACGTCGATCTCTTTCTCTACGACCTCACCGAAGAGCAGGCTGTCGAGAAGATCAAGCAGATTGAACAACGCATCAAGGACTCCATCTTGACTGAAACAACTACCGTTCGGACGAAAAATGCCATCACCATCGCTTCGCAGTATCCGACGAGACACGTTCAGATTGTCCTGCGTATTTACAGATCCGTCTCCGAGATTCTTACGGGTTTTGACGTTGACTGCTCATGTGCCGCATACGATGGCAAGCAAGTCTACGCTAGTCCCCGCGCGCTCGCTGCCTATATGACGCAGATCAACACCATTGACCTGACGCGCCGCTCACCTTCGTATGAAAGCCGCCTGTCAAAGTATGCACGTCGGGGATTTGAGGTATACTGGCCGCTCCTGGATCGTTCGCGCATTGACCCTACGCTGTTCGAACGCTCATTCGGCCGTACTCTTGGACTGGCCAGGCTACTAGTACTTGAGAAATTACCGAAAAGTACCGATCGTGACGCCTACGTTGACCAGCGCCGTGCAGAACGTGGTAGACCAGCCATCGACCGGTGGACTAGACAGAAGTTGAGGGGCGATATCAAGCAACAGCACGATGAAGACGTTGCCGAATGGGTCGAAACTGACGAGGTTAGCGACTACCACACCTTCACCATTCCCTACGGACCAAAATTCCACGCTCGAAAGATCGAGAGGCTATTGTACGCGAAGGACTTGTTACTCAATGCCGAGTGGAATCGACCAAAGGATCGAGAGACTACTCTGCACCGACACCCTGCTTTCTTCGGTAATGCAGCCGATGTGATCGAGGATTGTTGCGGCTATTGTCCTGAGCCTATTACAACCGAAGACCAAGAGATCGCGGAAGACGAAGGCAAGATCTACGTGTCGGGCACATTATCTTTCATCAGGGACAACCCCGGACGGCAAACAATTGGCTCTTTCCACCCACTCACCGATGATGACTGGACTGAGATGGCTTACGTTGGGAATACTGCACGACTATGCCAGGCAATCGTTGAAGGAGATCTTGAACATGTGCAGGACTGGCTAAGCCAAGAGGACGCAGATCCCGACCGCAGAGACTATACTGGTCGCACTCCACTCCAACTCGCAGTCGCAACCTCAACTCCGCAGATCGTCCAAGCTCTCATTGATTCAGGAGCTCGCATTGTGGCTCGCCTTTTTGATGGCAAGACCGCCCTTCACCTTGCTGCTATGCGCGGTGAAGTCGAGATGGTCAGGGCTTTGCTTGTCAAGAGTGAGGCCAACGAAGAGTTGGAGGTGGAGAAAGAAGCTCTCAAGAAGCGCAACCATTCCCAGCCGGCAGTTACCAGTGGTCCAAGTGCCGACGACCCCGACAAGCAGATGAGCGAAGACGACAGTGAAGATGAAGACATCGACATGCTTGACGAAGATGGCGAGTCTGACAATGCCGATGCAACCACCGAGGGCTCCGTCATCAAGATAGATCACAAGAAATCGCAAGATCACGACAACCTCCCAGATGATGCCAAGGATGACGAACCTGATGTATACGACGTCAATGTACTCGCCTGGGACGCACCAGTATCCGCGCTTCATCTGGCTATTGCAAATGGCCACACGGAAGTTGTCAAGACTCTAGTGCAGGAGTTTGGGGCGGATGTACTGCTGCCAATTAAGCTAGTTTATAACAACAACAAGGCTCCGCGCGCAGCAATCCTACCATTAGTCCTCGCCTTACAGCTTTCGCCCGGTAAAGCCGAGGAGATGACCCGATTGCTCATTAGTCTCGGTGCCTCGCCAGCGCAGGGCGACCTCGACCACGTTACGGCATTGCACTACTTTGCCGCGCATGGCGTTGATTTGCTCAAAACCATGATATTGGCAAACGAGCCTGCTGCACACCAGACCATCAACCACCTCACGTTGAGTCCCCACAAGTATAGTCCATCTGCGAGCAGTGCTCTCAAGATAGCCATTGAACATGGTGATGCCGCCAGTGTCGATGCACTTCTGGAGCTCGGAGCGGAGCCTGCAATCGAATTCGCCAGCTACATTGTTTCTGCGGAGAGAAAGTGGGGTCGTATGGGCGACAGCACCGAACGCAACCAGGACCAGTTCAGACAGCACGTCGAGCAGCCTGTATTTGCTGCCGTCCGTTCCGAGGTACCATCGATTGTAGTCAAGCTTTTAGATGCCGGAGCAGACATAAACAGCCTCACCCCAAAAGCTTGGAGCGTGTTGAGTAACAACAACAACTACCAGGACAACAATACAGGCACCATTTTGGATATCGTTCGTACCACGATGAGGAAGCTGCGCACGTTCATCGAGCTAGGGAAAGTCGATGGTGAGGACGGATGGCTGTACTCCAGTGGCTGGTTTGACCACATCCGTTATAACTCCGGATCTCAAAACCGGTTCGAACCTATTCCTCTTAAGGAAGACGCTGAATATCTCCAAGAGTTGCAACCGGGTACTTACGCTCACTGGATGGTCAAAGCACAGATCGAAACCGCCAGGAAGACTTATGAGAAAGACCTCAAAGCTCACGACGAGTGGAAAAAGGCCCAGCAGAAGCCCAACGGCACAAATGAGAAGACAGCCGCTGTCCAGTCGCTACTGGACGATTTTCAGGCGCTAGAGACCGAGCTGTTGAAACGCAATGCGAAGACCTTCAAAGAACTCCATCCGGATATCGAACTTGATGTACCTCAACCAAACCAGTACAACCATTGGGGTAATTACAACCAAGATCCACCAAAACCATGGAGTCCATCGCTGACCTTTCGGCTTCCCGATCTGACTGACGAACGACGGGCCGCTTATCTCAGGCTGTTTCAGGCTTGCTGGAGTGCCGATCTCACTACGATCAAAGAACTGACCCTAACGATATGGGGCGAAAATCAGCGTCCTTTGCAAATCGCCGTCCAAGACTCGCAGAACTTCTCGCCGTTCTCTATTGCGATTGTACGAAAGCACTATGGGATTGCTCGAGCCATTTTAAAAATTTCACATGCGCAGTATGCGCCCGAAGAGAAGCCAGTGGTCAAGCACAGTCTACATCCAAGAGACGAAGACGAGGACAGTTGTGACGATGGCGACGACCATTTCCAGATATATGCTGAGATAGTGGACGATCGCTTCACTATCGAAAACATTGGAGAGGTGCAGAACCAGGTCAAAAGCGATGTGTCACCGGTTCAACTGTTGTCATGGGACTGCCGAGTATTCAATTTTCTCAGTCACGATGATGCATCGACATCAACATGGCTTCCGCCTCCAGAGCTTTCCAACAACAGACAGTCTATGGGCACATCTCAGGCAAATGGCCTTGCTCAGCAAGAGATTCCTTCAGTCAAGCGACCGAGAAATCTCTTTCAATTCGCAGTCTACCTGGATAATGCTGATTTACTGCAATTCTTGATTGCTAGGGCGGAGGAATACACCCAACACAGCGCCGAAGCTGATGAGGAAAACGCTGCCAAGTTCTTCCGTTTCAATGAAGCTGACTTTCTCTACGCCATCCTCCTTGGCCGTACCCGCGCCTTGGAGATGATTATCAAGAGCACTGGAGCTGGCATTCCCTTGGACGATCTGGTCAAAAAGAGCGGTATCGAGATCTTTGTGAAACCAAAGTACTATCAAGGGTTGTCCGTCCACGGAAAGAAGCGAGCGGATTGGGCTAATCAAGGGAGAGAGGTCCGGCCCAAAGCAGCTGGGGCGCAGCATCCACCCTTGCTGTATGCCGCTTCGTATGGAAGCCTGGAGAGTGTTGAGTGGTTCGCGAGCGACACAGCTTTGCGCTGTTACACAGAATTCGCAGACAGGCATCGAGACAATGTTCGCATTCAAAACTTGGCCAAGACTGAACACGGCTTGCAGTCGTCCATCACCAAGTGGCTCGACCTGCGCTCGCACTTGCTGCTTCACTCAGTAGTTCTGGGCAACACGAATGCAAACTCTCTGGCTCTCCTCCGCCATCTATGCAACACCCATCCCAAGGCACTTGAGCACCGTTCTGCGAGCGGTATGACGCCTCTGCAGCTTGCATTCGCCCTACATCGTGTCGAGATGGTCAAGCTTTTGCTGGAAGCTGGAGCTGACCAGACCGCACGCGACAACACCGGAGCGAACATTGTCCACTCCCTCTTCAACAACGTAAACCGGCAAAACAAAGGCCCAGAAAGCGCCAGGGAGTTGCTTGGCCTTGTCGATTCTCGCCTCTTGTCCAGCTTGTTCACCGAGCGCACGACAGACTTGCCCGGCGCAGCTACGCCTCTTGCGCGCTGGATACACGTCGCTTCCATCGGCAACGTTACCGTGCCGTACAATGGAGAAATCCTCAGCGTCATACTTGAATTTAGCAAGGGCGAGGACCTGAGCGTCGTCAACGGCGAAGGCGATACGCCTATGCACACCATCGTGCGACGCGGCAACGACGCGCTCCTCCGCATCATGCTCGAATACCGTCCCGACCTTCTTTTCCGCGAAAATGCTTCCGGACGCACGCCCTTCGAGATGGCGGAGGATGCATACTTGGCAAGGATGTGTTCAGCAACCCTCCGTCTCTGCTGGCTTCTGGCCGTTCTCGTCACGGACGACGGATCATCAGCGTGCTTAAACAGGATCCGAGGGTCTTTGCAGGAGAGCCTGACGACTTGCGGTCTGCTGAGGAGAAGGTGTTATCAGTCTGCAGGGAGTTTGCGAGGAGGAACCAAGGACATAAGAGGAAGCTTGTTAGTCTGGTCGAAGCAAATGAAGTCGCGAAGAGACTGGCGCTGCGACAAAGCAGTGTCTCTGAAGTGGATGAAGATGCTGTGCCGGGCGAAGAATCTACCGCAGGCGACGAGGTTGACACATGGTTCCAACAGGCGATTTCTGCGGATCATCCGCCCGTGTCATTTCATGTACCTGGGCAGTTATCGGAATGAAGCGCCGATGTTGCTAGTCGGTGAAGCTTTTTTCACACGACTGCGGTAAGAACAATGTCCGCAGACCACAATATTCGTAGCCTGAATGCGAAAACTATATAGAATCTGGGGTGGTTGAAAGCATTCATAGCAGGTCGGGAGAGAAACTGCTCGACATCCCACTACTTATTTCCACGCGCTAGTTTCCGAACCCCTTTCCGATTCGGAACATGTACCCCACACGCGATCGGCTAGCATCCGCCCGCCCCTCAATAATGACGCTTTTCGTGCCAACTCGAGCAAGTACCGAGAAGAATGAGGGGTCATGATACACGATATCCAATCCAAACCCAGCTCTATTACACCAAGACCTGACCATACGACCGCATTCCCCTCTTCCCGTTCGAAACAGAACGCGCGTACACACACACGCTGATTCTCGTCGCAACAAAAGCTCCTACTTCTTTCGTTCTCGTGAAAACACAAAGCACCATAGCATCAGAACAAAACATGTCCGACAAAAAAATGAAAGCAGTGCACTACGAAGGCCCCTTCAAGGTCTCAGTCAAAGACGTCGAGCTGCCCAAGATCCAGCACCCAGACGATGTCATTGTCAAAGTCACCACGGCAGCGATATGCGGTTCGGACTTGCACATGTACCAAGGGCGGACGGCGGCAGAAGCCGGTCTCGTATTTGGTCACGAGAACATGGGTACCATTATCGAAGTCGGGTCGGGTGTGACGCTGTTGGAAAAGGGCGATAGGATCGTGTTGCCGTTTGTGAGTATAAACGTGTTCCGGGACGCGCGTGTGTGTAAGAAAGTGGAGAGGCTGATGTGATGGTGATGCGAAGAACGTCGCTGATGGTAGGTGTCGCAACTGCGAAGAAGGCAAAACGGCTTTCTGTACTGGGTGAGTGGAGCGTTTCTGGAGCGGGCGTTTTATGAGGAAAGTGCTAATGTGTGGATAGAGTAAATCCGGGCTTCGCCGGCGGAGCGTACGGCTACGTAGCCATGGGCCCGTATCAGGGTGGCCAAGCGCAATACCTGCGCGTCCCGTTTGCCGACTTCAACGCACTAAAGTTACCCAAAGGCACCGAGCACGAAGCCGACTTCATACTCCTCGCGGACATTTTCCCAACAGGATGGCATGGACTCGTGCTCGCTGGATTCCAGTCTGGCGAAAGCGTCGCAGTGTTCGGCGCAGGTCCTGTCGGCCTCATGGCGGCGTATAGTGGGATCCTGCGAGGTGCCAGCAAGGTGTTTGTAGTCGATACAGTGCCTGAACGGCTGGCAGCTGCAGAAAAGATTGGATGCATTCCCATTGACTTCAAGAAGAGCGATCCTGTCGAACAGATCATCAAGCTCAACGACGGCATGGTTGACCGTGCGGTCGACGCGGTCGGGTACCAGGCTGTGGACGCATCAGGCAGCAAAGAGAAGCCAAACATTGTCCTGGACCAGTTGATCATGGTGACGCGACCAACAGGTGGCTTGGGCATTCCAGGCTTGTACGTGCCAGCCGACCCAGGCGCGCCTGATGAACAGAGCAAGAAAGGCCAGATTCTGATCTCATTCGGCAAGCTCTTCGAAAAGGTATGTTTGCCCGTGTCTTGTTGTTGGATATGCACTGCTAACGACCTCAGGGCTTGCACCTCGGTACCGGGCAGTGCAATGTGAAGGCGTACAATAGGTATCTGCGCGACATGATCGTATCGGGCAAGGCCAAGCCGAGTTTCGTTGTGTCGCACGAGATCAACATCGATGAGGCGCCGACAGCGTACGAGAAGTTTGACAAGAGGATCGAGGGATATACGAAGGTGTTGATCCATCCGAATGGACCGTTGAACTAGTGGGATGTATAAGCATTTATTCTATGCCTTTTTCCTTGAACGAGAAACTCACATCCGCGCGTTCGGTGTCGCTTTGACGCGCTGTAGTATGCGATCGGGCCTGCGGTCAACTAACGTTCCCACCACATGCTAGTACCGCTGCATGGCAAAAGCTCCATCATCAACCAGATATGCCTTGACGATCTTAACCTCCTCGACAGGGCGATCTTCCTTGTCCGTCTTGACCAGCCCCAGCTTCTTCACAACCTGCATCCCGCTCTTGACCCTTCCGAAGATGGTATGCTTGCCGTCGAGCCACGGAGTCGGCGCCAGCGTAATGAAGAACTGCGAGCCATTGGTATTAGGCCCGGAATTGGCCATGCTGAGAATGCCTGCACCCGTGTGCTTGAGCTGGGGGGTGATTTCGTCCTCGAACTTCTCGCCGTATATGGATTCACCGCCCCGGCCAGTGCCCGTGGGGTCACCTCCTTGAATCATGAAGTTTGGAATTATGCGGTGGAAGATGAGGCCGTTGAAGTAGTTGCGCTGCGCGAGCGTGGAGAAGTTTTTGCATGTTTTGGGCGCGTGCTCGTGGTACAGTTCGACGACAATGGTGCCCTGCTCTGGTTAGCAAGACGATCGCTAGTGCATCGAAGGACACATACGATTGTAGTATCGAGTGCGACGTCGGTGGCCATGGTGAGAGTGCGGGAAAGTGTATGAGGACTGTGATGGCAGCTCCGCACCAGCTACAGATTCCATGTGAGCCCTAGAGCACGGACCGTATCCCCAGCCACATCTCCCTGCGCCACCATGACTAGCGCTGAGTGATGAATCACAGCCAACGAACCCTTCTGACGCTCGGCAACCACAACCCCAACAGCAGAATATGGATCTTTCCACCTGGGCACTGCCACAGCTATCCAAGCTTCTGCCTCTTGACGACGAGTCGCTGAAGCAGATTATATCTTACACAGAGTCGCTATCGCCTAAAGAGTCGGCCGATCATCTGCAGAACCTTCTGGGAGACAGTCCGCAAGCACTCGAGTTCATCACTTCGTTTAACAACCGGAGGAAACCAAAAGCTGCTGCTGCTTCCGCCTCAGCCCATTCATCAAATGACATCTCAGAGGTACCGCGGGCCAGGCCAAAGAAGAAGAAGCCTGGTTTGAACAAACTGCCGCCACCGCGTCAGCCCGATAACTATGGCAACGTGTCTGGTGCATATCTCAAGAAAGATGAGGAAGACTACATGGCTGGTAGCTCAAAATCGAAAGCTGCCAAATTTGGCCTGGAACAGCCTGATGGGTTGCAGTTACCAACCATCAACACCAATACGTCATCGGGAACGTCAACCCCCAAATCTCGTGGTGTGTCACCTGCACCGCCAGCGTCGAAGAAAATTCCGGGCCAACTCATTTCTGACACGAAACCGAAAGCCAAGGCAAAGGTCAATGTCACGGGTGGAACGCCAATGCACGGCGCTTCCACTGCACTTAACGATCTAGAGTCCGCGATCAGGGCGCTCGAGATCCAGACGAACCCCACCCTAGCCTCACAAGACAACACCAAGCGAAAATGCAACTGCATGGCTACCAGACACCCCTTGCTCGAAGCCGCACCAAACTGCCTCAACTGCGGGAAAATCATCTGCGTAAAAGAAGGCATCGGCCCCTGCACATTCTGCAACTCTGCCCTCTTCAGCGCCCAAGACATCCAATCCATGGTCCGCGTCCTCCGCGAAGAACGCGGAAAAGAGAAAATGGCCGCCAACAACGCGACGCAAAAACGCGCCGACGTGTCCCTCGCGCCCCGCCCCTTTTCCACCCCCATCTCCTCAAATACCCCCATCTCCTCCAACCCAGCCTCGGACGTCGAATCTGAAAACGAGAAACTGGTACGAGCGAAGCAGCACAGAGACAAACTTCTCGCGTTCCAGGCCCAAAACGCAAAGAGAACACAGGTCCACGACGAAGCCGCGGATTTTGAAACGACAAGCGCGGGACTGAGTATGTGGGCTAGTCCGCAGGAACGCGCGATGCAGCTCAAGCGGCAGCAAAAGGCACTACGGGAACAGGAATGGGATGCTAGGCCGGAGTATGAGAAGAGGAAGGTTGTAGCGAGTATTGATCTGAGTGGGAAGAAGTTGGTCAGGAGGATGGCGGCGGCGGAACGGCCGGTTACGCCGGAGAGTGAGGACGAGGGGGTTGAGGAGGTGCGACAGCAGAGACCGAGGGAAGGGAATGGGTTGAGTAGTGGGGGTGGTGCGTTTAGTAAGAATCCGTTGTTGGGGAGCTTGATTAGGCCGACGTTTAGGGTTGAAGAGGGGAGAGAGGGTAAAGGAAAGGAGACTGGGAGTGAGAGGAAGCAGACGTGGCGGAGGGTGCAGGATGATAATGATGATAATGAGCAGTGGATTTTGGATGGGGGTGTGTATGGTTCGAGAGCGGACAATGTCAGTTTGGAGATGGATGAGCTGAGGTGATTGGTTCTACGCCCCGGGTAGCAACAACTGCGCTCTTCGCAGTAGGTCATGACATTGCTAGAGTTATCAATGTGCAAACGCGCTGAATGGTTCTGATTGGCCCACCGCTCTCACCTGCGCCTCAACGCGGTCAAGGTGCGTTTGCTAGCTCTATAACTCCGTCTCCTTCTCCTCTCACCTCTGGTGGTTCTTTCTCTCCACCCACTAAATCTCTTTTCTCTGTTGACACCCGTCTCGCATTCCGTTGAAACCTCTCGTGTCAATTCCTTCCAAACCAGTTGTAAGAACACACTTGAAGACCATGGCACCATCTGCTTCTCTACCCAGGCACCAGACACCTCCAACCGACCAAGTACCGCGCGATGGCGTCCAAGCAGCTCGCGCCATAATGCAGGAACCCAATCGTATAACTCGCCTGTCGGTGTCGGCTACAGGGAATGCATTAATCAACCTTGGTCAACTGCGCCAAATGAGATCGCGTGCCAAAGAAACCATGCGTGCGCTGCAGTCCGAACTACAGGAATTGGAAGCTCTCGACGACGATCAGGCCACCATCAAGGACACGCTGACCGTGGAGATTAAGAAGCTGGAGAGGGATCTTGATCACGAGAGGTTTCAGAATAAAATGAGAAGTCGCGTGGCGAAGGAAACTTCTGACGGGTTCGCTAGGAAGGTCAAGCAGCTGGAACAGCAGCTTGTGGAAGCGAAAGCAAAGATCGCTGTGAATGACGAAGCCGGAGACAAATTAGCTGATGCGTATCTTGAGATTACGGGATTGGAGCAAGAGCTCAAGGGAGAGAAGGCTCGGTGCTCTGCGAACTGCGATGCAAAGAAGGAATTGGATGAGCTGAAAGCAAAGTTGGTGGAGATGGTTGCTGGCGCGAAGGTCAAGAATGATCAGAATGAACAATAGGGTGACCGTTCCGAAGGAAGTTACAGAGTATTACGAAGCCACATGGCAAGGTTTTCGATGGAAAGGGCGTTGTGGAAAAGGACAAGAATTTGGTTATCGGTACACTGTACTGCACTAGCCAACTGGCTATGGCTGTCTTATTGACATCAGATCTGTACTTAGTCTCCTCTCCCTTCGTCAACCCTGCCCCCAGTCCTCTCATCCCCAAGATAGCTTGGAACCTACCAGCATCAACAGCCTTTGTAATTGTCCCCCACCTCATCTCGAATTTCACTACCGCTCCATGACTCAACAGCTCCCCCGCACACGCGTGCACGATCCGTCTAAACCAACTTTCTTACTCCATCTTCTTCCCCTCTTGGTAACTTCCAAACCACTCAGGCTTAATAAAAAGCGCAAAACTTCTCCACGCTATAAACGGCACCAACTGCTCAGCGGTAGCCAACAATGAACTCTTGGGGATGCCTCCCTCCATCCTGAGCGCTTGCCATGCCAACACCGGCACAAAAAACAATTCCCAGCCTAGTATGAAGCGATACAACGTCTTGCGCGATTCGACCGCGGCTCGGTTGTTGAACGTGTAGAGCCCGACTCCGGCGCCGACGAAGATGGTTGCGGCACCGTAGTGCTGGGTAATTTGTAGTGCTGCTGTCGTGATTTGGGTGGTAGCAGTGTCCAATGCGCGAGACAGGTAGTGGCGCGGGAAAAAGAGGAAGTAAGAGCCAGCGGCGACTGTGACGACGGATTCGAAAGCAAGGGCGCCGCGGATAATGTTGCCTGAGGTAGAAAGGCTGGCACCTTGGGGGGAATGTGCGGGACGTGACATTTTTTGGTGTTTGACTTTTAAGAGTGTGTAGAGTCGCCTTTGGGTGTCGTGGTGGAGGCTTATTGTATATTGTTGGTGTCAAACAATAGAGTGTGTAAGGATACCGGATTCACAGTAAATGGAGAAAACTGCTGTACTGTTCTGAGATATACCAGAGACAAGTCACTATTAAGCTGCGATAGCGTTCTATGGGGTATTTATGCCTAAGCCGGCCCAGAATACCTAGGTAGGTAGGCTGGAAGGCACCGGTTTCTCACAATTTGACTTAAGGTAAGCAACCCGGAGTTAACGGAAACTTGTTACATCATACAGTGTAGAACAAATATTCACCAAGCCGCTTGTACAAATGACTTGCGCAATTACTGTACCCGATGCACGTGCTACTCGTGTGCCAAGCTGCCATAACGTTATGCTCGAGACGAAAAGGGTAAGGCGCGCCCCATTAGGGCGGGGCGGCTATTTGGACCCAGCCTCTCCGCCTCCACGCTGCGTGATCATTCTCCCACACGCCTGAAGTCATTCCTTCCAACTTCAGCATAACGGCAAGCCTAATGTCGTCTCAACAAGTGCCCGTGCCGCATGGTTCGGAACGTAAGCGAGTCCTCAATGTGCTTGCCCAACGGAGATACCGTAAGGAGTCCGCGCGTATTACTCTTTACCCGATGCTTATTTTGTCTAGGCCAACGTAGGCGAGAGCGGTTACGATCCTTGGAGACGATAGTCCATGCTACCAGTGCGAACGCAGTATGTAGTCTGGATACGGAGGTACAGGTTCAGCACTCGGCAGAGCCTCCAGCCCCAGAACCATGCGGCACCGACGAACTGTGCAGCAATCTTCTTTATGATTCGTTTCAAGGTTTCGAAAGTACACCAGCTGACCCGCCCTCTATGCGCCTTGCGCCGTATCAAATGACATTTGGCACGTCGGCAAGCTCGTCGTTATACACGGGCGATCAATTCGGGATTGACCCTATTCAATCTAATGGTATGTCTTGACCAATCTGCAGTTAAAATGCCTATTATGACTGTGCTCACTGACTCGATCCATAGCAAATGGCGCTCGGAGCGATACTTCAACGCTCGATTCACAAGTATCAACAGAACTTCAAGATCTCGAAACTTCGCAATTCACCTTCCCATCAGAGCATGTCATCGACATCCCAAGCTACAGAACCATGAAAGTCTCTCTTCGTATCGCACACATGCTCGGTTTTGTAGATGAGCTATCGGATCTCCTCACAAGCCGGGTTCTTGACATATCGAAGATTTCGGTCCCTTTAGGAGACATACCCGAAAATTTACGTCCGACAGAAGCACAGCTCCTCTTGCCACACAGTCCGATGATAGATATCCTTCCCTGGCCATCTGTTAGGACGAAGCTCATCTGTCTTTTCAACCAGCCTGACCAGCTCCGACCGCCCATCGCAAGAGGCACCATGGGTATCATGCGGTTGTTGTATAGTATTGACGACGAGTCGGAGGGTCTTCGTATTGTATCTGATGAGAATGAGCAAGGATTCAACTTTGAGAGTTGGGAAGTCGGACAAGCCGTGTTCAAAGACTGGTGGTGGATGTTAGATCCTGGAATCATTTCCAACTCGAACCGACTAAGGAGCATGAGAGGAGCCCCTGCATTACAACTTCCGACACCGTGAAACGGTATCCGAGTTGTAGTTGAAGCCACAAAGGTCGCACGGGTCGATTAGCCCCTTCTGCGCAATAGATTGACTAGAGCATGGTGAACGCATGAGGAAAGGTTGCTATGACGCAGGGTGTAGGCTCATAGCGCTATTCCTGGCAGCCTGGGACACTCAGAGCCAAGGATCGAGCTGATTCGTGCACGGCGAATACGAAACCGAAACTGAGCGACCCAGTTTGCTTGGAGCAGTAAAATGCTAGCCTCTTTATCCATCGGATCGGGCCGCAGGGAATGGACCGACGATGCTCTTCGAATCCTACGCTGCTACGCAGCGCGAGGCTACAACTGCTTCTTAGTGAGTTGCTCAGGTACCTTTGATTAGGGAGGCAAACTCGTACCCTCCCAGAAGGAAGGAGAAGACGGGAAAGCAGCAGTAAAATAGAAACAAATGAAGAAAAAAAATTGGTATATGAAAGGATCAATCGACACCTTGAACTAATGGAACCAAACTCAGCAGAAGGTTACTAAGAGTGATAGAAACGATAACATTTAATACAAACTATGATCTACTGCGATTAAATCAACACAATCGTACGCGGCGGAGCATGATCCAATGTAGTTAGCATACGCTGTCTTCCTCTCGTAAATGTAGCTTGCGATACGTTCCAAAGGCCATCATGATCATTATAGCTCTTCTCCCTCATATAGAAGATGCCAATGCGCATGTATGTGTCCGTCGTGTGTTCAACCTTTCCTATACATATACCTCGATGTGGGTCGATCATCAACACTTCGCAGGACACGTGATGGTCGAAGTCGAAATAGACGTAACCTTTAGTCAACGCGCCGTTGCCGAGCTGAATTGTGCAATGGTTGCTAAGGCGATACGTGACTTTGTCTTCAGCCTCAACATTTGCGATAATTGTCACTGGCCCTGTCAGGCGGGCAAAACCCTCTCTAAGTGCGCCAAAGGGGTCAATGCCGTCGGGAACGCTGCTGCATTCTTCGAGACGAGCGCAGTACTCGGGTTCTCTGAGACCGACCTGGTGCGCTACTTGTCCGTTCACAGACGCCCAAGACCACGATGGAGCAATCCATCCATGTCGTCTTCGCAGTGCTCGGGAATTTCCTTCCACAGTTTCTGGCGAACTCGGTTTGAACTGGGGATACCAAAGAAGGCCATCCAGGAAATGCTGCTTCCACAACCCGGCGCAGTACACATCACCAGTAATTTGCTGAATCTTCTGGACTATGCCGGATATTGCTGGAAAAGTGTCGATCTCGTACGTGACTTGGCGTGCACTATAAGAATTTACGAAGCCGATCCAGAAATGTAATGTAAATCTTTGACTCGTATCTTGGATTAAGAGTTCTGTGATTGGATGAAATTGTGGGGAGGGGACAGGAGCATTGATTCGTTGGCCATTCTCTTCGGTTGTACAAATCTGATCGCAGCTCCAGGTCAACTGGTGTTCCTTGAAGCTTAGGACACGGTGGGAAAGAAGGCTTTCTTGAGCAGCCCATGCACGAAAATCCAAAGGATTTCGACACTAAACCATGTCAATTTTCGATGATCATCAGAACACGTGGTTGATGACTAACCACGTATGCAAGCTCCCAAGGCCCCCAAGATGATTGGAGATATACCTCGAATGAGCCCTCATGATCTTCAACGTCTATACAGATTGGGGGTTGGACGTTACGAAGACCAAGAAACCCTTCTCCGCAGTGCTCTGCTCGTGAAGCAGCTAAGGTCAGGTACGCATTGGAGTAGACATCTGCCATGCGTGCAGCTTCCTTTTCCCAGTCTGCTTTGCAGTCTTGCAATATGCACAGACAATCAATCCAGATGTACCTGATGCCCATCCATCGCACGATCATGATGGCATCTTGTATGGTCTTAGGTAGTGTGTCAAAACTGATAGCGGATTCATTTGCTTGCAAATTGGTCGTAGTGGTTGTCGAGGGTAAGCTAGCCCCCCAGCAGTAGCTCAAGGCAGCATAACGTCCCATCTGGCCATGTGAAGTCTGGAGGAGCTTGCAATTTTCTCCCTGAAACAGTTCCCGCCATTCACAACACTTGTCAAGCATTTGTATCGACTCAGGTAGTGCGCCCAGATCCAAGACTCTTGTCGGTAGTGGAACAAGTCTGGTCCCAAGATGAGAGCACTTGGAATGACTGTTGTTGCATTCGTCTAGCCAGAGTAGCATTCGGTTCAGTGTATTAGGGTGAAGTGTCTCCCGGAGAACGACATTCTCGAGCGGGCTCTTGAACGAACTGTCTGCAGGATCTAATCAGTTTCGTTGCACTCGTTCTCAGCTGTAACGGTTTACCGATAGTTTTCCGGAGATCGAGTTGAGAAGACCTAGTTTTTCTTTCACGGGGGTCGCCTAGGGTGATGAAAAAGCACGGATTATAGGATCGATGGATTTTTAGGTCCATCCAGATCATAGGATTCCGCGAGACGGCCGTCTTGGCCTCTTCCCACGCCATAAACGCTAACGTGTCAAGCATGGTCCATGTGGTATCTTTGATATGCAGCAAGACGAAGTCGCATAGTCGGCACGTCTTAGCACGGGACACCAACTCTGAAACCGTACATCGTCGCTCGTGCCAACAAAGGCGGTCTGAGAACCTTGGCGATGTTCGTCCAACCAAATTGAACCTGAAGCCGTCCTGCACGATTGCTTCTTCATCACAAACGATGAATTTGCGAAATGGGATAGATTTGCAAACGATGCATAGAGACATAGCTGTGGATGTGATAGCCGTAGTATGTGGTGTTCTTCGTTGCAGCCTTCACAAGGCGGGGTCTCAGCCTTCTCATAACGTGACGTGCACACTAACCTCATTCGGCGTAAAATACTGTCCAATGACAGACGTGCTTCGCAAAAGGGTATTGAACAAGTCAGCACTCAGAGTAAAGGGTGCAAGAAAAGTAAATTGCGTTGTCTCGATACATGCTACCCAAAGCTCAACCCCGATGATTATCGCAATACAGTAGGCCTCCACCGCCGAAGAAGCGACTTTACACTCTCGTCTTGATACATACTGTTACAAGTGACACACTCAGCCTCTGCAATGTCGGTGATGGGCCAACTGCTTCATCGTTCATAAGAGCTGTCACATGGACTGAATGGTCATCTTACCCTCGCTCTACTGCGAAGCCTTCGCTGCCTCTGCCGCCTCTGCCGCCTTGCGCATGCGCTTCTCCCATTTCTTGTGCCTCTTCTTTGTCCTCTTCGCGTACTTGTCCAGAGTCGCTATACGATTCTTTGCCCAGTTGGGTCCGGCACCAGGAGGCGGGCCTGCGAGGAAGCATGGTAGTCAGTACATGAACCACACAAGAAAGGCGTGCAAGCGCGAAAGCCAGCGTATAGCCATAAGTGGATGTCTTACTCAATCTTCCTTTTAGTATAAGTTCACGTTCACTTTCTCGGAGTTCATGTCTGCGAATCTTGTTGTGCCATGGACGCGTCCGAATTGTCTCCAGCAGTCGTTCCAATCACGGACGATGTCCCTTGATTTGTCTTTTGAGTCGTGGCTGTCGTCCCTCAGACTATCCCTCCGGTCACGGCTGTCGTCTCTGGAGCTGTCCCTTTTACCACGGCTGTCAGCACTTGAACTGCTTCTTCGAGAACGTCTGCTGGCCCTTGCAGGTGGGCTGTCCCGTCGATATTCCCCCATGCGGTACCTTGAATTGAATGTACGGTCTCTTGACCTATGCCTTGAACGGTCACGCTCGTCATCAGATTCCGAGAAACCGCGTTCACTGTCATCGGGGTCGTCAGCGCGGAGTCTTCGGTCGTTACCCCAACGATTTCGCCGAGGGGCTTCGGGCGAAAGGCTTCGCTCATGTCTGCGATCGTCGTCCGAGCTGTGGTGCGATTGGTCTTCGTGCTCACTGATTGGTTCACGTTTGATGTCGTCGCCCCAGCGATTGCGGCGAGACAGAGGGAAAACGAACATTGAAAAAGCAAGCTTGGACTGGGGGTGAAGGAAGGACCAAGGCGTTATCAGTAGGCGATAGGAAGTGACTCGTTGTCGCGAAACTCGAAGAAGCTGCGAGAAGGCACCGTGAACGACGGCAGTGCGCGGAGCCGCATTGGGCATGTGTCAGGCACGGCAACACCAACGCGCAACTGACCTGATGTGTATATTGAAGTCACAAGACATTCGCGATTACGAACAAGCAATATGCAGGACCGCCGAGCCGTCCTGTCCCTGAATAGGGCGCGTTGCGCAGGTGCATCGCGTGACGTCACAACGCTAGCGCGCACCTCGAGTGCTACGGCTCGGGGTGACAAAGCAGCAAAATACTGTTGCCTCCAGGGGCGATTCACGTCCACAACCAACCGCCGAGCGGCTTTGCAAATTCTGCAAATCCATTTCGAACAAAATGCATCCACTAACGTCAGGCTGCACTATTGCAGCAAATATATCTACGCCGTCGAAATCTCCGCCGCGAACCACAGATTGAAGAATACAGGGGCGCGCCGAACATCCGGACAATCAGCATAAACACCTAGTAAACTACCCAAATCGCCATGGATACATTTTACACGGTACGACCTTCTCCAGGCGAAGGCCTGGGCTGCTTCGCGACCACCGATATCCAACCCGGCACTCTCATCCTCTGCGAGACGCCCCTGTTCAGCGTCGCAGAGCCGCGAACAAACGCGTCAGTGACAACAGCATTCGCAAGTCTCGATCGCGCCCACCAACTCCGATATCTCACCCTCTACGCCCAGCAAAGCCATGATAATGATGACGATGAAGCCGCAAAAGTAATCGACATCTTCAACTCCAACGCCTGGCAAACCGGAAGCCGTACCTCCATCTGCCCCCTCGCCGCGCGCTTCAACCACTCCTGCATCCCCAACGCAAGTTTCGCATGGAACGCACAGCTGCAGCAAATCACAATCCACGCCATCGTCCGCATACAAGCAGACACACAGATACGACTCAGCTACGAGCGGCCCTACCAAACCACCAGTGCGCGACGCGCCAAACTATCCGCTTACGGCTTTACGTGTACGTGTCCCGCGTGCAGCGACGCGTCTCGGTCCAGCGACATTCGGCGCGCGCGCATGGTGGTGCTGGACGCAAGGATCCGGACGGCGCGGCGCCAGCTGTGGACGTCGCCTGTGCCGAGAGCCGCGCTGGAATTGATCCGGGTGCTCAAGGAGGAAGGGTTGGTGGGGGAGGCGCTGGGACTGGCGTATCATGATGCGGCGTTGGGTTGGAAGAGACATGGGCGGTTGGACTTGGCGATTGGGTGCGCGGAGAAGGAGCTGGAGGTTGCGGACATGTGTTTTGGGGGCGAGAGTGCGGCGGTGCAAGGGAGTAGGGGGTTCTTGGTGGGGTTGAGAGGGGAGGTTGGGAAGAGGGAGAGGTGTGGTGCGGCTGGTGTGTTGGAGGTGATGAAGGAAGATACTGGAGGGGTGGTTAATGTGTTGTGATTCAGTATTGAAGTGCGTCGGATATGTCGAACCCCACATATGACATCCTGCTTCCTAGGTCTGCGGGCCGATCGTGGTGTGAAGGATGTGCATTATCTGCAAACAAGCTCCTTTCTTCAGTAAACAATGTCTCAACACTTCACATTCCGCAAATGCCGGAACACGACATCGCCATCCAGCATCTGATCCTTCCAGACTGCCCTTTTCCAACTCAACACCTGAACGTCTTTGCAACAGTCTCTAAGCTTCTTGCAAGCTATCTGCCGCCCTCACAAAACAACTTTCCAATCAACCTCAACCTCTTTGTTCTACCTGACCTATCACATCGTCCACCGCCAACCCATACATCCACCAGAATGCTACACATGTCCGAATGGCCATGTCCGCACTGCTCGCACATTAACCGCGGCGAAGGTACGAGCGGGGAGAAATGCGTAAAATGCGACGAATAAACCATATACTATTCGAAAGAAGACGAAGCATATCCAACACTTATCACGAGAAGGTAGAGTTACTGTGAAAGAATGCAATGCATGCATGTCTAATCTACTCTAAACAATTCCAGAAAGGCCCATATGAGCCAAATCTGTCGTATAAAAAAAGGCCATCGAGACCAGTAAACCTCACAACTCCATCGCTATATGCAATCCGCTATGCACAGTCGTTACAGCATGAATCTCGCTTGCTCCGTTACCTCACGCGCAGACGCTTCCCAGCAGGCGGAGCATCTACCTCTTCCCGAGCCGTCGTGTTGGAAGTCGACCCCGCCCAGAACGTTCCGTTGCCAACGGGCTGCGTAGCGGGAGCAGTAGTCGTAGTCGTAATACCATTGCCCTGCACCTCAACATTATCCTTCTCGGTCGAAGCAGTGCGTCTAGGTTTCCGGGGCGCCTCGATAGACAACGAAAGCACCTCTCGTTCCGACCTGCGCGACCTAGTCTTTGCCTTGCCAGCTTTCTCGTCCCTGTTGTCTTGCTTGTCGGCGCCCGTACTGCCTTGCTTCGTCTCCTCGCCTTTGTCGCCCTCCTCTTCATCACCAATCTCCTCGGTGTAGTTCCACATCAATCCCAACTCGCCCCTCACAAGCGCCGTGCTCCAGAGACTAAGCAGCACACCAGGCACCAGCCAAAGCAGCGCCGGCTGCGCATGATCCATAAGATGGAGTGCGCACAACGTCGCCACCAAACCACCTACATAGCCCACCAGCGCAGCGTTGAAGTAAACTTTAGGAAACGTGAACGGCGCCTCTTCATCCCCTTGATGCGTCCCGAAACCAGCAGCAGCAACAGCAGAAGCCGTCCGCGTCCACAACGGCCTGCCCAGTAACGAATGCGTCCAGAAACGATCACTCCACCGCCCCGCAAGCGGGTAATATTCCGCCTTGACAACTGCCTCCTTCCCCTGCCCAGTCCCAACCGCCACACGTCTCTGTCTCTTCAAGTAAAACAGCCACAAATCGAACCTCAGCGCCAACCCCACCATCAACCCCGGAATCACAATATCGCCCAGCCCCAGCATCGCCGCCGAACTCTTACCCCCCGCCGTCGCAGTCTTCGGAAACATGAGTTTGATGGGTACATCCAGCTTCGTCGCGACCGTCACCATGAGCGGCGTAAAGAAAACCATATAAATATCGTAAAAGAACAAGCCCACCAGAATCGCACTTCCCGTGAAAAACGTCGTGGGAGAAACCATCTGCAGGGATCCGTAGCAGAAGCTGAAGCCGAGGAGGTTGGTCAGATACCATGGTTTATCCACAAGATTGAAGTACAGCAGCGTGGACAACGCAACAGCGGCTCCGACCATGGTGTGCGCGCCAATCTTCGTTTTTCCAGCAAGAGAACCACGCGTATACACCTTGACCGTCCATTTCCTCCCCGGCATCGCGCGGTCCGCCCACAGCCATTCTCTCGCCGCGCGCGATAACGGGATCCGTGCCAGAAACCCAGGCAACGGCGTCGTCAGCGTCTGGCCAGACCCCGCGGTACTCCCCGCCACCGGCACAGCGACGCCGTCGCTGCCATGCACATGGTACAATGTCCCTGCGAGCGCGTGTCTGCGGGGGAAGATGAGTGAGTGTCCGATGTCGAGCACGTCCGAGACGAGCGTTGTTACGGCTGCGACGCCGAAGATGGCAAAGTAGGCGTTGAGGGCTTGGTTCAGGACGGTCGCGTCTTCGAGCCACTTGATGAGGAAATAGAGAGATGCGAGGGCGATGCCGGCGAAGAGGGGGAAGAGGATGATGTCTTTGTTGCTGAGGCCTTCCATTTCGTGCGTGGCTTCTTCTTCGTCGTCATCGTCGCTGTCTGTGTCGTCGTTGTCGTCTTCGGTGGCGCGACGGGACTTTTGTTTTCTTTTCTTGACGGGTTTTGCGGCGGTGGACGGGCGCGTGAGGGAGGCGTGCGAGGCGGCGTAGATGGGGAAGAGAGACGCGAGGATCATGTGCAGGTAGACTGGGAGCAGCGGCTGCACCTTGGCGAAGGCATAGGCGGCGTTTCCGAGGGCGAGGGCGACAAGGCCGGGCTCGGGGTCTGCCATGGTGGGCAGATGAAGTGTGTGGTTGTAGTGAGGGGTCGTGGTTGTGGTGGGGAGAGCGCTTTCGATGGGTTCAACGTGTGTGGAAACGTTGAACCTCCACCGTGTCCTATACCCTTCACCCGCCCACAATAGTGTAAAACGCGTCAGTACATGTAGAAAAAAACAGTCAGCCAACGCGGCATGCACATCCATCAAGCCGTGCAACATTACGTCTCCACACAATATCGCGCGCCATTCCCGCCCTCTCGCGGCACAGTTCGCGTTGCTTACCTCCATGCACCCAAGCCCTCGTGTTCCACCCAACCCACTGCCCTATGACGTCACCGCACCACCCAAATCCCTCTCCGGTCGACTCCCACCCATGCAGTCCCCAGATCGACACACGCCGCCTGCACGCGCGGGACCTTGCATGATAGTCGCTCCCCTTCCTCACCGCTCACGAATTAGCTGACCAAAATAAGCCGTGCTCGCACTGTGCCGTGCGTGTGTGTCATGATTCAGATCCCTTTTTTTCTGCGCGAACCCAGGTACTCGGTATGGGTAGCTTGTAACCTGACGATCAACATCGACATCACATGTACCGGGGAGAGAGAGGTGTGGGGAAAAAGAAACATGTGCGCAAATGATGTTTTTGTGTATTGCTACCAGATGTACTGTGTACAGTGTTGCGTGTGTACGTATGTGTGTGTGTGCAAATGTATGCTGCGTGTTTCTTCTCAACCTAACCTATGCCGAAATTCTGCTGCCGTTTCCCATGCTAGCAGTCTGTCACCACCACATGTGTGTGCTCTCCTTCTCCAAAGCGAAATATATCCAAGTCTCTCCTCCTCCCCGAAAATCCTCTCGCGCTGGATTAAAGAATGAAAGTCGTGTGTCGCGTACACTCGTCATGTATGCCAAGTAGACGCCCGACAAAACTGCGAAAAAGGTACCAAACCACGTGTTCACAAAATACAAAACCATCGCAAAACAAGCTCTGCCAAACCAAAGCCACAACCGCAGAAACATAAGAAAAGGCCAAGACAGTCTTGTATGAAAACGCCCAGATACCAGATTACAAGAGGGATATATATAGGACCAAAAGACAAGGGAGAAGGAAATGTGCTGAGGGAGAGAGCAGGCTAAGAGAGAACGCCGTTGGCATGTGGCGCAGACCAGCTGAACCACAAGCCTTTTTTGCTAGCCAACACGAACGACGACAACACCTCCAAACGCGCGCGCTAGTAAGACAAAGAAAAAATAGAAACAAGTCACGCTGAGCGCAATCAGCAAGGCGTGAGTCTGCTGGTCACGTTCAAGTCGCGCAGCATATCAAACGACATGCCATCGACATTAACACGGTGCTGCGACTCGACATACACATCGTGCACATTCGACAGCGCATTGCCTTCCCACGGCGACACGGCCGTGAGCCTCTTGCTGTGTGGATACGGCGGCGTCACAGCCGCAATGATGCGCTCCTTCATCTGCGGCGTGATGGCGACGGGCCGCTTGCAGTCAAAGTAACTCGAGCTCGACACCGACGACGACGTGTACGACGGCGCTGACGTGGACATGAGCTGAGGTTGCGAGGGGCACGACGAAGAGGGGTAGTCGTCGTGGTCGTGGTCGTGCGCAGCGTCGTCAGCATCGTGATGGTCGTGCTCATCGGGTGACGAGCGAGGTAGTGCTGACGGGTCTGGGAACTTGAAGCCTTTAGCCGTAGCGGGCTCCGCCTCTTCGTCTAGCGGGGTCGAGGAAAATAGAAACGACGAGCTGTTGTCGTGCGAGGTTTCGTAGTAGCCGAGGATCGACGGCGTGTACTTGCTGCCCTTGGAGTCGGGTGCCGAAGTGGGCAATGCGTACTCCGGCAGCGGAAGCGCTTCGTCGTCTGTCTCGTCGTCGTCGTCGGTGGAGCTCCACGCGGAGAACTGGCTCTTCATCGGTGGTCGCACCGGCGGTATCTCGATTGCCTTTGGGCCCTCGACTTGTCGCCGACCAGAGGGGTTCGGCGATGGAGGGGTTCGTATGGGAAACGATAGATCCGGGCATGACCGGGGAGAAAGCGAGGATGTGGGGCGGTGATTGGATTGGTATGTTGGTATCGACTTGAGCTGATCTTTGATGAAAGCGGCAAGGTTGGCGGAATAGTCGCCTAGCGTTGGTGAGAGATTCCGAGGCTCCCCATCGCTCACATGCGGCACCACGGTCGAAGTGCTGTGATCAGTGGCATCCGAGGGGACTCGCGAGTGCATCGAGTATTTTTGGCCAAACGGAGATGGCTGGTCCTGGGGCGTGGGCAGGGCAGCAAGGCCTTCGAGAAACTTGATGTGGTCTTGGGGGTTGAAGAGACGGTTGACTTCATCGTCAACCGACTGGTTGCGTCGAGCGCGGCGTTTGCGGACTGCGGCTCTGCCCTCTGCGAGAATGAGGAGGGCTTCTGGCGTCGAGCAGCCCAGAGCCTCGACAATGGGGAACGAGTTGCTTCTCTGTCTCTGCATGCTGTATCGAGGGCTCGCGCGGCGGGGGGATGGCGAAGACTGTCGGTTGTCCATGGCTGTGTATGTAGTATTAGTCCGGATAGGGCGGGTCGTAGTGCTAGTTCATGGCCACAGGAGCCGCGGACCAAGTCGAGAGGGAAGACAGAACCCTAAATACGCAGTGCAGTCTCAAGGGGCTCCGGAAGTTGTAACGATGATGGCTCGTCGAAACAAAAGGAAAAGGGAAGTTGCCGCGTGTAAAACGGATGTCGAGGCTACTTTGAAGCCAGAAAAACGGTCGACGGATCAGGTCAGGATGACTTTAGTGGCCATCTCGCTTCCCACTCCCCAGGCAGCCCTAGCTCGACAAGAAGTGCTATGGGTCCCACGCAGAAAAGTACGAGTTGGCAGGCAGCTGGACGGGCACATGACGTTTACAGCCTTGGAGCACCGACATGGGTGTGGGTCTGGCACGGCCTTGGAAAAGCGTAGTGAGGGAAGGATGAACTATGCTGCACCCCTGGGTGGCGCGCACCCATCTGCCGGATCCCGCTCGCGTTTCGCACAACGGCCCAATCAGCGCACCAAGGGCGAGCGGCCTGTCATGCGCCTCCTGCTACCGTCGTGGCAACAAGCACCGGATTCTCCGTTTTGCCATGGAGGTGTTCGTCCTGTAGCGCTTGATGGTGAGAAATTCCACAGCCTGTCAGCGTCGTGGGATGCCCTTGTGCAGCAGTGCCGCGACAGCCTGCGCGAACTATGGTGCCCACTTCAAACGGGGCTTGTTTGCGTGATGTGGTGGTGATCATGATCGACGCTACCCTTGCTTTTTGCCTCTTCTCTGGTGTTTCTCTAATGCCTGATCAGCCCTGCCAGCAATGGGCTTTTGGCCCGGCGATCTGTTCTGAGTGGGCGGCCGCCGGTATAGCTAAGATTCAAGTGCGATCGATCAGCGCTGGCCGCGCAAGCGGAGAAAGCTCCTGCATCTGCGGGTGCCGTTGTCTGACAAACATTTTTTGGCGTCGTCGTGATGTATGAATTGCATATACCAAACCGATGCGCAGTGCAAGCGTGCAATAATTGCCCGAAGTGTGTCAATACTCTGTGCTAAAGCAGGTCCGCCGAAAAAAGAACACGGTCGGACCGACTCGACCAGACACGACACTGGTCCGAGGCTGAGCAGAGCATTCGCATCTCGAAACTCGCGATAGAGTTGTATTTGTTCCTTGGGTGTGAGAGTCATACCTCCGCGCTGGTGCCTGTTGTCGGATATCCGGTGCCGCGTGGGCTTCGATAGGTCCGAAGATGGCGTAAGAACGCCGCACAGTGGGAGGCTGAGGCGGGCAGCCTGAAACCCGACAATTCACCTCGTGCCCCGTCCTGCGACCTACTGGTAACCTCAACGAACCCTCTCTTCACCCTCTTCACCCTCGCCCGCGATGCTTGCACCCCTCATTTGCTTTTGTCACCGCCTGCTGAGGCTTGGGCTGCCCTGATCTCCGTGCTAACCCCGTCAGCGCCCTCGCTTCCCGCTTGGGCAGTCACGATATGTCAGGCTGTTTACAGCACTGCTCACCCGGGCATCAGCACCGCCGCAATGATTTTTCTTTGCCATGATTGACATCATCAGGTAATTAATGGTCCTGAATATGGCATTCTCATGTGCACGAAACTCCAGGATTTGCCCGAGCGACTCCTCTTGACATCCGCGACACCCGGACCGGCTCTCGAACCTTGTCGTCGCCGCTGCTACCGCAAAGGGGTGCCAGCAACCCAATTCACCATCCATGCTCAGTCTTCGCACCCCAACGGCGGCTTCCCGGATTGCTTCACTTTCTCATCGACACCGCTCTTGCGTTTGCTGCTGTCTCTCGTGCGTTTCACCACCTCGACGGCAGTAGCTCTGCATGACCGATATGCATCTGCATCTTCGATCTCCATCCATCATCTTCCTCCCCGCCACCACAACCCTACCATCTATCTCGAGACCTATTCGCCCATCTCCCTCTGCATCGCTCTACCCCATCTCGTAATGCGCACGGCTGCATCCTGAAGCGATTCCAAGTACTCCGCAGATTCCTTTTTCTCCTTACTCGGCACGATCCGAGACCACCCATGCTATTCGGCAAATATATTGCGGGCCTGGTTATTCTGTCGGTGCTACCTCTGCTTTTCCTCTTGGCTCGGTTCTGCGCAAAGCACTCACGGCGGCTGCCATGGACCATGGACGATACTTTCCTCGTGCTTGCTCTGGTACTGCCCCGCTTTGTAGCGAAAGAGAGCATGATGTCTGACCATGTGGGTCAGCTCCTCCTCTACGTGGTCGTGGCAATGTTCACAGTTTGCGAGTCGCTCCGTCTGCAGTCAGATATCACGGCTAACGCAACCAAGCGATGGCTGCTAGTGTTGCCCGTCAGCACATAGTGATGGCTACCTCGGCAGACCTCAAGCGGACGCTGATAGTAGGATTGTGCTTCATCTTTCAGCGTAGAGCTTACGCATGCAGATACTGTGGCTCTTTCGGCTTCCCATGGCCGTCAGCATCACCCTCATTCGATGCGCGATCCTCATCTTCTTCATCCGAACCTTATACACTAAGGCGTACAGTTGGCTCCGATACGGTGGTATTGTTAACCCCGGACTATCACACACTTCCGACACACATGCGGTTGTTAATCTGACTCAGCATACTTTTGCATCGTTGCGGCAGTTGCCCTGGCACTTGGGACTGTTCTCGTCGTCGCGCTTCACTGTCGTCCGTGGAAACACAACTATATGCTGCCTCTGGAGAATCCCGATCATTGCTTCCAGTTGAAACCCTACGTAGTAGCACTAGCCATACTGGGAGTGGGTCTTGATGCGTTCATCTGGTCTTCACCGCACTATGTTGTCTGGCATCTGAGGCTGCGGCGATCACACAAGTTGGCCGTCTCCTTCATGTTCGCTTTCGGGGTGTTGTGCGAGAAGTACCTACACTTCTCAATCCGCCGAGGCTAATCAACTCAGCAATATATTCATCGGTGGCTTTCGCATCGACTCGCTGAATGATGTCGCATATCAAGGCGACGTGACATATGGTATGGGCGCCACCTTGATGTGGGCAGTCGCCCAGATAAGCACTGGGATTATCGTAGCATGCTGCCCCCACCTACGTCCTCTGTTCGAGTGCATCCTCCCGCGCCGGCTCACGCACCTCACCACACGCAGATACAACAAAATGGCTTCCAGAGCCTATGAGCTCTCACAGAAACCTCAAGTGGCGAGTCTGCCTTCGATAGATGACAGCAGAGCCGGCTCCATAACGGTCACGACAGCCATCGCCGTTAAGCTCAATGGACATCCGCCAACACGATCGGCATCAGCGGCGGGCGTCCATGATGGACAGGTCGACGTGCATGCTCCGACGTTCAACGTTGAACAGGGACCAGCCACGCGTTTGCGATTCCTGACATACTGCTGTGGAGGATCTGCGCGTTGTGGTGGCTGCCTTTGCTGAGCAGAGGGTGCGCTGATATCACTCGTACATGACGTACTAGGTTCATCTCTTTACTAGTATTAATGTACCCAAATTGATCCCTCCTTGGAAACACAACGCAGATGATCTTATACAGTTACTGCTCGAGTGATACGACATAAGTTGACCATCCAGCCGCTTCCAACTGAACAATCCGCTTGTTCCGCAACGATGCGACTTCTTGGAAAGTATCCTTGAAGTCTCCACCAGTTTCAAGACCAAGCTGGCCTCGACTATTATCTCCAGCCGCAAACACAACGCTTCTAGTCTCCTCTCCCATTACACACAACTCAGCAGCCACCAGGATATGTCCATGGCCAACCGCCACATCATACACCCTCGCCTCCTGTCCATCGATCCTCACATCCAAGCACTTGACAAACTCATCCTGCTCCCCATCAACACCAATCCCTGTGCCCTTCACCTCCACCCCTCCACTAGCCCTGAGAACATCTAGTTCCTTACCTGCTCCAGGACACGCCTGCCCCCAGACAAACAGTTCCCCGTCCGAGCTCACCGCCGCACTCATGTAACCGCCCGCCGCTACCTTGACGATGCATGACTCTTCTAAATAAGGCAAGGGAGACATGTTGAGCCCGCCATCATACGACCGGCCCAAGCATTTTGGGTACCTAGGATCTCTGGTCGCAGTCCAAACGTGCATGTCGGCGTCTAGAGCTGTTGACGTCGTAGCGTTTATGACGTGCTGGGGCGGGGAAGGGGATGTGTACGTGAGGGATGCTATTTGCAGTGCAGGCGAGACGGGTCGTGGAGCAAAAGCAAGATACCTGCGGAAACGCGAAAAGCTCTCAAAGCACAGAACTGAATCGTTGGCTGCCGTTGCAGATGCAGCCGCCGCCGCCGCCGTGTACAACGATATGCAGCCCGAGGAATCGATCGTCACGTCTGTGATGGTGGCCGCCGTCAACCCGCTCTTGCTTGCAAGGAAAGACTGGATTTCTGGTACGCCGTCGGATATCTCGACGTCGGTACCGAATAAGACAATCTTCTGCTCTGCGCGCGTGGTGGCAGCACTAGTATCCGCGTGTGCGCCCGCGTCCGCGTCCGCGTCCCAGTTACCGCTCTTGACGACATACCCCCTCAGCCCATCATGCATCGCCGTACCAAACAAAACCGCGTCCGCAAGAGCAGCTGCGCGTTTCAGATCGTCATCGCCAGTCAAACATTTCTTCTGAGCCGCCGTGAGGCCTGTGCCGATGTACTCCAGAACCCAAGGCCATGGTTCCTCACCACCATCTCCATCTGCATCTCCATTCTTGCTGTACGCAACCACGGCGTCGCACCATGCCGCCCACAGCACCCTGATCGCCGGTGCGTCGAGAACGGGTTCAGGCGCGCTACAAGGTGGGCGGGCAGCATGATTATTCTTGTTGTGTTTCAGCTCTCTGCGTCCAAAGACATGTAGTCGCTGTCGCTGTCGCATCGCGATCGCGATGGCGTAGACAATCACGACGAACCAAGCAAAAGACGTTGAGGCGTCCCGAAATCCAAAACAGCCAATGAGACGCGTTACGCCCCTCCCGCGGACAGCCGTCGTGCGTGGGGTAGATGGTGGTGGTGTCGTGACATGCGGGACTTGGCGCGACTACTACTGTAGTTGGGACGGTTAGGGGGTGGGAGGGAACACGGGCTATTGTTTGACAGTGTGTTTTCTTCTTAGCGTGGGCGCGTACGAGGTACGCGGCCCTATTCTACACGGGCCTTTTCTCTCTCGCTCTCCCCCCGCAAAGCTTCCCCTTTGGTGCCACACACGGTGCGCTTCAGTCATGTCTGTGTTTTATTATCGCGAGCAACCTTGTTACTTGTTGACTTTGGCGCGGGACGGGAACCGTTGTGTTGTTTTGAAACTGTGCTTTTGCAGTCTGTGAGTTCTGGAGGTGGGTATGACATAACTAGCTTGTATGACGTCGTCGTCAAGGAGATTGCGAGATTGCGATGACGGCTGGCGACAAACACTATAGGGCCTGAGGACTTTAGGCAAGGAAACGAACGATATAGGCGCTCCCCATGTCGGTCATGCAAGCAAGATTCGCGAGATGAACCGAATCCTTCCGGCCTGCAAGCTATATCGGCGCCTTCAATACCCGTTCTGCATCTGGTTTCTCGCCCCCGCTTCCCTGAAAAAACAAATCCTCTCGGGAAGGAACCTCCTAGCAAATAGGAACAGCGGAGAGAAAGAAAAGAATCAAGCTCCATTTGCCTTTTCAGACCAGGACCCAGTGCCACTTGACCATTCCCAGACGTTGGAAAAAGGAGAATAGCGAGTTCTTTGGTACCAGGCCAGCATAGGACGACTGCCACCAGGAAGCGAAGGTACCTGCATGTTCGTCGCGTCAGTTACCGCATATAGAACGCCATTCGCGAAAAAAAAATTGTACATGTTTTATCGTTCTTTGGTTCTCGTCGCCTTTGCTTTTGCCAAGTTTCCGCGGAACACATCTTCTCGCTTCTGTCCGCCATCGCCTCCTCCTTCCCTTCCCATCGCATAACACCCACAATCAAGGAAAGCACGGAGGAGCAGGAGACTGGAGCAATGAAAGCAAAAGAATGCATATCCATACACGTACCTTGAACCGGCCCCAACTCTGCAAAACCGAGCGCTTCGAGCACCCACGGCGCAACGACAGCGAGTACGCCCAGCGCAATGACGGTGCACATGACGGGATGCTCGATCACGAAGCCTTCGATGCTCTGCGCTGCTTCCCACGCGCGATGGTACGCGCTGCGGATGGTTGGCCCGAGTTTCTCGTGCGACGCTTGGAGCGCGGCCGTGAGCTTTTCTAGCACGTATTTGGCCATGTTGGAGCGCCAGCCTGCTGCGCCGACGACGGAGTCGAGGTGCATGTGCAAAGCTGGGCCGGTGAGGGAGGTGGTGAGGAGTGCTGCGACGACATCGTTGGCGGTCTCGGCGGCGGAGTGTGGGTTGGATGGGGCGGCGGAGAGGAGCGCGGCTTTCTCGGTGGGGTAGGTTTCGTCGGTGGGTTCTGTGGTGCCGCAAGGGAGGCATGCGAGAATTGCTTGGAGACGTGCCATTGCCATGGTGTGAGATGGTTGTATTGCCTTGATGGTGAGTGTGGTTGTGGTGCTGATATGTGTTCAGGTTTAGCGCTTGTGGCGTTGCTGCGCCGCATGGGCGGTCATGGTGAAGGTGAAATGGGACAGCCTTGTCCAACGGTTTCTTTAACGCCGCATGAATGCGCTGCAGCTGTGGCTGTAAACTTCATGCTGAAAGGCTGCCGACGAGGCGCACTTTGTCTTGAGACTGCAGGCATCAAGACACGTCGACGTAACATGGAAGGCAGTAAAATGATCTTCTTGGACCCAGAGTAGGCAATATGGCCAGTATGCGCACCATTTTGACATGCTCTAGCAGGCAGTCGTACGGCTGGGAGATGTCCAATTTCACGAAAGTCGTGCCACATCAAGGCTTTGCGCGATACAAGCTGGATATGTGCTCTCCACTACGCGCAATTACGAAAGGCTACTTCTCGTCTTGGTAGGAGCGAGAGATGTTTCCGTACCGTCGCGGTTCATCGACTGCCGTATCGCAGTGAAGACAAAATAGCTCTAGGTCGGTTCGGCGTACCTCGTCTCACACGTGCTAACTCTCAAAGTGAAGGTATGATTGGACTCAAAACAAAGGTATTACTGGACCTAATGTAGAAATATGACTAAAAGAAAGCATAGTACCGTCGTTGCCATCCATTAAACGAAGATATAGCGGGGACTCACAATTAACGAGCCTCTCACAACTTCCGAAATCCACGTGCCCCATACGTAATGAGGCTCGCGAAAGAGACCTACCGCAAATAAAAGAGCAAGATAGCAAATGATTCCCACGAAGGCGGTACAAATGTTTGCGGGATTTTTCAATCACTCGCTACATAAACTAAGTTTCTCTTACTTGCACCTCAAATCACTCAGCTTCCATCACCTTTACTTCGTCTAGAGACTACCTAGTACGATGTATCAGTATAAGAAGATCCCAACTATCGCTCAGATTCCACGACTTCGTACCCCCTTCGACACGTTTGAACAACACCCAACACTGCTTATCTCGTCGACCACGGCACAAGATGGGTGGCCATGCCTTCAAAGGACTGTACTGTCCACGAATCTCTCCAGCTGTCTACCAAAAGGTCAAAGCACAGGCAATCGCTGCGTTGCAGACCGTCTTCGCCCAAGTCGTTGTGCCAACTGAAATGCCTGGCAAGCAAGACTTCGGCGACGTCGACTTTCTAGTCTGCGAGCCTCTACACTATCCACACACTACCACGATCGACAACTTTCCCTGGCAGAGCACCGTTTGTCTCATCAAAGAAGTCCTTGATACCACCCACGGGCGCCGCGGCTATCTCACCCCAGATTGCATGTACTTCGCCATCGACCCTCCCC
Organism: Alternaria solani; assembly: GCA_002952155.1. NCBI lineage: Eukaryota > Fungi > Ascomycota > Dothideomycetes > Pleosporales > Pleosporaceae > Alternaria > Alternaria solani. The sequence continues at coordinate 78,821 of CP022032.1, read as the reverse complement.
ACGGCGAAGAGAACTACTTCATTCAGATCGACGTCAAGGTCTGCTTCAAGCCCGAGCTGTTCCATTGGTGTCACTTCGAGCTCAACTACGCAAGTAATAGCAAGATCATCGGAAGTATGGTGAAGCCACTGGGCCTTACCATCGACCCCGACGGTATACACATCCGCGTCGAAGAGATTGAAGAGACGAACTTTCCCGGAAGCATGGTATGGATCAGCAAGGACCCGAAAGACGCGCTGCGGATCGTCGGCTTGGATCGGAGGATATTGAATGCTGGCTTCAATAGCAAGGACGAGATCTACAAGCAAATTGCTAGCTCTTGGCTGTTCCACCCAGGTCACTTCGCCGCACGACTGGCTGAGGAAAAGTATAACGATCGGCTGGAAGATCGCGCGCCGTACTGGACGGCTTTCATCAAAGAATGGGTACCCGAGCATTACCCTGGATACTGTCTCAACGAAGCCAGCCAGCGCATCGACGATGATCTCCATGCATGGTATGACCGTACCAGGGCAGCCGTCCGCGAGAAAGTCTTCACCATGTTTCCTCACGTCGCAACGGAATACTACACTAAGCGCGCCGCTTGGGCCAAAGAGTGCGAGGAGCAGAGACTACGAGATCTCATCACTGAAACCATACCAACTGGCACGAATGGATGGACCAACGATATCCTTCAACCTACCATCGTCGTCAAGCATCAACAGTCTATCACTCCCGATCTCTTGCCTGCGATGATCGGGGAGATGACACCACCTTTAACACCACTCCTCACGCCTACCACACCCTGCTCACCTGTCTCGTCGTTCTTCCCTGCCATCTCCTCTACTCAGTCCGAAGATGTACCAGTGTATACTGATGCCCTTCCACGCACACCAGTAGTGCCATTCACACCATACCCCCCACCAGCCAACATGTCGCCCTCAGCCAAACTTCTCTGTCTCTTCCGCTGGACACTCTTCGACCACGAAACTGGCACTCCTTTCCTTGCTAGTGTGCCGCGCGAAAAGGATTTCCAGATGCAGTGGACAGATGCGACGTATGCCGGTGCGACAGATGAGATGTTGACGCATTGGGCGAGGGATATGTGGTGGCGTGTCTGGGTGAGGCAGGCGGCTGTTAATTATGTCGGGATGTGGAAACGGAGGTTTGCGAAGGAGGATGCGAAGACTTTAAGGGCAAAGGTGGCGGAGAGCTTGGAAGATGATAACAAGAATGGAGAGAAGATGGAGACTAGGGAGGTAGTGGCTGATAAAGGCACGGGGAGGCTGGTAAAGGTTAAGAGTAGGTTGGCGAGGTTGAATGAAGGACTGCTGTCTTCGGCCTAGGTGTCCAAGTAGCACGCAAGGCGGTTATGAGGTTTGTATGTCTGGCTTTCACATGCAACAGCATGCTAGCAAACACATTCTCGTGTAAATAATTCATTCCATTCAACTCTCATTCATGGAGTTTGCCCACCGCCCTGCTGTAGAAGCGCTTCCCGCCGCTGTCTCATCCTCATCTCTTCCGCCTCTAACCATTCTACCTCCCGCCGTCTCTGCGCTTCCGCGTGTGGAGAAACCTGCGCAGCCTGCGTACCAGTCGGATCCGTTTGCGGCACTTGAGCCATTTCAGACCCACGTCCATCATCTACCGCAAGGTTATGCGTTGACCCATGTTCCTCCGCCCCGGCGAACGGTAATTCGCCTGGCTGATCTTCAGCTTTGAGCTCATGCGCTCCGCCTATTGCGTGTTTGTATGACTGCGACCGATCGAGTTCTTGAGTGAGGCCGTTTCCAGACATTTCCTGGTATTCTGTTTGGTATGCGCCAGCCGTTGGAGCAGTCTGGTGCGGGTCAAGAACTATCTTGTCGCCGTCGCCTTCCCTTCTCACTAGCTCGTCTTCGGTGAGCACGGTCGTGGGTTGTTGCGTCCTCCTCTTCTTGCGGCGCCAGAAAAACCAGCCGCCTATGATGAGGGCGATAACGAGGACTGCGCCAATGGCTATGCCAGCTATTGCGCCGCTACTTATGCTTGGATCGGGAGCGGGCGCATTGGTGGATGTGTCACTAGGTGGCGCTGTCGATGTGGATTGTGTGGTTTGCAGTGTCGACTCTTGGGTCTCGGCTGTGGATTGCGGAGCAGGTGTGAATAGAACCGCCGGAGGGTTCGACTGAAGGCTTATAACAAGATCATCTATCGTGGTTGGTGTTGCTTGTGGAAATACTATTTCCGATCCAATGGAAAGACGAAGATCCGGCGCTGCGATTACCGTCACAGGGGCGAACGTTGTGCTGTCTAGGGATAGAGTCGCCACATATGTCAGATCATTCGGATCGGTGAACGACGTACGGATCGGTACGCTGAGCCATGAAGTCGGAGTAGGCGGGGTAGAACTGGGAGGGTTTATTGCTGTTGATGTAGTTGGGCCAGCGTCAGAATCTATCGGTTGGATGGATAGAAACGATTCTTGCGGAGGTGGTGGAGTAGACGATACCAACTGAGGAGGCGATACCGTTAAATCTTCTGGCAGAACCGTTGATTCTTCTGGTAGAACCGTCGAAGCTGCTGCTTCAACCGTCGACATTGTTGTGGATTGTATTCCGCCGTCTGTCAGTCGTGAGATTTCCAAGCTTACGTAGGATCTCCAGACTCACGATGCCCGGATGCTGGTCTAGGCAGTGATTTCTAGCAATACATCCAGGTGTGAGAAGAGAGCTCGAAAACCGCGACAACTAGGCGAAAGGAAAGTATGGAAGCCAAACTACCTGTGGACGCCTTGGGGCGGCCGCTTTGACATCCTCTACGGCTGCAGCGCTTCGCCCAATTGGGTAAGGTCCCTGAGCCTTGTTAGATCCGACCAATGGCAGTGAGGCTTAGGATTCTGGACCCCAGTCGTGCGGCCTACATCTCGAATCAGCGCGCATGGGAATATTGGGGGGGCGCATGAGATTGGGGGCCAAATCCACCACCAACTCTCAGCCTGGCCAATGGCGTGGATTGCGGCTTCACACCACCATCGGTTATCGTTCCAAATAAGGGCAACAAGGTTACATCCTGCTAACAACTAGCATACTGAGCCTGATAACAGGACATGTTCTCAGCCTCCTCGAACGCTGACCAATCTGAATGTGGGCCCCCTTAGCCACCTAGGTAGATCGCATATCGTTACTGCTGATTACCGATTACACTTTGCGTACATCAAATAACACGCAGTCTTGCGCATGAACTGCCACATCCTACTGATGTGCGAAATAAATATAGATTAGATGAAGCTGCTGCGCATTCTCTTCCCAGCCAACATGTCTCTTTTCAACACATCCTGTACATCTTTGGGGTTTGAGAAAAGATGGTTTCTCTCTTCTACCATCGGCACTGCCTACAGCCTTGTCGGAAAAATGTCTCGCACGTGATAAGTATGTTCGCGCTTTCCTTTGTAGGCCATGCCAACTGTAGGGTGTTGATGCTTAGTTTGTATAGGATCGATGATGCGGCTGGAATCTAGAAAGCAGCACGCCCGTCAAGACGCCTCGCCTGAACAATCGTCTTAGTAGGGGCGTTGATGGCATAGAAGGCAACACTGCTGATGTGTATGCTTTGGAAACTGCCTGTCGACGCGTATGATCCATCGTTGCATAAAGTTTGCCATGCGCGCAGTGCAGTTTGTAATGGATTTTGGTTAGCACTAAACCTTGAAAACCATACAATCGACCGTTGCCATACAATAGGCCTCCGCCAGGAGACCTAAATACGACTCTACGCACTGGAGGAAGGTGACCAATCAAATATCTCAAAAAATGCCTCTACCATTTCGAGCCCAGAAGGCTGATATCGTATGGATCAAAGTCTGACTGTTTAAAGTATTCGAAAACACATTGAAATTTTCCGGTGCGGGTCGGGCTAACAAAAAGATTCTTTCTCATACGATCCAACGCTGTTCTATGCCGCTGTCTGCTTGTCCAAGTCGGCTGTAGAAGTGCCGATCTGATCGAGGACAGTAGGGATAGGTCCATTCATTCTGATAACGAAGTCGCCCGCCATGGAAGGCCTAAACTTACGTCAGCACACGTCCTCCCTACTCGATACTCATCCGAACAACTTACCCATTGAGAACGTGAGCTAATCTGAGACGGTGACCCTGCTCCTCCAGGACCCGGAAAGTGTATGAAGGGTCGTCGCAGCTGTAGACACCACCGACCTCGATGTGGTCAGCAGCGCAGCGGACGTTGTCTACACGTTGAGAATGGATGTGGAAGTCGATTTGCGGGTAGCCGTTGACACCGACGTAGACAAAGTTGGAGATGGTAACGGTCTCGAAGGGGTCACCATGGACGTCAGGTGTGGCGGTAGGTGCGGCGGCAGTAATACTGGCAAACAAGGCAGCGATGGCGAGCTTCATGATTGATGCGTGAATTGGTAGTGAAGGTGGGTGAGATGCGCAAGTCTGGTTAGGAAGAGATTGATAGATGGCAAGTAGTGAAGACCTGATGGAAGAACTCGACGTTTATATATGCATGTCAGTCTGCGTCCGGAATTGGCAAGCGCAGGGACAAGCTTTCTTCTATTTCAGATGTCGGTGCGAAGAATGCTTGTGCTTTCGACAATTCTATACGATGTTACATTGAAGGTTAGTTCTACGGACAGTGGATCGCTGAACGGACGTCAGAGTGGGTACAATTACTAGTAGTGATGCTAAAGGCAGTCTTCGTGCAGTGGATCCTTTCGAACTTTTGTGGAAACGGAGCTTCCGAGCCAACTAGTGCCTGTGAGCCTTTTCGTCACCTCCTGTTTCCAAACATTGGAGATCATTCCACATTGCACAGATCCATCACAGACCACCACAGACCATGAATTTCGATAACCGTCTCGTGATTTTATCGTAAGGGCCACATAATCTCCGATCGTTGAGCAGTGATGCATGGAGAGCCCACGTCGACCCTTCGCTTCACCCATGTGGGGTACCGCTATTGGGGTCAGAGTCTGGTATCGAGACAGGCTCGGTGCCTGTCGAGTGAGAGATTCTCTGGAGAAGAAACTACTATGGAGCCACTGGGAACGTCTTCCAGAAGATACGGTAGGTGTGTCGAGGAGCCCATGTGATTACCCGCCGGCTGTTCTGATATCATCCGTAGTAGCTACCGGTCGGTGGGTAGCCGGACCCGTCAATGCTAAATTTGGAATCTCAATAAGGGGAATTCATGCGCATCTACCGGAGAAACCCTAAAAACTGGAACAACTACCAATCTTGGGGAGCAACCAAGTGATGGAATCACGCCTGATGACGTTGGTGACTAAGAAATGGAAGCTTCACATTGGTCACTGAGGATGATGTCGACTTCCTGGTTGGAAACAGCTGTGGCAAGATAGGACCTTGACTTTCGAGCTTGTCGTTCTCGGTGTCTTTGTCATTCCAGCACCCCGCTCCAGATGCAAGATAACTCGGCCGACATTGTGAAAAGACTGGCTAGGCCACGTTTAGTCTAGCGCAAAGCAGTACATTCCCATCACAACAGCAGACGCTCAACTACACTATACCCTATCACCGACCCACCACGCCACAACTCAACCCTCTCCAACCTTGCACGCCTGACATCCGCTATATCACCTTCCTCCAGCATCTGCTCACTCAAACCCTCGCGTCCCTCAACTTCACTATCAGCGGCTTCTTCTCCCAGAGCGTGAACACCCTCTGATCTGCCCAGTGCTCACTGTCCGCACAGAGCAGCATATCGAAGTTGAATACCACCTTTGAGATGATGAGCCGCATCTCGTGGTATGCCATGCTACGTAAAGTCAGCGGGTGCCACTCCGAAGCGCAGAGCGCCGTGTGTGGGCCTGAATATGGACATGGTCATGGACAGGCATATGACAGTTGTAGGGGAATTTGAGGGATGAAGAAGGCACCTACTTCTTGCCTATGCAGTTCCTAGATCCTACAGAGAATGGTTGCATCGCGTGTCTCCGATCATTTGCAAACCTGTCGTCGCCTAGCCAACGCTCAGGCACGAAGGCGTTTGGCTCTCGGAAATTCTGCGGGTCTCTGTTCATAGAGTACTGCGGAGTACCGACAATAGTCTGGCTGCGTAAGCGACTTGCTTCATCATCCTGTATCGACGTCCGGACGTACATTTGGGGGGACGAATTTCCCGCAGATCGTGGAGCCGTTTGCAGGCGTGAAGTGTGGCAAACCAACTGGTATCGGGGGGTAGAGACGCAGCGCTTCCTTCAAACAGGCAGCGAGGTACGGCAGTGCAGCGATAGCCTCCATGGACATGTCGCTTGAATCTGCAAAGGCGCCGCGGATCTCGCTGCTGAGCTTCTGCATTGTGGCCGGGTTCTTCAGAAGAAGATACGTCAAGCCTGAGAGCAGCGTGGCCGTGGTTTCGGTTCCCGCAACCATGAAAGCGGTCGCGTTCGAGTCCATTTGCGAGCGGGATAACTGCTTATCTTTGTTCTGCGTCAGTGCATAGTCCCACAGGTCACGGCCTTCGGTTGTCCTGCCGCGTTCAATACGCTTCGAGACTCGGTCAACGCTGTATTGGAAGTGCTCCTGCCTCGTCTTCCGCGCACTTTCAGGGAGATTGGCTGTGACGATGCGAGAGAGCCATGGGTATTGTTTTATCAGGTTGAATCTGCATGTGACTCTAATAGAATCGAAGATGAGAGACACCCAAGGGTTATACTTGGACTCGTCTAGCATGTGTAATGGCTCTCCAAACGTCAGGTCGCCCATGATATCAAACGAGGTGACTCGCGCAGTCAGTCGACATATTCAAATCCATCGCAGAGTACATACAGTTGTAGTTTGTCACCATATCAAAACGCTTCTCTGGTTGCTCACGTACTTCGGCCCTCAAGTTTCGTACTAGCTGGTCCACATACTTCATGAACAGCGGCTCTTGTTCTTTCAGTGCGCGATCAGAGAAGGCGGGTTCAAAAATGCGTCGCACACGCAAGTGGTCCTCAGGAACCTGCTCCTCTAGTATAGATGCAACCCCGTTAGGGGCGATAAGGCCGCCCCAGACCCAATCTTTGGGCGGCACCGAGCCGCGAGTGCCCTTACCCTTGCCCTCGCCATGGCCATAGATGTCGCGCCAGGCGTCTGGATGAAGAAAACTAAGCTCGTCAGGGCCTACGCGCACCACGTCGCCATATTGTTCGTGTAGCTCCTGAACATATTTGTGTAGACGACCATTCCAGACTGCGACGTTACGAGGCAGCCGAGTGAACGCTGCGAGCCGAGGGCCGGGGAATCCAGCGAGCGGGTGAAAGTAGACGCGATATATTCCGCGGAATATCCATGCGGTGAGGAGCTGGCTCGTCAGCAGTGCGTCAGGGCAGTGCGAACTTTAGTGAAAACGCATGACCTCAAGAGGCCTATCGAATCGGGACTGCTACACTTACCAGAGCAACAAAAACGACGCCTGTGAGCGAAATGGATGCATTTCGCACCACGGACATGAGCACATGGGCTAACTGAGTAGACTGCAGCATCTCGTCGCAGAGACGTCTGCTACAGCGCCTTCAAGGTCTTCTAGGGTGCCCTATCGTTGCTTTTATACTACACCCCTCTATTGCTCGCGTAATATGCAGATCAATGCACATGCCTTACCCAGGGAAAGACCCACAGTTTCGACCAGGGGTGGGGGCTGCGAGCTGCACAAGGTTCTCCGAAATAGACAAAATCCCAGGAACTCTCACCTGCCTTGTCACTTCCAATCATCTCACACGTTACTATCATTAATCGCTATCAATCTTCGTTATGTTTAAGACTCCACCCTATAACTTTTTATGTCATCGTTCTAGTAAACTTGTACTCAGCTAAATCTTCACACATAATGACGCTGAGCACGAACCTGCAACACATGTGGTACTACTCTGTCAATAGGCCGAACATTTTCACTTTGCGAATGTTCGGGATGGGGCTGTTTCGAATTAGCATTTCCGAATGATTCAACCTTCCGAATATTGAAATGTTCCGAATGTTTGAAAATGCCGAAAATCTTGAACATATTCAATGAGCTGGACTAGCAGGTTGATATAAGCAACTACTGCAGCTTTAGATTAATAAGCTGTAGCTTGGTATCAGCTTCTTCGGTGTCGATAAGCAAATGTGTTAGCATTTGAAAAACCGCTGCTAAACAACCCTTTTCTAAAGGGACTATACACAACATTTCCAGACCTTTTTGTCCTTATAAACTTCCAGAGCAGTAGATTGGCCAACAAGCATAGCATTTCAATGCTTTCCCGGGATGCACGCATTCATTCACGGCGTTCGTTGGGGATCCACAGCTCTTGGCAAGAAGCCATGTTGAATACCGTAACAACCGATCGCCAACTCAAGAACCAAGGATTCTTTGCACCCATGCCGATTTCACGTTCTCAGCATGCTGCGCCAACAGCGTATCCGACGCTAAGATGTCAAACCCATGGAAAGCACCAGGCCACACATGCAATTCACATTGCACGCCACACTTCCACAGCTGCGACGCGAACGCCACCGCCTCATCACGAAAGACTTCGCAATCCCCAACATCTATAAAAGTCTGCGGCATACCGTGCAAATCCGTCGCTCGCGCCGGCGCCACCAACTCACTGACCTCCGTCCCGCCGCGTTGGTCCCCTAGCACCATATCCCACGCCATCCGGTTTATTGTCCCAGACCAAAGCCCGTCGTTCGCAAACTGCTTCGACGAAACCGTGCAATCACGGTCGTCGAGCATAGGAGCGAACAGCATCAGCGCTAGCGGAGATATCTTTTTGTCGTCGCGGCACAACATAGCAGTGCCGCATGCTATCGGCGCTCCACCAGAGTTCCCTTGGATAACGATACGCGACGCATCGATACCCAGTTCCTCGGCGTGCGCAACGACCCACTGCAGTCCTGCATACGCGTCGTGCAGCGCAGCAGGCGCGGGGTGCTCTGGCGACAGCCGGTACTCGGGCGCCACGAAGACGGTATCGATGGCAGCGAAGTAGCGCATTACGGTATCCAGGGCTGTGAAACGTGTGCAAGTGATTTGTGCGCCGCCATGGAGACTGTAGACAACGGCGCGGTTGGTGTTGGAGGAGCTTTTGCGCGTAAAGACTGAGAGGGTTACGGGCGGGTCGTTTTTGTGCAGGCCTGGGACGCTGTGTTCGATATGTTCGAGGTCTGGTATGGTTTGGAGGATTTTCTCGGCGGAGTAGCCATCGGGTGAACTGCGTAGTTGCTCGACGGTGAATTTTGAGGGGGGAATGGTGCCGAAGGCTTCGATGGCTGGTATGAGTGATGGAGCGTAGGGTGGTCGGATTGGTGGCTCTTCCTTGGCAGCCGATTCGATTGAAGTAACAGCCGTCATTGCGTTATGAGGTTTGCAAGAAGTTTGTCGTAATCGCAATTATGGGTTGTGCCGAGTATCGTCTAGGAAAGGATGTCTTGAGGTTCGAATCGCTTCCAAGGTTTGTGGTGCCGATGACAGTTTCTTCAGACATGGTCTGTCGAGTTGTTACATTTATTTGATATATAGCCGATAGCTTCGGAGCGGAAGTCGCTATCGCTGTATCCTCGGTGCGATTCGTAGACACCCAAGGACGACCTATACCCAGGCTCCCGGTATGTAGCCCAGTCTACACAATGGTACAGGGATCCGAAGCATACCTAACTGGCGGTGGATGCCACAATGACAATAGACAAATTTGGAGGCTGACAGATGCCGGTCCTGCAACCTGTGAGCAAAACCCGTGCGTGCACTAGATCCGGCCCACGTCTATCGAACGGGAAATATAGGCTAGTCTTAACATTACAAGGTGTTGGCCTAATAGAGTATTCGGAAGGACTACCTGATTAAACTAGCCTACAGAGTACTGCCGTATTTAGTAATCGACCGGCAGATTCGTATAAGAGAAAATCGGAGCACTAGTACGCTATACCCCTTTACGACTCTTACAGAAGAGGGATGTACCTTGTTTACTAGTAAACATGCTAAATTCCTCGGAATCGGCGGGCTGGAAGTAAACAGTCCCGGGCGTTACCGATTTCCTGGTAAGCAAAAGTCTCCGATGTTGTAGAATCGGCCGATTATGTCAACAAAAAAAGGACCGGCTGATCGCGAAGTATACAGGTCCTGTATGCTGAGTCCTCCGTATTTACCTTTCATGGAATCTCTCAGCCCAGTCACTAGTCAGTCGCAGAAGGGTGTCTCACCACCACCCATGCATGACGATGATGTATACCCAGTGCACGTTTTTGACGACACCAAGCTGCTCCGTAGCATTCTGATGACATGGACGCTATATTTCAACGATGTTCTCGACGCAGAGAAACTCCGTGTCTCGCTATCAAGACTGCTAGAGATTGGAGACTGGCGGAAAATCGGGGGTCGTTTGAGGTTGAATGTAAGATATGCTGTACATAAGGTGGTCTATTGAAAACTTGTAAACTAACTGCTTTGATTTCAAGGCACAAGGAAAGTTGGAGATCCACGTCCCACGTCCTTTTACGGATAAACGGCCAGCGTTCTCTTACAGCGTCAAACAAGAAAACATAGCTGTCGAAGACCACGCAGTGGCTAAGCGGTTCCCGAAGCCAGTAGGACATGTATCGATATGGTCTGGACCGCAGGAGTTTTGCGACTTGGCTACCTCATCCGATGCGCCAGTAACGCTGGAAGACCTGCTCGCTGTGGATACACCGCAGCTGTCGGTCCACATTACATCGTTTACCAACGCGACCTTTGTCGGCCTGTCCTGGCCCCATACGCTGATGGATGTCATGGGCCAGCAAGCCCTTCTGCACGCCTGGTCACTCGCTCTGGCTGGTCGCGAGGCAGAAGTACCGCGTGTGCTTGGTGCGCGGGACGACATTCTACGCACACTTATCGATGCCGGCGGTCAAAAGCTAGAAGAACATGTTCTCAAAGCAAAGCAGTTGGATGGTCCTGCGATAGCAAAGTTTGGCGCATCGTTCGACACGCTTACTGGCCCGGCGCCAGAAACGCGAACAGTGTGTTTGTCTAAGCGCGTAATGGCCAAGCTACGCTCCGAGGCACTGCAACATCTCCCCTCTTCGGATGTCCATACTGGAGAAAAGCCGTTCATAAGCGACGGCGATGTGCTTACAGCATGGATAGTACGTGCCGTTGCAATAGCGTTGCCGCATCCAAGTCCTATAACCGCATTACACACCATGAACGCGCGTTTCAGACTGCCATCCCTCAAAACCGCAAACGGAGTCTATCTCCAAAACATGTTGATAAATGCCTTCGCGCTTTTGCCCGCAGATATTGCAAGCGGTCCAATAGGTCCCATTGCGTTATGCAATCGCCAGCATCTGGTACAGCAAGCAACCGAAGCACAGGTCCTAGCCAGTCTGCGAGAACAGCGACTAGCAAACGATACTTATCCACTGCTCTACAGCGACGCCGATGCCCTGTTGGTGCCATTTACCGATTGGACAAGAGCCGAGATCTTCCGCGTCGCCGATTTCGGATCCGCTGTGATGCAGGCGGGAGAGAGCGCGCAGACGAGATGCAATCCGTCTGGCACGCCGGTGTTGCACCATGCATCGGCACGGCGAGTGAATGCTGCAGCGAGGCTTTTCGTGTCGGTAATGGGTACGGATTATGGTGGGAATACTTGGCTTACGGTGACGTTGCCGCTGCGCGTTTGGGAGAATGTGGAGAGGGGGTTGGAGGAATTGGAACAGCCGGAGTGAACCTAGGGATTGGCTGAGACCTTTTAATCGAGTACTGAATTCGTGTGGATGTTATTAGTGACGCTTTTTTTTTCTTGAATGATAAAGTGTAAGCGCAAACAGAGGTATAGGTTGGGAAACAGAGGCGGGACTAGAAGTGAAATCTATAGATAACAGAACGAGATTGAATATTCTGGACACTCTTGGGTTCGACGGTGGAGTTGGAGCCTGACGGGTTGGTGCCTTCCCGTTCGTCGTTCTCATGTCCTCCGTTCAAAGCCCTGCTTACGTCTTGAATGCCGTCGTCCCTGTCTAACCTCACCGTTCCGCCTCCCTCATTATCCATCCTTCCATATCCTTATCATCTTGAACCTTCAACAGCTCACACACATGCACATTCTACACCCGACTCCTCCAATCCCGCTCATCGCGGCAGTACCGAACCAACCATCTTGCCTTTGTCCTTGTTCTTCGCCAGGACCCGTGACGATCCGCTACTCGGCCCCACAGAAAAGTCTAGATCCTCCAACGGTATATCCGCCGCGTACATATCTTCTCGCTGCACGTTCTCACGTATCGTTGACAACAAGGGCGGTCGCGCGCGGTTTTTCTGCCAGGGCTTGCGGGAGTTGCGAGGTGATGGACGGGGGTTCGGTGTAGTGAACGACTGCGATAGTGGTGATGGTGGTGGTTTCCAGACGTAGCATAGGACCATGGTGAACCAGATTAGAATGATGATGAACAGGGCGATGACGTCTAGGTCCATGGTGGGTGTGCTGGGAGTTTTTTGTAGACATGGCAGGCTGTATGCTAGCTTTATTTTCTGTGGAAGAGGGATTGGATTGATTGCTCAGCGTGTGCTTCGTCATCGGTCATGTTCGCTTGTTGGCTGCGCTATTTCCGCTACATAGATACGCCGTGTTGTGGATGCGTACGTAGGGTCGTGGGGATAGACGTCGCAGACCCGCACCTTTTGGCCGGAACGGGCTTAACGTAGGATTCTTGAGATAGTGGGTCTGGTCGTGTACGGCTTGAGTATCGTCGTTGATTTGCAATCAATTCGCATGGAAGGCGACAGGTTGGACTCGCCGTAGGTGAAAGACGGTCTCAGACCATGTCGTCTGGCTTTGGGTGTTGCTTTTGAGGAGTCGGAGGTAGCGTTGCCAAGGCTTCTTCTGGCAGTACTGGAGGCGGACTCCAGAGAAGACAGAGAGCCAACGTGAAGACAACCAACAGAAGAATGATAAAGGTGAAATAGTCCATTGCGCTACGTTGGTGAAGAAGATGCAAGACTGATGATGTTCAGAATATGAGGATTAGGCAAACGACGACATTGCCTTTGTTTAAGAGGAGATTCGAGGTAATAAACACAAGGAGGCATTTCGGTTGTGGGCGGTGGTATTCTAAACTCAGCTTTGGCACAAGTATCTTGGTAATGGCTGTGTAGCTTGGTGTTGGCTTGGTTCAAACTTGGTAAATTTGTGGTAAATTCGCGCCATGGACCGGATCGGGCTAGGCGGGGTGGTGTGGGTTGGCCATCCATGCATGCAGGCTTACATGATATTGGTGCAATTTGCACCACGAGATGCGTTGGATTCGACGCGCATGACGGTGACGTTAGTATCGAAGTAGATGCTGGATGTACGTTGCTGTTGAAGTTTTTAGTGCATTTTGAAAGATGGCTTGTTTCAGTGGTAGACGGATACGGCGTGCAACTTGCATAAAACTAGGTACGAATACTCAGCGGTCAGATGCAAAGATGCAGTTGTTCGTGCATCTTGCAGCGCAGGGCAATACTTGGCTGGTAAGGCGGACACCAGTGAAGTCGGGACGTTGATCGAGCTCTAGAATGCGGAAGAGATGATAGTCATTGAGAAAGTATGGGGAACAGTCGCTCCCTGGAGAAGGAAGCAAGTCTAGTGTCGTACGAGCCTCGGGTTCTCCGACATGAGCGCTGCAGATCGATGGTGCGAGGCAGCCGAGGCAGAGAACAAGACGGTCGCAACATGAATGTATGATGAGGAGCAGCGGGTTAAATCGGAAACACGTTTACGCTGTTGGATGCAGGGGCAAGGCGTAGCACCAGCCATGATTCCCCCAGACTGAGCTGCTGGGATGGCCGAACCTGGAGGTGATCGGACGGGAGCTACGGCAGGTTCGGCCAAGGAAAAGGAAAGTCGTTTGGCGCCAGTGCAGCACGTCGGACCGCAACAAAATGATGGGACACGGATGCGCGCCAGTCGAAATGCCCACGGAGGAGCTGCCCTTGTTGGCTGTTAGGGCCACTCGGACCGCGGAGAGACGGTTATTGCGGCGAGAAGGTCTGTCCGAGATGAAGGGAGCAGGGTGAGTGTGGGAGAGGAGGTGGGATGCGTGCCTGGGCTACGGTGGAGTGACGACGAGTACGAGGGTGAATGCATGTCATGTCGGGGGTGGCAGGGAAGGAGCAAGCGAGCGAGCAGGTTGGTGCTAGTGGGCATGTGGGCGCAAGAGGCCCGCTGGCATGTGAAGGTCAACTTCTCACGCGCAACTCAACGCATGCAACCTCGACATCTCTCCCACCCGACGCTCTCACTGCTGCCCACATCACCTGCCTGCATGGTCGGCGCCTTCCGGGGATGCGACCACAACACACACGGCGTATTTGAACCGGGCTGCGCTTCCAGCGGGCCTCTGCGAATGCTCCTTCCTCACGTCATATTGCGCGCGACTCTCCCAACAGCTCTGCACCGCGCCAATCTCGACGCCCACGGCCGCATACCCTCTGCCACGCCTAGTCGCCTGTCCCCGTCCCCGTCCCCGTCCCCGTCCCCGCCCCGCCATTCTCACGGCCGGCCACGCCAACACACGGCACACGGCAGCCTGTCGCCCGGCCTTGTCCTCGACAACGCCGCCAAGGCCTCAAGCTGGAGACGCTGTCGCTCCAGTCGTTCGCGGGGCTCGCGGGTGCTACGGCCAGAGGCCTCCCTCGTCCCGCCATGAACGACAAAGACCCCCCGCCCTTTGGCTGTATGTCCACCTACTACGCCCACGACCCGTCGCTGGCTGACCGCGCAGACACCTTCTCGGCCGACTTCTTCGAGACGGCGCCCTCGCAGTACGACAACAATGGCCAGTCCATCCTCAGCGACATGGAGAACCAGCAGCTCGACAACTTCTTCTCCCTGACCAATCCCTTTGACACGCTCGACTCGCACCCCCTGCCGCCCGCCCTCGACGCCAAAGCGAGCGCCCACGACTACAACAACTGGGAGGACTTCATCGCCCCGCCCACGGTCCACCGCGTCACGAGCACCATTCCCGACCAGGCCCGGCCCCAGAGCAGCTTCCACCACGACCACCAGTACCGCCACGCCGACTTTCTGGGCAACACCGAGGACGAGCTCCAGGCCGCCACGGCCCTCTTCAACCAGGCACAGCCATCCTATACCAATGGCCGCTCGCACAGCTTCCACGACATGCCGAGTGCCTCCAACGCCTTGCCCACAAATCCCGTCCACAATCTCAACATCGGCACCCTGCCCATGGGCCCGCAGCATGGCCTCTTGCACGAGCGCCTGGGCGCCCTGGTCCCCAACCACAGCACGCCCGCCATGGACGCCCACTTCGCACCGCAGTGGTCATCGAGCAAAGCACCGCAACAGCACCAGACCGAATTCGGTCCCCCGCTGCAGAAGCTCGACTTGAAGAGGTCGTATGCTTTTGGCACAGACAACTCGTTTGGCAGCCCATCCGGGTACTCGGGCCCGAACGGCCATCCGAGCGAAGAGCATGCGGCACGCGCCTCGATACAGCATCTCGAGGAGACGTCGCACCATATACTACGCGCGGTGGCGGGTATCCAGGGCCCGGAGACGGTGCCGAATGCGTATACGCGTGCGCAACGCGATGACGATGACGAACCATCAGACGACGCGACGACGGAAGATGAATCTTCGGATCGCCCGGCGAAGAAGCGGAAAAAGAGCCAGGCACGGAATCATAACAACGTCACGCCGAAAAAGGTTGTACGGAATGGGAAAGCACGGAAGACGGCCACTACGACTGATGACTCGACCAACAACAAGAAAAAGCGCACGCCAGCTGCCACGAGCCAGAAAACCCACCGCGAGAACTTGACGGAAGAACAGAAACGGAATAATCATATCCTGTCCGAGCAGAAGCGCAGAGATTTGATTAAGCAGGGCTACAAGGATTTGAATGAGGTTGTGCCTGCGGTACGCGGTGGCGGGCTGAGCAAGAGCCAGGTGCTGGTTGAGGCGGCGAATTTCTTGGAGGCCTTGATTGATGGGAATGAGAGGTTTCGGGGGGTCGTGTTGGGGTAATGTCATGGGATTATAGTGTATCGTGTGTGTGGGAAATGTGGGATGTGTGCATGTTTACGAATTACGAGGAAGAGTATTCGGGCATGGTGGGTATGAAGGGTAGGGAATGGGGAATGGGAAGTGGTGAATGCATGCATGCATGACGAATTACGAAGACGAGATTCGGTAATATTGCAGCATCTACGCCACGGAGGAGGAATCGAAGCAGCAGCAGCATACTACTGCGACATATACACAAAAACGGAGTTACGGAGGCTACGATACCCCAAACCAAAGTAGATAATCTTCTTGTTCATATACTTGGCCAAATCTATTTGTTCTACAATGCAATTGGTGTGCCAATAGAGTTGAGGATAGTAGACGTCTTGCTCTACCGCAAGAATGCTTCTCTCAGGACACTATGCTGTACCCGTAGCAGTAGCCGTAGCAGTACCACCAGGCCCCCCAGTCTCAACAACCTTGTCCCCCGGAATCTCAATCCTCATCGCCTCATCCCGCACCCGCGCCGGCCCACGCTCATGTCCTTTTGGTACACCCGGGATCCTCGTATTCCTATTCTCCATCATTAGCTACTATCCCCTTTCTGCTTTCCACTAACTCACCGTTTCCCCCTCGCACCACCCGGTCCACTACCTTTCTTCTTCTTGGTAGCATCAGGGACGTAATCGCACCGTCCGTAGTCGTTACAAAACCCCGTTTTGCAAACAGCGTTGCTGCGGCAGGGGGAGCCGAGACAGGGATCCGTGGAAAGACACGCGACGCAGGTGCCCCAGGAACAGTATTCGTTTGCGGAGCAGTGGTGCGGGGATGTACATGGCGAGGGGTGGTGTGCGGGCGGGAGACATATCTCTAACGAGGAGGTAGAAGAGGAGGAGGAGGAGGAGGAGGAGAAAAGGCGGGCGATGGTGAATAGATGCGCCAACGAATCCGTATAACACGATGCATTAGGGTCATTCGGCAGCACAACCCGGTCCCATTGTTGTTGTTGCGTTGGTAATTCCGTTTCGTCGCCTTCGATTGTCCTCTTTCTCTCTTTTCTCTCTTCGTTGTCATCGTCTGGTTGTATACTCCTCCGCGCCACACACGCTTCACACACCCCTTGCCCCCCACACCTCAAATGCACCTGACACACCGCCTTACTATCACACCGCACCCCCACTCCCCCCGGATACTCCTGCTGTATCCCAGAACCCGCAACACACACACTATTCTTACACACGAGCTCCGGCGCACACCCATCCGCGGCATCACACAAGTGGCCCAGGCAGCCAAACGTACACGCGCTCTGCTGAATAATATACGGATTCAGACGCACACTTGATACATTCGAGAGGCCGCGGGGCGCCAATTTCCATTCCTGGCTAAGGGAGCCGGTGAGCATGGCGGACAGGCGCTGGGCTGTTTGTTCGTCGTGCGAGGGCGGGATGATGGAGATGGGTGGGGGCAGGTACCGTGTCCAATTAAAGTTGCTGCGGGCGGTGGCGGCGTGTGTGAGGATTGTTGTGAGGGCGGGCCAGGTCGTGTATGTCGGGTGGAGGGGGTTGATGCGGGATGTTGTTCCTTCGGAGAGGGTGGTGAGGTGGGAGTAGATCTAGGATTTCCGTCAACACCACAACACATGTTACTTTAGGAGATAATTAGAGGGTTAAACGCACCCAAGGTATTCCACGATAGTTCAGCGCGTTGCCTTGATCGAAGACGGCTTCTTTCTTGTAAAACAGACCAAAGTCCGGGTTATGCACATACGCCCATTCCTCCACCAACAACAACTTGCTCTCTTTTCCTTTTTTCCCCTTGCCCATTGCCCGTCCCGTCAGCGTGTTGCCCGGTACAAACATGTCAGCCCACGGCGTCCCCGCCGTTCTCTCCGCCGTCTTGTCAAAGTACCCATGGATGCCAATGACATCAATAGCCCTACATTCAAACACGCTGTCCGGGAAATTCTCAGTCCCAGCCACACTCTGCGGCCCAGAGACACCCCCGCTAATCACCGCGATCCCCGCGTCCTCGAGCCCGACGCTGAATTTCAGAAACGAAGCGATATCACAGAGCCAGGATTCGCCAGACGGAATCGGGCTGATGCCAGAGAATGGCTGGTTCTGTAGATCGACACCGAGAATGACTTCGGACAGGGAGCCCCATGGCCGGCCGTCAAAGTTGCGCGACGGATAGTGTTTAAAAAAGACTTCGAGACGCGTCTTGTAGAGATTCCGATACTCGTCGCTGCTATAAAAGTCCAAGAACGCGCCGTCCAGCTTCTCACAATACGCATCGCACGGCACGTCGTTGGAGCCACGCAGCGCATGTGCGTCGTGCGGCGCGATGATGACCTTGACCTGGCCCTTTGACAGGTGGTGAATAGCGGCGAGCGTGTCGTCAAACTGGTCCAGCAGAGACTTGTCGAAGCCGCCGAGCTCGCCCTCTGGATCTGGGTGTTGGGCGTCTGGACGGATGAAGAGGCGGATGACGCGGGCGCCGCTTTTGACAATCTCACGGATACTGGCGTCGCGGTGGGAGGGGGTGAAGAATTGGAGTTGGGGGTAGTTGACGCCAGCGAAGGAGTGGTGGTTGGCTGTTATTCTGAGCGAGGCGGATGCTGGAGTTGGCCAGGAGGTTAGAGAGATGAGGATGGTTAGAAGGGCGTGGAGCATCATGTTTGCGATGTGTACATGGAAGGCGATGGATGGACAGCAATGGACTGGACTGCGACGCGGTATAAGTCTCGCATCTTCAACTGGACACGTGTAGACGGTGTGGTAGAGACAGATCTCTGTTACGGAACGAGTTGTGAACAGGTTGCGGGATTGAGGCTGTTCATATACATATATTAATTGCGGTGGTGAGGATAGCCAATCACAGGTCGTTGGAGTTGTGTGGACGCGGGGCTGCTAACCTGGACGGCGGAATGATGCTGTTCAGCGGGGTGGATCTTCTAACGCCGGAGTGTAGGTCTGACATGCTGTTGTAGTGCTCGTGACGTTCTCGGAAAGCGGAATGCATAGCCAACGCGCCAAGGATGAATCATGCAAACTCGCGATTAGCAACATGTCATCTGCTGGGTGTGGCCCTACAAACATCCAAAGGAAGATGATGCGAGAAGCGCAATGTCCAGATCAGCGGAGAGTTCAGCGACGCTGCCATACCGCTCATGCGCTCTGCTACATGTCCTGGGTACATTGGTCGTGGCCTTGATTCGGACGAAATTATGCAACGTGCTGCAATGTCTTGCCAGTAACTGCTTATCAAGGGCCATGTCGGCTCTCTCGGCTCCCTCTTCTCGTTGCGATTGCCAAAGACTGTGTCTGTGTAATGAGAATCTTTGTGGGTACGTTCGGCGGGATACAGCTAGCCTGACCGACACGATGAACGTGAGGCACGAGCTTGCGACGCAGTCCATAGCGCGAGCGATAGCTGGGCGGAACTGTCAATATGCGTGTCCCATGTCTGTCGTTGAGTCAGGGACCGAATTCCCAGCCACCAGTAGACTGCACATATGACAACGCGTGGTACGTGAGGCATGGTATGTGGAGTGTCCTGTTTTCATCCCCCCGGTCTGTCGCACACGGCCTCGAGTCGCTTGAGCGTTGCCATGACTTCCTCTCCAATGCTCTCGCCGCTGGACGACGGGGCAAACCGGCCATGGCGCAGTTCACTGAGCGCGCCCACCACGTCCTGGACCTCTGCCAAGGCTCTGCGGTTCTCTTGCTCTATCTCTGCAATCCGCGCCTCCAGGCTCTGGCATGCTTCTTCGATGTCGGCGTGGACCGTCTGTAGCGTGTGCGGTTTCTTGCGAGTCTGGCCGGAGATCTGCGATGATGTCAGCGCGGGTCGCGGCAGTCTCTTTGGCGTGACAAATTACCTCCTCCTCCATCTGGAGCGCAACGGGATCAAGTCCGGCGACGGTGGCATCGTCTATCTGGCGCTTCTCCCGCGCATACTCGCGCCTCAGCTGCTTGGACCGCTTGACCTCGTCGACAATGTCTTGGCGGACGAGCTCGATCTCCTTGTCGCGTATGCGCTGGAGCTCGCGGTAGATGTCGTGTACAGCGGGGTTGGAGCGGTGGGCGCGGGGAAAGATGTCGGTGAAGTCGCGTAGGGTGATGAAGTCGCGCAGGGGGGCAGGGGCAAGGAGGAAGTCGCCGAGCATCTTGGCCTCTTGCGACGACATGGCTATGGTGGGAGACGTTGTCTTCAGATGGAGCGCAACTCGAACATGTGATTGGTGAGGCAGTGATGGTGGAGGCTCACCCGAGGAAGGAGGCTCATCGGAAGCGCGACGCGTGTTGGCCCGTGCCCAGAAAACTCCCGTGAGACGTGCCTTCGACGACCCCAAGCGAACGTCACTGAACCATCTTTTGCCAGGGCCATCGACTTGCTTGCGGTAATCAGGCGACCGAAACTGGGGTACTGCGCTGCTGAGCATCTTTGCCTGGTTGTCATCGCTCTCACAGGGACGCGCTACGTGGACGTGCAATCTCCAGCCCTTACCGCTTCCTTTCCCAACGTCCAAACATATCAACACCAGGTTCATCGCTTTTCATCGCAAACATGGCGCCTGCAGCCGCTCCGGAGGCTGCGTTCAAAAAAGACGAGAAAGTATTTTGTTTCCATCATGAGTTGCTATACGAGGCCAAGATACTTGAAGCGCGACCAGTAGAAGATGACAAGAAGAATGGCTTCGAATATAGGGTGCACTACAAGGGCTGGAAGAACACGTACGTATCTTTGCTTCGTTTCGGTTTCTCCCTGTTCGCCCGTCGTTCCGCTCCTCACTGCAAAAGTCAAATCTGTCCGCGTGACACTGCTCTCTAACCCATCTACCGCGCCACTGGCGTTTATTCACATCCCACCACACCTCAAACTCCCAGTTCAGGCATCTAACAAGTTGTGGATTGACGTAGTTGCTAACGCCTCGCAGCTGGGACGACTGGGTTCCCGAGGATCGGCTTCGCAAACTGTCGCCTGAGAACCGAGAGTTGGCCAACAACCTCAGACACGAGATGCTAGCCGCCCAGCGTGCTGCAAGAGCCCAGCCCGCCCCTGCTAAAAAGAAGGCACAGGGCTCGACACGCGGTAGTGAAGAGCGCCAAACCTCAGTCACTGCTGCCCCTCGTGGTCAGAAGAGGGTTCGCGACAACGACCTAGAAAAGGTATGTATCTCAGCATCTCGCATCAAAGCAAACCCTAACCCTTCCCAGGAAGAAACATTCCAGAACAAGCTAGCAGTCAGGATCTACATGCCAGACAGGCTCAAGAGCCTCCTAGTCGACGACTGGGAGAACATTACCAAGAACCTACAGCTAGTCCAGCTGCCTGCGAATTACCCTGCAGGCGTCATACTAGACGAGTACATGAAGCACGTCAACGAAAACAGCAACCGCACCAGCATTGAGCGCGACATTCTCGAGGAAGTAATCGCAGGACTAAAAGAGTATTTCAACAAGAGCGTTGGCCGTCTTCTTCTGTACCGCTTCGAGCGTGAGCAGTTCTACGACATCTGGTCTCGCATTCAACAACCCACTGACGATCTCGCGGGGAAGACGTTGGCGGATATCTACGGCGGCGAGCACCTTTTGCGTCTTCTGGGTATGTATTTGCAATGCAGAGGAGCTTGGGATTGAGCTAACGAGGGCGACGCAGTTACTATGCCCGAACTCATTGCGCAGACCAACATGGATCACCAGGCTGTCACACGCTTGCGCGAAGAGCTTAGTCAGATGACTACGTGGCTCTCCAAAGAAGCTCAGATCAACACCTTCTTTGTGCCCACTTACGAGAGCCCGGGACAAGCCTATATCGACAAGGTAAAGTCCAGCACCTAAGAGAGCAGTGGTTTGGGGGTTTGACAGGTCAGCCTTTTCGCTTTGACATTCGTGTATCATCACTTCTGTACGGCTGGTAGGTCTGGAGGCATTGTCATATGGCGCACTGGCGTTGACGGGTATCAATTATCTAGTTTGGAATCGGGGCATGTCGTGTCTGTGATCAACAGAGCTCCGAATTGATATGCATACAAGCATAATAATACAACATCCAGAGCCACCGTCACGTTCCCTTGATCACATCCTTCAAGACACCGGCTGCCCAGCGCAAACACTGCGTCATATCCCCCTCCGCTTCCCTCGGCATACCACAAATCCCAACACTCTCACAAACACGCTCATCCAACTCCCCATCCACGTCCCCGTCCTTGAACAAAAATTTATGATCGTTGACGTAGTTTGGCCACACAATGTTATCAACATAGCCCGGCGGATCAGTCCAGAACCCTTCAATCGTCACATACCCACTCCGCGCTTCCCGCCTCCGCTTCGCAGTCTCATACGATGTACGCAGGAAAAGCTTGACATCGAACAAAGACCGTATATCCTTCATATCCTCCGAGAAAAGCAGGAACCCATCGACGATACATATCCGCCGTTCTTCCCACCCGCGCGCACTACCATCCAGCCACGTCGCTACCTCCTGTTTTAGTTTCTGGATCTCGGGTTCTGGCACGCCGTGTTGTCCGACGCTGTTTTGGTCTTCTTGGCTGACGAGCCAGGCGGGGCTGGTGCCGTGTTGTTTTATGTGTTGCAGGGCTTGTTTGAGCGCTGGGAGGTTGAGTGATTCTATGCAGTCCCAGTCCTGCACACCGTTCCTGACCGGGATCTCGGCGTCGGTGAGGTAAAAATCATCGAGGTGGAGAAGGAAGAGCTTTGATGGGGGGAATATGTCGCGGAGGAGGCGGGAGAGAGTTGTTTTGCCGGACGATGAGGGTCCTGAGATGCCGATGAGAAGGGGTGGCGGCATATTATTTTCTTCTTTTTTCCCGTAGTGTTTTCTTGAAATGGAGACTTGACGGTTTCTAAATGGCAATACTGGTAACGCTATCCATGTACATCCCGCGCGACATGCAAGTACCATCACGTCTTCACACGTGCGATGGTGGGGCTCATCGGCGTCCGATCGCCCAACGGCCCGCAACCGGTTCCTAGTTCCCCATATTGCGCGACGCGACACCTCTGCGACTACGTACGGTTCCTGAAGCTCGACCCTGCAGCATCCACGCCCACCACCACCACCACCACGACGTAAACTGCACCGCGCAGAACACCCTCCCACCATGGAGCCATCCCCTCTAACCCAGGACTCGCGGCCCGAAATCTTCCAACCCAAAATCATCTCCCTCTACGAAACCCTATTCAAAGTGTGTCCCTGCTCTCTGCGCCCACCCGCGCCCACACTGTACTAAACCCGGAGCGCAGGAAGACGACGAAGACACCGAACTCACCGAAGGCTTCTGGCAAGAATTCTTTCTGCACCGCCCCGACACCGCGGGCCTGAAACGTATCCTGGCCTCGCTCGCACCCGACGAGATGCTGCACCAACAAACACGCTCACAACACCTTTTCCGCCACGCGATCCGGCGCGTACAGCAAGGCAATGCGCCGGCGGACGAAATCGCACTCGAGGTAAACCTCATCCCACTCTGTGTCTTGTCCCCATGTTTCCATGTATCCCCGTTTCTCTCATAAGCTTACCGCTTAGACCTTGACAGTCTTTCTCGATGCTGCGCTAGCGAAGAAGTATACGAATCCGAGTTCGGATATTATTTCCGTGTTGACGGGGCTCAACGATGCGGATGTGGTTATGACGGAGTTTGTGGCGACGCTGGATATGGCGATACGGAGTGGACGGGATGGTATGTTTGTTTACAGCACCTCAGGGTGGGAAGAAAGGATTGTCAAAGGGAAAAAGCGCTGACCGAGTGTCGACATACAGTTCCGTTACGTCTGAGAGCCGTCCGAGCAACGCTGAGTATAACCGCCGCTGGCTTCCAGACGGCGCTGCCAAGTTACTTTACGCATCGCGATCTGTTCCCGAGTCTCATGAAGGTAGGTACCGTCACAAACCACCCCCGCCATAATACAAAAAAGAAAGTGAACTAAGAATGACACAGTACATATCCGACACCCCTTCGACCCCGCAAATCGCCCTCGCCCTCTATCTCCTCGGCCTCCTGACAAACTACAACAAATTCGAGTTCCAGAACCCGTACCGCCTGCGCCTCGACGACTTTGTCAACGACGCCATTATACAGGACATGGTGGTCTGTTTTGGCGAGACGTGCAGGAAGCTGCGGGATAGCTATGTAGTGGTGCAGGGCGATATGCCTGAAGGGTGGAGTCTGGGGTCGACGCTGAGTTACATCGGACTCGGGGCGCTGGCAGGGAGTAGCAGTAGGCCGACGACGCCGACGCCGGCGGCGCCCGAGGAAGCAAAGAGTTTGTTTGCTGGGTTGTGAGTATATCTGTTTTATTTCCTCTTGGCTTCTATGCTCACAGCTAACACCTCACCCCCCACTTCCAGACCCGGCCCAGAAATCGGCATCCTCCTCTCCATCTACGACTTTGCGAACGCAAACAAAGTCTTTTGCTCCACGCTCGTCAAAGCCCCTCCTCCTTCCACCGCCGCAACCGCAACCACATCCTCGCCCTCCCCGTTAAGCGCATATCTCTCCCTCACAAGCTACATGTTCCAGCATGCGCACCGCAGCGCCAGAGCAGCGCTGTACACGTACCTCAGTCTCTTTGTGCTGCAGATACTGGTCGAGGACCAGGGGCTCGCCAAGCGGCTGTGCAGTGAGGAGAGTAAAGTGGAGGTGAGGTTGTGTCGGCAGCGGCAGCCGTTTCTGCCGGTGGTGAGGGGCGAGAGGGTGCCGGGCGCCGTGGTGCTGGATATGATGAGTGATGCTGTTAGTCATAATTTGAGGAGGAGGTTGGATGTGGATTTTTATGTGTGAGTCTGCTCTATAATCTGCTCCTGATGTGGATGTGGGGGACGGAGGAGGGAAGGGTAGCGGCATGTCTCCTTCTCACTTCGTTTTCTCTGGTCTCTGGGTGGAAGTCTCCTTCTACGAAAGCATACTCTGCTAACACTTCCACAGCCTCTGCCTCGGCGTCCTCCTACGCCTCCTCTCCCACCTCAGCCGCACAAAAACACGCATCACATACCACTGGTCCGAACTCTGGCGCACCCTCCTCTCCTTTGTCCGCTTCCTAACCACGTACGCCACGGACGTCAAAACAAACTACAAATCCACCACGCTCATCGACCTCCTCGTCAACCTGCTCGCCTTTGCCCTCTCCGCCGGCGAAAACTTTTTACCAGACCCGGCCGCCTACGACGACCTGTTCTACAAGCTCGTCGAGAGCAGCGACACGCTGATCAAGTTTAGAGACGCGTTTGCGTTGTCGGGGAAAACTGGGTCCATGCAGACGCTGGTTAATGTCGCGAGTCACTATCAGGCGCTGTTGAGGGAGAAGGGGAAGGCGAGGAAACATTTGAGTCCGCAGGAGGTGCAGGCGGTGATTAAGCAGGGGTATGAGACGTTGAGTATTGATGCGAGTGAGGGGTTGGATCGGTGGGATAAGTTTCGCGAAGCGGATCACAAGGCCATGTTGAAGAAGATTGCGAGGGTTGTGGTGGAGGATGCGAGGGGGTTGGGTGGGGAGTGGTGAGGGCAGTTGGGTAGTTGGGTAGTAATTGAAGTTTGAAGTGGTGCATCGTGGGGAAGAGTTGTGTGTGCATCTGCGTGACACATTTCGTGCGGAATGTCGGATTCCAAAAAATGTTCAATCTGATAATCGATGGGTATGTAGTCTCTCTTCCTCCCTTCCAGCCTGACCTCCTCACGCCTTGTAAAGCGTATCCAAAAACCCCTTTGCCAAGTCCACCACAACACTCTTGTTGGGCAAGCTCCCCGCCACACCGTACAACGCCGCAGCATCACCCTTGACCGCGCCCTTTGCGCCCTTTCCTTCCGCGATACGCTTGCGCTCCGCATCCCGGACCTCCTCGGTAACCTCGACCAGATCCTCAATCAGCTTATCAACAACCGCCACAATCGGCAGCGTAACCGCGACATGAATCGCCGGGGGATTCTGCAGCGCATTCAAATGCCAGCCCTTTGCCGACATGCCATCCGCAACATCATAAATGTCCAACGTGTGCGACAAGAACGACACAACCGAGACCTTGGGCTGTCCAATGACTTTGAGATCCGGAGCTAACAGCGGGTTCTCGCGTATCGCAGATTCAATCCTCTTCATGCCGCCGACAATCTTGTGGCACGCATCCAGATACCCGTTGCTGCCCTGCTTGACAAGCGACGCCCAGCACCCCGCGATGAGCGCACCCGGCCGCGAACCAGCAATCGATGGCGAAGCGTAGACGCCGCCGGACCAGTCGGGCGAGATGAAGTATTGGTACTTGCGGTACACATCGGAGCGGTACAACACCGTTGAATTCCCCTTTGGCGCGAACCCGTATTTGTGCGTGTCGCAGGATATGCTCGTTACGCCGGGGAGCCGGAAGTCGAACGGGTCAAAGTCGAAGCCGGCTTTGGGCAGCATGGGGATGATGAAGGAGCCCAGGCAGCAATCTACGTGCAGCGGAATCTTTTTCTTGACAGCGAGTTTGCTCAGGCCGGAAATGTCGTCGATGATGCCGTGCGGGAAGTTGGGCGCGGAACCGACTAGTAGCACGGTATTTGGATTGATGAGCCGCGAGACCGAGGGCAGGTGGACTTTGTACGATGGCGCTTTGCAGGCTACGAGGTGCATTTTGATCTTGAAGTACTCGCATGCCTTGCGGAAGGCGGTGTGTGCGGTTTCGGGCAGGATCATTTCGGGGGATGTGACGCCGCGCTCGTGGTACGCTTTGTTGCGGGCGGAGAGACAGGCCATGAGGATGGATTCTGTGCCGCCGGATGTCGTCACGCCGGCTGCGTCTTCGGGCGCGTTGAAGAGGGAGAGCACCATGGCTACGATTTCGGCTTCCATCTTGCGTACGCCAGGGAAGACGTCTGGATGGATGGGGTTGGCGACGGTGAACTTGCCAAATGCTTCGGTTTGGAGTCGGATGAGCTCGTCGCCGCCGTGGTATACGGCCCCGCTGACTCGTCCGTCTTCCCAGCGCGTGTGCTCCATGTCGGCAAGTTCACACAGCTTCTTGCGCACCTCTTCCTCGCTCCATCCCTCGGCGGGCAGACTGGTGATGCGCTCGACGCCGGGCCCGCTCGGGACGAGCTTGCGTTCAAGTTTCAGGAGGGATTCGGAGACTTGGGCCTGCACTTTGTCGCGCACACCGGGCAGGCGGAGGAAGACGCCGTAGAGGTAGCGGCGGATGCTGATGTAGGCATCGCTGATGGAGCCGAAGATGCCGCGGCCCTTGAGCTGGTAGAAGGTGATGCGGGTCCAGCGGAGCAGGAAGAGGACGAAGATGATGTTGCGCAGACTACATGCACATGTCAGTGTCTGGTGTTACTTTATCGCTATTCCAAGGGCGCATACACGTCAATGTTCAGGGCGACGAGCTGGCCGTTGGCGGAGCTCTTCCGCGCGTTGAACGTATCGCGCAGACTGACGGGTAGGCGCGAGGAGCCAGGCATCGTGGGCTAGTTGTGCGTACACTATCGGTCGAATGTCGGGAGCATGCTGGAGAAGCAGGAATGTGCATTGTTAAGCATTGCGAGAGGGCTTGCCTGCTACGTCAAGCGTCGTCTATCACATGCCATGCTTCGGAGCGCCAAGGCTTCCGGTACCGACGGGCGCGCAACGGTTTCGAAGCGGGGCATTGCTGCTTTGGGACACGACAACACGAAAGGGCAACTCGATGCATGGGCGATGTGATGGCACTCGGATTATGCATCACGGCCTACCAGATTGGACTATCGCCAGCTTTCTGCCAGCCGTCTCTTTCAAGACGTCGACTCCGGATGTATGAGTGGGGTATGCCATTTTAGGACATGGGAGCTAGAGATGAGGACATTGTTGTCGCAGTCACACTGACGATATATACACGTACCCATGGCCAGCTCCAACCGGTAAACAATTCCACGAGCATGTGCTTAGGTAGACATCGTCAAGCAAGACATTAGTCGTAGGTCAGAAACCGACCACGATGATATGCCTTCACAGACGATACGCCTTCCCGTATCGCATTCCAACCACCGAGCAACAGAAAGAGATGTATGCAGGAGATAAGATCTATCATCTGATTAGGATTAGTCAACGCAGGGGCTGTAGAGGGTCTGGCAAGCAATGCCTGTTCCGCGACATCATGACGACCTCAGGGTCGCGCTCCACAACAACAAACACGCACATTGGAGACGTTGTAGCAACTACGTCCTGATCAGATCATCGACGACAATGAGGAGGCGTAAAAGGGTCTGATAGCGACATGTTCTGGTTGATGGAAGTGTAATGCCACAGTGCAGTGGCCAATGAGCTAGATTGATATATACCCTTCTCGCTGCCAACATCGCTCCTGCGTTCGTGGCTTCTGTTTTTGACTCCATCCCATCCACTTTGCAGTCCTTGGAGGGACTGAGTGTCCACCGTCTTTGTCTACTACATCACTGACAAACCAGTCCTCTGCAATGGCAACGAAAGCACGAGGTCGGGAGCACAGTCCCCAAGACTACAACGTCGAGGTACGTAGAACAACTCATCAGATCACGTTGCTACACTATCTGACGTTCTTCTAACCAGAAACCATCCGTTCCATCAGCCTCAGCCTCAACGAGCCAGATCCAGCAACAGATCCCATCTATCAAGGCCACAGTCGACATGGAAAACGACAAGTCGGTTGCATACAGGTCACGTACACCTATTGCCGATGAGTTTATGAACGGTGCTTCCAGGTCAAGTATATTTCCCCCGACTTCCACGTTTTCCCAGGAGCCAGTCTCTGTTGAGCAGGCTGATGACTCCCACTCGCCAACCAACCCGTACGCACCAGGTCCATCTTGTTCTAAAGCAGGTTCCACTACCTCTAAAGCAGGTCCTGCTCGGTCTATCCCAACGTGTCCATCCCCACCAACTACGCCCCAAGCCAGCGCTCTAGAACCCAAGGTCACCACTCCACAGAGCGCCTTGACTCACGTCCCAGTTCGCGGATACCGTTTCCAAGTCAACACCATTGGGGATATCATTTCCTCGTCCTCGTCTGTGTCCACTGAGCGTTCGACTCAGCCCAAGAGGTATTCATCCGGTGCCTCTTCTCCGCGCAGAGATAACCCCAAAACGAACGGGTCGCATGGAAGTCGAGAGAGCTACCTCCAGGTGCCGGATCCAAAGGCCGACCTGGTGTTTGATATCGTTACTGAGTATCACGGGCTGAAGTTGTGTCGCGTCAGTGATGCTGTGCCTTATTGTGAGTACTTCCTCTCTACAAGTCACAAGCTGAAGAGGAACTAGGGAGTCCATGCCCTTGACACAGCATCTCCAATCGCTGACATGATCTATCAGTACTCGGCACCCGCAACCTGCGCGCCCGTCTCGCGTCCATCACCGAAGACAAAATGTCCCACACGCCCAACATCCGCCCTGGCAAGATATCATGCGGTAGCCCGGACACATATAGCTCCCTCGACCTCTCCCTCATGGCCATCCTCCATACCCTCCGCAACGCCTCACCCAGTCGCCTGGCTCTCGGGAACTGGCACGTGATCCCTCCCCCCTTCGCATCCCAGACATACACTAACCTACTACACCTCCATCTAGGTATGCCCAAGGCCTCGCCGCACGCAACGACAGCCTAATCCTGTACGAACACACTGCCACCACAGGCCCCGAACAAATCCTCGTGTCGGCCGCCAAATTCCACGACATGGCACAAACGTGGCTGCATATCCGCAACCCGTCCAACATGTCTGGAGACCCACCTAATGCCATCAACGCCTGGGTAGATATCGTCACGGATCTGCGCAAGCAGAAGGTTAACATCAGCAAGATTGATACGAAACTCTACTACGAGCTTACCACCGAGCTCGAGGGCGAGGCGCTACAGCGCCGGATGGCGGAAATTGTCAAGTGGAGCCGGAACGGGCATTTGGATCAGCGGTACGAGGCTTGGTGTAGGCATGTTGAGGGGACGAAGAAGGTCGCTGCTGCGAATCAGCATACTGGTACTGCGGCTGGTACGAACCAGCAAGATACTCGTAGAGGTACGTCTTCAACGGCTCCATTATCCGGAACAGGATGGGCACGGGATAGACCACTAACCCCCCCTCTCTCAGACTGTCTCTACACCAAACGCTTCTCGCACGCCCATCCCCTCGGCCTCCCCACCTCCCCCTCTTCCCCCATCCTCTCCGCCGCCGCCGACAAAGCACAGCGCCGCGCCGAAAAAGAAGCCCGGGCCTTCGCTGCCGCCACCGCTGCTGCCCTTGAGACACAACGACAGGAACGGCTGAATGAGCGCAAAGGCGTCGTGGGCGGTGTGGTCAGGGGATGGGCGAACAAGAAGAAGAGGAATACGGTGTTTTTTGTGTTGCTGATTGTGTTGTTGTTGGGGCCGTTGATTGGCGTGTTGGTGTGGGCGATGGCGATGCGGAAGTTTGATTGGACGCCCGGGGCGGGGGAGGGGTATTAGGGGGTGTGGTCGGTGGTGGTGGTGGATGGGAAGAGTGGTGGTGGTGTTGGAGATGGTGTTGAAGGTGGTGGGACTAGGGTGTTTGCGATTGTTACATCGCTGATATTGGGTATTGGCGGATGGTGGGAAAGACATGCATGGAAGATACTGGGCTTGGAAAGCTGATGTGTACTTCAAAGTGTCTTTTCACTGTCTGTAGCTATTGGATGCCCAATTCATTTACCTCTCCACGGATTACTACATGATTGTGTTGAATTCTGCGATATTGACACTGACATGCCTAGTGGTCGTAGCCAGAGCGGCGTTGATCGTTCCTGACGCATCCGGCACCAAGGGTCATCCTCTTGGTTGCTTACATGCCAGGCCCGCAATAGTAATATTCTACCCAGACTTTCCACATGAAACATGAAGTATCAGTAGTAGTAGTAGTCCCTTGGCTTTGAAGCTTCTACTCAGTAAACTCAAACCCACGAACCAATCACACTACACCCTCAACAACCGCCATATACAAACCGTCCTTGGCATTGTGGAACCACCACTCACCAATACCCCCTACTACCATACAAACACGCACCACCTCCATCGACATCGACCCCAACATCCTTGCCCCTCGCTTACCGCCCGCTCCCCAAGCGCTGACTGTGCCGTCCAAGACCCTAAACTTACCGAGTAAAATCTCTCGTGTAATTGCTCATCTCCGAAGCGTTACCGTGCTTTCCGCTCCGCTGCCCACTCCAGCTCCGCTCCGTCTTGCCTTAGCACGCGACGCTATTACAACACATGCGAACCTAGTCGCTTCCAGACCCCCTTTTCGCATGGTTCGGGAGGGGTAGGGGTAGGGGTACTGATGGGTGTTTGTGTACCTGAAGATCCTCATTTCGCTAAGGGGTATGGTATGACGACGGCATTAGGTACCGTAGGCACTAACTAGCGGGATGGATGCATGGATGGATGGAAAAAAGCGATGTGATGCGATGACTATGCGCAATGAAATATTGGACGAAAGAAGAGAATTTGTGACTGTGGGTGATGGAGTTTGGGAATGAAGAAAACTGACGCGTGTTTGTTGTTGTTGTCGTCGGCGCGGACATGGGTATGGAATGAGTACGCTTTCTGCGCTCAAAATTACTACATCTTTACCCCAATCTCCGCGGAAAATAAATAAAGAAAGAAACAAGAACACAGCATCTCTCCTAATCTCCCCATCCGCAGCAAGCAATCCCGTTCGTGAAATAGCAATAGACACGGCTGCTAGTCTGCAGCGGAGCCTTTTTACTCTATTCTTAGCCCTTGTGCGTCGCATTTCTTTTTCTGCGATAAAAGGTCCAGAACGTTTTGAGACGGGAACCCTTGCGGACAAACCACGTTCGTTTTTGTTGTTAGCGCTCCGGAGAAATCCTCCCTCCTCCTCGTCCTTGTCCTCTAGCAGCTAGCTAGCTAGCTAGCACGATAAAAGCGGTTCGTTGAGGCTAGGTAGTTTGAATGTGCAATTTACTGTAAGTGCGCTTTTCGTGTGTGATGACGACGCAACATAGTGGCTTGCTTGCTAGTTTTCTCTTCACGGTTCGCCGCGCTCGAGCAGTTACCGGAAAGTGGTTTCGTTTTCGGTAAGTTAGAGCAAGGGTAACAGCAAGCCCTGTACCGTAGCGCTGCAGGTACGACGCACTTGAGAGAACAGAAAGCAAATGAAAAATAATCGTGTTTTTTTTTAACGGGCTGACGGCTTGCAGGGAGGAAGGAAGGGGAGTAATGCGCTAGGTAGAGTTGGAGAGAACACGAATACGAATGGAAATTGTTTCGTGTAGAGATGGTAGTTGGGTTGTTTATTAAACATACACAAAGGCTGCGTGTGGGTTACGAAGGCGGGTTCGAGCGGAAGGGAAAACGTTGTTTCTATGCCCCGTGTTTGGATTGCGAGAGGAACACGAACACGAACACGACCCTAGTTGTGTGCTGTGTGGGGATGTAACTATCGTTCTCTCTCCCCTCTGAGATCCGATCGCTCTAGGTATACGAGTTGATTGAATCGCAAAACTCGTAACTACAATTATTGATTAACAGTTGCCAAACGCGACAAGCTGTCAAGCACTTGTCTCTTGCCGCAAAGATGGTTCCAGGTTCCACTGTAGCTTTTGTTGTTGGTAGCTACCCGCGTTCCTTAGTCCCGAGTCGTCGCGACGCTGGCAAAAAGCGGGGGATGTTGTGTTCCGATCTGAAACACGAAACGAGTAAAAAAAAAAAAAGATACATGCGACAAAGTACCTATCTATCGCTGATACGAGATAACACCGGAGCGGGGATATACCTGAGTGGGTACTTTGTAAGCGGAGCGGGGGGGGCTTGGGGGTTGTTGAAACGTCGGTACAGCAAAACGACATGCGGCAAAACATGTGTTTTGAACAAAGTGTGGGGCCGCCGGAACTTGGTCACAAAAAAATGTTTCTTAACCTTTCGTATTCGTGTTATTGCTGATAAGCTGATTGATTGATTGAACAACAAATCCCACCAAATGTATGTAAGCTTTCGGTACAATTCCCACGTGCGTAAGCCGGCGATACTCTAGTTGCATATCCAAAGAATCTCCCCATACTGCATTCTTCCCGCTCCCTGTCTGATATATACGGTGCTTACTGTATTCCGCTTCCGTATCTCATCGCTTTTTATGGCGTCCCAAGATCTTGGTGGTTTTACAGTTTTGCCAGCTAGCTAGCCAGCCAGCCAGCCAGCCTCCCACTAACGCTACGTCATGTACCATGTCAGTCTTTGTTTTCCGTATTCTTGTCAAGAGAATCCTGGGGATAATCTGATTTGAAGCACGGTGAGAGGGTAAGCTCGTATTCGGATGTCGTGTCCTGTTACGGGTTGGGTACTGTACGGGTAAAGTGGTCTGTTGTTCGTGAAGAGGAAAGTGATGATGTCATACACAACGCCTGCGCCTGCGCCTGCGCCTACCGGACTCGGTGCAGCAAGCAAGCAGAACAGCATTGGCATGCACGATGCACGCAACCCGCTGCACGATGGGAGGCAAAAAACCACGGCTGTGGTTTTTTTCTTTCCAGGTCTATTCCTGTTTTTCTTTTTCCTTGATGCATGCGAAACGGTCGCAGGATCAGCATGTGCGGCAACGTGCGCAAGTGCAAGTGCCATTGTCATGTGTGAGAGGTGTGAAGTATGTATGGTGGCTGTGGTGTGGGTTCGTCCGTTCCCGCGGCGTGCTTGCTTAGTGAGGAATTCGATCGGCAGACGATCTCGTCATGTGGTCATGTCACAACGGTGATCGCGAGGCGATGTGCGCATCTGTGCATCTGTGCGCACAAGGTGGGATGTGCATGTGCGAGCGGTGTGAGCAGACTTGATAGATGTGTGAAAGTGTGTGTTCGTCGGAGTAATAATAATAGTAGTAGTAGTAGTAGTAAATGGTATGCGATGCTATGCTAGTACTGTCGCCCAGGACAATAGTGACGGTATGGTATGCAAGTGGTATCATGTGAAAGAAAACACCGAGAAATGCCCATGCCCATGATGATGATGATGTGTAAACGCCTTCGTCCCCGCTCCATACAATTCGTAGTCGTAGTCGGTCCCTCGTCGCGTTCCTGTTCCAAATGCCCATCATGAACTATCCTCGCTAATCGTGCCCTCGCTCGCCGACGACAACGACGACGTCTTGCTGTCCGACGGCAAAGGACCCAGTGTCCACCGCCAGTCGCGCGTCCGCTTCCGTCGTCCAGCGACGGGCGTTTCGGGCGCAGAGTCGCTGTCGTCCTCGCTGCTCGACGAGTCTCGTTTCTCGCCTGTGCGCGGCGACCTTTTCGGCGAGCTCTCTGCCGAGGAAGCGGTGCTGCTGATGGACAGCTGGAGGGGCGATATGCTCGTGTTTGACATGTTGAGCGCGGGCTTCAGACTCAGACTGGGTTTGCAGGCCTCGGCTTCAGACTCGCTGGACGTCAGCGACGACAGCGACGACAGCGTCGAGCTGCTCGACTCGAGATCGGAGTGTGCGAGGGTGTACTTTGTGGTTGTGATTTCCTCTTCGAGCGGCGTGCGGAACGACACGCGCTTTGCGGCGGGGAACATGGGGCGGGTCGAGGAGCCCATCTTGCGTGGTATTATCGCGCGGGCCGGGCTGTTGGCGAGGATGGACGAGAGGTTGTGGGGCTGCTTGTAGGGTATTGAGCTGGAGGCCGAGTCTGTCGAGGCAGATGTGGCTGTTGAGGAGAGGGTGGATGCTGAGCTGGGCGTGGCGGGCTGGGCTTGGGGTACGGTAGCCGGGCGTTCATAGGCGTTGGAAAAGGTGTTGCGGACGGTGGGCGATACGGCAGAGAGAGTTTCGAGTCGCAGACTGGCGCCTTTGCCCAAGATGCGCGGTTGCTCCGTGTTGATGGACAGTTTGGGACGCGGCGGGGCCTGGCGCGGCGGGGGTATTATAGGCAGCTGCGTCGTGGTCATACTGGACATGGCAGATGATTGCGAGTACGACGGCGTCGTCGAGGGGTGTGATGGCTGCAGAGTGGACAGCATCATGTGTATGGGAGACAGGCAGGCAGATGATGTGTGGGCGAGGGGAGCCGATTATCACGACTACTGACGGCGACAAAGACAGGGCAGCAGGCCCGAGTGCTAGAGGGGCATGTCCCTATTAACCATTCACCACACCCGTCGTCTGCAATGCCCTCAGCGAACCGTCCGTGTGGATCCGCAGCGGCGGCGCTCAAGAACACGAAGCGCCTGGCCGGGGCGCTCCCAAAATACCCACCAGCACTAACTAGGCCGCTCCAAAGATAGATGCAGCGTGGCAAATGGCGTCGTCGTCGCTCCCTGCCCACTGCCCTCGCCTAGCGCCCTCAGCACCGCCATTGGCCCATGCCCACCCGTCGGGGCTTCACGCGCGCTTCATCTGCTGCACGCCGCCGAAACTTTTCTGCTGCTTGCTTCACATACTGCAACACACACGTGCATCGGCGCTTCTCCGCCCCTCTCCATCGCAGCAGCTTCCCATGAAGAAGGTGAAACGCCAGTCCGACGCCGTCATCGTCCACTTTGTTCGTAAGCACCACGCACAGCCTTGACGCCTTGGTCGCCCTAACTCTTGTCTCGTATCCCTCCCAGGACTACGTACGTATACCACGTATACCACGTGCGCCCCACGCTTGCGCAATCCAGTAACGCTCTTTTGCTTCCACACAGGACTGCTTCTACGCCAGCGTCTTTGAACATGAGAACCCCGCGCTGCGCAGCCTGCCACTGGCCGTGCAGCAGAAACAGATTGTCGTCACATGCAACTACGAGGCCCGCCGACGCGTACGAAATCTGACCGTGTCTTGTTGTTGCTCTTGCCTTGATGACTGAATATCACCACAGGGCCTCCGCAAACTGCAGCTGATCACCGAAGCGAAGAACATCTGTCCCGATGTAGTCATTGTCCTTGGCGAGGATCTTACCCGTTTCCGCAATGCGTCCAAACTGCTATACTCGTTCCTGCGGTCCTTTTCCTGGAACGAGCGTGTAGAAAGGTTAGGCTTTGACGAGGTAGGTTTTGTCGTCGCTCCGATTACCTTGCCTGTCCGTAGTGCTCGTCGTGTCTCAACACCGCCACTGTCCTCTCCTAGTCTTTTCCAAGATTCACCTTCCCTGCGGTACCCGATCGTCTAAATTTCCTCACCGTCTCTATATACAGTATACAATGATCCAGTGCGCGAGTCATCATGCTGAGTCTCGGCGTCCCAGGTCTTCCTAGACATAACCGACATCATCGACTACAACATCAGCATCCTCAACCCAAACGATCTGCACAACGCCTTCTTCTGTCTTGCAAAGGACGATCCTACACGCGGCTTTCCGTACGATGCGACGACGCTGACGGGCCATTTGTATCCCAAGACGGCGAGTTGTAGTTTAGGTAAGCGGACATGGCTGTATTACGTATACCATGTGGCGTAGTGGGCACATGTTAGTTAAGCTGCATTGGGCGCATTGCAAGGCTGACCGTCTCCTTGCTGAATCCCTGCGGCTGCTGAGACGAGTGACTGCGGCTGTGGACTGCCACCAACAGGATGCAGATGGACGATGCGAGATGATGCTTTTCCATAGCCGTGCAGTCCAGAGAACTAATGCATTTCCAGAAACTTATTCGCTAGAAACAACAGCGCCGAACTTGCTGCATCTGCGGTTGGCGCTAGGCAGTCACTTTGCGCAGTATGTTCGTACTAGACTCACGCAAGACACGGGGTATACGGCTACCGTTGGTATTTCTACCAATAAGCTTTTGGCAAAGCTGGTAGGCAACACGCACAAGCCTGATGCGCAAACCACGCTCGTTCCGTCGTACACAGATGACGGAGATGTGGGCGTGGATACCGACAACGTAACCACCTTCATCGACGACCACGAAGTCGGTCAGATCCCTGGCATCGGCTTCAAAATCGCACAGAAACTGCGTGCTCACGTGCTACAACGGCCCGCAGACTTTGACGCCGGCCTTGTATACGGCGGCACAAAGGAATCTGTTCTAGTCCGTCATGTAAGAACGTGTCCTGGTATGGGTCCCGAGGCGTACGAACGCTTACTCGCCGGTCCGGGTGTGCCGCATGGTATTGGTACACGCATCTGGGGCTTGCTGAATGGATGTGATGACAAGGACGTGGGGCAGGCGCGAGAAGTGCCCCGGCAGATTAGTATCGAGGATAGTTATTTGCGGTTAGATACGTTGGAGCAGGTGAGCAAGGAGCTGGGGATGTTGGCGAGGAGGTTGCTGGAGAGGATGTATATGGATCTCTTGGACGACGACGAAGATGTCGACAGTCAAGATCCAGGCGCATATACGTCGAAGCCAGTGAAGCGCTGGCTCGCTCATCCGAAAACGTTACGCTTGTCGACGCGCCCGCGTCCGCCTCGGAATGCGGATGGGAGCCGCGATCGGTCGTTTGCGCGCATCTCGAAATCTGTGCCTATGCCTGCGTTTGTGTTTAGTCTTAATCCGGCTACGACGAGCACCGACGGTATTGTGGATAAGCTGCTGCGCGAGGCGTTGCTGCCGTTGTTTCGGAAACTGCATCCAGAGAAACGGGGGTGGGATTTGAGTCTGGTTAATGTTGCGGCGACGAATATGGTGGATGCGGCAAGGGAGAGGGGCGGCGTTGGAAGGGATATTGGGAAGATGTTTAGGAGGCAGGGGGAGGTGCTTGGGCGGTGGAGGGTGGAGGAAGAGGACGCGACGATGGAGGAGCCGGAGGACGTTCGAGATGAACATGAAGGGATGGTGGGGAAAGAGAATGGTTCGTTTGAGCGAGGAGAGGTAGTGATGGATGAGGGCGATGGGAGTAGTAGGGAAGAAGAATGGGTCGTCGAGGATCCTGAGATTCACATCCAGAAAGAAGCAGAAGAGGAAGATGGCAGGGAATGGCTGATGGAAGAGGAGCTTGGTCATACTGAACCAAACTGAGCAAGAAAACTCGGGTCAGGGCGAACAGATCCTAATGATGCACTCACCATCCTCAACCCCATCATCAGAACAAGAAGAACAACAAAAACAAGAAGACCACGACCCCTGGCTCACCGAATGGAAACGCCAACTCGCAGAAGACAACGCCGTCCTGCAAAGACATGGCTCTGAAGACTTTCCT
The DNA here is from genome assembly GCA_002952155.1 of Alternaria solani. Classification (NCBI taxonomy): domain Eukaryota; kingdom Fungi; phylum Ascomycota; class Dothideomycetes; order Pleosporales; family Pleosporaceae; genus Alternaria; species Alternaria solani. The sequence goes on along the minus strand of CP022032.1, from coordinate 40,803 downwards.
ACAGCGTCGCAGGAAGTGGAGTTTACTGTTGCTGATGTCTGGGAGGAGGAAGAAGAAGATGGTGATGCGGATATGATGGATGGGGACACGTTTCGGTGCGAGGAGTGTGGTGCGGTCATGCCGATGTTTGCGTTGGGGGCGCATTATCGGTGGCATGAGGAGATGTAGGTGGGGAGTTTACATCTCTGCTTCTAGACTAGCAACCAAGCGGTATACGATGAATGCTTGTAGAAGGACTTGAGCTCCATATGCATACTGATTGTGCATTTCAATATATACGCTTGTACGTTACGTTTCACATCTCCGTAATTTTCATCGCCGTCGTTATAAGAGCAGAGTACAGGTTCTTCACGTTCAACTCTGTCAATCTCTTTCAACTTCATGTCGTTGTTGTACAGTTTGATACATGCGCTCTCAAACTCCGTTTACATCTCCACCCTCGGTCCATTCGCCGGCGCAGACGAAGACGCATCCGGGATCCTCGCCGCCGTCTGCTCAAGCGGCTCCTTCCTCCTCGGCCTCTTCAAATCCTCCACCGTAACCCCATTCAACCCCACCTTCGTGAGCCCCATGACCGGCGCATCCCCCTTCTTCACAAACTCATACAGCCCCGGCAACTTATTCCCCGCCAGCCTAAACGCATCCCGCACAACCTGCTCATGCAAGTCTCCCTGAATCTCAAAAATAATCTTACTCACCGCCACCCTCGCCGTCCAGCGATCAAAGCTGCCCTTGCCCTTTCCCATGCGCACATCGTTGCCAGACGTGTACACTCCGATGTTCGCGGCTACACGCATGTACAGCCTGAACTTCATGCCACGCAGACGCTTGCGGATCGTTTCCTCGGCGATGCGCAGTTGGTGTGCGGAAATGCGGCGGTCGTGGTCGCGCATGCGTAGCCCGTAGTCGCCCCAGACGACGGTCGTGCCGCGCATGGAGCCGCCCGTGGGCACGCGACAGCGCCCTTTGCGTGACTTGCGTGACTCACCGGCTTTGGGGGCGAGGTAGTTGAGGCGGGTGGGGGTGCTGGAGAAGAGGCGGGCGTGGGAGAGAGGACTGGGTGCGAGGGATTGGGGTTTGGCGAGGCATGGCTGGCGGAGGACTTTGGAGTATTAGCGGGGATGGGGAGCGAGATGTGGATGGCGTACGTGTTGGCCGCGGTGCGGAGATGTTGAGGCGGCTGAATTGAGCCAGCAGGCTTTGGGATATCCTTGGTGGCGGCATGGCGTTGTGATGTGATGTCGGCCTTGGACTGTTCGGTCACTTTGGTGTTGAAGTTCTGATGCCAAGATCTGGGTGTGGCTGCTGTGGCGCATGCGGGGTGTGGCGTCGATGCGCCTGCCTAATTGCCTAATGACCGCGCGAAGTCGCGTCGTGCACGTCAACGGCGCCTGGCGTTCATCAATCCCCCCAAACCCCGTTCCCACCCATTGTCGAGCCCGACAACGGTCTGCGAACGCGACACGGATTCCGATACTGACTGTACGCGTTTTGTGTCTGAAAGATGCCGGCCGACATTCGCAGCTTCTTTGGCGGCGGACCCCCAAAGGGCAGCCAGGACGCGAAGAAGAAGGAGGAGCCTGCGCCGAAAAAGGCCGCACCCAAGAAGAAGGGACGCGCAAGTCGGGTCGTAGAAGACTCTGACGATGAGGATGAGGAGGACGCGAAGTGAATAACTCTTACTGTCTTGGTGACGTCAAACTGACAATGCGTAGGCCCAAGAAGACCACGCCAAAGAAGCCAGCCGCGAAGAAAGTCAAGCGCGAGCTGACCCCAGAACCCGTGCTCGAAGAGACCACCACATCCGATTTCTTTGCCAGCTCAAACAAGCCCAAGCGAACCGAGCCGGTCAAGAAAGCTGCGGCCGAGCCGGTCACAACACCAAAGAAGGCGCCCGCAAAGGCAAACGGAAAAGCATCAAAGGCCGCTGCTCCATCCTCCAATGCAAAAACATCTGGTCGCGCAAAGAAGCCCGTCACGTCCTATGCCGAGCGGGACGACGAAGACGAGTTCCCAGACGACGACCTAGACGACGCAGACGACATCTTCGAAGACAAAATCAAGGGCAAGGGAAAGGACGATTACAAGGAAGAGCCGGAGAGCGACGACGATGTGCCTGTGCAATTGCCACATCGAGGAACACCGAAAGCACCCGCTAAGCAGCAACAGACGATCAAAGACGAAGACGATTTCGATCCCGAAGACGAGGATGTCGACATGAAGGATATTGATGCGGAGGATGACTTTGTTGAGCCTGACGAAGATGAGCATGCACTCAAGAGCAAGCCAAAGAAGACGTCGACTGCAGGCAAGAAGCGAAAGTCGCCCGTGTCAGATGAGGAAGAGGAGGACGAGGAAGACGAGAAGCCCAAGAAGAAAGCACCGAAGAAAGCCGCTCCAGCGAAATCGCCAGCGAAGAAGAAGGCAAAGAAGGAGGACGTTGAAGACAGCGCAGACATCCAGGCCATCTACGACAGCATTCCTACCGTGCGTGCACCTACACCGCCACCCAAAGATGAAAACTCCAAGTTCAATTGGCAGGCAAACGCGGGCCGCGGCGATGCTGCACCTACCGGAGGATCATCTGGCGATATGCCGCAGGGCTCAGATACATGTCTTGCAGGTCTTACATTTGTGTTTACTGGCGTATTGCAGCGATGGGGTCGGACAGAAGCACAAGAGCTGGTCAAGCGACACGGCGGAAAGGTCACCGGCGCTCCAAGCAAGAAGACCAGTTATGTTGTACTAGGCACGGATGCTGGTCCCAGCAAACTGCAGAAGATTCGAGACATGGACATCAAGACAATCGATGAAGATGGACTGACACAACTCATTGAGAAACTGACGGCAGCTGGCAACAAGGGCGACAGCAAGGCTCAAGCTGAGTATGCTGAGAAGCAGCGTAAAGAGCAGGAGAAGATTGAAAAGCAAGCTGCCGAGCTCGAACAGGAAGAGAGGAAGCGTCAAAAAGAGCAGGCGGCGGCAGCTGCGGCGGCCAGCAAGAAATCGGGTTCGGCAGTCCCAGCTGCTGCCCCCAGTGCAGGCCCTGCTGTTGACTCGCGATTATGGACCACCAAGTATGCGCCCACATCACTCTCTCAGATATGCGGCAACAAAGCAACAGTCGAGAAGATACAACGGTGGCTGCAGGCCTTCCCGAAGAACCTCAAGACTGGTTTCAAGCTGGCTGGTAAAGACGGTAGTGGAGTGTTCCGCGCCATCATCCTGCATGGTCCACCTGGTATCGGCAAGACTACTGCAGCGCATCTTGTCGCAAAGCTCGAGGGATACGACATTGTTGAGAGGAACGCCAGTGATACCCGGAGCAAGAAGCTGATTGAGGATGGTCTACGTGGTGTCCTCAGCACCAACTCACTCCACGGATACTTTGCTGGAGACGGAAAGCAGGTTCAAGGGTCAAAGAAGAAGCTCGTTCTCATCATGGACGAGGTCGACGGCATGTCTGCGGGTGACCGCGGCGGTGTTGGTGCGCTCGCAGCCGTCTGCAAGAAGACGGAGGTTCCCATGATCCTCATCTGTAACGACAGGAAGCTGCCGAAGATGAAGCCGTTCGATTACGTTACCTACGACTTGCCCTTTCGACGTCCCACTGTCGACCAGGTACGGTCGCGCGTTATGACTATTGCGTACCGAGAAGGCTTGAAGCTGCCTCCGACTGTTGTTAATGCACTCATCGAAGGCAGTCATTCCGATATTCGCCAGGTTGTCAACATGATCTCCACCGCTAAACTCGACCAGGAAGCCATGGATTTCGACAAGGGCAAGACAATGTCCAAGAACTGGGAGAAGCATGTTATCCTGAAGCCGTGGGATATCACACAGAAGATTCTCGGCGGCGGCATGTTTGCCTCGAGCAGCAAAGCCACGCTTAACGAGAAGATTGAACTCTACTTCAACGACCACGAGTTTAGTCCGTTGATGCTGCAGGAGAATTACCTCGGCACGAATCCTATTCTTTCCGGGCAGTACGGAGGCAAAGAGAAGAACCTGAAGAATCTTGAGCTGGTATCGCAAGCTGCAGATAGTATCAGCGACGGTGACCTTGTCGATCGGATGATCCACGGCTCTCAGCAACAATGGAGTTTAATGCCTACGCACGCTGTCTTCAGTTTTGTCCGTCCCGCCAGCTTCGTCTCTGGTAGCACAGCCGGAAACGGGACGCGATTTACATCGTGGCTAGGCAAGAATAGTACCACTAACAAACTCAGTCGCATGATCAAGGAGATCCAAGCACATATGCGGTTGCGCTCTTCTGGCGACCGCCACGAAGTCCGGCAGCAGTATGTCCCGCTTCTCTGGCACGACTTGGTAAACAAGCTGCAGAAGGAAGGAAAGGATGCTGTTTCCGAGGTCATCGAGCTGATGGACAGCTACTACCTTACTAAGGATGACTTTGACGCGATTATGGAGTTGGGAGTTGGACCGATGGATCAGGAGAAGGTCAAGATTGATAGCCAGACCAAGGCTACCTTTACACGACTGTGAGTTCCTTCTTAACCGTATTTACTTACTTGTGCGACCATTATACTGACGGTGTCATAGGTATAATCAACAATCTCACCCCCTCCCCTTCATGAAAGCGTCATCCGTCACGGCACCGAAAGGCAAACAAGCAAAGGAGAAGCCGGATCTTGAGGAGGCGATTGACGAGAGTGATGATGGAGAGGTTATCGAGGAGGCCAAGGACGAAGAAGAAGAGGATGTTGATCTGAGCAAGGACAAGTATGTCAAGCAGCCGAAGAAGAAGGCGGCGCCCAAGAAGGCCGCGGCGAAGAAGGGAGGCAAGAAGAAGAAGGATGACGATGACGATGTGGAGGATGACGAGGATGAAGATGTTAAGCCGAAGGGTAAGGCAAAAGCCAAGGCTGCGCCCAAGGGGAAGAAGAAGTGAGCTACGCGTGAGGTGACAGGGAGGGGCTTGAGCGTGTCGGCATATGAGCGGTGTACAACATGGCTATGGGTGGTTTTTTTTAAGGTGAATGGGAATACTAGGCGCGTCTACAGGAGGGAATGTGCTTAGTGTATGTATGTGTAATTCTGTATATTAAATTCGCCCCAAACTACGACGCTCATTAGCGTATGTGGTTTAGTTTCTGTTCCGGACCTCGAGGCTTCAAGTAGTTGCTCTTGTCTAGTAGAAAATTACGCCCTGCATACACGACGTCGTGTTTGTAGTCCAATAGCATTTTAGCCGATAGATGCATGCTCAGATGGAAGGATTCGCCCAGGCTGGTGGTTAATTAACCAAGATACAAGCGCATCCAGCTTGTGTGGATATAAAGTCGAGCTCTGAGTGCTTTCTTCCATTGTAAATCTCTCTTCGTGCTCTACCAACAGTCATTCTAACCATCTACCTACACCCTCCTCACCAACCACTCAAACCCACCTACAACTCTAACAACCTACCTCTACCCCTAACCCACCACCATGCACCTCTCCCTCCCCACCACGCTCCTCATCCTTCTCCCCGCCGTCGCCGTCGCCGCCCGCCTCGGCGGTATCGACATGAACCGCGCGTGCAGGGACCAGTACGGGGGCAGCTGGACGGCGTACGTGTCGCTCCAGGGCGGCGGGTGCAATGCATGGCGGTGTGCGTACGTCGGGGGCGAAGCGACGCCGCGCAGTATCGATACGCCGCGGGCGTGTGTGAATCAGTATGGGGGTGGGGCGTATGCGGCGTGTAGCGGTGGGGAGTATGATTGGAGTTGTTATAGGGATTAGGGGGGGGTCAGTTTTGGGGCTGGGAAGGCGCTGGGTATTAGTAGGGGGGATGTTGATATAGAGATGTTGCGCCATGTCGGTCTGTGTCGTCTTGGTAGACGTCACAGTCCGTGCACTAGTGAAAGTGTCATTACAGGGCGCTTGGCTGTGTCCGGTAAAGTGCCGCCCCGCCATTCTGCCCTGCAGCTGCCGTGGCGGCGCGACGTCAACGATGCAGTCTGTGCAGACGGAATTCAAGCTTTTGCCCACTCTCTTTTCCATATCCACTTTGCACTCGCTTCCCTGACGTTGATATTCTGCTCATCCGTACCCCGCACGCGAGACAGCGTCGTCGTCATTCGTCTTAGTCACCGCCCATCCAGCGCTTGTGCATCGGTCCAGGCACGGCTTGTGATCTGACAGTCAGCCTGGTCCCCGCTTCCCGTCTCCACTGTTTGCACCCACACTACACACGATCAGCGCCGCGCTCACGTTTCAACCATGGAGAACAACGTGGCCGCCGCCCGAGCATCCCGCCGCCACCTCGAAGAGCGCCTCCGCAACGACTGGGAGTACCCGGACGTGCCCGCCGCATGGTCCGCGTCCGACGAGGAAGTGCGTGACGCTGCTGATTTCCGCCAGCGCTACTACGGCGAGTCCGAATCTGGCGACTCGGGTCAGGAAGACGAGGAGGGCACCGGTCCCTACAGATTCGACAACCCAGACAGCATCGGCGATGCGGTCGCCAGCACCAGAGAGGCGCGCAGAAGGCGTCGCAGAGAGCGGCTGGAGCGCGAGATGAAGGACAACGAGGGCCTGCGAATCTGGGTCCAACGACGCGATGTCTGGACCGGCGCAGCGAGCGTCAAGAAGTACGGCACGAGCCGCCAGCGCCACGCGCACCGCCCGTCGTCTGCAGCAGGCTACTCGTCCGAAGAGCACGCCGTCACGCCCACGGGCTCAGAAGCGCATTCCATCGCCAGCGCCAGCGCCACGCCCGACACGTTTGACCTCGTCCCCGTTCCTGCACCACTCCTCGCTGATAACCCGATCCGCGCATCCATTACGCCAAAAGCCTACAAGGATATTTTCCAGAAAATTGTCGTCTCGTCGCGCACGCCCTCTGTCCCTATCAATCTCGCGGATATGACAAAGGCGCTGGTGCAGGGCTGGAAGGACACGGATGAATGGCCGCCGCGCGTCGGAGCGCCCGATCCTCTTGCTGGTAAGAAGCGTTCTGTCACTGGCGCGGCGTCGAATGGACACCAGGGTGGCTTTATTGCGCGACATCCTCATCTTGAAAAGGGCGTCGATGGGATGAAACGTATCTTGCATCTTAGTGGGCATCACGAGCATGGGCATGGAGAGAATAGGGCTGAGGGATGAGGAATGCTCAAGCCACATTGTCTTTTTTTTTTCTGTTTTGGCTGCATGGAAAGAGAGAGTCAGTGTTTGTTTAAACAACGCTGATGCATTCCATCAACAGGCAATTTCCTCTTTCATACGCCTCCGCATCCTCCTCCCCCGACTTATACCGGGCTTCGTCACGACGGAGACAGTGGAGTAGCGCCTGCGCCGCGCAATAGTGTGGATTTACTCCGTGCTTCGGCCCTGCAGCGCGTCGCTGCGGATAATACGACGAGCAGCCAGTGTTGGTCGACTGGGTAGGCAGATGATGCACTTGCGCCAATCTTGATATGGCGTGGATTGCCTTTTTGGGGGCGTGTGAAGGACAGCTTATGCTGACATTTTTGCGTCAGTATCTTTTGTTCACGGTTGTGGGATGGGATGGGGAAAGTGTTGCGTGGGGGAGTACGAGGGCCGTTGATGCTTTTGGATTTTGTGCTGGAGCCTTGTGCGGTTTGGCGGTGGAAGTGGGACTGTGATTTGAGATGTGCGGACTTGGAGATGATGGTTGGGGGATATTGCTCTTTCGTAAAGGCATCAAATATCTAGTCCACGTTCAAAATCGTGGAGACAGACGGTTCGGAAACTAGTCATTGAATCCCGCACCACAAAACAAACTTTGATCGCACATCAACTAGCGAGGAGCACCCCATGACCTTGATGTGTTGTTTAACTTTCTAGCGGGAGCACTAAAATGCGTCATGTACGTAAACCCGAGATCTACAGTCGTGAATTTCGGCCGATAGCGTAACGTCGGGCTGTCGGCCGTTGATGCGAGCGAGCGCGATCACCGTTATGCCCGCCTTGCGGGGCTGTGGACACCTGAGTGGACTGTTGCCCTGTATGAATGTGCTGGGCAGCGGTGGCCTGACGTTATGGACATGGGAGTCTCCATCTATCTCGCGTTCTTCGGGGGTGTCGGCGGCCGAAGGGGGGAGTTTGATGCGCTATGGGAGGTGGGAAGGGTGCGCGAGGTGAGTTTGTTGGTCTGCTGGGGGGTGTTTGTGTAGTACGTAACCGATGGGCATGTGTAGATGGGTGATCCACCTTGTTACGAATGTGCATCGACGCGAGGGTCAGAGAAACGGTTCCTTGCGGGTGCGCATAAGTGTCTGTGATGCCCGTCTCCTTCTCTTGATTCCGCTGCTGCTAGATCCCTTTGACGATAAAAAAGAAGCTTTGAAGCAGGACTTGTCTTACCATCATCAGGAACGATTTACTATAGTTTTCATCAAACATGCCAGGCACACTCCAACCCCAGCACCCCGACGCTGATGCGCCTCAGCGCCGAGGCGTCTACCTCCTCACTCACCCGCGCTCAGCATCCAATCTCTTCCAGACCATGATGGCCAAACAGCCCGGCTACCAGAACAGCGGCTACAAGTTGTTCGATGCTGGATTCGCGACCTTGGCGGATCTTGAAAAGGGAAAGCTGAGTGAGTGGAGCGAGGAGGAGCGGGGGGAGTTGTATGATCGGTTCCGGGCGGCGTTTGGGAAGTTGGAGGATGAGTTGGAGGACTGTGAGAAGAATGTAAGTTTGAGATGTTTACTTTTTCGAATTGAGGAGAAGGGGGGAAAGAAGAGAGAGGGATGGACGGGGTCAGCAGGCGTGGGGTTTGGCGATGCATATGTATGGGGTGGCGCTTGCGCCACAACCGTAACCCGCACCGTTGACGTGATCCTGCCGTGCGATTCCGTGCTCGGGTCGGCCCATGTATGGATCTGTTAACCGTTGAACCGGTCCCCAACTACCTTCTTGATAAGCGGCTTACTAATATTATCAACAACAACAACAGGGCAAACAAGCCTTTGTCAAAGAACACACCATCTTCCTCTCCGGTCCCGACAAGATCTTCCAAGCCATCTACCCAGACGACACGCCCCCCTCGCTCACCATCCACACACGCAACGCGCCTCAAGATGCGCACACGAACCCGACATCCGTGCCTGACAATCTGCTCCTGTCGCTGCAGCCAATGTTCCAGATCCGGCATCCCATGTTAATGTTCCCGTCTCTGCTGCGCGCCCAACGCGCATGGAAAGCAGATGCACGACCCCGTTCTCCGTATTGCAGAGCGGTGTGTACGCTAAAGCACTCGCGTACGCTGTACGACTGGTATGTCAAGCGTGCGTCTCAAACTGGGGTCACGCCGCGCGTTATCGATGCAGATGATATTATGGAGAATCCTGCGGCTGTGCGGCAGTTGTGCGAGCAGACGGGTTTGAGTGCGGATCATGTGCAGTATGAGTGGTAAGCTCACAACCCATCCCCCCCGGTTCCGTTGATATATGAAATTGATGAAGAGACGTGCTGATCTGGTTATGTGTATGATGTGTAGGGAGGAGCGCATAGATGAGAACCCACTCAAGGCGAGGTTCTTGAGTACGCTTAATGCTAGTAGAGGGATTAAGCCGGGGTTGGGCGCCAAGGGGAAGACGTTGGAGAGTGAGAAGAAGAAGTGGGTGGAGGAGTTTGGGGAGGAGGATGCGGAAGATCTGGCACGCTTTGTGAGTGATGCTATGCCGGATTATGAGTACCTACATAGTCGAAGGACGACGGGCGAGGGTATTGAGGCATAGATAGTTCGCGTGGATGATAGGATGGTGTGTTCAATATAGTTATAAGTCTTGTTGAGCAGCACAGGAATGGGAAATCAGTTCTCTCTTGTTCGCTAGCAGGATACTTACTACTTAAATCAGCGGTCTAATCTTAAAGGTTCGCTCGCTGACTAAATTGTATCTGCCTCTGACTCTTACGGAAGCACGATCTGCGCGCGATCAAACCTGGCCTCTTCCGAAAAACACGTCCAGCTAGCGGCTTGCTAACAGACACAGTCTTTGAAGGCGCGTCCGGTGTGGTCTCTGTAGCCGTTCTGGTGGTCGCACCCTCCTCATTCGAGTCCGGGTCTACCCTCTCCAACACCACTTCCCCGAGTCTCGCATTGACCGTCTCCGCAGTCGCCCAAGAAGCATTCATACAAGTGACCAAGGCATACGTCTTGATAAGAGAATGGAAATGGCCAAAAAGAAGATACGCCGGGTAATACACAATGTCCCGCGGATACTTGCGAAAATGCGCAGACACCTTGACAAACTTGAACGCGACAATCCAAGTCGTCAGTGCAACCAAGCACGCCGGAAAGTAACCCGACTTCCCCATCTGCTGGAGCGTGCGATGCAGCGAAAAGTACATGCTCAACTCCTGCACAAGCGACTGCCGAAAGAACCACATGAGCAGACTATACGACATGAACGGATGTCTCACCCACGTCGACCTATTCATTAACTGCCCCGGATTGTTTCGCCAAGTCGTGCGCGTCCACCTCAGCACCTGACCCATAAACTTGGGCCACTCGCCCAACTCCGTCGTCATGAGGCTCTCCGGTCCAGCCTGCAGCCCCACATCCCAATCATGTTCAATCAGCCAGCGCGTGTGGAACTTGTCGTCGTCAGAATTCAGCGGCTCGCGCTTGAACGGCAGCCTGGAATTCAAATACCCCTCGAGGAACTCGGGTGATGCGTATATCTCTGTGCGGAAGACGCCGAAGCGACCTGGCAAGGTGGACAGACCGCGGTCGATGCCGTAGGTTCCGCGGTACTCGTATGAGCGACGCGCGAGATACGCCATGCCCATGAAGTTCCAGAAGCCGCGGAAGGAGAAGGGGTGGTTGTGGTGTTTGGCTTGTAAGTCGGCGCTCACAGCACCGGTTTTTGGGTCTTCAAAGGGCGCGAGGATGGATGCGACGAAGCGGGGTGAGGCGGGCCAGTATGTGTGGTCGTCTTGCAATATCACAAGGCGTGTAGAGACTTGTTTGAGAGCTTGTGCGGTTTGTTCGCGACGCGAGGCTTTGACGCGGTGCGAGACTGTGACTCGGCGATCTGGGAATAGGGTTCTGAAAGCGTGAAATTGCTCTGCGGCTTCTATTCCTGCGGTTGCGATGACAAGTTCTGGGATCTTTTGGTGGTTGAGAATTGAGTGGACGACGTGGTGTAGGGTTTTCGACATGAGGTCAGTTGTGGGGATGATGACTGTGACGTCGGCGATGTGGTAGGTGGGTTCTAGAGGTATGGGTGTTGACTGGTATTTGTATGTTCCGTATAGACTAGTGAGAACACGAATGTATCGGAGTAGGAAGACAAAGAGGAATGTCAAGGGGTAAAAGTTCCGGAGGAAGAAGCGGTAGGTCAGCCACCAGAAGTCATGCTTGTACAATGGTATCAGTGATCTAACTAGATCACGGATGGTATGTGGTGCTAGTGTGTCTAGTACTTGTTTCGATGGGAAGAATGACGCGGACGCCATTGTGGGATAGTGCTGGTTCACCAAAAGTGTTGGATTGAGGAAAAGCTCGAGTAGAAGATGATAATGTCTAAGCAACGTTCTACTGTCTCTTGCTTACATGAGGGTAGGCTTATGTACTGCAGAAAATCATGGAATAGATATTTACCGTGAACAACAAAAACGCGGAAAGCATCGTCTGACACATGCGTCTGCTGAAGAGACCACCCGAGGTGAAGAGACAGAAGAGTGATCGAGCATCTACCAATCACATTTAGTATCAAGGACGTGATGTAGAAAGTCACCAATAGCGACAAGTGTAATCTTCCTGTACAGTGACCTCTCCAAATGCGCTCATACTGCCTGACTAATCAATAACTTAGCACCAATACGTTTCTCTTCGGCTCTCCTCCAACGCTCTTGCCAATCTTCTCGTCCGCGAGACTGATCTATACCGCAAATTTGAGTTCCAGATCCGCCTTCTCATCAGCTTTATACAGCGGTGATTGATGATAAGGGTCATTAGAAGGCAGTGACTGAGTAGCCGTATGATATTGCCGAGCATTGGTGTAAAGAATGTCGTCGGCGGTAGAAGTAGGGTGATAGGTTCGTGGTTGGGCGGTCGTGGTATGACGCGATAAGTAGTCGTTGTTGTCGCAGTAGTATTCATACGTACTTGAGGGAGTAGCGGTAATAGTGAAGCCTGGTGAAATATTCGTCGTCGCCAGAGGTGGCTGTGATGTGTATGTGAGTTGTATAGATTGCCAATGATGATCGCTCAATGGCAAAGGCGTCCAGTTCGACTGTGGCATGCTCCTCCAGGGAATAGCGCTGGGAGAGAGAGAGAGCGCAGACCCGTGTCTGGAGAGGCGTATGGTATGTCGTAGTGCCCTTTTTGTTTGGCAGTTTCTTGCGTCACAACAGGAAGACTAGTCATGTCGCATTCTCTTTATGGCTCTCCTGGCGGGGAGTTCGTGTCAAAACTCCAGCGATGCTGTATAAACTGCGCGATGTTCGTTGCTCATAGTCCTGGGTAACAGGGGGATCGTCAACCTGCATGACTTCGTATGGTTTCAATGAATGAGGTTGCTTCTCAAGTTGCCGGGGCTGTCCTTTTCCATCTTACAGTTAATTGAATTTTCCAGATTATTAATCGCTGCCTTTCCAAATTGTAACACACCGGCAAAATATTCAACTTTGCTAGTCACCTTCAGTATGCCTTTGCCATAAGCAATAGGCGCGGCGATATTGCGCTGCATCTCGGACCTTTCGGAGCGGAATCTCTGTCACAGCCTGCTAGTGCTGATGTGCTGGTAGATAGCAACAGGTCTGGATGACTGTTTTGAACATCCGGCCACAAAACCAGGCACTCGGAATCTCCCACCTTTGCTGGGTTATTGCTGTGAAACGCTCCATCAAGATATGTTTCTCAGGTGAATGAACGAACAAAAGGCTTAGAGAATGGTGTAGCGGCAGCAGCAGTTGCTCCAGCATGCCATATTCTCATCTCAGCGTCCGGCTCGCTAGGCCTCAAGATGGCATAGATTTACTTGCCGTCTTTGGAAATTTTTCAGCAGTAATTCGCAATGAAAATCCCTCTAGCGGCCAATTCATTACTTGTAGTGATCGTTACCCGAGCTACATTGTCTGAGCCCTAGGCCCCGCGAAACATATATTCCTCTCCAAGTGACTCGAATAAAGCTTCGTGGAACGGCGTATTCTTCCAAGTGCTGCCGTGACTGGGCTACCGCGATGTATTGAAGAGGGGCAAGAGCGCCTTCTTGCAGAGGCGCTTGACTTCCTCAATGCATTTGTGAACAGACCATTGCTTCACAGCAAGCGCCAAGGCAATAATTCCAGCGGTACTTGTTCCAACGATGAGATTGAAGAAAGCACTAGTTGGGATATGAACGCCTAGCTTCTCTTCAATCAGGTAAAAAAAAACCTTAAGTTCAGCAATTCCAGGAATACCTCGCCCATCGAGAGATAACATAGAAATACCTGCAAAATCGGGCTTAGTCCGAATCCGCCGAGGGTTTCTCTCATTGCAATCATCGACATGTAAGGGGCACTACTTCATCTCGATTGGGCAATTCCTGATTATGCTGAATGCTTTGACACATTCAGTGCAGGGCACATGGCCACATCGAGAGACATGCTCAGGAGACCACAAAAGAAAGCATAGACACGTAGCGTTGCTATTGAACTTCAGCGCACCGCCGGCCTCATGGTAGAAGCTCGATAGGTTGGGGGCATGAAGCCGTCAAATTGGGTCCAGAGGGCCAGGTTCCTCTAAGCCAACCTCCTTGCGCTCCGGATCCGCTTGGGCATTATGCAATCTGGTCTTCAGCGAGTTCAGCCATACATTCTTGTAATTTTCCGCAGTGAAGCTGGACACGCAGCGACCGTCGGTCACCTTGCCTCAATCACCAGTTTGGTGACCCTTTTCATGACGCTTGCTTACGTTGACACGTCGTCTTCGTCTAGGGTGAGAGAACTCACAAGGCCAGTGCGAGGAGCAAAACTCAACTAGGGCATCTTGAAGTTGGGCTGATAATCTGCAAACAAGTCGTGCAGTTCTCCCTTCCTGTAGGTCGTGCAGTCATAGAGGAAGCAAGAAACCACGATGAAGCTCAGGTTCTCATGAGATGCGTAAGCACTGAAAGCTATCATTGTTGTTCAAATTTAGTGCTGATAGTATTAAATGAAAAACGAAAAATGTACAAGGATTTCACTTTAAGTAACGGAACCGCTTTGTCACACAGTGAGATACACTAGCAGGCAGTTCTAGATGCCCTGACTAACATGAGGCGCGGGTCGGACGACCCCGAACCGCGCCGAGATAGGTTAGACCTCATCTTGAATCATGGACGAAGTTTAGATAAGCCAAATACAACGCTAGTCATGGTTTCCGTTCATCCATTTTCAGCAGCATTGATAGGAACAAGGGTGAAGTTCACGTAATCTGACTCATCATCAACGGCGCCGACGAGAAAGAGATTGATCACGCCGCGAATACGCACTGGAGAGAAAGATATCAATCACGCTGTATATAAGCACCGGGCCGATAGGCGGACAAAAAGCACGGACACAACGGGCGACACTCAGGCAATATCAGAGAGACGTGCAACACAAGCATAGGAAACATAGTCAAAGGCAAAAATTGCAAAAACCATCACTGACTTGCTTTTGCCATTACACAAGTTGTATTAATGTATCGGATTTCTGCCTCATAATCGAATGCAGACAAACGTTCTTTGAGTTGGAATGTAGAATTGAATTGCAAGTACCCAAATCGACATATCTAGCATCTCATGCCAAGGTAGATGTATCAAGGTACCCATGAGCGGCAATGCTCGGAAGATTCTCAATACGTTAACAATTTCCCTAAGGTACGCAGTGCCGCAACCCACAAACACGATTCGGAATCAACACAACCCAGAAAATCAAAAATGATTGGCAATTTCACATGTTCGGCAAGACTAGTCTTGAGAACAGCTAGGCATCCTGCCTATGAAACCGAATGTGCCAACGTTGTATATGGGAGTAGCAGGGTATAGTCCCGGAGGATACAGATCTATCAGAACCAATGAACTAGAGGAACACAAACAGTGACGCGGCCATACTCTGCTTTACAGCTTGAATCCTTGATTTTCTCCTATTAGCATCATGTCAGCTTAGTATGAGAAGTTCTAGGCAGTTGTACAAAGACCGGTGCCTTGACTGGGCCCTAGAAGTATAAGTACAAGGAAAATTCCCTCTGAGCAATTGCGAAACTCGCAGCATCTTCCAGTTCCACAAAGCTACAGCGCAAGCAAGTCTTCTACAATTTCCTACCAGCCTTATATCAACCATGCAGCTCTCTACTCTCGCAACTGTGGCCGCTATCCTCGCTGCCCCAGTATTTGCTCAGGTGAACCAGTGCCAGATCCGACTGTAAGTGTAGCATATCATCCAAACTTCCCGTCAGAAAGCAAGTAATACTCATCCTGATTGCAGCAACACTCCTCAGGGCAGCGGCTGTACCATCTTCCCTGAAACAAGGGCCCAAAATACCATTGTTCCAATCTTTGGCATCCCAGCATTTCCTAGCTGCCAGCTTACACTCAATTTCGAGGCAGCAGGTTGTCAATACTTTGTGGCCGGCGTTAGCGGCTGTGGCGGCAATAGGGACATTCGCACTTCTTCTGCTGGGTCTGGGAATGGGCAAATTCGAGCATGCTAGTCCTGTTTAGCTGCATGCGCGATCAGGTATTCACTGCGCTTAGCATTAACATTGTAAGCCTTTTAAAAGGCGTTACTGTCTCTATTGTATCAAGTACATACGGGTCTTTCAACAACGCCCTGTATATATAAATTCAGAATTGTTTCAAGTGCCTAGCTCTCCATCCACCATTCGGAAGCACCACAATCAGCGGCGTCAGTCCGTCTAGTACAGCGTACATTGCCTGCTCTTGATGCGCCGACTGAATGAGAAACTCTTCTTGCCTAAGCACCTATTGCATTGGCCTGCGAACCCCCCTTTCCCGCATGTTTACCACCGAAACCCTTCTCTCTTACTCTCTTACTCTCCTACGCTTCCGCTCTTCTACTCTATTCTCTTCTTGCTGTTACCTCTTCCTCTTCCTATCCGTAATGCTTTCGCCTATCTATGCGCTCTGTCTGCTCTTCGTTTCCCCCAACAGCCTACAGCAGGAGTCGATCAGGGTGAAGCTGAACATAACCGCTGAAGAAGCAGATCAGCTGGGACTGAACAATGTATTGCTAGGCGAAAGGCGCGACCCAAGCAGATTTCATGCGCTGTGCTCAAGAAGTGGGCATTTACTGACATAACTGGAACCAACGACTATTGTGCCAAGTGTTGTGGACCTGAGCGAGGTAAAACACGAGGGAATGATAGGCTGCCTGTTACTGACTTTTGGTATTTTCCAAGAGATTTCTTGTAGTAGATGCTGAGCGGTTATGTGTATGCGCCTCCATATATGTTGGTAGGTTGATTGTGGAGTATCAGTGGTAGTGGTAGACCCAAAAGCTCAAACTCAATGATTATCGCGCCACAGTAGGCCTCCCAGGAGCCCGAAAAAGCGACCTCTACACTCTCGTGGTAATACATGTGCGCGACTGCCTGCCGCAAAAAGCACTGACCAGAAGCGGGGTACGCACAGCCCTAGCCTCAGGTCCACTCTGTATGATTCCAAAAAGAGTCTAGTAACAACCCGCAGTTGTTTCATACACTAACCCATTCGTACTTTGGTAGCTTCGAGTCGTCAGGCTTGTCATCCGGCAACAACTTGTATGCCCCCGTTTTCCAAATAGTCCAAGCAAGCGTGTCGCGCGCTTTGATCCCCCAGGCAGTCTGCGGGAAAGCAAGCTGAGGATAGCCAGGCGGCAAACCTTCATGCTTCGCTTGGATTTTACGAAAATTCTCTTCCCAAAGCTTGAGCGCTGCTGGGATGTCATGGCTGTCCTCCATCTTCCCGAGCTCGCCTGCTAAATGGTATGCGCCCTCTACCGCGAGCGTAACTCCTACACCGAAGGTTGCGTGGGCTGCATCGCCGAGGAGTACCGCACGGTTGTTTGTCCATGTGGGAAGCTTGACGTACGCCGCACGGCTCATGTAGAAATCGTCGCAGCCATCCATTCCAGCCAGAATTCTCTTTGCCTGCCATCCTGCGTCGTGGAAGTATGCATGTAGGAATTCCTTCTGCTTTTCAGGCCCTCCATCCATTGCTTCCTCGGCAAGCGGATCACGATGTCCACGTGCTGGTGTTGTGACGCACATGTAGCATCCAGTGGTCTTTCCGTTGCGGTGCGGTCGTGTCATGAGACCTAAGCCCTTCGGTGCGTTGTACCAGTACCAGTGCTTCGTATCTGATTCTTCACGGGGAATGCTAAAGTACGCAACGTACTGACCGACAAAGTTATAGCTGTCCTTTCGCGTTTCCTCATCCAAGATAAGAGAGCGAATCCGTGATGTTGAGCCATCCGCACCGACTACAAGGTCAAAGCTGTCTTTTGCTCCACTGCTCAGTGTCACATGGACCTTGTTGTCCGTCTGTTGCAAAGCTGTAACGTAGTCTCCATATACGTATTTCACGTTTTCCATGCTCTTCGATGCATCCACGAACAAACCACATAGATCGGCTCGCAGTATCTCATACTCGGACGTGAAGCGGTTGTCGCCTTTTCCAAACTCGGCAATGATCTTGTTGGACGCGTTGACAAGCCGAGTGCCGTCCTCTGTGGTGTTATGTGCGAGCACACTTGGCAACAAGCCCATCTTCTCGACGATGGAGATGGCTGCACCGCGGATCTCGATAGACTGCCCAGTAGGTCGAGGAGACGGCGATCGTTCCAGAACGGTGATAGAGGCATTAAGGCGGGTTCTGGCTAACCAATACGCGAGATTGGATCCTGCAATGCCAGCACCGTTGATGAGGACTTTCAGCTGAGGAGTTCTGGAGAGAGACATTGTTCTCGTAAAGTATTTGGGGATGAGAGGCTACAGATTACTGATGAATGCGACACTGGCTAGTTATATACCTCGAGGTTGTGATGCTCTTGCAACCAAGGCGTCAATGTCACGGCCTGGTGGGCTGGAGGGGACGCCTAACCCGAGCTCCATCTGGCCCGAGATGCGACAAACCCAAGCATAATGACATGCGCATCGCAGGGAGGCTGACTTGGCTCGATGAGTCTATCGCAGATAAGCACTGGCTAACGCAGCGCAGCGCGATCATGTGCGATTGGATATTGATGGCCCGATGGTGTTGAATAATGAGTGTGGACTGAGCGGTGGCGGCGGGTGGGATCGGAGGTTTGCAGTCGCCGGGCCAGCTGGTTTTGCCCCCACCGCCCACGTATTTCAAAGTCGGCATGCACGGACGTCCGTAATGTCCGAAACGTCCGGGGTTAATGACGACGATGCCATGAAGCCTTAAATGCCTTCGGTAGCCGCTTAGAGTTTCTCGTGCGAGACCTGGTTTCTTTTCAAGCTTCTTCACTCTACCATCCTACATCGACTTCCCAAAATGGCGCGAATTCTCATCACAGGCTCTTCTGACGGTCTCGGGTTAGCCGCTGCGAAAAAGCTTGTTGCAAATGGACATTCCGTTGGTTTGTGCTACCCCAACCCTAGCTACCATTGATTTGCTGACGCGAACAAGTCCTCCATGCGCGCAACGCTCAGCGTGCGAAAGACGCCGAATCCGCATGCCCTGGGGCTGAAAAGGTTGTGACCGGCGACCTGTCTAGTCTCTCCGAGACCAAGAGCATGGCAGAGGAAGTGAACAAGCTTGGCGCATTCGACTGTGTGATTCATAACGCGGGCTTGTACCAGGGCCCTTTCCGCAAAACCAGTGAGGGCATTCCTGCACTTGCGGCTGTCAATACGGTTGCGCCGTATGTACTCACTGCGTTGATCAATCGCCCGAAGCGCTTAGTATTCATGTCTTCCGAGATGCATCAGATGGGCTCCCCCAGTCTAGACGACGTATTTTGGACCAAACGCGGCGAGAGCGAATACACCGCAAACGCAGCCTACTGCGCGAGCAAACTGCACAACGTCCTCTTCGCTAAAGCTTTCGCGCGCAGATGGCCCGATGTGAAGAGCAATGCACTGGACCCTGGATGGGTAGCTACTAAGATGGGCGGCAGTTCAGCGTCTGGAGATCTTAATGCAGCCGTCGAGAGCTATGTTATGCTTGCTGAAGGAGAAGAAGAGAAGGCTAAGAAGAGTGGAAGTTATTTCCATCCGAGCAAACGAGAGGGCACCCCCCACAAGGCAACATTAGATGAAAAGATTCAGGACAGGCTACTCGAGATCTGCGCCGAGTTTTCTGGAGTGAAAACTCCATGAAATCTACCATTCTACATCAAGTAATCCACTTTTCTCGGCAAGTTTTCTCAAGAACTAGTCCCTCTCTTGACTAAAGTACTGCTCTGATACTAGCGAGTCTTGAGCTTAACATGGAAATTAGTTTGCTTCACGAACCATGCATTGCATAGATTCCAGGATTGCTCAGGGTCGACTAACTCAATCTGCTCACAATGTCAGTGGTGTGGCCAGATACACTATAGCTGGACTTGCCTGGAATGTGCGTAGTATAGCCGGCACAAGCTTGTGCATCTCTAGGAAGCTGATGTTCTTCCCAATGCATGTCCTAGCTCCCGCTCCAAAGGAGAACAACATGCTGTTCATCAGAGACTGTGATTCGGGGTCTCCTTCTAACCAGCGCTCCGGTCGCCACAAGGCTGCGTCTTCGCCAAAGACTCTGCGGTCCATGTGTATAACCCATGCTGAGCAGCCGATGATTGTTCCTCCCGGAATAAACGTGTCGCAGACAGAAACCCCTCCAGCGGGGACTACGCGCTCAAGAGGAAGACCCGCGGCCGGATGGATCCGCAGGGCTTCTTTGACCACCGCAGTCAGGTATGGAAGTCCGCGGCTTTGCTCCCACGATATCAAGCCTTCTGCACCGTCTACCTCCGCTATCAACTTCTTCATACCTTCAGGATCTCTGAGAAGATAATAAAATATGGCGCGGAGGGTTATAGCTGTAGTGTCGCTTCCAGCAAACACATTTGCCACTGTCAGCGCCAGGACACGTTCGTTGTTAATGAAAGTTGGATCTTTCTTGTTCGCGTCCATGAATCGTGAGAGAAAGTCTTTCGATCCTGAAACCTTGGTATCGGCCTGCCTTGTTCCTCGCTCTGAAATTCTCTTCTTCGCGAATACTGCCACCGAGCTTGTAGCTTTGAAGAGATCGTATTTACTCAGCCACATGCGCACCGGATTCTTCAGCAGCAAGTGATCCAGCCATGGAATTTGTCCCACCTGCTCAAGATGTCAACGAAAAACCGATATATTCCGGGTCAAAGGTTCACTTACCACCGACACGTACTTGAGAAGCCAATCCAAGTCTCCAATAATACTGTCCACATCTTCCCCGCGATCGACGAAACCGATACGTCTGGAGAACGTAAGCTCACCTGAATCGTTAGCGAGAGTTTGGGATGTACTGGGTAGCTTCCAACGAACCTATGACATCAAAGGCATAGTAGTGGAGCCAGGTACCGAAATCGCAGATTCCAGAGTCGTCCTTGCGATCAGCGAACCGCTGCTTGAGCTGCATGAGAAAAGCCTCCGTGGTAGAGTCCACTAACGGCTCAAACTTCACAAGGGTGCTCATTGCGTACGCATTTGATACTGCGCGTCGAAGCTTAGCATGAAACACCTCATCGGTCGTGTTAAACATGCTGTGAAGCGCACGTCCATTCGCTACCGTCATTTGCACCGGATAGAAGTTCGACTGTGCAGACTTTTTAGTTCTGTTTCGCTCGCTATACATTTTTGGATCTTACCTTGGTAAAACCAGCATTGAGGCCATAGATGATCTTGATTGCATCGGGATCGCTCACAATAACCGTGCGCGGTCCGATCTTGACTAGGGGCCCGTATCTGGCATGAAGAGCACGATGCATGACTTCTGGCCGTCGGCCCCAGACCAACATGAGCCTCCATAAGTCGCTGAAGCCGGCCAGCCAAGGTCCCGGAATATGATTCAAGCCTTGACAGAACTTGTTGTTGATGAAGTGCACTGCTAAAAGTCCGAGGGCCAGCCACGGTGCATTTCTCCAGACCAGGGTAAGTAGATTAGCAATGTGCATGGTGCCGAGCGTGTGCTTTGCGCTTTGGAACGAAAGCTGTGTTCACTTATGCCCGTTATTGGAATGGCTCACATTCCGGGCGTTCCGCAATCCTGCCGAACCCCGCCCTTTCCGTAAATTCCGTCCCGGGAGGATGCGTGACCCACCGATTCACCGTGCGAGCGCAGTCATGCATAGATTCGCGAATTTCCGAGCAGCATTCACGTCTTTCGTGTTGGGGGTGTGGTTTCTACAAAATATCGCGTTTAATTTATCACCTTACAAACAACTCATCCAACCACGAATAAAGCCCATACTTCAGAACCATGGCATCGCATCCAAAGGAACAACCGGAACTGTGGACGTTTGGGTCTAAGATACCCTACGCGGAGAACTCGTGGGCCTCTGGAGCACCAAGCCCCTATTACAATGACTCGCATCGCAAGTTGCGACAAGCCATGCGCGAATGGATGGAAAAGGTAACAGTCATGCGCCAGACCGAAAACTGATGTTCAGGGATTTTAACTCTTACAGAAAATCATGCCTCATGTAACGGAATGGGAAGAAACTGCGAACATCCCCGACAGTGTCTATCAGGAGGCTGCTCAAGCTGGAATCCTTCTACCTACAGCTTCGGGGAAAAGCATAGATCCAGATCTAGCGGCAAAATATCCGATCATAGGGAACATCGATCCGAAGGAATGGGATGGTTTCCATGACTTCATCCTGCACGATGAGTTCGGCCGAGTCGGTGGGATTGGATTGGAGAATGGACTACTCGGCGGCGCCACTTTATGTACACCCGCGATCATGAAGTTTGGTTCCAAAGCGTTGAAAGATGCGGTATTGGATGACGTCCTGTCAGGAAGATCACGATTAGCCTTGGCCATCACCGAGCCTGAGGCTGGCAGTGATGTACGAGGCTTACAGACCGAGGCTGTCGTTTCTGCTGATGGAAACGGATTCATCGTGAACGGCCAGAAGAAGTGGATCACCGGCGGCATGTACGCTACGTATTTCCTCACTCTCGTGAAAGAGGTGTCTGGTTCCTTCACCCTGCTCGTCGTCAAGCGATCTGATGGGTTGTCAACGCGGCACATGGTCATGTCTGGCTCGAATGCTGCTGGCACAGCTTTCGTTGAATTCGACGACGTGTACGTCCCTCTGAGCATGACTGTGGGCGAGCGCGGTGAAGGTTTGAAGTACGTCATGTCGAATTTCAACCACGAGAGACTGTTCCTCGCCATGCAGTCCTTGCGATGCTCTAGGGTGTGTTTAGAGGATTCGATCTCATTTGCCCTGACCCGGAAGACATTTGGGAGTCGTCTCGTCGACCATCCCGTCATACGATATAAAATCGCCAACATAAGTCGTCAGGTTGAAGCACTTGGTGCCTGGCTCGAAAGTCTGATTTTTCAGCTGCAGAACCTGTCTCCCGCTGAGAGCGATTTCTTGCTCGCAGGTACCACTGCTCAAATCAAGGCTCATTCGGGTATCGTGCTCGAGAAAGTGGTGCGAGATGCTATTCAAATTATGGGTGGCCTCGGCCTGACACGAGGAGGACGCGGGGAACGTGTGGAGCGCATCTGGAGAGATGTAAAGGCTCTTACTGTACCAGGGGGAAGCGAGGAAATTATGCTCGACCTGAGTACCCGGCGAGCGCTGAAGATCCACGAAGAAAGACAAAAGAACAAGGCGATGATGTAATTTTCGACCAAGAACACAACGGCATTCTTATACCCTAACAACTTGCCTGAAGCGCTCATGCTTGAACAGTAGTTTAGTGAATATGGTCTAGAAATATTAGGGTCCAGAAAGGTAGAACTAGTGGCAAGATGGAAACTGTGTCGCACATGGAAAATGCACTCAATGCTTGTTTCACAAAGCATACTTTGATGGGAAACTACAATTCGAGCATTTCTTCTGCAATTTAAAGAGCCTATAGAATGATAATTACCCGAGGAAGAAGGTTGTGGATATATGTATGTATGTAGGGTCTATATTTAACCATGGTGGCGATAGCGGTTCGGTAAGCACGAGTGGCTCATCGTCTATGGGCCATTGCGGTACTATGGGTGCGATGATGATAGTTACATGAGAGGTTGAACAACAGCTAATCTAAGTCATAGCGAGCGAGGAGACAACTGCAACTACAGTCTGAAGTTCCATCTGTCTCATCACAATTTTGATGGCACGTTCATACTGTATCATGTTAGTCAATCTTCTCATAAGCTCATGTTCAAGACTTACTTAATGTGTATTGTCTTGGCTTCCAGATACGACATCAGGCCATGCTTGCCCAGCTCCCTCCCATAGCCAGATTGCTTCTTGCCACCAAGAGGTGTGTTTCTGCTCGGTAGATGTGGTGTGTTGACAGAGACAGTGCCACTTTCAAGTTTGCCAGCTAGGCGTAATGCTCGGGTAACATCTGTAGTGTAGATGCAAGATGATAGACCGTAATCAGTATTGTTCGCCAGGTGGATAGCTTCCTCTTCTGTTTGAAACGTCTTGACGCACAGCACTGGACCGAAGATCTCTTCGCGCCAGATCGAACTGTCTTCTGGTGGATCCAGGAATAGTGTTGGGCATATGAGGAAGCCTTTATCCCCTTTCCTGCTGCCTCCTGTGACCAAGCTAGCATCTTTCTTGCCCTGTTCAATGTAGGTCATGATGCGCTGATACTGCTGACGATCGGCAACAGGACCGTGGTCTGTCTGAATCTCTAAAGGATCGCTTCCAAGTTTAGAAGCAGCCTCTTCAAAGAGCGATTTTAGCTTTCCAACAAAGCTTGTTGCAATCGAGGCGTGCACAAGAACTCTAGATGCAGCTAGACGTTTGGTCAGAAATGTTTCTTAAACGAAGGGTCGCTGCCACTTACCAACACAGATCTGACCGGAGTTGGCGAGAAATCCACTGCCGACGCTGTAAGAGGGATTAGCGAATGCATCACAGAATATCAAGTGGCTGAACATACTTCGCGATGGCAATGTCCATTGGTGCATCAGGAAAGACGATAGCAGGGGACTTTCCTCCTAGCTCGAGCGTGACGCGCTTGAGATTGCTTCTCGTTGCTGCGTCCTGCACCATTCTACCAACCGTCGCCGATCCGGTAAAACTGATCTTGGAGATGTGAGGATGCGATGCCAACGCAGCTCCTGTAGCCCCAGCACCACTCAATATTTGAACAACGCCCGGCGGAAAGCCTGCTTTGATGAACAATGGGCCCAAAGCCAGAGCACCGAGAGGTGACTTCTCTGAACTTTTGAAGATAAACTGTCGGCATCAGCATCTGTATATCAGCGCCGGAAATGGTGCTAGCTTACCGTGTTACCAGCTGCAAGCGCTGGGGCAATCTTCCATGCGACGTACATGAAAGTCGCGTTCCAAGATGCGATACCGGCGCAGACGCCAATGGGTTCGTATTGCACGATTTTGTACAAGCCGTCATCGTCTATAAATGACTCGCCGGCTATCTTATCAGCCCACCCTGCATAATCTAGTCATGGTGTCAGCTTTATAATTCAGAGCACATGCTATTTGCTGAAACCTACAGCGTATTGTCTCGACCATGTGTGCAATTTCGAAGAACTGCAATCCACCAATTGGACGCCCCGTCGCAAGTGACTCGATGCGCGCAAGACGGGCTGCTTCCTTCTCGGCCAAGTTTGCGAATTCATAGAGACAACGAGCCCTCTGAGGTCCCGTAAAGCTGTTCCATGGACCAGAGTTAAAAGCTGCGAGCGCCCCAGCCACCGCTCTGTCGACGTCCGCTGGCGCTGCAAAATGTACCTGATCGGTTACCACCGACTCATCGAACGGGTTTTGTAATGCATGGAGTTCTTTTCCAGATGACTCCACAAACTTGAGGGTATGTCAGAAAGCTATTTGAATGACCTCCTTCATCTGAACTCACCTCGTTGTTGATGAAAAGCAGCGTCTGGAGTTCCTCCATGCTCGAAGATGAAACGTGTTTCCCTGGAATCTGCGCTGTATCTTTCTTAACAGTCTTTCTTTGCGTACGTAGCGTATGAAATATGATATTTGTAAATAGATTATTTGTGCACAAGATAATATGCTTGGAACTTTCATTTTGAGATGAATCTGGTCGGTTTTGGTGCAGAGTGAGAAGCGGCCGATGATTCCGTTCGTTCCGTTGGCGTGCGGGGTGCTAGCATGGATCACGTGCTGCATAGAAAGTACTCCTAGTGAGATCCGATTGAACCAGAGAATCCGCAAGATGCTTCAAGAGGATGTAAAGTTTCCGGTATTAGATGGCGTCGGGCGTGCGAACACGCTAAATACATGGGCACTGAATGATCTTAAGTGCATATGTGTCCTTGATTTTCTTACCCACCCAACTATGACTTCACCCCTACGTGATTCCTAGCACAACAAGATAAAAAGTATAATCAGAAACTCTCTGCACTTTAACGATGGGAGAATGCATTGACCGAAGCAGTGAGTGTCGACTTTGCAAACTCGAACGTTATACTTCACATTACTATAAGATCGCGATCGAATATGCCGGGCTTGCTACACCACCTCTACTATTCAACAGGCTGATTGTAAACATAAAGTCAACTTTTGTCTGTTCTAGCAAACCGCAGCCGATCTTTAAGCTACATCAGCTTAGTGATAGGAATGCCTCAACTAGATAAGAGAACTTCTCGATCAAACAGATATTAGCATGCACTTCAAGAGACGATACTCCGATAAAACCCTGCATCCCACTATTATTTAAGTGCTCCGCAAGCTACCAGAAGGCTTGGTACAATCTTATCAAACTTGACAAAACAGAATGTCGTTGTGAAAACGACCCGCTGATCAAACATAAGAAGTCTTCACCCGTTGATGCGTGCTCTTCTCACAGCTTTGCAATCCTTTCAAACTTTTCTTGCCACTTCCGCTGGGTATCCCGGATCACATCGTAGCCATACAGCCAGTCTTGAAAAAGCACATTTGCCATAAGATTTGGGCTGCCGGGATAATCGCCCGCTGCGAAAACCTCTTCCCTCATGTCATACTGCTCTCCTTCGTTCATGTGTATGAAGAATCGATTCGTCCACGATCCTCGTTGGACAGTGTGGGCGCGAGTTTGCCGTATCTCTTGGAAGAGCGCTAGAGCTTCCGGTATCTTGTCTCGCGACTGGATCTTCGAGAGCAGGAAACCCAAACAAGCAGCATCTTCTATGGCCATTGCAGCGCCTTGCGCGAGATATGGCAGTGTTGCATGAACAGCGTCGCCTATGACTAACATACGGTTTGAAGGATGGATCCAGCCTGACACTGGTCGAAGATCGATTAGTCGCCACCTCTCCAAGTCCTCCGGAATAAGTTTCAGGAGTTTGGTTGTACTGCAAGATAGTTGCGTTAGTGACATTTACACACCGTTTAAAAGCAGACTGACGTTGTATTCCATCCTGCAAATGCTTTTCGCACATCTGATGCGCTTGCTGGTGCCTTGTAGCCGACCATAGAATGATCATCGGGAATGACCATCAAAAGGTTATAGGTCTTCTCCTTTTGCATATTGTACCTAAGTAATCTGATTAGTCTAGCTGGTGAGATGACGAGAAATTGGACATACCCTATGATGTGGTGATCAGGACCCAACCATTGTTCAAAGCCAGGATTTGTCACCAGAGGCGCAAGCTCTGGATCTTGATGCAGCACCTCCGCTTTCAATACTGCACGAAAACAAGTATCTCCAGTCTCATGTGGCTCAGCTTCCTGGCCAATCGCCTTCCGTGCAATACTCTTCACGCCGTCGCATCCTACAATTAGGTCTCCCACCACGCGCTCTCCTGACTCAAGTATCACAGTACCGTGGCCCGGCTCATAATCAACCACCGTGCAGCCAGAGCGTAGATTAGCACCGGCTTCGAGCGCAGCTTTCAGCAAGATGCTGTGGTAATCAGGGCGGTACACTTGCCAATAAGGTGCTCCAAATCTGGTCCGGTGATCGAAGAGTCTACTAGAGCCTCTTACTTCGCCAGTTCTCCAGTTTCGGTAATTCAGGAACGCTGGCTTTGAGGATATCTTCTCCATTTCTTCCTCAAGACCCCATCGTATCAGTTCTCGAGCTGCGTTTGGCGGTACCTGTACGCCTGCTCCAATCTAGGGAAGCAGCTCATTAGTGGCGCACGTCGAAAGTTCGAAAGTTCGTTATATTTACCTCTCCAAATTCTGGAGCTTGTTCGAGTACAGTGACCTTGCATCCGATCTTGCGAAGAGATATTGCAGTGGCTAGACCAGCCATCCCGGCTCCAACCACAATAACTTGAAGCTCAAGTGGTTCGTTTGGCATCGTGTATACAGTCGGATAGGGTTGTGGTTGAGATAGCCTTCAAAATAGTAGAGTGAATTATTTGTTTACCAATAGCTCTCCATTTAGACTTCCGCGCTGATCTTTGAATGTTCAAGGTCCACGCTTTGTCATCACGTGTTATCCGTTCAGCAATTAGAGGTGCGGAAATTCCGCGATTGACGCCGCGCTTCGGGAGTACAGCGGCAAGATTCATGGCTATCATGTGAGTGGTTCGTAACTCTGCCATCCGGATGATTTATTTTATAAGACTGATTTGTGAGCTGCAAGCCCGATGCTTCTCACAGGCACTGTGAAATCAATTTGAACGTGTTTCTGTAAGCCTTCCGCTCCCGCCAGGTCTGGGAAAAAGACAAGGCAAATCCATCTTGTTTGATCCTCGACGCACCTGCCCGATCGGCGATTGATTTCGTTTCTGTCCAGCCCCTCCAAGAACTGGCGATCTTCCTCTGCCGAAGTAACTACAGAGACGACGGACAGATTGTCTAAACCCAAAAAACTACCTACATCGTAATGCTTAACGATTGGAGGTCCGCTAATCCATTGAGAAACACGCTGGAAAAATCCCTTCGCAGCCTCACTTTGAACAAAGGCTTCATGCGCTTCTAAACTCTCCCATTGAGTGACTGACACAGCTTCATTGCTCTCAGATAGGTGGCTCTGGCGCAGAAGCTTCGGCCCTGAACAAATGTCAAGCAGTGCACTAGAGATGACGTTGCGACTTGGCGTACCTGTTCGTACTGACTTAATCCCGGGTGCGTTCAACAGGACCGGCAATTGTTCTCTCTCATAAAAGCGAATAAATTCGTCAAACGGCTGGGTCAACTGCATTTCCACAAGCTCGAGAACGGGATTCATGATGGCTGTGAAACGGTGCAAATTCCAGGTTGTGTTGCAAACCTCAGAATAGTTTGCCCCGAACTGCCTCATCATTAGCGTTAGCTAGCGGAACCCGAATTCCGCACATTCCGCATATTCCGCAACATTCCGCATTATGCATTCAATTGTGCTGCACAAGTGCCAATTATTGTCATCCATGAGTAGCGTCTATGCGCCGGCGGCTTGGCTCGGTGATCGGTAAGGCGCTAACTCCAGGTCCGTTGTTTCGCGTGGAACTGGCCTTGCAGCTTTCCGTATCCTCGGCAGTGGCAACTACACAAGCGCCCGATGTTTCAATTGATCGCACACCTACCGAAGTACCCAGGTACCATATTCACCGTAATCATGGCGTTTTCAGTACATGACCAATACAGTCGAAGATTTATGATAATTCCCGCGACCCATCCTCGTGCCCTACACACCGTCCACAGTCCTGACAGCAGGCTAGATTTGGCGCTGTTTGATTACCATGTCTTCGATGCCGACGAGTCTGCGCTTACACTCGTACTCACCCATGGAACTTCATTCAACAAGGATCTTTGGCACTTGATCATAGATTTCCTCATCACATCGCAAGAGCTTCACGGCTTGATCCGAAGGGTCGTTGCAATTGACGCTGTGAATCACGGCGACAGTGCTTTGTTGAATAAAGAAAAACTCGGGAAGGCTGCGTTCTGGCCCGACAATGCATATGACATTCTTACGACGATTCAGACACTTGGCCTTTCACAGCCTTTGGTAGGCATTGGTCACTCTTTTGGCGGAGGTATCATGTACGCTACTGACGACTAGTCATCCTACATTGCTGCATCCGCCCACTAATAATTGAAATCAGGGCACACGCAGCTTTACTGTCGCGAAGCAGCTTCACTGCCACAATTCTTGTCGATCCGATCCTATTTGTGATGCCCAAGCAGGATAGAATGGCAGCAGATGCTGCCTTACGCAGGAGGTGTAATTGGCCAAGTCTGTAAGTAATAAAAACCTGATCAGCAACCCCATTTCTCATTCTTGGTGTGCACTGGCGATATTGATGGATCGGGCCCAGCGGCGAAGTCCAAGATGCGTTCGTAAGAAGTAAAGTTCTCGCAGACTGGCACCCGAAACAGAGGGAAATCTATGCGGTATGTAAGAATTTATTTCCAGCTTTTCGACGACTATTGCTCAAACGTGTCTCATTATGTAACAGGAGAAAGGGACTACAGTCGAGTGTCCACAGCTCTCGCTTCGGACGTTGAAGACGCCGAAGGAACAAGAAGCAGCGACATACATGTGCGTGCTGACAGATACGTTCACCAACTACTGACTGACCCTGGTCAATAAGTGCCGCGCCATTTCCAGGACTCTTAGAGTCACTGCGACGCTCGACAGGCATATGCAATCTTATTTTAGGAGGCAAAAGCAGGGTCATGTAAGTTTCGTTATTGATGAAGCACAGGAGCGTATAGAAGGCACAAGTGGACATAACAAAACACCCTGCTAACATACCTAATCATCAGAAACGAGCAGCAACGAGTTGAGATTCGTGACACTGTAGGGGCGACCAATACTATCCATGTGATCCCAGATGCTGGGCATCTTGTAAGTCAGAACAAGGCGATAGTTGGAGTGATGGCTGATGATATTGACAGATACCGATGACACATCCTTTCGAGCTCGGTGTGTGCTAGTCCCCAATGTTCTTGATACTTGGCTGATGACTATACAGCGAGACTCATCCAACAGCAACTACTCAGTCTGAGTGCAGATGGTCGAAGCCAATCGTCACACAAACTGTGATCGTGCAAGGACAGGGCGTCGATGGGAACGTTGAGCAGATAGTTATAATCAAGTATGGCAATTCAGTGTACACACAAACTTCCAATCGAATATAAGCCGCAAATCTTTAAAGGGCAAAATGCACGTCGCGATAGGGAGAAAACTCAGCAACAGCCGCTGCTATCGTTTCTTTCTTCCTTAGAATTACTCATATGCGAGCCTGT
This sequence comes from Alternaria solani, assembly GCA_002952155.1. Classification (NCBI taxonomy): domain Eukaryota; kingdom Fungi; phylum Ascomycota; class Dothideomycetes; order Pleosporales; family Pleosporaceae; genus Alternaria; species Alternaria solani. Next base: position 10,562 of record CP022032.1, on the reverse strand, counting down.
TGAGCCCCGTTTGATCCAGACTATCCTTGTTCTCGCGGTAAGACTTCAACACCGACTTCCGCGGGGTGCGACGGATGACGAAGTGTGGGGTATTGCTAGAGGATCCACTGCCGAGGATAGTTCCAAGGTAACCGGCCCGATAGCACCTCCCCGGACTAGTTTCTCGCGTAGGAATCGCGGGGGACCCTCTCGTATTAGAGCTGCCTGCGCTCTGTCATTCATCTACTTGATAGCTCCTGTCTCCGTCCGCAAGGTAACGCAACGGGCCCACACGCGTCTACAACCATGCCACCACAAGATGCCGAATCCTCGTCCATTCCGGATCGTGATCGTGACCCACAGCACGCCACCGAAGACGATCGCGGGACATTGAAGCGCAAGCGTTCCAAATACGCATCGCGAGCGTGTCATTATTGCCAGAGGCGCAAAATCAAGGTATGCAGCTTCCTTCAGTAGCCAAGGTGCAGTCCCGCTGTGACAACTCCGACTGACACACGTGTCAAAGTGCGACGGCGCAGATCCATGTGGTCCATGTTCCCATCGCGGCCAATCATGCCAGAGGCCTAACTGGGAAACCGACGAATTCAAGCAACGCCGAAGTTCTGGCAATAGTGCATCTGAGTGAGTCAAAGGGCAGCAATTCTGTACTAAAGTCTGTGATTGACATGTCAGACAGTTCAATGATCAATTTCCTGCTCCGCCGTCTAGTACAACTCGAGGAGCGAGTTGAACGCTCAGATAACACCAATGCTGATGAGCAACCTGATAAGTCATCTGGGTATGCTCCTCAGCAACTGCATAGCCCACAAGCCTCGTCTCCTTCAGCAACATCCTTGTCAAGAGATGCGCGGCAGAGTCAGGGTGTCATATGGGATGATGGCTCACCGTTTGCTGGCGAGATAACGTTGCGATATAGTCTCGAGGTGATGGAGGAACGGCTCGATAGACTCGGCGTCCATCGCCTTGATCGACCTTCCAGCCCCCCAGCTCAGTCTTTGACGCCCGCGATCTGTCCGAGTACACCCACGAAGACTAGTCCTGCATCGCAAGAACACTGGAGACGTACTGGAAACATGCGACAGCTCTTGGATTCCTACGGACTTGTCTTTCAGCTGGGAGACTGGAAGGCGCAGCTTGAATCGTATTTTGCCGAGGTCCATCCACTGTACCCCTTTCTGATCCCCGCTCAGCTTTGGGACACGTTTCATCATCTATGGGCATCCTATTCCTCTAGCACCCCAATGCCGCTTGGCTCGAACCAAGACTTGGAGCTCAGACTTGCCATCGTTTTCTTATGTCTAGCGACGGGCAAATGCACCACGGGCAATCGCAAGCAAAACGAAGCACGCCATAGTGCAGGATGGACCTTTTACTGTGTAGCTAACGAACTCATCGGTGATCCCCTACATTTGTGCGTGAGTTCAAGGTCTTCGATGCTGCAACTTCAGACATTGTGTTCAATGGTACGTCTAGTACAACTCCAAGTTCAACGTACGGCAAAGTAACATGTGTACAGGTCGTCTACTTGTTTCGATTAGACGCAAACGAAAGAGCCCAGAACGTGCTTGCTCTGGCCGTATCACATGCACACACCCTTGGGATTAATCGTATATCCACAACTGAGAAGATGACACTCTTCGAAGATGAATCATTTCGCCGGATTTGGTGGTGCATCTACGTTCTTGATCGACGTCTTTGCCTTGAGACGGGCCGCCCATTTCTTATCCTCGACATGAACATTGATGCAGCCCTACCATCTGATGTCGATGAAGACTGGCTGTGGATGCATAAGGACTCGACCGTCCCAGCAGCTGACTTGGATCCTCTGGGATCTACTAAGCTGAGCAACCACCGATCCTCATCGATAGCATACCTGAAAGCTATGATAGGCTATTCACGTATCTCGGGGAAGGTCTGGGAATCCTTCTATGCCGCGCCGGTTGCGAAACAGCCGTTGAACGAACTACATCGCGAATATGTAGAGCTTTCCCTGGATCAATGGCGCCACACCTTGCCGCCTGCACTCATGTGGACCACTCAAGAGCTGCATTCTCTCGAGAATGTACGAGCCGACGTTTCTTCTGCTCGTCGGCGCTTTTTACTGTACCTGGTATGTTCCTATGGCTCTCGCCAATTGAGCGCTTAGCTGACGTCAACCGATGTAGAGATTCAACTGGATGGGACTTTCGATCCGGAAGCCCACCTTACAGCAGTACGACCCGGATTTAGACCAAAATATCACCTGCATCGGTATCGCAGAGTTGATCATCGCAGGCTTCCTACAATGGCACGAAGAACTGGATATACTGAAATTTCCCCACCTTAGGTATCTGCTTGGGGCGACTATAGCTTCTCTGAGTATCCTCACGAGCGAGCCTTCCTTACATGAATCTCATGTGTCATTAGTTGTCTCCGCTGCTGAACTGTTGAAACGATCGTGCTATCAAAGCTGGGTTTCTGGAAAGACAACACGGACAATTGCTCGCGTGTACAGCGCCGTGCAGTCAATGCGTCAATTTGAACGACCATCTAATCCAAGCGATTTTGAAGCTCCGCAAGATAGCTCTCGAATCGCAGTCGCTCGGAGTATGAAGTCATTGGAGACAAATGCAAAAGGAGATGAGAATCGCCTAGAGGCTTCTAGAGCAGCCACGCTGATGTCCCCAGACTCGTCTGATTTCATGCAGACCGCGCAAACTTTATTAACGTCTGAGTCTGGCATGCTTGGATCTGTGTCTGATTTCGTCTGGCCAGATTTAAATATGGATGGATTCGACTTTGAGGCAACGCTCCATGGCATGGACAATGGAGAAGAAGCGACAGATACATGGTTAGACAGTTTGTCATTTGCGCCAGCCTTTCCAAATTACCAGCCGTCATGACCGATGACAAGGTGTAATATCTCTCCAACTTTAATCTGTGGATGTATTGCAAGGATACCATCGACATAGATGGGCACTCAGACTCGAAATTATACCTTATCCTTCATACCTATATTTGAACCGACACCATTTGTTCATCGATCGATGGCTGAGTCGGATGCGGCTTTGCATATCTCCAGCTGTCCTCAACATTACCACTATTGTCAACAGCAATGCTTATTGCTCTCTCGAAGAGAACGTAGCAAGTCCATCGCTCACCATCGCTACCATCGTACCGATACTATCCACGTGGACGACTTCTAAAAGAACTTGCCTGTCTCCACTAGGCAGCCTTACAGCTTCGAGCGTCGTCGACTTGCGATTCTCAAACCTATCGCTCTGGCAACGGCTTCATCTTGTTTCACTGGCAAAAGACGGCGCAATACCTTCCCGGAGGGGCTTTTACCAAATGCTGTTAGCATATTGTGCTACTGAATATGTATTCAGAAGCGGAAAGGAGGAAGGGATGACGGAACTCACTTTCTAGGTATGGCGTCAAGAACATGGATACCGCCGACTATGCGCTTGTAATGAGCAACGCGCTGTTCTACGTAGTGTTGTAGGTCCTCAAGTAGCACAGTATGCGACTCTAGAGGACGATTGGTTGTGATGTAGCCCACAGGATACTCAGTAGCTTCATCGTCAACAGTCACGCCGCACACCGCTGCATCTGTAACATCAGGATGCGTCAGAAGTAGGGACTCCAGTTCTGCTGGGGCGACTTGGTTGCTGGGAGAACGTCAGCGATTGTCATTGACACCACCAGAAGCAATGAACGCACCCTTTCACCTTGATAAGCTCCTTCAAGCGATCAACGAGGAAAACAAACCCTTCATCATTCACATATCCTACGTCTCCAGTTGGAAAGAAGCTATCTTTCGTGAAGACGTCCTCTATCTTGCTCTGCCCTACATAGCCTTGCATTATATTTGGACCGCGGATCCATAGTTCACCCGGTGCACCTTTTTCGACATCTGCGCATTGAGTCAATAGTATTCCCAACACAGTGCTGTAATGGGACTTACCTGCTCCCTGCGCATCGACTACACGCATTTGTATGTTGGGAAGTAGACGACCGATGGTTCCGGTGACATGGACTTCGCTCTCGCGCTGAGAAATTATGGACGGGCTAGCTTCGGTACATCCATACCATTGCGTGACAGCGCATCCGACGCGTTTGGCCAGCGCATCAGCTATAGCTGGTTTCAATGGAGCGGCAGCGTTCATGAGGCACTTGACAGAGCTAAAGTCGGCGCTTGCTGTCAAGGGGCTGCGCAACATTGCCATGGCTATGGGGGGGACTACGTTCAAATGTGTAACCCGGTCCCTGCGAATAGACTCCAGCATCTTTGGAAGATCGAAGGAGCGAAAAACCACGATCGGGGCACCCGAACAGATGTACTGGATGCAAAAGCCGCCAAGTCCGAGGATGTGATAGAAGGGAACGACAAGCGTAAAGACAGTGTCCGGTCGGTACATATCTTCAAGGCAGCGACCTTGTTGCAGGACGTTTGCGACAACATTCCTGTGAGTCAATTTTACACCCTTGACAAGACCTGAAGTTCCAGAACTGAAGCAGATGAAAGCTACGTCCGACTGAATCATCTGTTGACTCCGATGTTGTCTCTGGAAGTGTAGGGCATGCTCATCGTGAGCGAGAATATTCAACACGGAATGCGAAGGGTAAATCTGGCTTTGCCCATCAAGAACGTGGACCTCTGGTCTCGAAAGATCACCCATCCGACTGAGAGCTGTCTCTAAGCTTTTCACGAGCTCTGCCTGCACCAATACGAACTTCGGATTCGCCAGTTTCACGGTATGCCGCAACTCCTGCCTAAAAGTCAGCGCATCAACGACGCTATGTTGAACAGCTTGCATACCTCTGGCGTATAAGCAGGATTGAAAGCGGAAACGACGGCGCCCGCAGCTAGTATACCGTGTATGATTACCGGATAGTATGTCTGCGAACTCAATAAGTACTACCGCACATGCATCTGACAATGGAGATCGAACCGTATTGTAGGAGAGGTATGCGACAACATCGCCAGGGACGATACCCAACTCTTGTTGTAGAAAGCCCGCAAACACGCGAATCTTATCCCGCAGACTGCTGTATGTGTATACGACTTTTCCTGAGTATCCATCGATGATAGCAGGCTTGCCAGGAGCATTGGCTGACCAGTTGCGGTCTAGTACAAGCGTAGTGACATCCACTTCAGGGATTTCAAAGCCCGAGTTGTAAGGAGACTCGTACAGCATGATACAGATTTGTTGTTTGAGGAAGTGATCTCGATTGGAACGTGGCAGGCAGAAGGGAGTGATGGCAGCATGGTATTACCTTGTCCAGATTGGGGTACAGACTGCTAGGCCCGTTCAGGACTCAGGTTCAGCCGAAATTGACCGGCGCTAGCAACGGAGATGAGATCGGAATATGGAGTTCCGCTGGTTCCATGATGCGGAACCAGGTACCCTCAACCCCGCAGTACACGTTGATTGGCCAAGTTGCCTACTTCCTTACCACACTCCCCACATCGTTCCTGCATAATCGACTACAGAAGTGATTATTAACTTGTGCCCTTGAACCAAACCCACGAGCCATTCACAACTTCCGCACATCATACGATCTATACAAAAAACAAGGGCTTACGCAAGATTACCTACTATCGCTTCTTTCAAGAACCAGAGACTCATTCTACAATGTCTCCACTCCCAGGTCGCACCGCTCTCGTCACCGGCGTCAACGGTATCTCGGGGCACGCGATAGTCGAGCATCTCATCAGTCAGCCTAGATCTGAATGCGCCAAAATCGTTGTCACATCTCGCAAACCGCTGCCATTTCCCTGGATTGATGATCGAGTCGAGTTCTTCCCACTGGACCTTCTCTGGCCGCAGGAAAAGATCATCGCTGCTATGAAGCCCTATTGCACCGACGTTACTCACGCCTTCTTCACTTCTTACGTGCACACGGACAACTTCCCAGATCTGCCAAAGTATAACATACCGCTGTGGAAGAACTTCCTAACAGCTTTGGAGACAGTCGCAGGCACATCGCTCCAGAGAGTGTGTCTCCAAACTGGTGGGAAACATTACGGCGCACATCTTGGGCCATTGACGCCGGTTCCGTACGAGGAAGACGGTCAGAGGTATGACGATCGAGGCGAGAACTTCTACTACGTTCAGGAGGATTTCATGTTTGCCCGGCAACGTGAAGCGGCGGCTAGAGGCCATCATTGGCATTACAGCATTATAAGGTGAGGAAGCTTCATTGCGACGTATGGCCCCAAAGGCTAACAGCTGTAGACCTAACGGCATAGTCGGCTATACACCTGCTGCGAATGGAATGTCCGAAGCTATCACGATGGCTTTATACTTTTTGATCAACCGAGAGCTTGGTCAAGTCGCTCAATTCCCAGGTAACCAGTACTTTTGGGAATGTGTAGACGACTGCTCTAGTGCAAGAGGCATCGCGGACATCTCGGTGTGGGCAATGACTCAGGAACACACAAAGAACGAAGCTTTCAATACAGTTAATGGTGACACTTATGTCTGGAAATACACCTGGCCGCGTCTTGCTGCCCACTTCGGCGCTGAGGTAAGATACTATTCTTTTTGTTTGAGACCGTCGAAGCTGATCTGGTATCAGGCGGGCGGCCCTGCCCAAGGTGGAAGTTCAACTGAAGGAGGTACTACTATGAAGCATTCCTTTCTGATGAACGAATGGGCAAAAGACAAGAGGGAGGTTTGGGACGCTATCGTGGAAAAGTATGGAGGAAAGAAGGAAACATTTGACTGGGGTACATGGTCGTTCTTCGACTGGGCAACAGGGAAGCACTGGCGTAAGTTCGATGGTAACCTTTGGAAGTATTCTTGTCTAATAAAACCTTCAGCAACGATAAGCTCGATGTCCAAAGCACGGAGATATGGATACCAAGGCTATATAGATACCCACGAGTGCTATATCGAGAGTTTCAAAGAAGTGCGTACATTGACCCTCTCTTCGATCCTTTCCGGGCTGACAAGCAATTTAGTTTGAGAACGCTGGAGCTCTTCCGACTCGCCCCCGGGCGAGCATCTCGGCTCTATTGTAGCGCACGCATGGAATTTGTTTTCCAGCGACTGCTCGGCGCATCACTGTGACTTCAAGTCAGCTTGATTCCGCTGCTGTCTTTCGCGTTAGGACGGATCTTATACCAGGCAGTGTTGCTCGTGATCTCTTTGCATATTTCGAAGGCTTGTGCAGCGTACGGTCTCATTCCATCGACTGAAGTGATTGTTCGTGCAGGAGGGCATACTGGCTCAGCGAAGTAGTGATGGAACAAGCTTCTTCATAGCAAGTCCGCTCAAACCACTGTTTCCTGGTGGTGAAGCCATCAACCTTCTCATTTCTCCGCTTTCAAGCCTACCTCTGCTGAAGTCTCTCGTACAACCCACGCTCTTGTGAGCTTGGACGCGCCTGATGAATGAGTGCAGCATGCTCGGAGTAGCGGCATTGGAAGCACAACTGCAGTTTTCTGCATGTTGAACGACAGCGCGCACCCTAACCTACCAGTTTCCCCACGCGACCGCCACGATAAGGGGCTCTTCGTGCCCAAACTGTACTAGCGCGCGATTTCGGCTCTGATTCGCCGGGCTCCCTGCATCGTTGGGCTGCGCGTTGTGGGGGCCGATCTCAAGGCTGGCGCTTTTGTGAATGCGAGTCGCAGTGTTGCGGTCGTGATGATGAATCCCGCTACGAGCTCACAAAATGTCGGTGTTGCGCTGAGCGGGGGTCCTAATGTGAAGGCGTGACATACGGATGATGCTCATGACATGAGTGCGGCAATGGTAACGGCGGGGAGCGACGGAAACGCGAGCACGAGTGTGCCCAGTAGAACGATGAGCGGCTTTTTGTTGCAAAGACTGCTGATGCGACGATGTCGGAGCTTGTCTTGTTGCTGGTGAGGGTGTTGGGAGCGGCGAACAGCCGAGTTGGTGGGGGAGGGCTGTGCTTGGCGCTGCCGGATCCGGAACTGCAGCCGCCGGCGTGTCGCAAACACGGTACACATCCGCCACTCTCTACAAAGCTCACATCCTTTCAGCGTCTTTGATTCTTCGAGAAGCACGGATGCGCCCACAACTATTGGGCTGACTCCGCATGCGCTTTGCCATACATCACTCCAAAATCATTCGGCCCTCGGTGTCAGGAAGCGGCGTCACGAGATATTGTAATCGACACGCGCGTTCTGACGTTCATCAACGACCTGAGCCATCGCGGCCCTTGTTCAGGGTGCGCGCATACTTTGATGGGCTGATGGCGAGTGGGGAGGTGCTTGATGAGGGCTCGTACCGGATGAAAGTGAGCGCGCTCCGCATCTTCGGTGACGGAGAGAAAGTTGACGATTGGGATGTAGTGGAGTCTGCTAGCTTCTCTGTGCAGTACGCGTCGTAGCAGAGTTGGTGTGTGATGTGGGGGCTGAAGGATTGCGATCCTTGCACATTCGCTCCCTGCAAGGCTGTCTCGGTCGCAGCCGCCTGGACCGGCGTAGGCATCGCATGAAGTCTACTCGCTTGTACCTGTATTCGATCTAATCGAAGTCGCTTATTGGTGTGCACCTGCAGTCGCCAAGGTTGTTGCAGCACGACATAGGTAAGCGTTGCGAGCCGGGTAATCGTCAATTACTGAAACTTCGAAAACTGCACGCCTTACCATCCGCGGCACAGACGCCTCAGGCTCTCAGCCTCGCTATCCACGACGACTGAACTTGCGTTACCCGTATTGGTAATGACTATGATGTCTCTTCATCATCGTATTGCAGATATAAGTATGTCTCTTTATGTAGACAAATCGCATTCAGCATCGGATCATCGTCTACACATTACACTCATACGTTCAGATTGCTTTCTGTGCCGTTCATGCGATGAGACTCTCATTTGTCTTCCTCAACACATTGCTGCTGCCCCTTCAATCTGCCGCATCACCGGCATCCATCCCCTCTGGAGTGATATCTGCTCAGAGCACAATCACCTCGCCTCCTTCCATTGCAGTACCGCCTTCTCGACGCGATGATAACTTCGCGCCAAGTATACCTCCGCTCTCACTAGACCTACCATCAATCGCTGCGCCGTCAATACCACCAGTCTCCCTCGACCTCCCGACCCAGACCTGCACGTCTGGCTCCAGTGCATACGCATCTCCAGGCATTGATGGCTACGTCCCTGCGGATGCGTGCAATGCGCTATGGGTCTACTTCCCGAACTTCGCTGCAGCAGTAGCTTTTTCCATTTTGTTTGGCATCGTCACAATCGTACACCTAACTCAAGCAGTCGTGTATCGTAACGGCTTTTGCTGGGTCGTCATCATGGCCTCTCTGTGGGAGATGGGTGCATATGCTTTCCGCGCTCTTGGATCCAAGAACCAGCAATCCTCCGGCATTGCGACTGTTGCTCAGATCTTAGTTCTGGTGGCTCCCATCTGGGTCAACGCCTTTGCATACATGGTCTTTGCTCGAATGGTCCACTTCTATTCGCCCACTCGCAAAGTCTGGATTCTCTCGCCTTCTATCCTCGCTCTGGTCTTCGTCACCCTAGATATCGTTTCTTTCGTCGTTCAACTCATCGGCGGTGGAATGGCTGGCCCTGGTGCAAGCGCAGATGCACAAAAGAAGGGCCTGAACATATACATGGGCGGAATCGGTATGCAAGAGGGCTTCATTGTTCTTTTCTTGGGCTTGGTCATCAAGTTTCACCGCGACCAGCTTCGGGCAGAAAGAATCGGACGACTGACTGTAGACAAGATAGGTAGCTGGAGGTGGTTGATCGGGGCGCTATACGGATGTTTGTTGGCGATCACAATTCGCATCGTCTACCGCCTCGCTGAGTTCTCTGGTGGTCTTGACCACAGCAATCCTCTTCCGAGTAACGAGCCCCTCCTCTACGTTCTGGAGTCGACACCAATGTGGTTGGCCATCTTGGTGTGGAACGTTGTTCATCCAGGTCGCTTCATTCGTGGCGATGGCGCGAAGATGCCGCGTTCATGGCTTTCTCGCCATCTGCGCTGCTGCTGTCGCAAACGTCGCTGCGATGAATGTCATAGCAAGCTCAGCCACAGCGGGCTTCATCACCACTATGTGGCAGATGATGCAGAACTAGAGAACGGCAGGGAAATGTATCCTGTCCAGATGACCCCCGCGGATCGCGTCGTTGCCACTCTAGTCGATCCTTTCCTAGACGCATTATCTTGTGCCTCGTCTCCGTACGACCCAGATAGAGAGCAGGAACGATGTCGGTAAGAATAAGTCTATACATATTAGGATACACAGTTCTCTTTAGGAACTGATTTTAATGTGGCCTATGCGTAAGAAATTCCTTTAGGAACTGAATTACTTTAGCCTAAGAACTAAAATTCTTTTTTAGGAGTAGATTTCCTGTTCTAAGAACTAAGCGCTGCCTTCTAAGAACTAAGCGCTACCTTCTAAGAACTAAGCGCTACGCTAAGAACTAAGTAATAATTATTTAGTTTATTCCTCTATAGTTCCTCCTACGTTATATATATTACGTAATATACTCCTTTATATTAGTACACTTTACTATATACTAAAGATTATTTAGGGGTTAGGGTTAGGGTTAGGGTTAGGGTTAGGGTTAGGGTTAGGGTTAGGGTTA